>CM067357.1:55735084-56357584 GCA_034190875.2 Urechis unicinctus
TCACCAACAAGCCAGTAAGCTGATTCGTGAAGTAAATACGGGAGTTTGTCTCACCCAGCATTGCGCGCTCATTCTAGGGACCTGTAAGAAGACAGGAGACGACGTTCAGCCGGCAACACAAGATGTCTATGCTGTCACAATCTCGATTGCTTCCCCCGTCAGGGCAGTCACCAGGTTACCCGCGCCACTGCATCAGGGGGGTAATATGGCATGTTGTATGGACGGTAACACGCTCATCACAAGCGGCCTGGGAGACGGACTGGATGAGGCATTGAAGCATGACTTCCAGGAGGGGGATTGGCGTGAGTGCGCACCTCTGAACGCACCTCGCGACAGACACTGTATGTGTGTACATAAAGGAGATGTATACGTTCTCGGTGGTGGGCATAAACATGACTTTACAACATTGCAGAATAGTGTGGAGGTGATGGTGGGTGGCAGCAGCCACTGGCAGCAGGCGGGGAACTTAGTGGGGTCTGCCTGTAACAACACAGTTTGTTGCCTGTTGGGTGAGGAGGATATCCTTGTGTTTGGTGTGGAGGATGAGCAGAAGCATTACACGCTCCAGGTCTACTCCACAGTCTCCCAGACCGTCACACACACCCTTAGCTTACCTGATGGTGACCAATGGGTGTATGGTGTGGTAGTGGCTGGTGAGCATGTCATCATGATGGCAGTGAATAGCACCCATATCTGCCCCGTGTCTAGTTTATATAAAGGGGTGTCCAGCGACATACAGGAAAGGCCCTCATACAAGACACCAAATATGATGTGTGCTGTAGCTCTGACTGATGACCTCAGCCATGTTGTGTTAGTGGGCGGGGAGCCGTGGGATAAGACGTTACCTCATTATATGTACCGCGCCCCAGTGAGGGACATAGTTGAGGGTATAGGGGCGGGGTGGGAGAGGTTACAAGCCAGCTGGCCTGTAGGAGAGTGCCTTATAACAGGTGGTGCGTCGTGTACTGGTCTGTTACCCGCCAGCTTGATGCAGTGACGATCTACTCCAGCGGCTCACTAACGGAGACGGTACTCCAGGCAGGGCTATGGCATGTACATGGTGAGAGACGTCCGCTTGTAAGTAATGTCTCGATGTGAACAACAACGCTCGACATTTGCAGATGCGGATATCGTTCTATAGCATGCATGTGGTTTAAACGCGCACTACGAAGGAGCTATTGCCTGGTCAGAGACGTCCGCCTTTAATGAATAACTCGATGTAGAAAACCAATTTTCATCATTAATGTGCATGAATATCAATATTTTGCTTATGTATGATGTTGAAATCACAATCTGAAGGATATTACCGAACCAATACAGGCAACTCTCTCTCTCTCTCTCTCTCTCTCTCTCTCTCTCTCCTCTCTCTCTCTCTCGCGCTCTCTCTCTCTCTCTCTCTCTCTCTCTCTCTCTCTCCTCTCTCTCTCTCTCTCTCTAGAGGATATATATCTATCTAGATAGAGATATATATATATTATTGATTTTTATGAGCCAGGCCTGCATTCCGCGGCTCCGGGATAATAGTTTCACGCTGAGCGGGGCCTTTATCACACGGTCGGTGAGAAGCAGGCGCGCGACTACCGTCTTTGATTGACTGGGTTAAGTAAATCCGATCGATAGATAAAAGATGACAGTCTTGTTGTTTATGGTTCGAATTAGAATTTACGCAGACGCTAACAATGAGATACAGTGCTGGGACACATTATGTTTGCTCATGCTCGGATTGTCAAATTTGATACGGCTGGCGGAGCAATTACCATGTACCGCAAATAATTTAGAACCGTAAATAAAATATTGGGAGTTTAGCAGTGTTTAGGGCACTGAAGTAGACCTGAACCACAACAAGCATGGTTGGCTTTAAAAAGCTAGTGATGGCATGATCAGGGAATGTTTTTAGGCTTAGCATACACAAGATTTACAAGGCTAGTTGGCATTCAATGTTTGTCTTAGCATACACAAGGAAGGCGACAATGTGCGTGAGCGTGAGCAAACAAGAGTTTGTCTTGTTTAGGAGCCCGACAGATAGAAATCATTCATTGACATTGATCATACTTTGTGAAGACAACCTGTTCCGTGATAATTGATCCAATCCGGAATGTATTGGTCAAGGGAAGGCTCGTTTGTCCCGTGTTTCATCTCCCTCCCAACAGCTCTGTCTCTCTTATATAGGGTTAAAAAGTGATGCCATCATAATACCATACCAACCACGTCTACGTCTATTTACTAATCAATTGTACCACTGAGAGAAAGTAACACCACGGAGGACCAATCCGCCACCTGGCGGCTAAGATAAATATGAAGCTTAAATAGGATGATTACTACTGTTTTGATTGTCGTTAATTCTGGGGTATCGCGTACGAGTTGCAACCACAACTTTGATGAAATTTTACACTGAATCATGCACTTGAACATATCAGCTAATGATGCCCACAGACACCAAAGCCAATTGATTCAACGAGTGCGTACGGCAGTGTTCGGTTTCTTCTTGACTGATGCATATATTGCATCTTAACAACTGATGATTAAAAAAAATGGAACGTGGAAACGCCATATGGGGCTGTCCCCAAAACAAGGCATTGGAAGTGGTACAGTGCATTAACCTACCATGTGCGCCTAGGTAGCCAGCAGCGGGAATCTCTCGTCCATCATATGAGATCAGCACCTTACACCAAGCTCCTATGTTTACGAGTGAGCAGCTGGGCAACAAGAATTACTCTTAAAGATTAGTTCGTTCAATTGTCAATGTCAACGCCGAACATACCACCAACCGGTATAAGATGCATCAGATTTCCTCAACCTAAAACAACCTATACATGTATGGGCTAAAATTGGGTCGAAATCCAATTTGTTCGCATATGTGCGACATTTGGAATTGTGTAGAGCCATTTGGCAGCTGCATGTCATTCGGATGACCACGTTAAATGGCGATCCCCTCTCTCAAAGGGGATGCACCCGACCCGGTAGCTCAAATGTTAAGTGCTGGACCTTCATCCCAGCGGCGTCGGTTTTGTAGCCCAGTCGGGGCGACAGGTTTGTACCAAGTGGGCGCTGGCACTTAGTGACGTTAAGCCCCAATATTACCAATACCATTATGTATGAATAACCCCTGACATCAATTCCTCAATGCGAGTTCTGACTTCATTTCACGCCAACATTATGGTTCCTCTTCATAACCGAGCCAGTCACAACCTCTCACGTAGAGAACACTATTGGGTTGATTTGTTACCAGTGAAAATGACATGAAGTGGATGTGGTTGGTGAAAGGGACAAACTTGGCTCTGACTATAAAGTAACAGCAAGGATTTCCAGCAGATCTAGTATAATTAAAAATGAATACATTAACATTTGGTTTGGTAGAAAAGTTGATGATCCTGTTTCCAGACGACGGGAATTGCAGATACATCACCGGCATAGACCAGTTCTTGCAAGTGTTATTCAGTGAATTTACTTTGAACAGGAACAACATTAAGCGATGCCACAAGACGGTTACGGTTTTCTTAAAAGATCTAACATTTGAACTAGAATCATGATGTACAGCTTATTATAGTGTGGTATAATAACAGCATATACATGTCCACAGTTCGTGAAGCTGCATCACCATGTACACATTGTGCGTAGAGCGAATGTCAAATACGGTTTCAGTGACGTTGAGCAACTGATATAAACTATCTGTGACAATCGTAAAGGTGACAGCATGTGCAAGGATATTAATTCCTTCTGGCGTGATGAATCCATATTGTGTCTGCCCCTAAATTGACTCATCTTTATTGCAGCAATATATATGGTATGCTCCATATTGCATCCTCATTATTGTCACTTGTAGGTACACATAATTTCACCTAAAACGAAGGTGCGTTAACAATTACTCATTATTAAGGATTATTCTTGTTCATAGTAGAGTTCGCGATGGCTGAGTATATGACGGTCAGGGTGTGTCAGTAACAAGGAACATTTCTAATCCTGAAAAATAGCGATTGTCATCATAAGTAGTGACCGTATATGCGAGTACCTTTTACCTTATTGTGTGACCGTGGGTGGCTTTTTTTTATTTGGTGTTTTTTCACAATATCCCACTTTTTCTGCGCAGTCAATCGCAATAATCAAACAGTGGGATATTGTGAAAATCGAGCTGGAGAGCTCACACAAGGATAGCTATGTAATGAAGAAAGGCCATATCCTATTGTTGTTACGTAAAGTCAATTGTCCTAAACAGACTAACTTGAAATATTATAACATATTATCTTAAATATTTCAATCATCTGCTCTAAATAAGAAAAATGAATAGATAATTGTATGATATTCGTCGGTTTCGTTAAATACACAGCCGATGAAAACTCTAAGCGTAACATTGCATGCTTTATTTGGGTCAACATAAAATATATTCGGAAATACACTTCGCATACGTGCTCTAAAATATGCCCATCTGTATCGTTTTCGACCCTAATCACAATGATTTCGAACAAGCTAACTATAACACTGGCGGCAAGTTTGCCAGTAATTGACATCGTACTCACAAGTTTCCACAAAGCAGCTGAGGCACATCCTATGACTTTCATAACCTCACCAGGTGACTGATTGTCCCCTTGAAAACGACGATGGTCTGCAAACACAGAAATATATCTTATACCAAACAGTTTTGATGATGTTCGCACTCGGGAAATGACAGTAATGATTGTTGCTGTTGATGATAAAGATGATGGTGATGGTGACGATGATGAAGATGATGATGATGATGATGATGATGATGATGATGATGATGATGATGATGATGATGATGATGATGATGATGAATAATTCTGTTCACTATGGTATATTCTAACACCCTGAATCTTATGCTCATGCTGGTTATTCGCGTCCTCTAACACAGACAACCATTAAGGAGATATTTGCCAAAATACTGAATGAAATGTTGCGCTCCTCTTTGTTCAAACGATCTCCATGCTTGATACTGCTGCAACATGCTGCTTGTAACGTGATATCTGGTACCGGTATGCATCAATTGAAATATGAGACAAGCGTTAGAGAGGGCGCTGTATAAGATTTAGACACACATGCTTCGTTTGGGTCAATTAAGGTAAATGGAGAGTATACCTCTTGAAAAATGTTAACAATGGCGGCTACACTACTGAATGTTTCAATACGTTATGGTCGTAGCATATCATTCGCAAAATGCGAATGTTTACGATTGTCTTGGTAACGGTAAATGTCATGTTGATGTTTTGCTAGCGATGTGCTTGCTGTGTGACGAGGTTCCCAGAAAAACAACATAGGAACCTGGCGGAAATTGGTGAAAGTATTGGGCAATATCTAGGCAACAATGTTACCTAAATGTGGCTCAGTTGTCTTCCATATGATGCACAGTTATCCTGTGAAAAGGAAACTATTGATTTGAATGTATCATGTATCATTTCGTAATACGTAATAGTCTTGTGGATGCATAACAAACAACAATGCGCAATTACAACCCGCATCTCATTGTGAGATTGTGAGTTGCTGCTGTTTTTAATCCACATGGATAGATGCTTACGATTTGACATTCGTCTGCAACTATAAATTCCTTTTATTCAAAGTACTCGCCATTGTCGTTGGTTGGCGCGTTTATGATACAATCGTCAGTACAAAATCATTCGCAATGATTATATCTGCAAGCAACCTCAAAACGTCAACTTACGTTTTGTAGCTTAATTAGATAACCAATTCCAATGAAGCGCTTGCTACCAATTGTTTGCCAGCATCCAGGCTATCTTCATCACTTTAATTGGTTTCTTTCTTGCCTGATATGTAATTTGTTATCTACACAAAAATTGATATCTTACATGGCTTATAATTTTTATCATACCGATTGAATAATAATATGCTGCACTCTCACTTGCAATGTCATGTTTTGAATCACACCTACATCCATTCGAACCTTGCGGGATGACCAATTTTGTCTTAAGCTAAGACGCTTACAGCTATGAATGGTCGTTCTTTCATATTGAAGCTCAGCTGATACTTATCTAGCAGCACTCTTCATCCAAACAAGTATGACCCACATAAGCTACATTTCTAACAAACATACCATTTCAAGAATCTGCAAGGTTGGGTAGTAATCATTCAAGCATTTCGTTTGCTATGGCACCTAGGCAAGTGAGCTATAATGATTAGTTACAAAATCAATTTAGCAAATTTTGTGATATCTGTCACGAGTTATCGAAAGCTGATGCGAAAGGTAGTTATCATTTATTGCCCTTGTGGATGTTTATGTTTCCCCCACAATTCCCCACCAACTGAAATTATCGGAGACGCATCAAGCGCAGGTACAGCCTCTCAATAATCTCTTACCGTATTTCTACAGCGAGCTATTTCTACAACTAATGGTTTTATCAAAGTATTTGTGGCATGTATGTCCCTGAGGTAGTATTTATATTATTTCATTTTATTGATATTTTCTTTGTAGGATGTATGTCCCTGAGGTAGTATTTATATTACGATCAAGCTTCATTGGATGGATTTTGAAACTATGGCCATTGACACACTCATTGGATCATTACTAATGAGCTCGTGCTTGTTAATACATATTCACACGCAGTACTGGTAGGGATGACTTGTACTTAGGACGGAGAATATCCATCTGCTTTACCTTGGTGATTCCTCGTCTGTTTTATGCCTCTTTGTTGGAGAGGTTATTCATTCAAACAGTCGTTTTGACCGCATTTACTAACATCATATTGCAGTATATTGAATATTGATTTATATATATATATATATATATATATATATATATATATATATATATATATATATATATATATATATATATATATATGTGTGTATATAATATAATGCTATCACAGAGTGACAAGTGACCTTGTGATTAATTTTGTTAATGATACCAATTCAATTAGTTGTCTTTGATTCGTTAGTTTACATAATACTGTCGTGCATTGGAATCCGGGTTTTCAACCTGAGGAGCACGTGATTACAGTCACAGTCTGCATGATTCTGACATTATGACATTGGTCATTAACTCTAAGTGTCAATTATTTTGCTCTTTCACTGTGTTAGATATAGCTGAAACAACAACATAACACTTTTGCAAATCTGACATCATAAATAGGGCTAGTATGATTAATCTTAATAAATAAATCTATCCTGCATATTCAATTCATGCATTAATGTTTAAATCATTTGATTTGATTGCATGTTTTAGTTTAAGCAACAGTGTAAGAATACCATGAATACTCACTCATTTCACCATGGTTAGCATAATATACTGTTTTATGAACAGATGTCAAAAATAGAATTGTATAATAAACTCAGCATTCTAAGTATTAGGAGTCATTACATCGTGGAAAATTCACTAATTAACTAATGTGCAGCAGCGCTGTAGTAGTGCGTGAATCTGAAGCTCCTGAAAAAAACCGAGGGTTTTTGTTCTCATGATTAATTGATATGAGAAAATTAACGCAATTCTGGATCAGTATTTAGCAGTTTCATTATCTCTATTGATTTATACCATGTAAGAACTTCATGTGGTCTATAGACATAGATATATGTTATGTATATCGATGTGATACGAGCGAATGTTGTTGCACCGTCAAGATATTACACAGACAGTCAGCTAAGTAGATAATTATGCAGTCGACCATGTTATGTCTGCGGATGTACAAGGCAGGAATATGTTGTGGTGCTGTGATAGCAACCGTCGTTGCTAAGCAGTGTATTTCTGGTTCTGCAAGACAATATATGACATCAGCTAACAGCGTTAGGCTTTTCTAGTTTCTTCCTTGAATCAACACACGACAATAACAGTATAATTCGTCACGAGGGAAAGAGATTATTCCCAGTAGAATGCGTCACTAACGACCACCGATTTCCTTCTCAACCAATATTTATGTTTCATTGAATTCAAATTGAACACACATGTTGAATACTGTCGTATGTTGCGTTGTAAGCTCTCCCAGTTATCGATATGTCTTTTATTCGATTCTTGCCGTACATTTGGCCATTTCTACATGACAGATACCCTGTGGTGCACATATTGTTTTCCGTTGCTAAGTGACAAACTATACTCGAATATGACTATGTGAAGGTAGCCTAACCCGTTCCCGACTATGGCGATGATGCTCTCCACAGGTGTGCCAATCACAATAGGTTTCCTGTTGAGTAGGCAAACTTAAAAGGTTTAATTATATCAAAAGTTGCTTCAAATGACAGTACTATCTATAGAGCATCCAGTTCCATGAGAGTCTGCACAAGACAATTACACAGCCTAATGTACCCCGATTAAAGCACCATCCCAATTTTCTTGCGGCGACAGTAATTGTGGTCGACTGGACCAAACAAACTCATGTCGGGATGAATTGTGACAGGCCGATCCATGAACACGCATTAGAGCGCTATTATTGAACGAACATGACTCTCCTGTTAAAGTCATAATGCTCGGTGCGTGTGCGAGCAATGAGTGCAATCAAAATGAATGGACATGTGCAGTGCTGCTGGAGAACTCGACCACGCGTCATTTGTTTGTCAATTCAACACCTCACATATAATGGCGTATGGAGATCATGTGATAGAGCCTAAGGGTGAGCATGTTTATATATCATATGAAATTGCAAAAAAAGGGCCAGAACCCTTGTCAAAAAGTCAAATTCATGTGTGTCAATAGCAGGCTGGGTAAATTGTGTAATGTAATTCGCAAAATCAAGTCAGATTGTAGCCCTCAGAATGATATCGATTTTAAAACACTAGAGAGACATATGACGAGAAATGTGCAGATGTTAATCAACATGTATCTCAACGCTTTGGTGATACTGCAAATTATTGTGATAGGCTTCAATGGCATATATTATTTAGAACTTAATTTAATGAAGAGAGACTGGTGCGTTATGTTAAATCGATTAAGCCATGTGGTGCTCATGGAATTGATGGGATTCTAGCAGAGCACGTGAAGCAAGCAATTGTCTGTGAAATGATTTGACGTAAATAAATACATGCATAAATACATGAATACACATAAATAAATGAATACACACAAATAAATACATACATACATAAATACATGCGTACATACATCCATAAATACATGCATACACACATTAATAGATACATACATACATACATACATACATACATACATACATACATACATACATACATACATACATACATACATACATACATACATACATACATACATACATACATACATACATACATACATACATACATACATACATACATACATACATACATACATACATACATACATACATACATACATACATACATACATACACATACATACATACATACATACATACATACATACATACATACATACATACATACATACATACATACATACATACATACATACATACATACATACATACATACATACATACATACATACATACATACATACATACATACGCACATACATACATACCCATAGACATACGTACGAGCGTACATACATATTTGCCTCCGTTTGATGTGTCTTTGTTAATGAGACATTTAGTTTTCAAGGAGAACACACTCATAACAACTACGATTACTAGTAGATAAGCCACTCCGATTTGCGATTGCTATTTTTGCGTAGGGAGGCTAGTTGTGAAAGCGTGCTAATACGGATGGTGGATGTCAACAAGACTACTGTTTTTGTTCCTATTTTGTTAAGATAACTCGCCATTTTGGGCTAAAATGCCGGTCTATGATCTGAGTGCGATTTATGCAGATTCGCGAGTAATCGCGATGCGAGTTATCGGGGTAGACCTGTATTTCCTAAAGATTAAATCGAATGTGCGTCTTAATGACAGAAATAAACCAAGCACACAAAACTTTTAATGATTGCCTTATTTTAATGCTAGGGTATTAGTGAGATTTCTTTGCGTACATTTAAATAAGTTGGAAAATACTGTGGGTTCCTACAGAAGCAGTCACGGGGTACCATTTCATTACAAATTGCTGGATCGTCACGTACCTCAATAATGGGTAAATCTCTCATATCGGTTTTATAATGCTCTGCTGGATTTAGAAAGCAACAGCCTGTGAATGAATTTCGAGTGTCGCCACAAAAGCGTACTCCCGAACTACCCGGTTTTTTGAAAATTCCCATCTATATACCGATTTCCGAAAAATTGTGATGCGATACCGTCTATTTTGGTAAATATGAGGTCACTTGTGCAGTTCATTTGTAAAAAGTTGCCTACGTATTGAAAGAAAAAACTGAAAAAACGATCGATAAGGATGCTTGACATCTACCTGTAATCATGTGTCAGGTATAGAGCGGGTTTTACCGACCAGCTTCAGCCAACTTGTCCTATAGCATTATCATTGACGGGTCACCTCGGCTGACGTCTTAGAAATACAACACGTATACCTGACCAGTTCAAACAAGCTACTGTTGTTTGCCTCGTTAAAGATGGCGGTCGACGTCATTGAAGCTAATCGGTATGGGTATCAATGACACATTAGCTTTGCCTTTGATATAAGTACTGAATAATTCGGCTGATTCATCGAGGATTAATTAGGGACCTGTTGGGCCGAATGCATCGATCACGCTAGCCCCAATTGGACGGTAATTTGAATATATACAAGACGTCGTGCACTGCTAAGATAACGCCAGCTATTCACATAACCTGCGACTCTGTATAGAAACAAATGTCTTTCTTCAGGAGCTCTTGATGTCATTGATTTGATCAATTACGTTTGTAATCAGTCCAGGTACAATCAGAACCTGGAACTTCACAGCAGGTGTTACTTCACCTTCATGCCACGGCGTGGTACGAAGGACGCATGTGTCAATCAGATACAATTCTACTCTGGAGGACGCCACCAACTTGTATGTCATTCAAGATAGAGAGGTATTTGACGCAAATTTCCGCTAAAATGGCTTAAGAATAAACACGCATAATGATTCCCCTGTATCAGCAGTCAAATTGTTCATAACCATCAAAACATGCGATGAAACTAAATAACTCGCCAGGTTTTTACACGCTCAGGGTATCTTATTAGTTGGTTGGATTGCGAAGACCAAACCGAATTCGTTACTGCGCATGTGTCGATGTGCAACGTCTGGCGTCAGTTCATAGGTCAACTACGACAACAACAAGCTGGTTTCGCCCGAGCCAAGTTTGTCTTGACGCGTTCCCTGTCAGATTTTAGTAGCCCATAAACCTATAGGTTATAAATACAAATCACATTGTACTGCTGTTGGGTGTGGTAATAACGTTTAAATAATTGGTAGAACACTTTTTGCGACTCTTACCGAACTTACTATGGCACAGCCGGATGCAGATTGCTGGGTCCCGCCCCTTAAATTGAACACCCCTCCAGACAGTTCCCCGTGACCCAATAAAGTGAGCAAAATGGATGCAACAAATCAATCGAACGATGATGAGCCGATGGGAAAATATTGGAGGCCAACCGAGAACAATTGAGGTCGTTTGAGGTATTAAGACGACGTTGATAACCATCCGTATTGACCACATATAGCTAAATACTATTCTCCGCCCTTCGAGACACCTTCTCCATATTCAACACTTAAAACTGTGCCCCTCCCATCCGGTATGAAGATAAACTTAATGATTATGATGTTGATGATGATGACGATGATCAAAGAAATTTCATCAGAGTTCGCCAAGTTCACAAATCACTGATTGTCAGCTTGATTAAAGTGGTTCCCATCTTTTCACTTTCTAGCTGTGCGTCGAGCTCAGTGGATGCTGCTTTGCTATCATGAAGTATATATCTGTAATGTATGTTGTGTAGTGGTTGCTCTTCAGTCGACCCCAAGAGGCTAACACGATTGCATCTCACATAGCACCCGCTTCTCTGTACCTAAAATGTGCTTTTTTCGTCGGGCTGCCTTTTCAGCCATCAAAGATGAATAGCTGATGCAAAACATCCCCACCTTAGCGACCTGTATAGTGCTTCGGGCTAGTCCAACAATGAAGGCAATCCTGATTCATTTCATGCAGTCTTTATAAAGCTGTATACAGCGCCTTTACTCGTATCTTATCATCTTCTATTCCCCACCCCATCCACCCCCAAATAGTTAGCGTGAAAATATATGGATATATCAACTTTAGAATATATTAAATCTGAGTTTAAGACTATTTTTCCGAATGTAATTCGGCCAGTGGTTCTGGGTCTCTTAGATTAGGGTGCTAGCTTTGATCAGGTAAGGTGTGCGCTCCGTGAGACACAGCAGCTCAGTGACAGGGGCCTTTACCTCTGAGGGCGTTTGAAGATTGTATACAGTATGCCGGTTCAGGGGCCAATCTACGCTTGTCGTTTAGCTGGTTGCTAACTAGATGGTAACAAACAGTCAGTTGCGTCCAGTTGCTCACCAGTAGGTATCACACAGTTAGTTGCGTCCAGTTGCTCACCAGTAGGTATCACACAGTCAGATGCGTCCAGGTGCTCACCAGTTGGTATCAGACAGTCAATTGTGTCCAGTTGCTCACCAGTAGGTATCAAACAGTCAGTTGCGTCCAGTTGCTCACCAGTAGGTATCACACAGTTAGTTGCGTCCAGTTGCTCACCAGTAGGTATCACACAGTCAGTTGCGTCCAGGTGCTCACCAGTTGGTATCAGGCAGTCAATTGTGTCCAGTTGTTCACCAGTTGGTGTCAGGCAGTCAATTGCGCCCAGTTGCTCACCAGTTGGTATCAAACAGTCAGTTATGCCCAATTGCTCACCAGTTGGTATCAAACAGTCAGTTGCGGCTGGTGAAAATATTGATACAATGGTCGGCCACTCAAGCAAATACGGTCATTAATCAACGAATTCTCTTCTTGATCTCAATGAGTTATTTAGATCTGATATGGTAATTGAAATGAACATTTGTTCCTTTTTACCTAGCATCATAAGCTTGGCACAAAAGTTGATCCTAGCTTTACTCGATGCAATCCCTATAGTCCGATACATTCATCGGAAGTGTCATTCAGTCGAGACGAGATGACTCAGCAAACATAGCATTCTTATTGTACTCGTGCGGTGATTGATATATTCTTGGCCTTAGCACAATCTCAACAATCCAAAAATTGAAACACAACAGATGTAAACAACATTAGGCCTATCACACAAACTCCAATTATAGGCAAATTACTGGAAAGATATGTAACTGATAACGTAGAGTATTTCGTGAAAAGAATAAGTTGTTATATCCAGGGCAAAGGGGCTTCCGAAAAAAATCGTTATGTAATGTGAAAAACAATAAAGAATACACTCTCGCAGTTTTCTTAGACCTTTCAAAAGCTTTTGACTCTGTTAATCATAATTTACTCATACAAAAAATTATAGACATTGGAACTTGTGTAAATGTACTTGCTTGGATCTCAAACTATTTGTGTAGTAGGAAACAATACGTTATGACAGCGGGAAATTGCTCACACAAAAAGCAAATGTCATGTGGTGTTGTTCCACAAAGTTATGTTATTGGTCCACTGCTCTTTCTTGTCTACGTGAATGACATTGCTGAATTAAATTTAAGGTCAAAACTGTCATTATTTGCAAGTGATACTGATATATATTTGAGTGGTAAGGATATTAACTATGTAAAATGTCAGTTGCAAAATTATCTCGATGTAATATCAAAATGGTGTTGTTATAACAAACTGTGTATAATTGTACGTAAAAGTAAGGCTATGCTATTTGGAAATGGATATGGAGCTTGTGATATTGTATGTCCTGATTTTTCACTTTGTGATTGCCTGATTGGAAATGATAAAAGCTATGAGTATCTAGGAATCATAATTGATGAGAATGTAAGTTCTAATGAACATATGTTAAAAATCATACGAAATGTAAATAATAGATTGCATCTCTTGTCACTACTAAGAAAACAAATTACATGTGTATGTGCTGTAGCAGTATATAAAACTATGATCCTTTCCTTATTAGAATGCGATAATGTTTTCCTGACATCATGTAGTGAAAATAACATAAAAAGAATTCAACGATTACAAAATAGAGGTCTCCGAATTGCCCTCAAACGAAATTGTTATGCTCCTGTAAACCAAATGCATGTTGACGCAAATATCCTGCCAGTAGAATACCGTTTAAACTAACGTAAGACAGTTGTCAACAAGACTGCATGATGAAACTATGTACATTGTACCTTTTTGAAACACTGAGCGTTTTAAGAATAGCATTGTCTACTGAGAGCCATTTATTTGGAATTCTTTGCTATCATAACTACAATAAATAGAAAATCGTGAATCTTTTAATGTTAGTTTGAAGTCATATTTCTGGAATAACTTCATCGCAGATATTCATACCAAACGTTTAATAACAGAACAATGGTTTTACCTTGCATGTTGTATAGGTAACAATCACGATGACATGTTGTGAAAGCATTCTGTTTATTCAGTAATGTACGTCATTTGTATATATGTCTGTGTAGTGAATTCATTGTGCATGTAGTGTTCTTCTTGTGTACTATCGTCTATACAGGACATTGTTTTATTTCGGTGCAAACCGTTCAATGTACCTGTATAAATATGCTACAGTTCAGTATGATACCAATAACGAAGTGTTTACCAACTACTGCTTATCGAGAGCCCAGAACCTGACTTCAATTGAATGTTGAATTACAAATACAATTGCTAGTCTTAAACTCGAACATTTGCGATGCTGCAAACAACAGCCCGTCTGAGGTCACATCTAGACATCAGGTCCATCTCCATTAATTGTAAGGTTTAAAGTCACACCAACACTGATGTGTTATACGGTACGGACAAAGATGAATAAATACGATTGACCTAATTAAGCAGCTGCCATCTAAGATAAAGGGGGGTAAAACGAGTGAAATTGAGTTTGATTTTTAAAAAAGACCAAATTATCCTAGCGCAAGACACAACCAGCCAACTGACTCGACCAGGCCATTCCAGCATCTCGTCTAGGCGAAATCCAGGCCAGATTAGTGTGTTGGATATATGGCCCTTGCAAGGATCGCTCTACTCAACCACCTGGATCCCAATGCCCACGGACACGATTCGCAACCCACGGCCTACAGGTAGCCAATAAGTCGCCTCTTACGACAAACAGGACAAACAGGAGGATACATTGGTGGAGGTCTATCTCAATTTCATCAAATCACCTTAATACCAATAATAAGAGAACCTTAATCTCAGCTTTCACATATGTTCCAATTACGAATAATGACACCTGCACAGCTGTTCCAATTACGAAAGATGACGTCATGTCCCATTTTGATGTCTGGTTCTCACGGCTCAGAAGAATGTATGTCAGCAAATATTAACCATGAATCACCAACAGCAAATACACACCTTTCACATTCATTGGTAAGTTCCGACATAGCGTTAAGAGAGAAACTGGGTTCGTTTTACGAAAGTACTTCAAGGGGCAGCCACATGTACCTTTTATCAATGAACTATTTTTACTTGACAGGTGGGTGTGAAATGGGGCGTTATCATTATATACCACGTGACACAGTCTATAAAACAGAAGTGACCCAAGTGTGCAGCAAGTATCAGCCTGTGCGATAGCATAAACTGTAAGTACAAACAATGGGTTGAAACATGTCTGTCATATATCAGGCCATCTGTAGATGTTTCCAACGGTTTCATAATTATTTTGGTGTTGCATTTTAAAATTATTTATCATAAATCCTGTGGTTATCGAAATAGTACCTCTGATTTCAGGAGTGTCCCACAACGATGTCCTACAGTGGGAGTGGAGAAGAGAGTTTTGTCCCATCTAGGGGGGTGTCATATCTGCCAGTAACACCCTCACGTCACACTGATTTACTGGAGTATATAAAATCAGTCAAAGACTCAAATGACTACCATGATTTAGAGCTAATCTCCCGAGGAAGACATTTCCATGTACATAAGCTTGTGTTAGCCGGCCAGTCGCGCTATTTCAGGGAGGCTTTAGCTTCTAACAAAACTGTTTCAACCCTTACACTTGATTTTAACGCTGACATTCTGTCTATTTGCATCGATTACTTGTACAATGGGACAGTCCAAGTAGACACGTGTTATGCAGCAGCACTGGGCAGCTTATCTAACCAGCTGGGTATCGATAATCTCAAATACGATTGCTGGCATTACGAGGTGACTTCCCAGGACCTATCAATTGACAACTGCATCTCACAATGGGAAGTTGCTTGTGCTGTTTGTGATACCGACCTCATACAAAAAGCCCGACCATTGGTGCTACATAACTTTGATTCCCTCAGCTCGTCCCCTGCTTTTCTGAAGCTGCCTATTGGCCGTGTGAAGATTCTCCTCTCACATCCTGACTTGGGGGTGAGTTCACCAGATGATCGCCTCACCAGCGCCCTCGAATGGGTGCAAGAAGATCTAGATTCTCGATCAAAACAACTATTCACCCTACTCAATGTTCTTCCCTTGAATAACATATCCGTAAAGTTCCTCAAATACACGCAGCGCGTGGACCCCGTACTGAAGAGTCACCAACAAGCCAGTAAGCTGATTAGTGAAGTAATTACGGGAGTTCGTCAGACCCAGCATTGCGCGCTCATTCTAGGGACCTGTAAGAAGACAGGAGACGACGTTCAGCCGGCAACACAAGATGTCTACGCTGTCACAACCTCGATTGCTTCCCCCGTCAGGACAGTCACCAGGTTACCTGCGGCATTGCATCAGGAGGGTCGTGTGGCATGTTGTATGAACGGTAGCACGCTCATCACAAGCGGCCTGGGAGACGGAATGGAAGAGGCATGGAAACATGACTTCAAGGAGGGCGGTTGGCGTGAGTGCGCACCTCTGAACGCACCTCGCAACAGACACTGTATGTGTGTACATAAAGGAGATGTATACGTCCTCGGTGGTGTGGTTAACCCTGGCTTTAAGACATTGCAGAAAAGTGTGGAAGTGATGGTGAGCGGCAGCAGCCACTGGCAGCAGGCAGGGAACTTAGTGGGGTCTGCCTGTAACAACACAGTTTGTTGCCTGATGGGTGAGGATATCCTTGTGTTTGGTGTGGAGGATGAACAGAAGCATTACACGCTCCAGGTCTACTCCACAGTCTCCCAGACCGTCACACACACCCTTAGCTTACCTGATGGTCCACATTGGGTGCATGGTGTGGTGGTGGCTGGTGAGCATGTCATCATGATGGCACGGCATAATACGTATGTCTGTCCCGTGTCTAGCATTTATAACGGGGTGTCCAGCAACATACAGGTAAGTCCCTCATACAAGACACCAAATACGATGTGTGCTGTAGCTCTGAGTGATGACATCAGCCATGTTGTGTTAATGGGCGGGGAGCCGTGGGATAAGACGTCACCTCATTATATGTACCGCGCCCTGGTGAGGGACATAGTTGAAGGTAGAGGGGCGGGGTGGGAGAGGATAAAAGCCAGCTGGCCTGTAGGAGAGTGCCTTATAACAGGTGGTGCGGCGTGTACTGGTCCGTTACCCGCCAGCTTGATGCAGTGACGTTCTGCTCCATCGGCTCACTAATGGAGACGGTACTCCAGGCAGCGCATGATGAGAGACATCCGCCTTTAATGATGACTCGATGTGAACAGCCAAGCTCGACTTTTACAGACACGGATATCATTCAAAAGCTTATGTTTTAACTAACAATATGGAGGATATTGGAGCTATGGCAGAGACGTCCGCCGTTAATGAACAACTGGATGTTTACAGCCCGTTATAGCAACAAATATCAATATATGGATTATATTTGATGTTTAAACGCACTCTAATAACACGGAGCTATATGGACATATGATCGGCCACCGGTTTTCATTTGTTGATATGCATTTAGGCATGGACAATTCAGTTATAAAGTAATATTAATATCGTCAACTTTTTGTTTGCGTGTTATATATCATTGACAACCACAATAAATACCTGTTTGGTTTCAGTTTATGCTTGAACGAGTTTGTAAACATGGATTACAGCAAATCCAAGGGGGGGGGGGGGTGGTGGTGGGGGGGGGGGGGGGGCGGTGATGGGGGGGACAGACATGTTTCTGCCCAAGCAACTATTCAGTATAAATGATTATTATTGTTCATGGAGGTTTGTTAGGGCTTAGTTTGTGCATGTCCCGATTATAGTAGATTTCGTGAAGGCTGAGTATAGAGGTCAGGGTGTTTCAGCAACAAGAAACATTTATTATTCTGAAAGAAATAGTCATGACCGGATTTCAAGTTGGGTCGTGACATATACACACTTCCACACTGAGACACGTGCAAATAATCATCATCATTATCATTATCATCATCATCATTGTTTTATTCAAACATCCTGAATGGTTATTCGCGTCCTCTTACACAGGCAACCATTAAGGAGATATTTACCAAAACACTGAATGAAATGTTGCGCTCCTCTTTGTTCAACCAATCTCCATGCTTGATACTGCTGCAACATATTGCTAGTAAAGTGATTTCTGTAAAAGGTATGCATCAATTGAAATATGAGACAAGCGTTAGAGAGGGCCCTGTATAAATTTTAGACACACATGCTTCGTTTTGGCCATTTTAATTAATTCGAGAGTTTATCTCATGAAAAAATGTTAATAATTGCGGCTACACTACTGAATGTTTCAATACGTTATGGTCGTAGCATATCAATCGCAAAATGCGAATGTTTACGATTGTCTTGGTAACGGTAAATGTCATGTTGATGTCGTGTTAGTGATGTGCTTGCTGTGTGACGAGGTTCCCATAAAACAACAACATAGGAACCTGGCAGAAATTAGTGAAATAATTCGGCAATAGCTATGCGGGCACAGTTGTCTTCCATATGAAGCACGTTATCCTGTGAAATGGGAATTATCGATTTGGAGGTATCATGTACAGTGATTTCATAATACACGAGTCTTGTGCCTGCATAAAAAACAACAATGAGCATGGCTTATGATTTTGATTACACCAATTTAAGTGCACCTGAAATAATCAGATGCTGCACCCTCATTTACAATGTTCGGATCCCGCCCCCCCCCCCCCTCCCTGTAAGCTAACGGATCCCATCAGTATGACCAATTTTGTCTTAAGCTAGTTACAGCATATTGAATATGGATTTATAAATGTAGAATACATTGTTATCGCCGAATATTGAGCAACCTTGTGTTCAATTTTGTTAATTATACCAATTCGATTGGTTGCCTGTGGTTCAATAGTTAACATAATACATACGAACATTGGAATCTTCTACTGAACAAGTGATAAAGTCAAAAGTCAATGAAGCAGCGGTTTTAACATTAATTATTTCCCTATCGACACAATATATTGTTACTGTCTGCACGATTCTTTCATTGTGACATTGGGCATTTACAGTTAGTGTCAATTATCTTCTTCCATTATATCCATCTCACCCAATGCATATGTTTCATGGTAATATGGTAACATGTGTGTTGAAAACTGTTGTGTGTTGCGTTGTTAGCTCTTCCAGTTATCGATAGATTATTAATTGTATTCTTGTCAAACACTTGGCCGTTTCTACTTTGCAGATACCCCCTGATGCAAAGCTAGCAATTTTTGTTTTATAGTGAGTCATTTATTTATAAACAGTAGTGCATAATGTTGAAATATGATCACGATATTGTTCAAGTATTGACATATCAAACATCTAATTATTAAATTGAATACATTGTGGGGAAGTGGTATCATTTGCGGGAACACAATAGTCCACCCAAGAAAGAATAACTCATATGTCGAAACGCATACACTACAGTCAGATTAGATCGTTCGTTTAGTATTTTTAAATGACGATGGTAGATTTCAAATACTTACCACTAAAGGAACATATTTTTTTGCGATTCGGGGGCATTTTTATTCCGTTTCCGTTTTTGTGTACATGCTGAAATGACTAGTTTGTAAAACTGGTATAGGGAACACTTAATCATTCATAATCTATTGATATCGACTCATTGAAACAGCCAACGAACTTTGTTTACAGAAATATACCAATGATTAACGACCTTGACAATAACTACGCATGCGCAACACCACCATTTTCAAAAATAATAGCTCAAACTCTGCCCTTTTCAGCTTCGTATGCATTATAGTGTCTTCTATGTGTCATATTTGGTTTGTAAATCACCTCCCGTAAAAATATAGCCCTACAAGACGTCTGAGTAGAAGTCTTAGTTTTTCTGAAAACGACGCAATGAAAAAAGATCACAGGGAGAAAATTAACTCTGAAAAATGCTTGTCCAGTCGGGCAAGTCCTGCTAATTTTTACTTGTCCAATTGAAAAACCTACTTGCCCGGTCATATTATGAAAATATGACTAACGCGGAATTTTCCGGAATCGCCGATCACGCGCTGAGTTGATAACTCTCGCAACGCTGTTAGTTTAGACCCGGGGGGGGGGGGACACTTAAGTGTATAGAAGTAGTATACATGTGCCGCGCGACGGTGTGTGTGTTTTCGGCCTCTCGACTTTCAGCTTCAATCTGTACGACTAGTTTTTTTTGGAGGTTTCGTTTTGTACAGCGAGTAGTATAGGAAGTGGGGGTGCGAGCGCACTTACACTTCCTGTACTACTACTACAGTTGAGCGCACTTCCACTTCCTATACTACTACAGTGTCAGCAAGCCCTTCCAACCGATTTTCTTCATGGCCACACCAGTAGTTATTAACATAGAGGTCATCGAGCGAGAAATATCTGCGACAGTCGCTGTAAGTTCCCTTCTTCACCTGGCTGAGGTCCTCCATGAACTGGGACACCTTAGGTTTGTTCTTCTCAATAAAGGCAGGATCTGGGAGAATCGTTGTTACTCTCATCGTAAAGATTTTCCAGCAGAAGAAAGCTCCAGTCGGTCATTCTGGAATCTTTGTCGGCCTGCCCATCCAGGGGCTGTGGTGATTCAAACAGCAGTTGAGGATTGTGTCAAACTTACCGTTTTCCCCACCCCCTCTCTAGGTGTCTTGGATGGCTGCGTACCCCCAAGCGACCGTCTCCTTGTACTTGTTCCTATACATATGATGGTACTCCAAATTGTACGCTCCAGCCTGCCCAAGGTCCTCGTAGGCGCACACCCGGAAAACACAGTCCACAAACTCCCCGATGGTTGCCTGCGGACTGTGGTGAAGGCCAAGCAGAATCTGAGGTTTGTACTGGGGCAGGATAATCCCCCCGGGATCCGAGTGTAAGGACACTTTATTTCAAGCAGTGCAATCTTTTCCTGACTTGGGTCCCAAGGTCTCCACCAGACTGGATCGGGAGGACACAAAATCCATCTGGGGAGTAAGCCATGTTCTCCCCGCCGTGGTGGAGGTAAATGTTGTTCCTGTAAACATTTGTGTTGTATCTGCTGTCAATGACTGTAATTGCAACCTCCTCGAAGACCTGGCCCCAGACGCAGGTGACGCTTGTGTGGCCGCCCTTGTTGCTAGTTTTCTCGGCCAGCTTCTTATTGTAGCTGCTGAAGTAGTCCTGACCGATAACCGCGGAGAAGTCGCTTCCTCCAAGGCAGTGCTTTCTTTTATTCTCCCACTGAGTTGTCTTTTGTCTGATCCCGTCATGCTTTATACAGAACGACTTAATGACTTGTTCCATTACCAAGCTATACCTTATGCTCTGCATAATTTAATTGGATCGGTAACTGGAGACAATGGGTGTCTGTCTTAAGCTAGTATTTCTTGTTAATGCGCGCTATTCATTATAGTAAAGTTACTCACTGCCTGTAGTTGCTGGAGTGGGGACTAGCCAGAGGAATATAACGTGAGTCCTGGAGTAGAGTTACTTATTCAATTTATGTAAGTTTCAACAATGAAGCTCCCTGGGAACCTCGGTCTGAATCTTGTCCCTGACTAGATGGTCTCCCCGTACCTGACCCATAAGTGTTCCTTATAAAGGGTCCCGGGAATTCCTTTCCCGTGACCCTTGACCAGTCCACCTGATAGGCCAGGCTAAAACAATCCCCACGTGACACGACGGGTCCACTTGTAGGGTGAACCCGTTGCGATCCAAGGCTGTAAGGATTGCTACTATCAGGGTTACACCCCTCCAAAGGAGTGGTGTGGTGTAACCCGGGCTCTCGTGCTGTTAATTAAAGGGGGAGGCTTTTTAAGAACGTATGAGCCAGAATAGTATTATACCATCTGCGCACACTGGGTTCATTATATCGACTGGGGCTGGGGGTCATTCACAGGCCGCGCAATGAAGATGATGCACCCAATTTTTGTCTCAAAGGTTCCAAAACATCGTCTTGTTTGACGAGTTTTGCTGTCTGACGTGCTTTTACAGATCTGACCTAAATTTCGGCCTTAATTTGGTTATATTGTGTGACCTCCGCTAAAACGAGCTTAAACTCACGATCCGAGATATAACCATCTTCAAGTGCTGTCGATACAACTGATCTCATTCAGCTGACAGGAATGCCCTGGATTCTCATTAGGCAGCTCCGGAGGAATGGTTGGTTGTTGTTTCATACTGCTGTTGTATACATAAGTCTGTATGTCAACTTCAATTAAGAGTGATACTACAGTACAAGTTGCCACTCTGTTTGACACAGGATTAAGGATGTTTGTGGTCATAATGTCACCGAAAGAGCTGCCCCCACCGCCCACAACTCCAAGAAGCGTAGTGGGTGCACCATCAAGCATGTTGTGCGTTGTACTTGATCGAGGTGGACATAAAGTGGGTTAAAGATGCTTTAGACCTGTAGGAATCCATCCTCCACCCAGACTGGTATCAAGACCCAATATTGTAAAGCCCAATCATCCGGAATTGAGAGGGCAATAGTCCCACCTGCAGCATTATCCTTTAAAGTAAGGCCTAGAGCTGTAAATACATCCTGGACAAGTTTGAAGTTCCAGAGGCCAGGGGCAAAACGACACCTATTTCTTTTCCTGTAGAAATTACCCCCTTTGTAATGGGCATAGTTGATTCATTGTTTTACCAGCCCACAGTATACGTGATTGACCTAAGACCTACGAGTAGATAACCTGCACTATTGTCAATAGCATTTTGTAGAGACACAGTTTCGCCGCTTTGAACATTAGACAGAATGTGATACATAGCACTATGAATCAACAAGGCTTTACATTCAATACAAACATAGGGTACAAAACTGGGCCAGTGTACCCACTTCATATTGCTTCTGAGGATCTGACACACCTCATCCAGGTAAAGGCAGGTAAAATTACAGATGCGTTTGGGGTAGAGTCTCCAACCTGTTTGATCAATACTTGGTCCCGGACTGTCAGAACCAGCTGAAATTGTTGTATGGTGCGCAACCAGCGGCTGCGGAGTTTCTGCCCTGGACCACCTCAAATCTGACTCCTCTGCACTATGCAGCCTCTACAGGTTCCACGTCTACTACACCATCCGGAGACTTTTAGACGAAATGAGCATAGCACTGCCGGATGACGCCACATGGTCGGCCACAAATAAAACCTTTCACAGGAGAATCTACCACCAACTCTGCCATGAGTGGACTGGAGGATAAGGGGGGGAAACCAGGGCCTGGGGTTGGTCTATTTTACCGACCCTGATACCCACGAGGTATGGGTCATCACTCATTATGGACACACCCACCTCTACGAATCCTTTGAGAAATGATCCACTGGATTTGTTTTTGAGGGTGGCAAGCTGCATATTTATTTTATACGGCCGGACCAGGATGGAGCAAACACCGCCTGGAGCCATTTATCCAAGAAAGGTCGAAGGGCTTCACCACACTGGGTGTTACGCGGCTCAATGACAACATTCGGACCTATGTCTGGGCTATTCTTGCTGCTCAGGCACAGACTCGCTCAGCTATACTAGGCGCAGGCACGTCCTTTGATGCTCAGAAACAATTTCAGGCTGACATTGAGGATAATATAAACTCAACAGTGGACATTTCTTCATCCATTCGAAGATATCAAGACTTGCTCCAGAACGCTTCCTCAAAGCATGATTATGATTTTGGGACAGGCCTATACATAGCTCCATCTGACATGACCTTGGCCATTTGGAAGGTTGCTGGGTACAACAACCTTATCACCATTGCAAATGAGAAGCAGAAGATCGGGAGCAATAGTGATCTCAATGCGATTCCTGTTCTTCCAGCTAGAGGAAGCTTTGACCCTCCAGTGGAACCGGAAATGGGAGATATTGGAGTCCCCTCTACAGACCTTCCAAGCGGCATGGCCATAGGAAAGGTGCAGGAGGATGAGAAGCTGTGTACCACCGTAATCTAGGATACTCTTAGGAGAGAGGAAATTGTTGGGATTGCTCTTCCATGTCAGAAGCTTCCAGTCTTGCCCCACCTAACCCAAAGGTCACCTTGCAGCCCATGCCTAGAGACTGCTTTCTGCCACCTCGTAACTAAGACTTTTGTTTCTTCTATGGATCCCACCTGATCTCTGTTAACCCTGCAGGCATTTCAGTAATAGCCCATGGTGGATTAGTCGTACTCAACGTATCTAAAGTTTCGTTAATGAGGTAAGTCTCCTCATCATCATTAATGAAGTTAGTCTCATCCTCTCTTCCAGCGTCGTGCCAATCTTCCTCCACTGCGTTATCAAAGTCCATGTCTGTGTGTTAAAGATATAACTGCATTTAAGCGTTCAACATGTCAAGTACTTACGGACGCAAACTAAACCCACACCGCCGGATACGCGAACCCCTAGGGGTAAAGGGCATGCGGCAGTCTGTAGTTATTACAAATAATCCAAGCACTATTGATCAGAACCAACAACTGCTGGTTCCCTTTCCCAATCTAGGCGAAGACGACGTCACTGTTCCAGGGACAGCACGGCTGGCCTTTACAATCATGCTGACCTCGACTGATGTTAACTGCAGCGTTGTGCAAAACCTGGGCCACGCCGTGGTTAAGAAAATGACAATCAAGATTTCTGGCGAAGAGGTCATATCTATTGATGACAGCGATGTGTACCACTGTTACCATGACTTATGGCGGACTGCACAGAAGAGACAGGGCCTCCAGTACCAGGGCATTGACACATCAGATGACAGAAACACAACTAAGATACGAATGGGGGCTGGAGACAAGGATGAGACCGAGGAAGAGGACAAGGCCGTAGACAATGTGTATGGTAACAGGTTCTACGTTCCGCTTGACTTTGAACTCCTCAAGAGCCACATGCCATTCTACAAGAGCGCGCTTAATGACAAACTGTAATACGAGCTCACATTCAACGACTACAACTGTGTGATTTACGCAACAGGCAACACCGCTGCCAGCTACAAAATTGATGACATCTCCCTAGAGTATGACATGGTTACCCAACCAGAGCTGGCCCGTATGATACGTACCCAGTACACAGGTTGACTTGCAATTCTGTATGACCGCGTTCTTCGTCACAGGAAGCTTGTATACATTAAAAGAGATACACTGTGGAACATCAACCAGAACGTGCCGGCTTGCAGCATGTAGGGCATCCTACTGCTCTTTGAAGACCCAGCCAACGCCTCATTCGCCAGGAAGACAGAGTCGTTCTACAACCCAAAGATTACAAAAGTTGAGGTGACCATTGAGAGCATCCCCAACCAACTCTATGCCCAGGGCATGCGTGGCTACCAGCAGTGGGATGAGGTGAAGAAGACGAGCAAACGAGCATCAACGAGCAAACGAGACCCCAGTGTAGCAATAGCCGCAAAAGGCATTGTTGGATGTGTTCCTAGGAGAGAACCTAACCACCAAGTATGCTCTGTGGCTCGACTTAACGACGAGTGATGACGACCAACTGCACGGTAGTGGCAGGGCCGTGGAGAATTCGTCTGAGGTTGTCACCATACAGATCACGAAAAAAGCAGAGGCAGCTGGTACATTGAACGTCTATATGTATATTGTTATGGATGCGCAGCTTAACATTAAAGATGGCAGGTTCGTCAGCGCACTCTACTAAATTTAAATTTCCAGATCGTCCCAGCTCAGTTATGTTTGTGGGCAGACAGGATGCGGGAAAACCGTATTCATCCTCGACCTACTTGAAGGGTCCTTCTTCAGCGCCTTTAAACATATTGTAATCCTCTGCCCTACCATACGTTTCATCGAGGCCTATCAGTCGTGGTCATGGGTGTGGGATGATTCAGAGGTTTACGTTGTTGATCCAGGGGAGCGGCTCCATGACCACCTGAGAGCTTTCTACCATTGTTTTAAGGACGAGCCCATCGTGTACATTATTGATTACTGTTCGGCAACAAAAGCCTTAACCAAAAAGAGAGACATGTTATCCGAACTGGCCTTTAGCGGCCGCCATGCGCAGCAAAGTGTCTGGGTCCTCACCCAAGAGTATAACTCTGTGCTGAAGGATATACGTGAGCAGACTCGCTGGATGGTGCTCACACCAAGGACCGTGACTCGTTTGAAGACGCCTTACGTGAGAATGATGTAATTCCAACAAAGGAGAAACGCGAAAAAGGTACGCCAGCTACTAGCAAAGACCAAGCAGGCAAAGCTTCTGCCGAAGACAGATCAACCTACTGCATATGCCGTGGATTGAAGTGATATTGGCTTTTATAGCAGCCGTTGCCTCAGTAACCAATTTAGGTTTCTTCATCTGGGAAGCAGTGCAATATATAAGACTTCGAAAGGTGTATACGTATATTCATGGATCCTGATACCATTATTGATAAACTCCTTGAACATGACACGACTAGCTTAGTGGCCACTGAGGGAGCGGAACCCAGTTGCACCGGTAATGCTGATATGTCTTCTAAGAGAGATAGGCTTGCTGCTGTCATAGTAGGTGGGCAGGCCCGTCAGTACCTTGGTTTGGAGTGCCTTACAATTGACCAGGTTGAATCAATGGCTTTAACAACGGTCAAGCAACTTTCAATTTGGAAAAACAAGCACTGAAGTAACAGGGACCAGTGGAGAGGAAGACAACACTTGCACGCTAAAGTATGTGCTTAACTCTGCTATAACATGTGTTTACCAAGAACTGTCAATTGGACAAACAAATTTAGTAAGTAAACATGGAAGAAACGAACACGAATCAACTTATAGAGATAACGTCAGTGACCAGTGAGCCACCTACAAAAACGCTAAACGGGTTGAGGCAGGACAAAA
Source organism: Urechis unicinctus (assembly GCA_034190875.2). Taxonomy (NCBI): domain Eukaryota; kingdom Metazoa; phylum Annelida; class Polychaeta; order Xenopneusta; family Urechidae; genus Urechis; species Urechis unicinctus. The sequence continues at coordinate 55,762,049 of CM067357.1, forward strand.
GGGTGCTGCGGCTCGAAAAGCCAATCAAAATAAGCTCAGTGAGGCTAAGGCAGCGCTTACAGATGCCAGAGATGAAGCTGTCGAGCCAATATCAACGAGCAAGCCCCTGGAAAGGTGGGCGTGGCCAACATGTGCTTTGCCTTTAGTTGTCGGCGGCATTGGGGTGTTTGGAGTAGCATTGTATTGGTACAGGCACAAACTAGTAGCCTCACGCCCTAAACAGGTTGTGGTACAAAAGCCTCCGGACCCTCATTTAAAGGATCCGTTTTACACGGAATGACAACACCAATTACTGACGGAAAAGTGCTCGTCAACGCGCTATACCGAGGTGCAGTTATTTCGGCATATCACTAGGTTATGCTAAGCTTGCTAAGATGGCTCTGGGTGGTGGGGCACCACGTCTTGATTTCACCCTACGCAACCTGGCTATGGCTGTTGCCGATGTATCACTAGCTATGGCCACAAAGGATATGCTAATTAAACAAGGAATCTTACCAGTTGATATACTGAAGTAATGGCCACAATTGCGCTACTTGTTGGTGGTGTTCTTGTTAACGCCCTTGCATTCCCTGGGAGCAACTTTTTATTTTCTAAATTACAAAGCAGCCAAGTGGACGCGGAACGTAAACACCATGATATGGCAATCAAGCAGCTTCAATCTGCCCAGGCTGCATGGGCCAAGAAGCGAACTGAGACTTCATTTTTGAGGGACTGTGACGGCAGGGACATGCCAAGCATACTTGATGTGGACGAGGCTATGCGTGAGTACTACATGATTACGGGTAAACCTGTCGACCTGCTGGGCTCTGAGCCGCAGCTTTCAGACTTCTACGAGCCCTCAGATGGTCAAAAAGGGTGTGAGGTGGCGTTCATTATACTGGGTATGGCTGCGACTGGGCTGGTTGCATACAGGCTTGCTAAGTAGGTCATTTGGAGACTCGAGCGTTTACTTTGTATGGATCGTCGCATGCAAAAGATCTACTATAGTCCTAAGGGCTACTGGAAAGGCATTACAGCTATCAAGAAGCTTACAACAGGAGTGAGGGTTTCTGAGGAAGTTACCTGGGGTTGGCTAACAAAGCAAGCTATCTGGCAAATCTACTTGCCGGTCCCAAAACACATTCCCAGGCCGAGGTTTGATGTGTATGGGCCAAATGAGGAGCACCAAGCCGATCTCTTATTTCTTCCTCATGATGTTGTGAAGCGCCAAACTTATAAGTATGCCCTCACAGTGGTGGATGTTGCCTCGTGCTACAAGGCAGCCAAGCCATTGACTACAAAAGAGGCTAAGGAGGTCGCAGGTGCACTTGAAAGGATATACAAGTGAGGACCGATGCATTGGCCTAAACTACTTCAGGTAGACCTAGAACGGGAGTTTATGGGAACAGTGAATCAGCTGCTAGCAAAACATGGAGTATCAGCCAGATGTGACCGAGTGAATATCCATCAAGACAAGGCTATAGTAGAACGCTTTAACCGCACCCTTGCTGAGCGGCTCTTTGGACACCAGTATGCCGAGTTTTACTGGGATACTGGGAAACGATCGAGAGTGGGGTACTCAGCTGCAGGCATAGTCTCTGCGATAAATAATGAGGTGACCCGCTTGACTGGAAAGAAACCAAAGGATGCTATTAAGGCAAAACGAGTTGCACAAAAGCACTCTGCAGTCGTACCGGGGTGCTTGCTGGGAGTCAAAGAGCAAAAGCTTCCTTCTTGTGTTGGCGTTCGCTTCCTCTACCAGCCTGGTGAGGCAGAGCAAGACCAGCGGCGGCGGGCCACTGACCATGTGTGGTCACTCAATGTTTACAGGATTGGATACTGTCACTAAATCCGGTGAGCCTAAAGAAGGAGCTGCTTGTGGTGCCGTCCGATACCCAGTTGCCACCAGATGGTATTACCAGTTAGACAATAGAGATCTATATACATAACAATGGTAGTATTTGACAATAAGAGCCCGTGGAAATTACTCGGAAAGAAAGAAACCTGTAACAGGCCCTGTACCCAAGAGCAAGAGTTTTGTGGATGACACAGATATAAGATAAAACATGGTGTCGTTAATCGTCTTTGTACGGTTGTCAGAAGGCTATAAAAAATAAAGAGGTAGGACTGTGTATGGATTGTGGGTTTGATGAAGTCAACCACAGTCATCTTCGTCTTCCAAAAAATTGCTTCACAATGGCCTATAGCTGGGGACACTGACTCGCAAGCCGGCGCCACTGAATGGGGATTCCCTACTGTATGAAAATAGAAATCTGTGGTGCTGCTAGGAAGGTCAAAGTCCACTGGCTGTATGGTCGTTGTCTTTTGTGTATCCAAAAATTTGCTTTTCGTCTAATGGATTCATAATCATCAAGCCCAAAGCGATTTTGCTCCAATTCACGGTTTTAAACCGCCTTACCCTCGCTTTAAGGTTACACTCCAAGCATTTGAAAAGCATAATGAATGTGACCGTACATACAAGGAGGTATTTGCTAAATAAAGGGCTGGGGTGGCACGCACCCCTGACCCCACCCCTGCCCCACACAGACCAGTCCCTGCCCAGTGCAGACCAGTCCATGCCCCACGCAGACCAGTCCCTGCAACCCAGTCCCCACAGCGCGTCTTGCCTTCAAGAAAAACTAAGTGGGCTGTTGAAAAACTTTTTGCAAGGTTCCTGAGTCTTCACCCTTGGCTCGGACATTATGATGTTCTGTAAAGGCGTGCGTCAGAAGATGCATAGATTTGATTGGTGAGCTGGAAGAGCTAGGTGGAATCAAGTGTCGGTTTGCCCTTAAGGTAAGACTCTCCAAGCACCCAGATGATGACAGCACTGAGTATGTTGAGCCTGTGTTGCGTAATAAGCAGAAGGTGGTTCTCTCCTCAGAAGACCTGGACATTGCGCTGGACCAGAGTGCTGTTAATATCCAAGAGCGGTTAGAGATGTGGACCAGCCATGGTTCTGGCTGGGAGTTTGAGGCAGTCACAACTCTGTGGATAGATATTGCCAACTACCAACCGTTGAAGGGTGGCTCCTACCTGCGACTGCTGGCTACGCTGGCGGCTAAGCAGGCCATCATAAACGTAAAGAACTGTGACGACTTCTGCATTCTATGGGCTATTGTAGCCGCTCTGCACCTGGTTGCCAAGGACCCTCAGCGACCATCAAAATATAACATTCAGTGGCTTTTGGATCTCCTGGAGGGTGCAGGTGTAGAATATCCTACTCCGGTGTCGCATGTTGATAAGATAGAAAAGCATGCTAACCTAGCCTTGAACGTTTTTGGCTGGGATGGGAAGACCACTATCTTACACCGCATCAGTAAGCACTCTGGTACCCGTATAAACCTCATTCTGATTGAGAAGGATGGCAGGTTTCATTACACGCAAATCAAAGACCTGAACCGCTTGCTGTATCACTAGACAAAACATAAAGTTCTTCTGTGAGTTATGTCTGCATGGATATACCACACAGGGTCTGCTCCTGGTGCACAAACCTGAGTGCATGGGGATAGGGCAAACTGTTGTGCGAGTGGATATGCATGAAGAAGGGAAGAATATATTATCCTTCCGTCATCTATGCTGACTTAGAGGCGCTCACAGTGAAGCTTCCGGGTCCTGCACTTGATCCTGGTAAGAGCAACACGCAAAGAACGCAGGAGCACCAAGGTTGCGGATACGGCTATGTGGTCGTTCGGTGTGACGGTAAGACCGAACCTCCCGTGGTTTACAGAGGAAGCGATGCTGTGGAGAAGTTCTTTCAGGCTCTGCAGCAGGAGGAGCAAAAGATCAAAGCAGTTCTGTCCACGCCTGTCCCTATGAGGATGACTCAGGAGGAAAGAAGGGCACATAAGGCTGTAACCCACTGTCATGTGTGCAAGAAAAAACTGGGCCTTGACTCTGTCCACGATCACAGCCATATAACAGGCTTGTACAGAGGGCCGCCCATAACATGTGTAACCTGAAACTTTGGCTGAGTCCCAAGACAACACCCATCCCTGTGGTGTTCCATAACCTGCGGGGCTATGACTCCCATCTCATGATGCAGGGTATAACCAAGTGGAGGGGAACATCAACTGTATCCCCAGCAACATGGAGAAATATATTTCCCTGTCGCTTGGACAGTTGCGCTTCATTGACAGCGCACAGTTCCTCCTGGCCTCGCTTGATAAGCTGGTGTCTGCTAACAACCCAGATGCCTTTGCTGTGACGGCGGAATATGAGCCAGACCAGATGAAGTGGCGTTGCTGCTGCGCAAGGGAGTCTTCCCCTATGAGTTTATGGATGGCTGGGATAAGTTTGATTCCCCTCTGCCGCCAATCCAGGAGTTCTACATCAAGCTCTCTGAGGAGGGCATTTCTGCTGTAGACTATGCCCATGGACAGAAGGTCTGGAGCGTGTTCGGGTGTAAGAACATGGGTGACTACCATGACCTGTACCTGCGGACAGATGTACTGCTCTTGGCAGATATGTTTGAGGTGTTCTGCAAGACCTGTCTTAAGCAGTACGGTTTGGATCTGGCTCACTACTATACCAGCCCCGGTTTGTCGTGGGATGCTTTGCTTAAGAGCACAGGCGTGGAACTGGAACTACTCACCGACTATGACAAGCACCTATTCATTGAGAAAGGTCTACGCGGTGGTATAAGCATGGTGTCACGCAACCACGCTAAGGCCAATAACCCGCTTGTGGATGACTTGGACCAGGATAAACCAACGAGCTACATCCAGTACCCAACAACGACTAATGCTAATGAGGCGGCGGGAAATCGCGGAAAATCAAGCGACCCAATGTTTTCCAAAATGGCGGTCATCGTATCGCGATTTTTCGAAAATGATATATAGATGGCATTTCTTGAAGAACAGCGTCGAGTGGGGGTAATTTTTTGATGGTTTAGGACTTTTTTTGTACAGGCTCTTGATGTATGTTATTTTCTAGATGCGTGATGCAGCACTTTAGCCAAACGCGTTTTCTTGGACGCGCCGAAAATGTCGAAGCAGAACGGCGTTCGACCGGAGCTAGTAAAAAATAAGAAATTGGCCTTTACAAAAGCCATACAAATATTATATACATCCGGGGTCATGGATTGGACTCAGTTATAAGGATATCGTTACCAAATGTCGACTAGTAGTGAATCGGTCTATGAAGTCCTTTTCACAAAAGAATTTTGATGAAAATGCACTTTTAAGCACTCTAAGATATATTTGACTTTTTCCGCTTACCATAGATAGCGGAAAAGTCGAAATGTAAACGTGCGGCATCTACACTATTTCGCATAGAAGCGCCTGACGAAGGCGAATGGCAGGGTGATATCGGTGTATTCGATTGTTTATTCCACTGATTTTCAAAATGCCTCCCGTGGAAGAGATTGTCGTCGACAGCGAGAAGCAAGCCCCTGGGGCTAAACCTATGATTGGCATTATTTATCCTCCACCAGAGGTGCGAAGTATCCTTCAAACAGTCGAGATTTTCAATGTTGCTACTGTCGAGTTTCAGTATTAGTGCCAAATAACCAAACGTCGGCTTTCAAATTGTGTTAAGATGTAGGTGGCAAATATGTATTCTTAAGTTGGAGTGTCGATGGATTTTTATTAAGAATGACTTTTACAATCTATGAATAGTTATTAACCTCCACTGTAAACCCCGCCAATTTTGAGTATCGTAATGTAACTTGACCACTTATATATATGACTTAATCAGGTAGAGGACGACCGCTGATTGAAGTGATGCACATCGATCGAAGGAAAACCCTTAGATCGAAGTGACTCTTGTCATAAAGTGAGGACCATACAGCAGTCAAATATTTAATCTGTGATTGAAAACGAAACACATTACATGCTTTTTATCAGTAAATATATGATTATTCGTAATATTCAACATGAAACCACTTTTTCCTGATCAGAATAAGCATTCAAACTATTATGATGTAAACAGTCAAGGAAAAGACTGAGCAATATCTATGCGGTCCCCAGTTTCATTGGTGGGGCTGGTGTAGGCAGGTAGCAGGGTAGGGGCAGGGTAGCCATGCACGACGGTAACATAAATATATACACGTCATGCACAGCTAGGGGCATGGTTGGTACAAGGCATTATATCAAGTCCTTGATTGGTGGTTCTCTTCTATGTATAAGTTTTATTACTTTAAGATTTAATAAAACATATTGCCCAAATCCCAACTCCAGAAGGCAGTTTACCTATTCAATCTTTGACAACACCTGTGCTAGTAAAGTATCTCTTAGGTATTAAAGGTTATGCAAAAGTATTTGTATGGTATCAAATTGAACTGGCAAACATTTTATTTACCTCTTAAAAATACATCACCTGTCAGGTGATGCAACTAAGGTGTCATTAATGTTAAGAAGGAATTCCTTCTTTTCATTTGAAAGGTATGATAAATATCATGATTGTTTCTTTTGACTTAACTGCTTTAGCGGTGTTTCTCATGTTTGCAGGCATGGCTAGCACCACTATGATTGTATATATGTAAAGATAGGTAGCCTATGAATATTGCAAATTTTTAATTAATATATATATACATGTGCAGGGCATGAAACTAAGAAAATTTGCAACCGGCGATCTGGGCTGGTAGTTCCAAAAATCCACCAGCCTAGAAAAATATTCAACCAGCCAAAAGAAATCTACAACAACTTGATGTGTGTTTACAAATACTTTGTTTTACCCATGACCCGCAGAATATAATTCCAACAAACAGCTAGGTGCCAAAATCAATCATTTGACCTACACAGCTTGAAAAACATATTAACACTTGGGGAAGAACATATTATACACAACAAAAACACCATACTCAACAACAAACCAACGTAAACGAATTCATACTCTCGTCCATCCTCCTCCTCACTTTCACATTGAATGTTGCCTTGGTAAACAGGATCTTTATCAAACTCTTACAACATTGGACCTGTCCTAAATGAAGCAAATGATCCAATTTATATTTATATATACATATATATATATATATATATATGTATATATATATGTATATATATATATATAAATTCATATATTTACAGTCAATCAAGTCAATTTGTCCTACTTTTCCTGGTATCTTGTGAGGATTGCTTGCGTGGCTTCAAGTGCAGTGTGCATTGGACGCTGACGATTTCAAATGGTCGACTCGTACACAGAGCTTGGTTATTAATCAAGACCAGACATATATCCATTTAAGTTCACCTAGACCAAAACGCGATGCCCGACGCCATGCAGTGAGCAACGTTTCGCGCATGTCATTACGTTGACAGCACGCTCCGCATCGTGACGCGCTGACCAGTTGAAAGCGCGAGCTCCTGTAACAGCTTCTCAAAAGTCGACACTAACCTTAGAGTATTACCTCCGGGCACCTACTTACATTATTACCTGATACAACAACAATTAAGTAGCATATTCCGGCTCACTGCGACACATGCAAATATAAAAAAGTACTAGCACAAAAAATCACGGCCGCTCCTGAGGGGTGTTTTACTCCTGAAGTACGGAAAATATCGCTACATTGGATGTTGTAAAGGGATAATGAAAATGTTGGCGGAGTTGGGATGAAACAAACAGTTATATTTAATTATATATAAAAGTCCAGAAAACATATGAATGGGGATGCATCATTAAGTATAACCGTCACACTGCAGTGTTAGTTAGGTAAGCTATGTGAAAAAGTGGTCAGCTAAGTGAGCGACGGTATGTTAGCGCCCAATTAACAATACCAACGGGACTTCCGATAAGGTGTCCAAATCTGTATATTCAGTACTCCAATCAAGTCTTGATAAATAATCGCTGCGTTTGGAGTAAACAATTACCGATGATCTCAGTCGGGGTTCGGAAGGTTAATTGCGTCTTAAATTAAAGGTGGGGCGCTCGGTAGTTAGCTGTTTCTTGCGAGCGGATCACAAGTACTTAATACAGGCGAATTGTTCACTTGCCACCCGGGCGACCAGTTTGCCACCCCGAGGCGCGACCAGTTTCGTAATTTCTACCCGCCCGAGGCGTTGTCTTTTGACCCGCCATTGGCGGTATAAGTGGGCACACATACTACCATTGATTCTAATTATGGTTTGTTTTGAGTCTGGCCTTCAAGCTGACCTCCTATATATATAAGCTGAGCCGCAGTTATTAGTTGTCTGTTGTGTGGACATGTATAATAGTTCCGGTATGGTATAACGGTAAAGGGTATCATCTTAATCAGGTGTTACCTGGTCACTTTATATCCCAGGGCACATTTAACTTACTCTGTTTTCAAATGAATTTATATAGATCGATAAAATTTCAATTATAATATTATAATTATCAAACAACAATAGATAAGAATATATCTCCATGAATTACAGTTCCGATCGAGCAACATTATGACTGTTAAAAATTCGTGAAATAAAGTTGTCGGACCTCGGGGCACGCAACTTAACAAAGTTACCAGTCCTGACCCAAATTTGTCAGTCCTGAAATATTTTACTGTACATACATACATACATACATACATACATGCATGCATGCATGCATGCATGCATGCATACATACATACATACATACATACATACATACATACACACACACACACACATACATACATACATTCACACACACACACATACTGTGATACATACATACACACACACACACACACACACACATACATACATACATACATACATACATACACACACACATACATACATACATACATACATACATACATACACACATACACACACACACACACACACATACACACATACATACATACATACACTACACACACATCCATATAAAGTTTCCGGGCTTTGTTTCCATTCCTGTCTATAGCAGCCTAATTGCTTGGCCAATGACATTTACATTTTTTAGAAGCTGAGATTGCATTTGGATGTCAAGACAGCTTTGTAGGATTTTGATAAAATACTGAGGGAAATATTGCATCGTGAAAGGGAGAGTAAAGCAATGGCGCCAGCGTTCCTTTGTTTATTCGTCATCATTACTCTGAATCGCTTGTTTCAAGATCAGAAAACTCAGAATCATTTAGAGTCACAATTGTCTGGTGCTGGTAGGGCTGATGGTCCTGATGATGTATATGCTTCTTCATCCACCTGCTCTACTTCTACCTGATATGCCTCAGAAGAGGCTAATTGTGCTGCTCAAAGGGTCAAACGATGTCAAATGTATTGCAGAGTGGGCTTATGGTGAATAAGCTTTCATTAATCAATCAATACTTAGACCACATCCTTGATGCTTTTCCCACGCATTTTCGCCCGAAATTTGGCGAGCTCTCTCGCACTCAGGTATGCTGTAAGGGACAGGAAGCGCTCTTTTGCGGGAGAAAATGTTTCGCACGTGCAGCAAATGGCGCCGGTTCACGTTGTGACTCCTAGCGAGTACTGTGACCGTCAGGGATTCGACGATGGCTTGCGAGAGGTGTAGCGAGTAATTGATACGGCGAACTGTAGATGTAATCCTTTATTTACGAAGTTGTAGATCGGCACGCTCAGAGGATGTTTGGATGGTCTTTACTACAACTGTGATGTTGAGATGTTTGAAGTTGTAGATGCGTACGATATATATTTCCAAGTCTGATATATGAGGTTTGTCGTTGTATTTATAGGGCAAAATGTGGGCTGGATATAGGTGGCGCATTCTGATTGGATGTCCACTGGCATCTGCCCGCACTGGACATTGCCACAATTACTAACTAAACATGAAAGGGATTAAGGTGGAATATTGATAAGTTTTAAAGTTGAGATCAAAGGGCCTGGTGTTAATTACCTGTAATTCTGATACGTTAAAGGGGTTTGAAGTTGATAGCTTGGAATGTTAATTGTGTGAGGGCTATGGCTAGATCGAAATAAGTTCTGTTTGTTTCAAAGGGATTAGTGTATATGACGTGAATTTTGAGGTCCGGAGAGTCTTGTGAAATGTATGAGGGTCGGGCAGTGATTGAGGGCTGTGATAGTACTTACGAAGCAAGTTTTTTGGGGGCGATTTAGATCGCGTTCGAATATTTCCCGAACAATTTGCCACCAATTTGACTGGGGCCCTGCTTTCAGTAGAAACGGTGAATAATTCAGGTGTTACCATGGTGATTCGGGGCGCTCGTATGTTGACAATTTGGCAGACTCGTATCAACAAGTTCAAAAGTTCTTTTCCGTATTTAATGCAAATCTTAGGCACTGAAAGATGTCGGACACACGGGCGGGGAAGGTAATTGATTTGTACGTCCGGAGCAAAACTTGTCCGTCTCAGACGTACGGGCGGACGTCTGTTTTATACGCTGATTATGATCAATGAGAAGAGGCATGAAGTACATGTGCTGGTAATGGGTGAAGTGGGTTTTGAGATAGTGCATCATTAGAGGGAATGATATCTCGGTAATAGGACGGTAGATTTTAATTTAGGTTAGTAAAGTTACAAATTAAAGCCTCGCCTCTACGATAAAAGTAGTCCCAACACCGACCGATGATTTGCTAGATTTCCAGAGATGATAGAAAATAAGGATAATGCATCTGGTGAGGCTTTCACGCATGAATTCAGCCACTTCACTTCGATTAAAAGGCTTGTTTGTTCGCTCTACGTACGTGCTTTTGCGATTTTGGAGATGGCCCCTTGTGTTTATTCCTCTCAACTAATCAAAAACATGTTAACATATATACCAAAGGGTATTTTATAATAGATGAGGTGATTTGCTGGTGCAATGAGTTCTGTGTTGTAAGAGTCACTTCGATCTAAGGGTTTTCCTTTGATCGACGTATATCCAATCGGCAGTTGTCCCCTACCTGTTAATAAAGGGTCAATTTACTTAAGAACAAAGCAAATTGTATTGTTCGATGTCGATGGGTTCAAAAGTTAAGTAGGTTTGAAGTATGAGATAGAATGTACCTGTTTAGCAACAATGGCTGTACTTTTCATGTCATTGTGCCCATGTGCTTCTCTTCATGTTCCATCCAGGGTTCACTGTGGACGGCTGGCTTTATTTCCTGGATAATACTCTGAAGTTGTCTTCACCCAGGTACTGCTACTGAATGTGCTGAAGTCCATCAATCAAATGTGTGTTTGTTTCAGTCCATCTTTATTAATTGTATCATCAACATGTGTCAATTATACCTCTCCTTAATCATATTCAGACATCGTTGACAAAACTGCTAGCTTTGTGGCTCGTAATGGCCCAGAGTTTGAGTCGAGAATTCGTCAGAATGAACTTAATAATCCCAAGTTCAATTTCCTCAACACCAGTGACCCTTACTATGCCTATTACCAGCACAAGGTCAAAGAGTTCAAGGAAGGCAGAGGTAAGAGTGATATAAATGTCTCCTTTTATAGACAGGATGTTCCATTATAGTCTTGGCTGTGGATGGAATACTATATGTATATCTTTTTACAAAACAGGGAGGTGCAAATCAAGTTTGACCAAAAAAAAAGGAAGTTGTATGTTAATATCCAAGATGGATGGAATTGTTTAATATTGGAACTAAACAAAACAGGTCTCTAAAAGGTATTTGACGTTAAAGATGTGGTGTATGTTACCTTCATGAAAGACACTGAATGTTGATGTTGTTTTTATAACAGGACAAGAGCCAGCTGCTCCAACAAGTAAAGTGGGCTTTGGTCTAGCGCCTCCCAAGCCTATTCTAGAGCAACAAGCTAAACTCATTGAACCCTCGTATCCAAAGGAAGCGCCCCCCGAGACCGAGTACATTGCAGACCCCCCTTCCATCTCTTCATTTGATCTGTATGTGGGATAATACCTTATGTTTTCCAGTGTCTTAATCTGTTGTTATCTATTTTGTAATTTAACCTTTTGAAATGCACCACCTCAAATCATGGTAATTATATTATTTGTGGAATTTGTTCTCATTTGACATTCTGGATTGGTTCAGCCTGGTAACTATTGCTGTACATTCGGTTAGTGGGGAAGTCTAATAATCTGATGAGCTCTGATTGTAAATGAATCGTGCTCAGGCTCTGTTGTGAGAATCAGTGTCAATCATTGACAGGGAGGAGCATTAAATCAGGGGAAAGTAAATTTTATCTTTAATCCGTGTTTCAACAGAGATGTGGTGAAGCTGACTGCTCAGTTTGTTGCAAGAAATGGTCGCCAATTCCTCACAAATCTCATGAACAGAGAACAGCGCAACTACCAGTTTGATTTCCTGCGTCCTCAGCACAGCCTCTTCAACTACTTCACCAAGCTGGTGGAACAGTACACCAAGGTTAGTTACCTGTGCTCTCAGTCCAGCCTACCTGTTTAACATCATCAAGTTCTATTGTCCAGATTATTAATATGAATTGGCTTACAGTTACTGCATCTCACAAAAAATATCTTAATAAGTTAGACACGTGAACAACTAAATTAGTATATCTATATATATTATCACCTTTGAATTAATTTATTTCATCTATTTTTAATTTTTTCCCTCACTTAGATCCTTATTCCTCCCAAAGACTTGTTGCCCAAGCTGCGTAAGGAGTCTGAGAACCCACGGGTGGTATTGAACGAGGTGAAGTACCGCGTGGAATGGGCCAAGCATCAGGAAAGAGAGAAGATTCGCGAAGAGGAGGCCAAGGAGAAAGAGAGAGGTAAACGTAGCTGTGTGATGTTTGGGCATAAAGATGTGATCTGACTGGTTGTTTGGGCATAAAGATGTGATCTGACTGGTTGTTTGGGCATAAAGATGTGATCTGACTAGTTGTTTGGGCATAAAGATGTGATCTGACTGGTTGTTTGGGCATAAAGATGTGATCTGATTGGTTGTTTGGGCATAAAGATGTGATCTGATTGGTTGTTTGGGCATAAAGATGTGATCTGACTAGTTGTTTGGGCATAAAGATGTGATCTGATTGGTTGTTTGGGCTATATGATGTGATGCAATTGGTTGTTTGAGGTGTACAATGTGATCTGATTGGTTGTTTGGGCATAAAGATGTGATCTGATTGGTTGTTCGGACATAAAGATGTGAGCTGATTGACATCCTTAAGGACTAGTACAGTAGACTTGTTATGCATCAAATACCACTGTATTACTAACAATTATTTCATACCAGAGACTTGTATAATTGCAAGTTTCAGTTTCTTGCGCTCTTCTCTTTCAGTGGCGTATGCGTCTGTTGATTGGCATGACTTTGTGGTGGTGGAGACGGTAGACTTCCAACCAAATGAACAGGGTGAGTCCGATTTATAGTTCTATCCCGGGTCTCCTTATCTCTGGCAATATCCCTGTGTCCAGTAATTTAGTTTTATTTGTTATTAAACAACAGTTGATTAATATTGTATTTTAAAATGAATCTGATATTAGAATTCTAGACTGGTGTTCAGTATGAAAGTTCACAAACATGAATGTGATAGTCTCAATGAATTGTGCAGTCAATACAGAGTATGTTTGGTTTATAATCTGGCCATGTTTGTGATTGTCAGGCAATTTACCACCACCCACTACCCCGGATGAGGTTGGGGCCAGGATCTTGGCACAGGAAAGATTTGACTCGGCACCAGTAAGTCTTCATAGTGACTCTCTAGCATGGTAGAGACAGAGTCACATATTTGATTCCTACTCTCTGTATGTGGTGTGTTTTTATCAACCAACATACACATTTATCATCATACATTCAGAATCAATGCTTGGTCTGCCTTCCACATTGATAGCTTATACATACACTTGTTTCAGGTAGAAGCCGTGGAGATGGAGGTGGAGTCTGATGATGAGGATAAAGCAACTGAGAGGAGAGCACCTGCTGGTCACCATGGAGATGACACTCAAGTCCAGGTACCATCATAGAGAAATTAACTCTTAGAACACTAAATTTGTTGCATTTTTATCAACATTTTACATGTTGTTTGTTTATTATTTGTTGTTGTTATGACGATTGCCTCTGGGGTTGCAGGACATGGAGGAATCTGGGTCAGAAGATGAGGATGATGAGCCCCTTTCCACCGAACTGCGCTATCCTGTTGAGGAGCGTGACCTGCCACCAGGAACAGGCCGTGCACCGCCACCCCCGCCTCCACTTCCCAAAGACCCACAGCCTCCACCTCTACCCCCCATGCCTGAACAAGTCACCATCAAACACTATGACCCTAAGAGTGAGTTAAGTCCCTGCTGTTTCAACATACATTCCACCCTGTTCACGTGACCACCCTCTAGGGCATGGGGATCACTGAAGTGAATTTGGATGAAATATTGATAACTGCCTGTTGTTAATTATGTCTGGGGATTGATTCTTGTAATTGGTGCCTCTGCATGTATGATGCACCATGCTTTGTAGTTTGAATATGTTGCTCTGTGTGACAATAGATAAATCGTTTGAGATGGTCCCTGGTGAGGACAAAATGGTTGTGTCTCCCTTCACTGGCGAGAAGATTCCTGCTGACAAGATTCAGGAGCATATCAGGATATGTAAGTTACTCGCCCAGTTATCATCACAGTTCTATCCCATTGTCATTCTCATCATGTCAATCAAAGTGGCTCGTCTCTCCTGTCATTCTCATCATGTTAATCAAAGTGGCTCATCTCTCCTGTCAATCTCATCCTGTTAATCGAAGCGGCTCATCTCTCCTCTTATTCTCGCTATGTTAATCGAAGCAGCTCATCTCTCCTGTCATTCTCGTCATGTCAATCAAAGTGGCTTGTCTCTCCTGTCATTCTCGTCATGTTAATCGAAGCGGCTCATCTCTCCCCTTTTGATCTTAATTCAGTCCTTTTCTCTCTTTCTCAGTAACTTGTCCAACTCCCATCTTTCTAGTTCACCCATATGAATATCACCATTGAGCTTCTTGTTTGTTTCGGTCAGCCAATCGATTATATTCTGTTATTGACGGGAGGATGGTAAGAGTGTTGTGTTGTGTGAAGACTTGCTGGATCCTAACTACATAGACAAGCAGGCCCCTGAGAAGCGTCTGTCAGCTGTCAAGGGGGAGGAGGAAGTGTATGCGTCGGGTTCAGCCATTGGCAGCAGCCTCAAGGGACTAGCTGAGAGGAGAACAGATATCTTTGGTGTGGGCTCTGAGGAAACGCAGATCGGAAAGAAAGTATGTAACTCAGTTAATAAGCTACACCTTGAAACAAGCATATATCAAGAGTCTCAAACGTGTCTGTGTAGCATTAAGTCGTCATGGTTACTCAAGCATTGTGTTGCTATTGGTAACCCATCACCAATGACACTGTGTGTGTGATCAGATTGGGGAGGAGGAGAAACACGAGAAGTCCCGTGTGATCTGGGACGGCCATACCGCTTCTATGGAGAAAGTCACACAGAAAGCCAGAGAGAACATCTCCATTGAGGAACAGATAGCTGTTATTCACAAATCCAAAGGCCTGCTGTGAGTACTGTGGGGGTCAGATTGTGTTGTGTTGCTGGTGATGTCACCTTGTTATGCTGGAAATGATGGTATGATGAAAATAATCATTTCTACACGATGCTTTGTTTCAGTCATGATGAAGAGAAGGAGAAAATAGGACCTGCTGTCCCTCTCTCCACCCAGCCTCCTCAAATGCCCCCTGCCCCCAAGCCAAACCCAGCCCCTCCCATAAGCTCTGCCCCTCCTGTCTCGATCCCACCTAAACCAGCGCCCCCCAAGATGCCCCCAGCTCCCGGTACAGCACCCAGACCCCCCGTGGCAATACCAGCACCCCCACAACCCCCTCAGATGATGGTCATCCCACCTCAGCCCCCCATGCCTCCGGGATCAGGCCCTGTTGTGGGTATGTATTGCACTCTCTTCCTAACTCAGTCATGTTGTGTCCTTACGTCAGCTGCATACATGCCATGTGTACACATGCTGGCAAAGAGCAATGATGTCGGGCAAGATTGGACCATGAATCATTGTCAACCCTAGACCCAATTACTGGTCACAATTCATATAATGGTTTCCATTGTGGGTTTTGAAGCCTTGTTGATTATTGAAAGATGCTGGTGATAGCCTGTTGCTGCTGCTGCTGTGTTACCAGGTATCCCTGTACGTCCCCCCATGCCTCCTGTCATGCCACCTGGCATTGGTGTACCCTACATGCCACCTGCTCCTCCCAGACCCCAGCCACCGCCTCAGCAGCCACAAGCCGTTAGTACCCCAACTCAGTATCCACACATTTTTATGCTCTCCAGTTTGGTTTCAATAATGGAATAGTTTTTTATGGATTTTAAATTAATTACATTCATCATAAGCATTCTTCTTGCAAGTCTCCGCTGTTAACCTGCGTCCATTTTGTAGCTGCATTCGTCGACCATACTGAGTGTAAGCGGCAGGGTTGGCTAAAAGACCCAAGACATTACTAGCATTGGAAATAACTAGTGTATACATGTCTGTTTTAGTTATTCCATTTGTGTTTGGTCTCATATCAATAGTGTCATTACTGATCCCGTGAATCCAGCATCGTCAGGTGTGTATCTTATTAGTAGAGCAGGTTGTTATGGCTTTTTGCACCTGGGCTTTGTGCAGGCCAAACGCGCTGGTGGTGATGATGACAGTGCCACTGCAGCCAAGAAGGCCAAGTCAGAAGACAATCTTATTCCTGAGCAGTTGTTCCTTTCCCAGCATTCTGCCAAGGTGAGCTAACATTTTGCCGCCACTTTTGATAAACAGAAATTGTGAGGCTTCTTCCAGCCTGTTATGATGAGAAAGACCATATGTTAGGGCGTTGTGTATGTCTGGTGTTTACAGGGACCGGTACAGTTCCGTGTCAGTGTACCTAACGTACCAGAGAAGCCTGAGTGGAGCCTCAATGGACAAGTACTGACCTTCACCTTACCTCTGACTGATAATGTAAGTCTATTACTCTGTCATTCTCTGATAAGGTTAAATATTACCTCTCTCTGATAATGTAAATCCATTACAGTACCTCACAGATAACGTCCATCCATTAATCTACCACTCGCTTATAAAGTCCATCCATAAATCTACTACTCACAGATAACGTCCATCCATTAATCTACCACTCACAGATAACGTTCATCCATTAATCTACCACTCACTGATAACGTCCATCCATAAATCTACCACTTGCAAATAGTGTTCATCCATTAATCTACCACTCACAGATAATGTCCATCCATTAATCTACCACTCAGATAACGTTCAGCCATTAATCTACCACTCAGATAACGTCCATCAATTAATCTACCACTCGCTGATAACGTCCATCCATTAATCTACCACTCGCTGACAGCGTTCATCCATTAATCTACCACTCGCTGATAGCGTTCATCCATTAATCTACCACTCGCTGATAGCGTTCATCCATTAATCTGCCACTCGCTGATAAAGTCAATCAATCAACCAATCAATTCCTCTGCTAACATCTCGTGGCCGCAGAACTGGCCACGTTGCTGTCAGTACCATTTAATGATGGACCTCCGTGTGTTGCAGGTGTCTGTCATTAAAGCCATGCTTCACGAGTCTCTGGGTATGGCGGCAGGCAAACAAAAGCTCCAGTTTGAGGTTTGGAACTCACTCGTCAACTCTCATCAGTCTTATCAGTGAACATTACGACTGCTCCATGCTTAATCAAACGTCCTATGTGTATTGAAATTTATATTTGAGCTTAGTGTTAAATTTGTGGGTGTTTGTTGGATTGTGATTGGTTGTGATAACTAGGAGTGCTGTGCGTCTCTGACAGGGTCTTTTCATGAAGGATGCAAACACTCTGGCGTTCTATAACTTCACTCCTAACTGTACCGTGTCACTGCAAGTGAAGGAAAGAGGTGGACGCAAGAAGTAACCCGTTTACTGACAGGCGGTCGAACCAAGGGAAGTGAGATGGATCGCAAGGTTGTAATGAAAA
Organism: Urechis unicinctus; assembly: GCA_034190875.2. Lineage (NCBI taxonomy): Eukaryota > Metazoa > Annelida > Polychaeta > Xenopneusta > Urechidae > Urechis > Urechis unicinctus. The sequence goes on from CM067357.1 coordinate 55,779,786, forward strand.
GCTAATAAAAAGTTTTTATCACAAAATTCACCGCATTTTCTGTATGGTGATAAATCATATTTCCTCCTAGTGGTAAAACTGGTTCATTAATCCAAACTTCATTTTGGTATACGAAAATATTCTCTATTTCCTGAGTTTACCTTTAAGGATTACAATGGTGGATTATTATCAGTGAAATACATAACCTCTCCTGTTTTATCTAAATCGTACATCTGAATAAATGAAATATTTTTCCATGCAAATCCATTGTTGATGGCAATCTGTTATTATAATTGCCATTGTGCCTCAGAATGATTTTTTTTTCAATAAATAAAATACCCTCGGTCTAGAAGCATGTTTGATGAGGTGTGTGACTCGCTCGTATTTCAACTGATGCCACGGCTCAATGCCACCAAGCCAAACCTGTGTCAGGTTGCTCCAGTAAAGCAAACCTAATGGCATGAGCTGATTGTCATGACATTGTTTATTGTCATGACATTGTCCCTATTACGTTGAGTGAAAGAAAGACTGTTGGAGCTTCAAGAGGTGGAATGGGGACTGGTTTGGTCTGGGACAATCTGGGGGGTACACATGCTCAATACCTTACTCCTCTGTCATAGCAATCGTGTCGAGCAACCCATTCCCCCTGGCGTGAAACTCGCCCCTTGGCAACACACGCACACATCCACGCGCCCTCCCAGGGGATGCATGGCTAGGCAATACCTTCGAGTTTCATGTTTAAAATGTTCATGTTCAGATCATAACTTTGTTGGTGACCATCCACTAGGTGAACTAATGGCACAAATGTATTTTCCTGGGAAATTCCGTTTGGCAAACAAACTGAGAATTGTTTTTGATCATAATATATGCGACTGGTTCAGAATAAGAAACCGAACAATCTGTTGCATAGGCCAAAAATAGAGATTTGATTAAGAAAAATCCGAATTGTTGAATATAAACAAATCGTTAATGCACCAGAGAGCTCTCTGTGGTGACTACTCGCAGCCGCAGAGATGCCGAAGTCAACACCGTTCTTGTAGAATCGGCGTTTGCTCTCTCACCAAGCGCGTTTTGCAGTGGTCCTATCCGCGCCTTCGACGTCAAGTGCTGGTGTCAGCAGGCGATACTTGATGCCGAAAACGCTAACAAAACTGAAGTTGGGACAAATATAATACACAAGTATCGACACATTAGACGTTATAGATTTTGTCAAATCACTAGCTTGATCTGTGCCTTGGCCTTTTGTCAGAACTGGCTGTTTGGATCGCGCGTGCATACATCCGTCTGTGACAAACACCGTCGATACGGTATTCGTGCGCTGACATCATCGGGTCACCAGTGTTTCTTGTCATCAGCACTGGGCGAAAAGCTGACGTCGCTGTGTTTCCTGAATAACACCGAGGAGCATGGTTAGCCCAGGTGAAGGGTGTCTGCTTGACCCAGATAGCAGTTCACGATGTGCTGGTTGTGTATTGTTAATACATGGTTAAGACACGATTTCTAAGCGGACAAGATAATAATGTGCTTGTTATACAAATGGTTGTAATTGAAGATGAAGTTGCTTTGCTGGTCGTTTTAAACTACCTCGGTTGCATTATCAAACACTACCTATTCTGGAAAGGAACATATTTGACTCAAATCATCCAATCGATGGCATTCTATACTTATATATTAACTACAAACATTTAGAACCAGCTTATATGTCTAACCCTTACTGTTATGTGTAGTCTTGTATCATCAGGACAATATAGTCTTACAATAAAAAAACCAACATAGTGTTCGTGAGAGTCCAGAGAAGATGACTGGCGGGGGTCAGTGGGTGCTGTTTGTGACAGTGAGACATGCTCAGTCCTTCACTACTGGTGGGCTTCAGCGATTACTCAGCCACTACACAACCTGGTTATATTTACGGTGGGCATATTTCACAGATGAATCGTTTCATAAAAACCATTAGACATGGGTTTGGATTTTATAAAGGCGGGATCCTGGATGAAGCAGCTGCTGTCTTCTGTAAACGTTTACGGTGAGGATGTTCCAAAGGAAAGATCGAAAACTGGGGAAACGGCTGGTCATCAATCATCCACAAGATCGAATTGATCAGGGTAGCAAATTAATATATCTAGGAAAGAACATTCATTTATGTATTCCTACTTTCAGAAATCAAATTGATGCTCTCAAAACACTGAAGATGCTATATGTTGTAGAATATAGCAATTCACAAGATGTACAAGCGTATTGTGAAATTCTATTCTAAACAATTCCAAATGTAAATCTTCAGTTGTCTTTGTTACAACCAAATTGTGTAAATAATTGTCAGCATTTTTTTATATGTATCGTTTGTCTGTGTTTGATGTGTATAGTGCTGTTTAGCTGGCTACAGGGCACCAATTGGCGAATTCCAACTCTACGCATACAATGTTATCATCAGCGTTACTGCTTCCGTCTGATTCATTGAAATATTTTATTGCGGTCCATCCGTTATTTTGTGATCTTTCTGTTGATAAACTTGGTTACACAAGTTCATTCCTGATGTTCTCTCTCTTTGTTGCATCCATTTACTAATTCTATACATTCAACCAAATGCTGAGTAAATGTTGTGTATTACATATTTCCATTCATTAATCTAGACTAAGACTTAAACTCATCATTTTGATAGAAAATATATTATTTATTCCTTTGTAACTCTAAACATGGTAGACGAAATATGGCACACAATGCACAACGAATTGGTCAGATTGGACCGAACACGACGCAATTCCAGAATTCAGTAGCATACACCGTGAGAGTTGACAAGCGATTCCTACTACTTCATCGTACGACGTTAGCGCTGATGTTTACAAAGGGGCAGAGCTGTTTCCATGGCGTACATAACGAATAAAAGCCACAAACGGGGAAAATATTGATTTAACAATGACAACAACAGCCACCATGTCGTTGTTAATTGGGTCGGGGTTGTTGCCATCCTAATGTTGATACTGGGCGGAGCTGTTGCCATGGTGGTGTTGATACTGGGCGGAGCTGTTGCCATGCTGGTGTTGATACTGGGCTTAGCTGTTGCCATGCTGGTTTTGATACTGGGCGTAGCTGTTGCCATGGTGGTGTTGATACTGGGCGTAGCTGTTGACATGCTGGTTTTGATACTGGGCGTAGCTGTCATCATACTGGTGTTGATACTGGGTGGAGCTATTGCCATGCTGATGTTGATACTGAGCGGAGCTGTTGGTATACCTTTTAATGGCAATGGAGTAAGGTGACATGTCGATTTATGGCAACTCTGGTTCCCCTAACCATGGTGGTGTCAGTACGGGAGTTTGTACCTGGTGTTTTAAGAAGGCGATTATACCAGGGCGGCGTCCCGGGCCATGCTGTAGAAGATACCCTCCTTGTCTTCGAGGAGGGTAGAAGGCGCGTCGTATTGCGTTACTCTACCGGCGTCCATCACCATGACTCTGTGGAGAAAGGGAGAGGCAATGTGAGGTGAGCAAAACACAGGTAATTACGGACAAGGATATAGGGTGTTCATCACCATCGTCATCATCATCGTGATCATCATCATCATCGTAATCATCATCATCATCATCATCATCATCATCATCATTATAGTCCTCGTCATCATCACTATCGTCCGTTATTATCATAACGTTGTCTACTATGATGCAAGTGATGAGGATGAAAATGCTGAGGACGCATGTGAATACCGTGTATGTCATGTAGAATTAATTATTTAATATTGTACAAATATGTAATCAATTATTAACAAGAAACAACTGAGCAAACAAAACAACCTGTCATAATCCATAATAGTGTTGAGTCTATGCGCTATGGTCAACACAGTGCACTCCTTGAACTCTGAGCGTATGGTAGATTGGATTAGGTCATCTGTTTCCAAATCTACAGCAGCAGTAGCCTCGTCTAGCACCAAAATCCGTGTTTTTCCTCAAGAGGGCCCGCGCAAGACACACCAGTTGACGCTGACCCACGCTAGCACAACAGGGAAACAGAAAGCATCAGTCAGTTAGTGGACACGCGTTAGAAATGTTGACGACCGCAGTCGCTCCGCTCGACAAACCCCATAACTGGAGGGTCGCGAGCTCGATTCCTCTAAATGGGGTATGGTTGGGGGGGGGGGGGGGGGAGGAGATGCTAAGATTTAAATGGAAACCTACTTTCGTCGTCTAGACGTTACTCGATAGGGGGCGCTACAGATAATGTTTAATGTTAACCATATTCATTCCATTTTTCAAGATTTTGTGGCCTTGATGAACAACCTTGCACGAATTGCAATTCATGATCAAAACGAAGTTATAACAAATTGTACGTTCATTTAACTGTTTAAATTTAGGTAGAGACCTTAGATTTTCGCCATCTTCACCACATTCGTAATCAAGCGTCTGCGGCAGAGAGCGCACGAAGTCTTTGAGGTGGGCGTGGTCTAAGGCCTTCCACATCGCCTCTTCCGGGTACTCAGATGAAGGGTCAAGGTTGAAACGAAGGCTGCCCGAGAACAAAACAGGGTCCTGTAGTAGACAAATTCGTTCGATTGTTTTGAATGACGAACACAAGCAGGGTTAAGTGGAACATGAAGTCGTCAGGTTGTTGCGAACTGTGGAATTGGAGAAGGGCTTCGGTCGAAAAATTAGTCCTCAGTTAATAACAAACGTCGAACAAAACCTTTTAACACATAACCATTTCAAAAAGCATTTCCTTTCATTAATTTATATTCATGATTGGTTTAAAATATCAAACACGCTGCTGCTACTGAAGACGCTTTGGTAATAGAGAGACGATGTGATTGGCTGACCTAGTATGTTTAAGCAATGAATCAACACCCGTGGACTACCTGCGGTATAATAGTGAGTTTAGTGCGGACATCATGGAGACCCAGTAGGGAAATGTCAAGGTCATCTATACGGATGGAGCCCGCCGCAGCTTCCAGGATTCTAAACAAGGCCAGAGTCATTGATGACTTGCCTGCTCCCGTGCGTCCTACGATACCTACCTGTAAACAAATCCCAGGAAATCATTCTGAGAAACAACATTCAGGGGTTTAAACAAATCCGCACTCCATCTTAGGCACCTCGCCCGATCCAGATACTGACTTCCAATATAACTTTCTACTCCAATGTGCACTCTGTTATTAGTAGCAATGACTTTAGAGTCTCATGCAGACAATGAAACAGCCACAAACTTATCTGTCACACGTGGCCCATACCAGCTGATGATAATAAGGTTATGTACAACCATTTCCGTCAGAGGGGATTGAATTGGGAAAGACCGTCGGAAGTTATACATACTCTGTATGCACCCCCCCCCCCCCCCCCACCCATACACACACACACTTAAACGCTTATAATCCATGAACTCCGACCTCAACAGCTGTCAGTGGTTGGTAGGTTCGCGGCTGAGGACCACATTGCCCCTTCACCACAGCACAGACATAGACTCTCTCATCAGGTGCATCAACAATGTTTATACCTTTTCATGCCATTTGAATTCATTTGGTAATCTTTAGGGTTTCTTAACCTTTTGGTGGCTGATCCTTTCAGTCGCTTACACTTTCGGCCGCTTACACTTTCAGCCACTTACCCTTTCTTTTGGCTTGATGTGGCACGTGACACCTTTGAGAACCAGTTCGAGGCCTTCACGGTAGCGCATGGCGTAGTCATCGAAGGTGACAGCGCCTTCTTGCGGCCAGTCAAGAGGAGGACGATCATCAGGAAGTACCCAGGGTGCCTGGGACAGTGGAAGCTGACGAATTACTGCACTTGATAACGATGTATCAGGAGTTATAACAGTTTGATCTGCGAGTCTGCTGATATACAAGCTACATTCTAAATTTATTATATATAATACGTTTTAACCGCGGTAAATAATGCTGCTATTTGATGACACCTACTAATGTACCAAGCGGTACCAAGTTAGTCAAATAGCGCTGATCGCGGTATCATTCAACCTTGATGAAAGGGGCCCTTACCTCCGTTTTCTGTTCTGTATACTCGTGGATACGCTCGACGGCCACGATGTAAGTCTCGAGCTCGCACGAGGATCGCATGGTCATGATCAAGTTCATGCTGATCTGCCACACCACACACCCACCAGTCACTATCAACCCACTGCTACTAAACCAAGTGCCACAGCGCTCCAATGACTTTCATGAAATTAGCACAAACGTTTACTTATTGAGTCCTTATTTATAATGCAACACTGAATTACACTAGTTGGGAAGAAAGGGAACCTGTAAAGCAAAGGATAACGAGAGGCCCACTAGCCCGGAGTTGGTGGAGTCGCGACCGGTGACCGCCAGGAGCCCAGCAAAGAGCACAACCACATCTCCAACTAACTCGGCATACACGCCTATCCATCTGTACACAAACAAACACGTAAAACTAATTCCGCTTACAACTAATCCGTACTTACAAACACGTACAACTAACTCCGCTTACACGCCTATCCATCTGTACACAAACAAACACGTACGACTAACTCCGCTTACACGCCTATCCATCTGTACACACACAAACATGTACAACTAACTCCGCTTACACACCTATCCATCTGTACACACACAAACATGTACAACTACCTCCGCTTACACACCTATCTATCTGTACACACACAAACATGTACAACTAACTCCGCTTACACACCTATCCATCTGTACACACACAAACATGTACAACTAACTCCGCTTACACACCTATCCATCTGTACACACACAAACATGTACAACTAACTCCGCTTACACGCCTTTCCATCTGTACACAAAAGTAATGTAATTGAGGTCAATGATATAATGTAAGCACATCGTTACCCGCCAATAAGTTATGTTTAGAGTTTGAGATAAATTGATGATTTTGTCAGCGAGGAGGCAGTGTACCAAGGTTCAGGGGTCAACCACCTCGCCAGTGTTACCTGGTCCTCGTCTGACAGTGACTCTATAAACTCATGAACCTGTTCGATGTGAAGACTTCAAACCAGACCCTCTGCTGGTTGTCGAGTAATAAGTCAGAATTTTGCGTGAAGCGCTGTTCTTGTCGGTATGCCCTAATGCTGCTAGTGCCATTCAGAGTCTCGCTGAAAAACGCGTAAATCGGCGAGCGAAGTACTGAGTCAAGCCTCTTCATCTGTCGGGCGCATGCGACGTAAACGCGCTGTCACAAACAACACAGACCTCAGTGGTAGGTCACCAAGTGGGATCTGATATATCTTTTATATTTGGTAAAGATACTATATCACTCGAATACACAGAAAGAAGACACCTGACATTTAATACGATGAAGAAGATGGCGAGCGGGATGAGGACAGCGACAAAGAGCGGTGTGGTGTAGGTGATGACGATGAGGGTGGACACCAGAGGCGCTAGTGTTGTCATCAGATTCTGGGAGAAGAGCGGAATGTTCACATCCAGGATGTCGATGTCTTTAGAGAACCTGTTGACGATGCGACCCAGTGGTGTGGTGTCGAAGAAGGACATGGGACAACGCAGGATGTTATCGAGGAGGGACGTGTGTAGCTTGGAGGAGGCGCTGATCCCGCCCAGGGCTATTGACAGAGCCACCAACAGCATGCAGAAACCTGCCATACACAATCAACGTTTCGTCAATGGTTCGCAAAATAGTTCGTCAATGGTTCCCAAATGGTTCGTCAATGGTTCCCCAATGGTTCCCTAATGCTATGTACTATGCAGTATGTATGATTTCATATATCCTGTTGATGATTAGGAAGCATGAGCTATTTATAGCCGGGACTCACTCTGACTAATGCCCAGACCGGCGTACACACCGAGACGCAGACCTAACTTTGCCTGGTCCTGTGTGCCGTTGATAACTGGGTCTTGGGTCCACGCACTCAGCCAAATACTGGTGCTCACTTGTGCCGCAACAAACGCCATGAAAGACAGCAGGCAGATGAGAATCAGCGAGCGTGAGGCGGCGGTTAAGTAGGCCTTCACCACCTCCACATTAACCTGCCATACACCAACGACATAGAGTGGACCAAACGTTGCCCTTTCTGGTCATACACATGTGACAATAACCCTTTACTGTACATGTTGTGAGTGTAAATAACGTTATGAAGTTGGTGTTATCACCGCTCCTGAGTGTGAATAACGTTATGATGTTGGCGTTATTACCGCTCGTGTGAGTGTGAATAACGTTATGATGTTGGCGTTATTACGCTCCTGTGAGTGTGAATAACGTTATGATAATAGCGAGCTCACCGCTCCTTCTTCCGATGCTTCCTCTTCTATGAGTTTGATGTTCTTTCGCTTCGGCTTCGTTCCTTCTGCTGATGCAATGGATCTAATGGTCGACTTCCTTTTCCTCAACCTTGAACTGGTAATATAGATGATTCAATGCAATAAATGAGTGCAATACTCCCCACGCCTTAATATACATACAAGGTAAGACCAATGTAAAGGGGGTCCCAAGAAATTTCCCGTTATAGGGAGGTACCCGTTATAGGAAGGTATCCGGTATTTAAAAGTGTTTGTGGTTTATGAATTAATAGATAAAGTCCGTCATAGTGAGTTGCCCGATAGTATCTGAATTACAGTTCGTGTCTGATCTTTACTGCAATAATTGTGACCGACCTTGACGAGACCATAGAGGGAACACTAGCCTCGGACTGGGTGCCCTCGCTATCCGATGCTACTGCACTCACGCGCCTCTGTAGACTCTCGCGAATATCCTTCTCTGAAAAAGAGATGGGCTTGTCAGCATTTGAATAATGTTAACCGATTAGAACATATTCAACGGCATATTTATTAGTAAAGTCGTCCGCCATAGGATGTACACAAATTCGCCATTCAACGCAAACATTGTATCTGACCTAACCTTCATTGCCCGAGTTGACCTCATTTTCGTCCGTGCTTTTTAGGTATGTATTAATGAATTCTGCGAAGGCGCCTTTGCGGCTGATAAGTTCATCAAAAGAACCAACTTCAGAAAGAACACCATCAGTGAGCACGATGATGGCGTCTGTTTCCTGGAGGAAGGTCACGCTGTTTGTCACCAGCACCCGTGTCTGTGACATCACACCAACAGGATCAAGCTTTACATTCCGATTGCATATTTTGGACGGGACGTGAATTATAACCTTGAAGTGGCACATGGAAGCCGCTACTAGACACCCGAAGCTGAAAACGGTTTAAGTGAAAGTACCACAAGGTAATGGAATTGCGCATGCGTAGTTACTCGACCCGGTCTTCAATTATTTGCATATAAATGTACGCAATGTTCCGGGAGGTTTCAAAGCGCCAACATCGAATATTTGGTGTTCCCAATATATTGAAAAGATTCCAAACGTGTCAAACGTGGCAACCAGACAAAAACAGATACAAATTTAAAACAAATTAAACCTGGCAACGAAAGAAATGGATGTTTAATACACGACATTGATCAGTGAAGTATGGTTAGGGAACTCATGGATCATGTGATTATTGACTGATCCAGTGATGAAGGCAACAAGAAAACTACATTCATATCTCGATGATGCACCCTCATATAAACCTGAAGAAGTGCACAGCCTACCTTGTGTTTGAGAAGGCCCTCTGATCCAACCACCTGCTGGAAGATGTGTTTGCCCACGTGGGCGTCGACAGCGCTGAGTGGGTCGTCAAGGAGATAGATATCAGCGTCCTGGTACACAGCGCGGGCCAAACTCACACGCAGCTTCTGTCCCCCGCTTAAGTTGATGCCCTAAATACATCAATAACACACAACTTACGGATGGTTGCTCGATCAAAGAAAAGTCAATATACTGTTTGATAAATTGAAGTGCAATGCATAGATATGACTGTTTGACACATTTAATACCAACAATGGTAGCTGGTTCATTACTTTAATAATTTAAGATTCCTCTTTCTTGGCGTTTAATCTCAATATGGAGATATACCAAACTAGTCGGGCAAGCGCGTCACGAACGATCATTTATAAACCCCACTGGTTGGGTAGGCCCAGTTGCTCACCCGCTCTCCTATCTCAGTGTGATCTCCGCCCGGAAGTATTTCTAAATCTGGCGCAAGTGCGCATGCGTCTATGATACTGCTGTATTTGTGAGGTAGGAGAGGTTTGCTGAACAGTATATTATCTTTCAGAGTCATATTCTGTATCCATGCTTGTTGCGGTACGTATGCAACGCTCCCCTGTAAATACACAGTAAATACTAATCAAATATCATTCTATAGCAGAATCCCACATTTCCTGGTTTCATTTGGACCACACTTAATGATCACACAGACGCTATTGTACACTCACAGCAACATTGACGCTGCCAGCATGCTTCTCCATTTCACCCAACATGGCGGATATAAGCGAGGATTTTCCCGAACCAACTTGCCCGACAACGGCCACAAGGCTGCCCTGGGGAACTCTGACATTGATGCTGACAAAACACCACGAACATCAATGCTGAGATTATCACGATGCGGCACAACAAGCCATAATATTCTGCCATTTAAATTCCACAATCTAGACGCATTCCTTGACTTTAACCAGGGAATGTTATATATTAATATCGAACATTTGATTAAAGGGGATTTATCTGAGGATATAAAGATTACACGGTAATGAGAATCATTATTATTACGTTAGTTGAACAGCTAAGCGAATGAAGTGCGTTAGCAATTGAGAAACCGAGATAGAACTTATGAGAAGAAGGAAATCTCTGGTGAGGACCATACTCAGATAATGTTGTCCTATCTTCATCTCCCCATGAAAACCGACCACCCTCAATCCGCACAGCATCTGTATCCAGAGAACATAACATCCTAATGCGAATTAGCACAACACTACTGGCGAACCACCAGTCTCTATAATACTACAAATAATGTCATCGAAGCAAGTTAGTAATGTGACAACTATATATGGAAGATAGGTGCGCACCTGTTGAGTAATCAGAGGTGACGTTGTCAGGGTCGACTTCCTCTAGCAACAAGAAAGCTCTTATTCTTTTGATGGATACCATCGCCTGTTACGTTACACGGCATGGATTAACTTAACCAACAAACATATATCCTCGGCTATAACGATACAAAGCGTAGATAAACTTCATCAACATACACATACCCTCGACTATGACCGAGTAGTACTTATATAAAATTCAACACAATATGATGCACCTCATCAGTAAACATATGCCCACTTTGATCTAGGTTTAACCAATACCAACAAAGATATACCCACTACTATAACTGTACGAAACATGGTTAAACTTCATATTCCCACGACTATGACCATATGAAGCATGTTTAAACAAAGCATATTCTACAACCATGACAATTACCTCTGGTTATATAACACCAACATGCACTGCTTAACCATATTCATTCACAATGGCGACACATGGATATACGCGTATATAACCACCACATATAACCGTGGTTATACGTGATTACCTGGACCAGGTACATGAGGGCAGGAGGCAGGATGACAATGGGGAAATTGAGCACTTGGATTAGCGTCATGGAGACAAAGGCGGTCTTTGCATCTAACACATTCTCTGGTGACGATAATACAAATGCCATGAAGCTGACTAATGCCACCTGCAAACAATATGGTATGGCAGATAGCTGATGATTGATGGGCAGAAATGCATTGCCAAACGCACGACTACAATTAGCATCAATAACATTAAACATACAGGTATGTTTTCTGCTGAACACAACAGCTTATTGAACAAGAAACCTGAACATAACAGCTTCATTGAACAAGAAATCTGAACATAACAGCTTCATTGAACAAGAAATCTGAACATAACAGCTTCATTGAACAAGAAACCTGAACATAGCAGTGACATAGAACACACAGAATAATTCGATGTGAATGGAATAGCATTAAGTTATAAATTGGCTCATGTTTAGTTGACAGTATAGTCCCACGGAACAAACTGATTAGTCCTTGAATATACCATGTCAGCCTAATCTTATCAAGCCGATATTGGCTCCATACCCATGTCAATTAGACATGGAATGAAATAATGGACTTACCAAGAAAATGCGAGTCATACCAGAACATAGACTCACCAGGAAATGCGAGGAATACCAGGATATATAGTGAGACATACAGTGTAATTATAGACTCACCAGGAAAGGCGAGGAATACCAGGACATGTAGGAGCAGGCGTTGAGGAGGGCGCTCTTACGTAATGAGGACAACTCGCCGTTCCGGATTTCAATGATCTTCTCCTTGAATGCTGTCTCCCATGCGTACAGCTTCAACACCTGCACACAATGGTGGAATATAACACCTGACAAACACCTGTCACAATGGTGGAATATAACACCTGATAAACACCTGTCACAATGATGGAATATAACACCTGACAAACACCTGTCACAATGATGGAATATAACACCTGACAAACACCTGCTGTAAACACCTATTGCAGACGTAATTGCTGCTATATAGCCACATCACGTACGACTTACTTTAATTCCATTTAAGACTTGATTCACAAGCTTGATTCTTTGATCCTTCAACAGCATTTGTTCTTTCTGCAAAAGCCAAATCATACACGTATTATGGCCCTTGTTGACGGTCAAGTCAATGCGTGTGCGTCAACACAGGTGTTTTCCAGTTTCTAGTAATTGGTGTGTGAAAAGTATTCCTCAGCTGGTGTGTAATGTGGCACGATATAGGGGAATGATAAGCCGCATGTAACATAGCATGGGGTATGGGTTTATGTCGCATTGAATAGGATTACGTCAAACGCCACATGGTAATGCCACATGCTTTGGGTTAATGTCACTCAGTGTGTCATGCGTTATGTGATATTGCCATACGTTATCTTATAATGGCACACAGCACGAGATTTGCCAGACCGTAGAAGTGCTACCTGGTACTGTCGGACCTTTCTGGCGAGGAAGGCTGAGTTGAGCGGTAGTACGGTGATCATATAAAGCAGACCTGCAAGACAGGACGCTCCCAACTGTTGCCAGAGAAAGTACATAGCCAATGCCATGATGATGGGCGCTGTGGGGATGAATAGGAGGTACTGGAAGGCATCCTGTAGCTTCTGTGTGTCGACAGACATGAGGTTGACGATCTCACCTACGGTCGTAGTGCGCCGCGTGACGCTCGATAGCCTCAGCGCCTAGTGCCACCAACAGGCATGGTTCATACTCGTCATGTGAGTTTCATAGCATAGTAATGAAATGAACTAATGAAGGACACAAATAGAATCAAAAGGAATGTGAGTTGATGCATTGTTAATATGCGCAGTAAAGCCTACAAATGGAATGAAATATTGCTATGTTTACAATCGTTAGTTCAGGATATATCGGTAAGCTTATATTTCTTCAATTGAGTTATTAAACATAATAATGTAATGAATAATTGGTGAATATGTGACTGTAGATTTGTTGAATTAGCCTCAGCAATAACATTATATGACAATTTGGTATGTAAACAATCGTCAGCTTAGCCAATTAAGCACAACAATGGAACTATGTGAAATGATCAGTAATTGATCTTGGTTTAAAAAATGCCATATTTGTACGCATTCGTAAGAGTTATTAAGCGCAATAATGACATTAGATCAAGTATTGGTATCATTGCATTCATTAATTTCAGTTTTTGAGCGAAGCAACAAATATATGTATGAATACAATCGTTAGAGTAGCTAAGAACAACTATGACATTAAAAAAATGAAATATAGGTTCGTATAATAGTAATTCATCACTAAGTTGAAAATATTGTAAAGCATTCAGTTACCGATTGGAGTAATTAAAGATAAATATTGAGTAATATAGATAAATATTGGTATGTTTGTCATGATTAATATGAGTTTCTAAGAATAGAATTATGATATTGGAGCTAAGGGTTGCTACCTTGCGGTAGATGGCAGCTGAGAGGGCTGTGCGCACCCTCATGCCGGTCGTGTAGGCTATGTTCAGGCAGTGATGGAAACCTAGCGACCCCAACAGTGAGACGGAGAACATGGTAACCACCAACACGTAACCATGCCAACCGTATCCATGGTCATCTTCTATGTAGTCGAGAACAAGACTGCACAATAAAAGTTGACATAAATGTCGACGGCATCATTGATTGGCAGACAATATGCTGACCACGTTGGTGATATTTAACGTCAGTGACAGACGAAAGACACGCACTGCTCTCAGGATATTGAAGACTTTATAGTACAAGGTTGAAACGTTTATTCGGGATTTATTGCTTAATTCCGTTAGCGTAGATGATGTACTGACTTGAGGATAAGAGGGTTTGCAAGCGAGGCTAGATTGGAGCAGAAGATCAAAAGAATCGAAGCCGAGTAATAACACAGGAAGGTTCTGCCCATCGCCCGCACCAGAGACGGCTTTTCCGCCTCCTTTTCACGATCTTGCGTTGCTGAGTCATAACGCTCAGTAGGTTTGACCGTTCTAAGTGAAGGTTTATTGGTCGATTCATAGCTTTTCTGAATACCATTTTTGGGAAGCAAATCGTCCAGTGACGGGCGTTTTATGTTGCGATCTGTTGACATTCTGAAACCAATAGCGTAATTATATCCGAAATAAATAGGCAAATGATGGACTTTTTACGCCGTTAACGAAAGCCACAGACTTTGTTCATCTTGTGAAGTTAACAAGCCGGTGGCATTTGGCGACTCTTAATCGTCAATTATCAATTAAACTGAACATTGCGGGACTCAAACAGGTCTCAGCTTTACCTCCCGAAGCCACATGTCTCCAGCTGCTCTTCCCAATGAAGTTCAAACTTTGGCACTATAGCGTCGCAGGAATCTTCTTTTCGTATTGACCATATATCTTTGTATTCTAGAATACGGCGGTAGCCTGTAATGACTGTCCTACAACAAGTACGAAGGAAATGTATATCTAAACGGTTCCTCTTTTCGCTACGTCGTGAAATTTGCAGGGGAAAAAATACAAATATCCAGCCTCACATAGTGAACCAGCCGAAGAAGACTTCCGATAAAAACGTGGCTGTCATCTTAGGACAAGGTTTGGGTTGACTTTCTGTAAGCCCATCTTCAACCTTTGACCCCAACAGGGGCGCCTGTTCTTCGTCTGAGGCAGACGGCTTGGGATGAGATGCAATGGCTTCAGTGTCCGAGAACAGGGTCGTGATAAAGCTGATAATGATTAAGATAAACTGGACGAGGAATACGACGAAGTGAAACATCTCCCCAGTGTATCCCTGAACACAGAGATTTATCGCGATTTGCATATAGATTGGTCTATTTAGCCTCTAAGAGCCTTAAATCAAAGATTAAAATACCATCTTATTTGGGTTTAATCGGTTATCAAACGAGTCTAGTCACCATCGATCTGATTGCTGGAACTGATTACCATGTAATCATATCACACTGTACATAAATTAATGAAATGATAAGAATGATAATCATATTACATGACGTCATAAAACTCCATTGACAATGTTAACAGACTAGAGTCACACGAGACACTCACGTGTTGAACGAGATTTCGGAGTGTGAGGATGACGGGGATGACGTTAGCCAACAGCAGCAGAAGCCAGTAGATAAACAAGATGGCGGAGCTGTGGATGCCTACGCGGAACGTCCAGTAAGTCATCACAGAAGCCAGCAACTGTGGCACCAATGGCTTTTTGTTAATTATAATCAAACCAAAGGCCATTCCTTTCCAACAATTACCAACATATGAGAGACTTCGATTCCTTTCGTAACAACTATCAAATAAATAACCAATTTAATTATTTCCTTACCAGCTAAAAAAAATAGCCATGTGAAATCCGTTATGAACAACGATGAAAAAAGAGGTGTTTCAATTCGTATTACGAATGTAAAACTGATTATGATTTATCAAAAAAAAAACAATAATCTTTCATTGTGATGCCACGGAATTGATAATCATTTTATGTGAAGAAAATAATTTGATTCCAAATGGTGTCAGCTAAAAAGTACCTACAAAAGAGATGACTTTCACGGATGTGTTAAGGTAAGCGACTGGCTTTGGTGCAGGCGACGCTCCATCGAAATTATCTGCTATAACGTAGATAAACTCCATTGAAGCTGACGCAACCAACATCGTGCACACCATCTGGTCATGAGCAACAGATGGAAATACATACCGATTGATCAAAATACATACCGATTGATCAATAACCATGATTTCTATTTCTGGATGAAATTGATTGAGTTGATGTACCATTTTTAAGAGGTTGAACTTTCCGATGGCGCCCCATGGGTGGACAGCGGGGCAGGACATGAGAAATGGAATGTACAATACACACATGACAAATAGAACAACGGCTGGTAAGCCTGCCAGAACGAGGTCCTGGAAGCACTGTGGCAGGTCCGGACTAGTCGTGCTAATAGTTAGCTGGTTACTCTGTGCATGTTACAACAGAGAAATATGGAATGCAGGTTAGAAATGTTGCACATGGATGATATAAGACGAGTGCGGTGATGAAGACGACGATGATGATATTAATACGAAGAATAATCACAGTGAAGGTCATCATTATCAACACAACGACGTTAATAATGATAATGATGATGATTGCGACCGTAATGAAAATGAAGATGATTGTAACGACGATGTAATGATAATAAGGCAACAATGATGATGGTGTGGATGTGTGATAAGATAATCATATAAGACGACGGCGATGATGCTTTGTCATGATGATGATGAAGTTAATAACGGTAATGATGGTAATAAATATCATCATAACAGTGATGATAACAATGACAATTTTGATGTTGATGATGATGATGATGATGGTGACGATGATGGTAATGATGACCATGGTGATTATGATAATGATCTTGACTTCGATGATGATGATGTTTATAATGATGATGATGTTTATGATGATGATGATGTTTATAATGATGATGATGTTTATGATGATGATGATGTTTATGATGATGATGATGAGGCTCATAAAGCTGACAACGACGATGACCATTATGATTACCATAATGATGATGATAATGACGGTGGTGGTGATGATGATAGTGATAACGACGACGACGGCAATGATGATGATGATGATGATGATGTTTATGATGATGGGAAGACTCACCCATAGAGCATCATAGATAGAATCATTGCCGCAGAAATCAGGCAGGTAGAGCGCCTCGGGGTCCGTGATGTTCATTGTGTTCAAATCCAACTAAATCTGGCACAAGAACTTCTCTCTGTGTCGCTGATATGAATCAGTAAATATTTACTTTTCAACACAAATATTTCTTGATTCAACATAATGATATGTAAAGCGCTTCGTATAATAGAGCAAGGTTATCACGCAGCAACAGCTTACAAACGCACCATCCTTAATCCCTACCAACATAACAAACACCCTCCTTATCCCTACCAACATAACAAACACCCTCCTTATCCCCGTCAGCATAACAATCTCCCTCCTTATCCCCATCAACATAACAAACACCCTCCTTATCCCCGTCAGCATAACAACCTCCCTCCTTATCCCTACCAACATAACAAACACCCTCCTTATCCCCGTCAGCATAAAAATCTCCCTCCTTATCCCTACCAACATAACAAACACCCTCCTTATCCCGTCAGCATAACAATCTCCCTCCTTATCCCTATCAACATAACAATCACCCTCCTTATCCCCATCAGCATAACAATCTCCCTCCTTATCCCTACCAACATAACAAACACCCTCCTTATCCCCGTCAGCATAACAATCTCCCTCCTTATCCCTATCAACATAACAATCACCCTCCTTATCCCCGTCAGCATAACAATCTCCCTCCTTATCCCTATCAACATAACAATCACCCTCCTTATCCCCGTCAACATAAAAATCACCCTCCTCATCCCCATCAGCATGACAATCACCCTCCTTATTCCCATCAAATAACAATGATGCGTTATTAGCGATGAGCGCTTGCGGTGCCAGGAGCGTAATGTGAGCCAGTTTCTCGGTCTTGGGAATAGAACTGCTGATGTTTTACGAAATAAACTGTAAATGAGATTCATGATTATAAAAATAGCTCTATATCATTCATTTCGCTTAATTTTGCTAAGCATACAAATTTCATTGATTAATTTCCTACTACTTTGGGCAATTATATCAGTGAAGACGAGTCAACTCCTTGACATCCGCTATTCATATAATCCATAGCTTAGTTATGACGGGACGTAAATAATATATCAAATATTTGCGTGATAGACACTGCTAGACATCGGATGCTGTAAATGGGCGGAGTTTGAGCCAGAATACCAAAGGGATGATCGGACTGTGCCACCACACTTACTTGACTCGTTGTCAGATAACAGATCGATGATTCGTTGTTCTCTTTACCAAGGTAAGGTTACAATCGAGTCATTTTTCGCAGCTAGACAGAAACCAGGAACGCCCCAGTCCGTATCCATGAACAAATTATACTCACTCGTACTCATTAATTATCCCATCTACAGAAGGAACGCCTGGGGTATCACCGCTGTTCTTAGTGTAGCTTAATCCAGAGAGTGCAAAACGTGGCCTCACTGAACCCGTCCTAGTAACCCCATATAGTAGCACAGAGAACACCCGAATACACGTACAAGTCCCGAGGCGGTAGATTAAGAATATCGTATTAAAGTACAATGTGTCAGATTAAAGGTTGAAAACTAGTACTCTGCACCTGTATGACCCCAGTAATCAACACAGTCAATGACAAACTGATTCAAGGTAGGACGACATAGTTGGTCATCCTCTCTTTCTGACAGGCAATGAATCTGAAGCATAATTATAAGGCGCTTCCTGGCAAATATGTGTCGAGTGTGTAGTGTTAATACGGGGCCGATCTCAGAGTTGCGTAGGGTCTAACATGAATCAGAATGGGATTGCTTGTAGTTTCGGCTACGCGCATGCGCAAGCGCATAACCTGCGCATGACGTGACGTAAAAATGGCATGACCTATCCTCAATGCAGCGGCAATATTCTTGACATCGCCTGGCGTGTGCATTTACCAAATAATTGCTTAAGGTTTTATAACCTCTGACTGGGTGTGTAAGAGGCGATTCTATTATTCTCGCATTCGCTGTATTTGATTCAAGTGTTTGTTGACATGGCAAACTTGCCTTATGACGTCATATGTTATCGACTTCTTTTGGATCGTGGTCCAATTATGAGATCACGCTACTGTTTTTTAACCTATACTTACCGAGCGTCTTAGGCCTAAATATAATGCGATCTGCATCGTCACCACTCGAACACGGACCTCGTACTGGCCTCATTGTACAAGTAACGCTCTCGTTATAAACAGCAATTTACGGAGTAAAAAACAATACAAGACTGATGGGTGATCAAGGCGCAGTACAGCTTGAATGCTAAGGATAAATGATTCGCATAGTGAAAGAGAATGCTAGTGCACTTTATGATAGCACCCCACAATACTCTCAAGCACTTCCAACCAACAAACCTGAACCAAAGTCAATCTTTTGTAGTCAATATTCATTCAGCTTCAGTAAGTCAATCTCTACTACGCCAGACGTGGGCTAATCGTGGCATGCGCTCCTGAACACTGACACCGGCGTCGAGCACGAACATGTTCACCGAGGGCTGCAATTAAGGATCAGCCTAGCAGCGTCACACTTAGGCGTACAACCCCTGGATCGATCGCACATCCAGGATAGCAATCTAACGCCGACAAGATGTCGTCCACTGATATGGCACTAATCAACATTACTTTGTCTATTTCATGTTAAACATTTCTGATATCAATGATCAAACATTTCTGATACCAATGATCAAACATTTCGGATACCAATAATCATACATTTCTGATACTAATGATTAAACATTTCTGATACAAATAATCATACATTTCTAATACCAATGATCAAACATTTCTGATATCAATAATCGAACATTTCTGATACCAATGATCAAATATTTCTGGTACCAATCATCGAACATTTCTGATACCAATAATCAAACATTTCTGTTATCAATGATTAAACATTTATGAAATAGCTCATCCATGTGATTCTGTGTGTCCCAGGAGGAAGACACGACTCTACCTACTGGAGGCATCACACAGCTGACGCCAAGCGATTGTTCCTACTGCAGGCATCACACAGCTGACGCCAAGCGACTCTACCTACTACAGGCATCACACAGCTGACGCCAAGCGACTCTACCTACTGCAGGCATCACACAGCTGACGCCAAGCGATTGTTCCTACTGCAGGCATCACACAGCTGACGCCAAGCGACTCTACCTACTGCAGGCATCACACAGCTGACGCCAAGCGATTGTTCCTACTGCAGGCATCACACAGCTGACGCCAAGCGACTCTACCTACTGCAGGCATCACGTCTGAAGCCAAGCGACTCTACCTACTACAGGCATCACACAGCTGACACCAAGCGACTCTACCTACTGCTGGCATCACTCAGCTGACACCAAGCGACTCTACCTACTACTGCAGGACATCACACAGCTGACGCTAAGCGACTCTACCTACGACTTCTACGCACTACATCTGTGACACAATGAACGTCACTTTCAATCGAATAACGCCCCCCAACGCGAACTGCTTACTGACTGAGGCGGTCATAAGGTGGCGTCAAGAGCACGTATACTCACACGCTCAACGACTAGCCTTAAACTGCACCACGCATGTATTCCGATTGGAACCGGCACATTAGACCCAGTACATTGTGGGTGACGCAATGGACTTCAGCTTATTGGAGAAAATCATACCTGACGTCAAACGCCTCAAAGGATGCCATGCGCTACAGACCAGCGGATAGCAGCTCATGGCCTCGGCTACAGACCAACGGATAGAAGCTCGTGGCCTCGGCTTCAGACCAGCGGATAGCAGCTCTCACTTATTCATGATACATTTCATGCGACTCGACGGATGCGCTGCAGCTCAAGTGAAGTGTAAGGAACGAAACACTTAGCGACCAAACCGAGATTAAACGCCTTCGCTTTGATTACGGACGTCATAATGCAACACAGACACAACGGACGCCAAACGATTTCCGGTCGTTAAAGGTGTGCTACGGAACCTGTAGTACTCCCAGCCAAACTCACATTGACTCATTCTGCACGGCATAATGCGCGCAATTGTTGTCGGTGCAAATTGTGTTATTCCCTTCTAGTAAAATATGAGGCTGCGCGTTGATTTCAGGTCTAGCATCGCGTGTGGTCGCCGCATCGTCGCATGTGGTCGTCTGGGACGGCCTGTCCTGCGAATCATTCACTGTGGAAATTACAGGAACAAAATACACAATTTCCACCGCGTACATGCTTCATTGATAGACAGGTACCGGTTGACGTCAGCTTGGACAAATACCATTACAATCCATACCTTTTCGGACACTGAGAAGGACTGAAATGTGCTTCAATGCTGAAACTTGTGTATTTCGGCCGCCAATATCATTTTCAGAGAACAGAGACTTTAGACAGCAACATAATTTAGACACAGTCATGTTCAACTCAATAGAAACCGACCATATAATTTGACATATCGCTCCATTGATTGATATATCGCTCCACTGATTGATATATCGCTCCACTGATTGATATATCGCTCCACTGATTGATATATCGCTCCACTGATTGACATATCGCTCCACTAATTGACATATCGCTCCACTGATTGACATATCACGCCACTGATTGACATCGCGCCACTGATTGACATATCGCGTCACTGATTGACATATCGCGCCACTGATTGACATCATTATTTGAAAGCAACATTGACAAAATCATATAAAACGACGAAAAAGCATTTTTAAAGCTCAGGGACCAATGGACAGTGCCAATAATACAATTTCAGAAGTACGGAATGTCTTAATAGACGGCAAGATTCCCTGAGCCAGTTATTCAATGGCAGTGCAGTGGAAGAAACAACACTGACTGACCGTTAAATTAGATTGTACCACAAACAAACACTCTCTGTCTGTTAGATTAGCGTGAACAACAAACAAACACTGTCTGGCCGTTAGATTAGCATACACAACAAACAAAAACTGACTGGCTGTTAGATTAGCATACACAACAAACAAAAACTGACTGGCTGTTAGATTAGCATACACAACAAACAAACACTGACTGGCAGTTAGATTAGCATGTACCACAAACAAACACTGTCTGACCAATCTGGAATGCTGTGTACAATATGTATATCATGCTACATCAACCTATATCATGCTACATCAACCTATATCATGCTACATCAACCTATATCATGCTACATCAACCTATATCATGCTACATCAACCTATATCATGCTACACCAATCTATATCATGCTACACAAAGTTGAATCATGCCACACCATGTTATATCATGCTACATACACCTTTACCATGCTACACCAAGTTATATCATGCTAAATACACCTTTACCTTGCTACACCAAGTTATATCAAGATACACCAAGTTATATCATGCTACACCAATTTATCTCATGCTACATCAACTTATATAATGCTACATCGACCAATATCATGCTACACCAAGTTATATCATGCTACAATAAGTTATATTACGCTACACCAAGAATCGGGCTACATCAAATTATATCATGCTACACCAAGATATATCATGCTACATCAACCTATATCATGCTACACCAAGCAAAATCATGCTATATCAGTCTATATCATGCTGCACTATCCTAAATCATGCTACACCAAGTTATATCATGCTATATCAACCTATATCATGCTACACCAGTCATTATTATGCTCCACCAAGTTATATCATGCTACACCAACCTATATCATGCGTCACCAAGTTGAATCATGCTACACTGTGTTATATCATGCTACACTGCGTTATTTCATGCTACATACACCTTTATCATGCTACACCAACCTATATCATGCTACACCATCTCGTAACTGTTTACTTCGAAACTATCTCAACTGCGTGAAAACAGTGGGTCGTATGACGCCCTCGACCAATGAGATTTCGTTTCATAATGAAGTAAATATACCATTATGATCGCACGGCATAATGTTTATCGATATTAAAAACTAAAATAATATCAAAACATCGCCTCAATCGCGCATGAGTGAGGCTTCACCGACAGCGGACGATGGCTTTCAGGAATTTCCGTATCGTCAATCCAGACCTGGACCTGGGAAAAGAAAACACTCCGTGAAGGAAGTTGTTTCTACCCCGCGAACAATTAGAGGCGTGACGTGTTTGTGTTCCGTTGAAAAAGGGACAAGTGCAGAGGACGTAAAATCGTTTATTGCAGAATCGGAGATAGAAGTGAGAAACATTGAACACTTTCCAATAGTGAAGTGAAATTTGAGAGATTTAGAGTTGAGGTGAAAGTCTCCGATATGGACACGTTGATGAATGATGAATTCTGGCCCACTGGTATCTGCGTGCGGAAGTATTACCGTTAGAGTGTTCGTCAATAATCTTGGTTTTATGTAATTAATTTGTCTGGACATATCTTTGTATCGTATGTTCTGGTTTCTCCTCCTCTATGTTAAATCAAAACGTTACTATCGGTATATTCAATTGTCGAGGACATATGAGTATACGTCATTTAATGGGTTAGTGCGATGTTCTTTTACTCCAGGAGCACTGCTTATTATGTCTTCTAACTGTTTTCGTTTTTTTTTGGGGTTTTTTTTGTTTTTGGTTTTTCCGGGCTTTTCTCCGGAACAGTTGGATAATGATAGATCATGTTGGGACACAACTACCTATCCAGTTTGACGCGCATGCGCAGTGTTGGAGGCTTATGGGATCGATTTTTCGTCGATTTTTCCCCCAATTTTCCGAAGGTGGGGGGGGGGGGGGTAGGGAGCAATATGCTTTATCTCGGGTAGGGGTGTGCCGCGGGACCTCAAAAACCCGTACCCGTCGTACAAGGTGAAAATGGAAAAAGGCGTACCCCGTCGTGCAAGGCATAATGCGACTGTAAAACCCGTCGAGTAAGGTCAAAAATGGCAAAAAAGAGTACCCTGTCGTGCTAGGTATTATGCCAACGTATAACCCCGTCGTACGTCGTAAGCAGGATTAAATTGTCCGAAAGTCTCCGAATCTGATAGGCTGATCAGCATATATATATAGATATATATGTATATATATATATATATATAGAGATATATATATATATATATATATATATATATATATATATATATATATATATATATATATATATATATGTATATATATATATATATATATATATATATATATATATATATATATATATATATATATATATATATATATATATATATATATATATATATATAAAACGAATCGGTTTGGTGTTATCCATCTTTCGTTGTCGCACATGAAAAACGGTTTACGGTTTAGCCCTTGTTTTTCGTTTTTAGTTCTTGGTTTTGATAAACGAAAAGACGAGATAACATTTGTTCGTGTAATATTGTTGATACCGTATTGCTGGTCGTCCAGGCTTGCCGTTGTAAGACATGCCGTTGGCGCTTGTGCCAAATCTAGTTAACTAGCACATTTCACCCATCACTTATTAACCAGCACGTTTCACTCCTCGCTCATTAACCAGCACGTTTACTCCTCGCTCATTAACCAGCACGTTTCGCTCCTCGCTCATAAACCAGCACGTTTCACTCCTCGCTCATTAACCAGCACGTTTCACTCCTCGCTCATTAATCAGCACGTTTCGCTCCTCGCTCATTAATCAGCACGTTTTGCTCCTCGCACATTAACCAGCACGTTTCACTCCTCGCTCATAAACCAGCACGTTTCGCTCCTCGCTCATTAATCAGCACGTTTCGCTCCTCGCTCATTAATCAGCACGTTTTGCTCCTCGCACATTAACCAGCACGTTTTGTTGGGAATGTTCTTATGTCACGGAACGTTACCAGTTAAGTCCCTCAGAGTAACGCTCCTTGTCACTTGTGTGAATTCATGGTCCTGTCGTCCATTCTCCCATTTTCTGCCTCGTGAGTACGTGTGTATGTGTGTGCGTGTGTGTGATGTTATAGTCACTATCGGTAACAATGACATAGCATGACTAGCGGTGTGTGAGAGACACTGACAGTGTAAACGCCGCACCCTGACGGTCTTTTACGCCCCCTGTCAGAGAAGGGATCGTCAGATCACCAGATTGACCAGTCACAGCTACAGATCAGGTTTCGACACGTGTGTTCTGCTGCCTTTAAACCCGGCATGAGTTTATGTATCACATTATTAATTGATTTCAGCGAAGTACCTATGACCTTGCGATATTGTTGTTATTGTTATTTCCTGGTAAAGCAGTTCGGCAACTAAAGGCCACGTACGGCTAAAAAAAACCCAAAAAAAACAAACAAACATGTATGAACATGCCCTCAGAGGGCGCCAGGTAGGGTGGGTTGTACGAGGAGGGAGACAGTTGGTTTATACTGTATATTGTAATATAGAAAAGATTAATAGAAGTGAGACTAAAATAACGAGGAGTTTGGTTCTTTACAGACCCCGTGATTTTAAATTTTTATTGTTAATAAACTTAAGTATAAAATGAAATTAAAATAATGAAAAAATGATATGAGGTGCTCCTAATTAGGGTGCTAAATGATGCAAAATATAGATGGTTTCTTACACTGGGGCCCGCTCCAGTGTATTAAAGTAAGAAATAAGTTGGCCCTAAAGTACACCATGTCCTTATAAGGACTTGGGGGTTCCTGGATGGAAAAAAATTAGTGAGGGATAGAAGAATAACTAAAAGAATGATTGAAGAGTGAGTGTGTTATGATGGGTTTGATGAAGGGGGGAGGGTCAATATAAAACGTTTGCTATTGTGAATGTATGAGATGGTGTATTTAATGATATCTTGTTGGAACAAGTTATGGATGTTTAGTGTGTAATTAAGGGAGTTAAGTTTGTTGATGAGTGGGGTGCGGCGGTTTGAGTAATTGGGGAATTCAAAGAAGAAGTGATGAGAGGTTTCTGGCAAAGGACAGTAATGACAGATAGGGTTGGGATGCAAGGAGCGATAGTGTTTGCTTTTGTAGTATTGTAGAGGGGGGTTGTCTAATGCTATTAATGTTAAGATCTTGTCGGAAAAGATGTTATTACTGAAGGTTTGGGGTTTATAGTCTATTGTGGATTTAATATGTTTGAAGGTTGAGGAGGAGTTGTTCCACTCTTCTTGCCAGGTTTTTATTAAGTGTTTATTTATGATAGAATAGTGTGTGTTTAGATCTAAGGGTATGGGTTGGATAAAGGGGTTAGGATGAGAATTTTTGGCTTCTGAGTCTGCAGTTTCATTTCCCTAGATTCCACAATGAGCAGGAATCCAGGCTATTAAGGTATAATAGTTGTGAAGAGCAAGAAGAATGGATAGGTATTTGATTTCATGGATGAAGGGATTTAGGTTTTTGTTTCTGAGTGCAATAACAACTGAGAGAGAGTCTGTGAGGATTAGGGTTAGGAAGGTTAGTATGAAGAGCTGTATACAGATAATTTATGATTGCTTAAGCTTCAGCTACAAAGATGGAAAAAAAGGAATGAATACTTGAGGATTTATTATACTTTAGAGATGGGAGTCCGTTTTTGAGTAACAAGTCTCTTTATTTCCAATATCTCTCTCTCTCTCTCTCTCTCTCTCTCTCTCTCTCTCTCTCTCTCTCTCTCTCTCTCTCTCTCTCTCTCTCTCTCTCTCTCTCTCTCTCTCTCTCTCTCTTTGTGCCTCGACTGCCTCGCACCTCAACCTCAACCGTACCACAATACTTTGCTGGTCCTCCAGCCAATCACATATCGATACATATATATTAAATAACATACATCCAATCAGAGGATGCGAGGAGTAGGGTCCATCTCGGCTGTTTGTGGCACACCCGCCTCAGCATTTTTACGATGGGTAATCCCAACTGACCGGATGTTATAAACGTCAAATGCACACAGGCGACTACGCATGTCCAGATGGGTCAATTACAATTAAGGAAACATCAAAGGTACAACGATGGTCAGAAAGACGGGATGTGACATAGAACACATACAACGATGGCAATAAAACAGATAACAATAAAGACGCCCAGCCAAGATGAAACACTACATATTCAACCCAGGAATATGACATCCCGCCCAATCGTAAAACAATGATAGTGATACAAGAGTTGATGTTCCAATGTAGTTATGACATACATATAAAAGAAAAACGTGTACCGTAACATATCACGTTAATCAACAAACAAACAAACAAAATTCTCATTCCATAAAATATCTGCCTTACACTTACATGCCCTTAACAGTTAGCCATACAGCAAAACACCGTGTAAACATCACATACAAGCATAGTGTCATTTCGAGTAATTGTACAATTGTAAATGATAATGTGATACATAATTAATCTTGACAGAGAACCGAAAAGATTACACAACAAACAAGTTATCAAATTGAGTTACCATTGTCATAATAACGATATGATTCGTACAATTGGTAATCTTGGTGGTCTTTCCCGAACGCGCAAACACAGCGGCTGATACTAGTGGGGACTGGAGTGTGAAACGAGTCGCTTTTCGCGGTCTACTATCCCGCTTCATCAGGTACTACGCATCCCAATACCCTTGAAATCAAATATAATAGCTCACGAAGTATTGATGACAGGGGGAGGTTTCTCAACTATGCCTTTCCTGGCTTTAGCATCAAGCTGTGACGGGCGTATCCAAAATGATTTTTGGGACGGTTCTCCAACTAACTGTACGAGATATTGTATGTCTCGCCCTTTCCCCTTTTGGCCCAAAATACGCTTAATTTTGTGGTAGCCTCGCGAGTCACTGGAGGGAGAACTCGACAACACAGTATCTAGACCAATAGGTATCCCGTACCTAGAAGGACTCTGCTTTAGACGGTTAGAACGTCGAACTGTAGTTGTTGGTGGAGGTGTGGGGGAAACGTTAGAACACAGACGGTCATCAACTGAGGGCGGGTGGTCTTCTAGGGCAGTATCATACTCCGTGTCAGCGCCATCTAATGGCTCAGGGGTGACATTAGTGATAATGCGATCTGCAAAATACCGAGAGGGGTTTGGGACACGAACGTAGGCCATTTTGAGACGATTTATATGGACAGGATCTCTCAGCTTCCTTCTGCTTTCCAAATTTTCGAGTTGAACCATATGAGGACTCGGTATTTCCTTTACAACATATGGACCAGAATACTTGGGCTTCAACTTTTTACCCTTGCCTCCCTGCTCGTCCAACATGTACACATAATCACCTGCCTGCAAACTCAAAGAATGTAATTTGAGATTCGCTCGTTCGAGCATTTTGGTGCTGGCTTTGGTGGCATTCTCCAGGACCTGTTGACGTATCAACTCGAGTTTATTCTCATGTGATTTGATAAACCCGTACATATCTTTGGGGATGGTTCGGGTGTCACAGGTAGGAGGGGATAGGGGGAAACGGGGACGCTGGCCAAAGATGACTTCATATGGGGAAAACCCTGTAGAGAAATTCACTGAATTATTCATGGAGAACACAATAGCTGGAAGTACCTCCTCCCAGTTCTTCATTTTAGCATCCATGAAGGGAGTAAGTCTCTCAGCTAACGTAGCATGAGTCCGTTCGCAAGCACCTAAGCAATGATGTACGAAGCTAGGGGTAAATTGTTGAAGGACATGCATTTTTTTCACACAACTCCTTGGTAACTATGGGAGACGAACTCAGACCCTTTGTCGCTTATCAGTGTGTCACATACGCCATAAGAACAGAAAAGTGTGAACAGTCCGCTAGAGACAGATAACGCATCTTTGTTTGCCAGGGGAATGGTGACGAGGAATTTACTAAACATGTCAACAGCGGTCAAGATGTAACTTTTTCCCTCTTGCGAGTGCGGTAATGGGCCGTATAGGTCTATCTCCCAAACCTGGAAAGGTCCAGATGGGGTCGGGAAAGAAACAATACCATTCTTGGTGTGAGCTTTAGTTGTTTTCCGTCGCTGACATTCATGACAGGATTGGACATATTCAGTTATAACTTGGTCCAGCCTCGGGAAGTGGTAACACTCCCGTACTCGATCAATCGTATCCTGGATACCTCCGTGTCCAGCTAGTGGTGAGTCATGGTACATTTTAACAACAGTCTGAATCATTACATCAGGAACAACCAGTTGATACTGTTGCAAATTTAGCGTCCTCTTACTGCGAGCTAACCTGGAATGGAAAAGCAAACCCCCCATTATCACATGGTCGGCCGAAAGTAGGATTAGTCGCCGCGCTGCCCGCTGAGATCTAGGCAACTTGTCATGTTTTAAGTATTGGATGATCGGCTTTAGCGCAGGATCAGCCGACTGCATCTCGGCAATACTCTCCGGAGTGAAATCACACTCACTGAATAGAGCGATTTTGTTTATCTGGTCATAAACGGGGCTGTCAGTAGCCGTGTCAGGATCAGAGGTCGTATGAAGGTCACCACCTGAACTACCTTGATTTGTACAACTGCTGGGAAGATGATTAGATTTGCTATTAGCATCATTAGTCAGACCTTCAGTGTCTGACAAAGACTTGGACTGTGACGCTGAACTATTTGTCACTGTCACGTGACTATCACGCACTTTGGTCCGACGTGACTTTCTTTTCCTTTGCATACGGACAATCTGACTGTCGTCTGTGTCAGCGTCGTATTCTGCTTCATGCAAAGGTGTAGGCTTATTGTCGATGGGACGACGGGACATTTGATGAGAGTCAATGCCTGACAGAACCTGCGGAGGAAAGAAATGCACATTGTTAGAGCCGGCGACCTGTTCACAACCATGATGAATGAAATCTCTTAGCTGCTGCCCGCCCGGCAAGCGGACGTCTCCAGCCGGTTCCTCTGTGTATGGAAAGTAATTATCGTCCTCGTCTGGACTGTGAGTTAGTTCACCAAGGTCAGGGTTAGGGTGACAACGACTTAGTGCATCTGGCACAACCATTTGTGCTGCTGGTTTATACTCCAGCTCGACATCAAACTGCTGAAGAATGGCCAGCCATCTTTCGTAGATTGCCCCACTCAATTTCTTTTGAAAAAGTGGTTTTAGGGCTTGATGGTCACACTCTACAACAAATTTGCGCCCCCTAAGGTAGGTTGCGCATTCAATCACGCTGCTAACCATGCCTAAAAGTTCGAGCTTAGTCGGGCCATATGACCTCTGCCATTTGGACAAGCCTTTGGAACCAAATCTGACTACACGAACTCTCTCTTTGTCTGTTGCATCTTTCCCGCACTCCGTTGGGGGGAGAATTTGGTACAGCATATAACCAATGCCATGACTAGACGTGTCTACACTTAGTCTGAAGGGGAGGTCAAAACGAGGAAAGGCTAGTATTGGAGACTCAAGAAGACCGCGTTTGAGATTGTCAAAGGCATTTTGTTGTTCGTTGCCCCAGCAAAATGAATTGCCTCTACCAAGCAGTTTGTTTAACGGTCTAGCCTTAGCAGAGAAGCTGGGGATAAACTTCCTAAACCAATTGAGAAGGCCCATTACTCTGCGTACTTCTCGTACGTTTTTAGGGGCAGGTAGCTCACTGATCGCTTGAACTCGATCAGAGGGCGGCCTAATACCATCCCTGGAAACCTCATGACCAAGATAGATGCACTTATCTTGAGCAAAGGAACATTTCTTGGGGCCTAGTTTCAGACCAGCTTGGCGCATTCGATCAAATACATCCTGTAGATCTTTCATATGTTGGTCAAATGTTGCTGAAAATACAATAACATCATCAAGGTAACAAAGGACTGATCTAAATGTCAAACCCCGAAGTACTTTGTCCATCAAAAGTTGAAATGTGTTGGGGGCGGTTTTAAGTCCCTGAGGCAGACGCTGAAATTTGAACGTGCCGAAACATGTGTTGAAAGCTGTGTAACGGCTGGAATCTTCGGAAATGGGCATCTGAAAGAAACCACTAGACTGATCAATGGTTGATATGAAATTAGGAACATTGGATGAAAATGATTCAGTTAACTCCTGTAAATCAGGAATAGCATAGTTGAATTCCTGGGTTTGAGCATTTAGATGTCTGAAGTCGCAGCAAAACCTAAACATTGAGAGACTTGCCTCTTTTGAGCCCAGCGGAACATCTTTGGATGCTTTGCGCTTTGATACTAATACAATGGGGCTTGTGATAGGTAAGTCGTCCTTCTCATCAACAGGAGATATTATTCCCTGTGAAAGAAGCTCATCTAGTTGGTGCCTTAGGACTTCCCTCTTGTATGGTGGCAGGCGATAAGGGCGCTGATGTTTAAATGACGCGTCAGGTTTCAGGTGTATTTTATGTTCAACAACAGTGGTTTTTCCCAAATTCGGATTTTCCGGGGTCACAAAAATGTCCTTATTTTCAAGGAGGAGGTTAGTAAGGCTACAGTGTTGGGTTTCATTGAGGGAACTCTCTCGAGATTGAAACAAGAAAGGAATTTCTCGTTGTCAGAGCTGTCACCTGTCTGCGCTCTGTTCTGACTATACCCCTGTTGATCAACTCGCTTTGTATTCTTGTTACAACCTACCCTGGCGATGATGTCAGAGTTATTAAGCGGCCTATATGTAGCTACAACTTGCCCCCTCCTAATATTTATGTCTTTGTCAGAAAGATTCATCAGTTTGAGGGGGACACGGTGTTTGTCATTAACCGTTACAGCAGAAGTAGCGACAAGCAGATCAGTAGGACGCGGCCGCGAACTCGCCTCACACACGCCGGGTAAGCCAAGGGGTAAGTTCTTAGAAACGCTTGCCCAAACAACACTTTCGGAATTGGCTGGTATAAGTGTTTTGCTAGGAAGCGTTACTTTCGTCGAGTCCAGTTTGACTGACAAGTTATTGAAATCAAGATGGACTCCTTTAGCGGCCAGGAAAGACGCACCGAGAATGAGTGGATGAGAAACATCTTTCAATACATACACAGTGATTTTAAACTTACCATATTTCGTGCTGATTTGCACTCTAGCAATTCCCACAACAATAACTTTATAGCTATCAGCCACCATAAGGGTGTCCTTGCTCTCTCGAAATTCATGTACAACCTTTGAAGGCAGCGATCTAAATAAGCTTTCTGACATCAAAGAAACATCACTACCTGAGTCAACTAGAGCAACAACAGTTTTCTGACAAAAAAAACAACATTCATATATATACAGTGACCAGGTTGCTCATCATCTAAAGACTCCATGTCACTACATGAACTACCACCGCATCGTTTGTCACAATATGGTACCTTTTCTGATGTCGGCGTTCTGTGGGTGGTATATGGTTGGTTGATGGCACTGTCTATAACAGCGTTAGGCCCAAGGGAACAAGCGCTATGTCCCTTGGGCTGTTCTAGTTTCCCTGGTTGCTTTGGAACTTTTTGCACATTGGGGCAGAGTGGCCCCTCTGTTGACAGATCTGGCAGGTGATCGCGGGAGACTGGCGTCCACCTTGTCGAAGGTTACACTGGAATCTGAGATGATCCGTACTATTGCATGTGTAACATCGGCGATCCTCCGGTCGCCGTGACGCTGTTTGTTCACGTGGCTGATGCGGTTGACATGTGTTGAGTTTGGCAGCTATTGAAGCTACTTGATCAGTTAAATAATCCAATCTAGCACTTGTAGAGTCGGGAGCCTCGGATATCTGACAGTGGTTGGATTTGGCGTCTTGGCGTGGTTGAACAGCGGGGTTGCTGGGGACAGCAGCGTGCCTGTAGCCAAATGCCTCACCTCTTTTGGCCGCTAGCAAAGCGTCCTCCGTTTGAGGAAGGATTACCCGCTCTGACGAAAAACGCCAGCTGTGGCGGAAGTCCCTGTATAAAGTGAAGGAGCATGTCACGATCCGATTTCCCGATTCGCGTTCCCTTTTGCAGTATCAAACTGTGGAATTCTTCGACAGTCATGTGCGCTGCTAGCGATAGTTGGTTAAACACATCCGCTTCAGCAAGTAGAGCAGGGTTGTCGTGGCTGGTTGGAACATACCTGGCCTGAAAGGATTCTTCAATGGTCGACCAAGTCCTTTTCCGTTGTGAGTTGATTGTGTGGAACCACACAAGAGCCGGGCCCTGTAGATGAAGATGAAAAGCAGCCACTTTCCTGGCGTCGTTTTCCTGCCCCTGGAGCTGATGCAGAGTGCAATAGCTCTCAAAGTCCCGAAGGAATGTCTCACCATCTTCATTCGATAAGCCATTGAAAGATGTTATCGTCAACCTAGGCGAGCTGGCCATCTTCTCGAAGATTTGCTCGTCTCCGTCAAAAGACAATGGCAACGTCACGAAATCGGAGTGAGATGCCGATACCGACTTGGGCAGAGGAGTCGACGTTAGAAATGGCGGCGAGAGGTCGAGAAGATCGGAACTAGAATTTCTGACAGCTGGAATTGTCAGATTTAACGGTACTTCCATCGACGATCGACTTTGAATTCTCCACCATGTTATGTACTACGATTGGGGGTAAATAGTACAAGTCCGTTTTTGAGTAACAAGTCTCTTTATTTCCAATATCTCTCTCTCTCTCTCTCTCTCTCTCTCTCTCTCTCTCTCTCTCTCTCTCTCTCTCTCTCTCTCTCTCTCTCTCTCTCTCTCTCTCTCTCTCTCTCTTCGTGCCTCGACTGCCTCGCACCTCAACCGTACCACAATACTTTGCTGGTCCTCCAGCCAATCACATATCGATACATATATATTATATAACATACATCCAATCAGAGGATGCGAGGAGTAGGGTCCATCTCGGCTGTTTGTGGCACACCCGCCTCAGCATTTTTACGATGGGTAATCCCAACTGACCGGATGTTATAAACGTCAAATGCACACAGGCGACTACGCATGTCCAGATGGGTCAATTACAATTAAGGAAACATCAAAGGTACAACGATGGTCAGAAAGACGGGATGTGACATAGAACACATACAACGATGGCAATAAAACAGATAACAATAAAGACGCCCAGCCAAGATGAAACACTACATATTCAACCCAGGAATATGACACAGGGTTGTCTTTAATTACTTGGTCAGATTGTTCAGAGTTTAATAAAGGGTTTATTAGATGCCAGGGTGGAAAGGGGTATGCAGGTAGAGGTGATATGATGGGATGAGATAATGTGAAAGGGAGAGTTGTGCTGCTGGTAAGTTTACGTTTATGTTTAATTTTGTTTGGCCAAGATTCTTCAAAAATATGTTGGGTAGGAAGATTATGGGTTTTGGATCTTATTTGATATTTAAGGGTGGATTTTAGAAGCTGTAAAGGGATTGGGGGAAAGCCAGTGGAAGCCTGGAGAGGAATTAAAGGTGTAGATTGGTGAGATTTAGTGATGGTGACCTTGCGATAGGCCCTTTAACCCGCCCTTTATAACGATCCGTTCGTTAGATCAAATTAAAGCCGTTTTGTCTGCTATGGCCGCCCTTTATTACGATCCAGTCGCAGAGACCTGTTATATAACACCAGCCGCGATCTTGGGTTAAACCGAAAATCGGCCCATTTGCTATACAACGACTACAGACGGACGATAACGCCGAATAGGGCGTTCATTGGAGGTTAGCAACAATTAGCTGTTCGGCGTAGGATCCCCTGGGACGTAGCCAACTGCGACCTCGTCGAACTGGACCCATACCTTTGTGGAAAATAATGTACAAACCAAAAATTAAACATATACTGTTTATGTCTGTCATGGCAACAATAATCGCGTACGTAATTGTTAGGACAACACCAGGGAGTGAATATGTGCAGCCAAAAGCGGCAGGAGACGCAGTTCATTCTGATCCTCTGTCGCGTAACGCTACAGTCGACATCAATGCGTCGCCGGAAGTGTATTTCATCCGGTCAACCAAGAGCCATTTCAAATCTCGTCAAGAGGTTACGGACAACGCTATACGTATCCTGCACACGGGGCGCTTATCCAATCAATTGATCACACAATGTAACAAACTTCCGCCCAACATGACCTGTTTCGTATCTACCAAATTCTCCGCGCATACCTATTACGACGCTGTTGTTGTGCACATGCGCGAAATAAGTAATATTCGACAGGGCACTGGGTGGACGTTTTCTAAACGCACCCCATTGCAGACCGTCATTTTTCATGAACATGAGCCACCAACCAAAACGTGGTCATATTTGAACCACGTGGATCCATCTTCCTTCCGCCACAAGTTTAACTTAACATCAACCTACTCGCTGGACTCGGATATACCTTTCTCCAACTGGCAATGTACCTTCAATCGCAGTCGCCATGATGAGCTCGCTGGGATCAATTTCGCCGAAAACAAAACGAGGAATGTCGCTTGGTTTATCAGTCACTGTGACACATCTAGCAAGCGCGAGGTCTACGCTCGTCAACTCGCTGAGTATATTGATGTGGATATATACGGCGCGTGTGGCCCGCTCACATGCGGTAACAGATCTGCCAGCGCCGATGTCAAACGCATGTGTGAGAAACAAGTTCTTAGTCAAACGTACAGGTTCTACCTCGCGTTCGAGAACAGTTTTTGTGCAAACTACATAACGGAAAAAATTACGAATGTGATGATGTATGACATAAATGTGATACCCGTCGTCATGGGCTACGCAAATTACTCGGCGCGCCTTCCACCAAGCACAATCATTGATGTACGGGATTTTGCCTCGCCCAAGCACCTAGCGCAGTTCCTCAAAACCATTTCTGAAGAAGATGATCGATTCAATGATTACATACGAAAGAGGAAATCTTTGACTTGTTCAGGATTTCATAAGGAGAAGTATTGTGAAATCTGCCAGTATCTACATGAACAGCGCCACCGGAAACACGTAGTGGACGATGTGGCGAGTTTCTGGAGCGTCGAAAAGCAATGCATCGGTAACGAACAATACTGGCAAGGACGGATGCCTTGATATGATGTGTACTTTCGCTAGGAATACTGGTACATTGGGGTGATCGCTGGAGGAAGGGCTGGCTCACGGCGTTAGACACGTCTAATTATTAATAACGCTGTTTCTCACGTGGGGTTAGTTCTGAGTTATTTTCTGAGACCACAGCGCCGCGTAGCGACTGAAAGTCTGGAAACTTAACACTTTTGGTTTCCAAGGTGCGGTTGTCAAGCAGCTTGCTAGGCAACCTCGATCCAAATATGAGGCTGAACAGTCTCTTTAACATACTTCTCCTTACCATCGCACTTTGAAGCCTTTTACGACATTTAAGTGGTTTCCACTAAAAACCACCTCCATTCTCTTTTTCCCGCCATGCTGACATTCAGGTCGATTGAACTGTTTTCCCTCCTACCCTTGTCAGAACTTCTCAGTGGAGAGTAAGCTAAATAAAGTCTTTGTCTTGGCAAGTTGACATCATGTATGTATTAACTACTATCGCCAACGCCCTGCCCCAACCGCCATACCGACCCCCCCACCCAAGCCATTTCGAGCCCCACACCCTTGAACCGCGACACCTATAGCTCATACATGTT
Organism: Urechis unicinctus; assembly: GCA_034190875.2. Taxonomy (NCBI): domain Eukaryota; kingdom Metazoa; phylum Annelida; class Polychaeta; order Xenopneusta; family Urechidae; genus Urechis; species Urechis unicinctus. Next base: position 55,816,051 of record CM067357.1, read on the forward strand.
TCCCATATAATAAGTTTATTTGTGAAATTGTATCACGTTTCATATCACAAATGATTTATTAACAGTATCACAGACATTACGAATCGCATTAGGGATATGTTCCATCACTCAGGCTGTTGACTCCTAACAGAATTCATGAATTTGTCCAAGTCAGCTAAGTGCTTGGAGGTGTTGCGTAAGGCGTGCATCACAGATACCAAGTCTACTTCTCTCTGGCTGCCTGCTGTTCCGCTAGCCAAATGACTGGCAGCTGGTAGTGATTGTGTGTTGTCATGGAGACCAGGTATCAATGGAAGAAGTTGTGGTTGGCTGGTGACTTGAGGGATAACCTTCTCATCTACTAGATCTGATGACTGTTAAAGAATAGCTAATTGGCTTTGAATGGTTGATAGTGAATGTTAATATTGAATATACTGAATTCCCCACTAGAACATTTTATCAAAGATCAAAGGAATGAGGTACGCTAATGTACAGAACCAATAGTTGTCCTCATGGACAAGTGGCAGCCCTTGAAGTGATATATGTCATAACATCTGTGGGAGGATACAGTTGAAACACTTGATGCGAGTCAGTTCTGACGACACCTCTGCCTGACATTGAGGGTCGTAACGAGTGCCTTTGTAAAATTGATCTCGTTTGTCAGGTGGGGTGTTGACCCAATCAATCCACTGCTGTACAGCCTCACTGTACCTTACCCCCACACAAACATACAGAAAAGACATATCAGAGGTCAAAGTATCTGAAATAGAGGTCAAGGTGTCTGTAAAAGAGGTCAGTGTATCGATAATAGTAGTCAGTGTATCTGGGACAATTCATAGAGGGACCATTGCAGCTCACTATTACTGAAGTAACTGGTGAGGTCACTATTACTGAAGTAACTGGTGAGGTCACTGTTACAGAAGTAACTGGTGATGTCACTATTACTGAAGTAACTGGTGAGGTCACTGTTACAGAAGTAACTGGTGATGTCACTATTACTGAAGTAACTGGTGAGGTCGCTATTACTGAAGTAACTGGTGAGGTCACTATTACTGAAGTAACTGGTGAGGTCACTATTACTGAAGTAACTGGTGAGGTCACTGTTACTGAAGTAACTGTTGAGGTCACTATTACTGAAGTAAGTGGTAAGGCCACTGTTATTAATATTACTGTTATATAGGCCACTGTTATTGAGGTCTATGTTACTAAGGTCAGTTATATAGGTCAGATACTTAAGCACAAAACTGCTAGGTGTCAAAAACTTCACCGTTTGTTACTTGCTACACAGGAATTAAGATTGAAGCAAGTCAATTTGTTGTGAACAGACGGGTAACTGTTACGTCTACGGGCTAGCCTGATACTGACTAACTATGTCTCACTCACTTGAAGTATTGACCTGGCTGATCCACTAGGAACTGCACCTGTGAACCATCGGGTAAGATGGCTCTACAGATACCAGGAGGCATGCATGATAAAACTCCGGCTAAGCTGCTCAAGCCTGAGTCTGAGGCCTGTCAAGAGTCAAACAAGAAATCTTAGATGAATATTAGTAATAATATTGTCTGGCAAACAGGCCAGTGAATGTCACCCAGCTATTGATTCAGTTAGTGCTTTGTGTTAACATCAATAATATATCATAAAACTTCACGATCCAGACCACCATAATGCACTCGTATAATAATGGCAGCAAGTTTCATCAAACCATTAGTCAACCACACCTGGCATCCACACCTGCCAACCACCCCTGGCATCCACAAAGATGTTCTCTACAGCGTAAATACAAACAAGGTTCTCACATTTGGACTGTGCTGTTGACAGTGCTGCACCCTACTGGAGAAGTCGGCTTGCGTTTCTAAACAGGTGCGATCGGTGAACACAACACGAACACGACCTGATGTGAAGGCGCTAAACCGACCGAGCCCTGCTACAACAGTCTCCTCTAAAAGGGTGGCTGAGGGCAGAGAGGTCATGGAGGTCATGGCAGGCTGTAAAGGTCAAAGTAGGGTGCTATAAAGGCTACCACACCACATGCAAGGTCACTAAGAGTGCTGTAGATTATATGGCAGACATGGATGTACACAACATGTAAAGATGAAGTCTCAAAAGGAGTGCAATTCCAACCCCACTTCCTGGAACCCTCAATTCACGACATACCATCATTGTGTCTCACCTTCCAGCAGCTTGCTTCCCTGTGGCTGGTCAACTGTAGATGCTCACTGCACAAGTGGTCCATCAACCTTGGTACAGCACAGGTTATGGGATATGTCAACAACAATACAGTAATACAAAACATGGCTTATTAACACGGCACAAATCGGAAAGAACACAAAGGATATTGTTCACCATCCACTACAGTACAATATATTTGGGCAACTCGTGTGTTTGTCCAAAATGTGTTTGTCCCAAACTCTGGCACTACGCTGCTTGCCCCAGAAGCTACAACAACGTCATGTGTAAATCCCACGACCCAAATTGACCTTTGTCGCGCACAGCCCTGTCCTGAGCTTATGATGCTGACATGTTATATGGTCCCTCGGTTTTCTGTGATGTCATCTATAATATTCAAACTATATCAAATGTATTGTAACTATGAATCGATCAGCTGATCAGACTCGTTTCGGAGACAGCGATCAAGATTTGGGTCAGCGTACACATTTGTTTTCAGTTCTGGTGAAAAGATCATTTAATCCACTGCAAAAGCTGATGAAATCAAAATGGTGACATTGTTGAGTCAGAGAAGAGCACGGAAAGTAGCTGGAGAAACTGATGAGGGCTTCCCAATAGGTGGATGCCACATCAGATCAGGGCATGTTGTCGTCCTAGACACTGGGGTAAAATTAAACATCAGAAACATGTATGTGTCCCGCAGCCAAGGATCCTAGACTAGATAAACACCACAGAACAATTAATCACCACACACAGCTGGACATAACATTCACCACACACAACTGGACATAACATTCACAACTGTACAAAACATTCACAACACACAGCTGAACATAACATTCACAACACACAACTGGACATAACATTCACAACACACAGCTGAATATAACATTCACAACACACCAGGGCATTTAACACAGAAAAAATTGCATAATAGCAAATGCAGGACATTACATTCACCACAAACTACATAAACCACATTTACCATGCATCACAGGCTATCACATTGTGACATTCTTATGTGAGCACAGCTATATAACTGCATTGATTTTACTATTTAAGGTGTTTTTGTTGTACTGACCGAGTAGCAGTTGTGACTAGGGCGGAGAGTGAATAGGTGAGGTTGGGGTTAGTGGGGGGCAGGTTCTTCACACTGTACAGTCTCTCCTCCACCTACAAGTTCACATTGTCAATGCAAACAATGCATGTCCAGTATTACTCATTAGCTCATAATGAGATCAGTCATGTGACATCTTACCTGTCTCTGTGAGTAGATGTAATGTTGGAAATAATGAGCTGATATATGTTTGGACCTGAGTAGGCTGCCATCTCCAGGATGAACTTCCACCCCTCTAGGCTCCTCCCACCACAGCCTGACAACAAATACACAAAAACAGTAAGGCTCAACTCACCAGATTTTTATGACAACTAACCAGTAATAAGCACCTCATGCAAATTCATGTAAATAACACATATATCAAGCTCCTCCTACTGTCTGAGATCAGCATAAAACAGGCTCCTCCCATTTCGTAATGAGATTAGACTTCCAATTCAACAGGCTCCTCCCACTACAGCCCCATATTAAACATCCAATTCAACAGGCTCCTCCCACTACACCCTGATATCAAGCAATCAATTCAACAGGCTCCTCCCACTTCATCATGATATCAAACACCCAATTCAACAGGCTCCTCCCACTACAGCCTGATATCAAACCCCAATTCAACAGGCTCCTCCCACTACAGCCCCATATCAAACACCCAATTCAACAGGCTCCTCCCACTTCATCATGATATCAAACACCCAATTCAACAGGCTCCTCCCACTACAGCCTGATATCAAACACCAATTCAATGGGCTCCTCACACTACAGCCTGATATCAAACCCCAATTCAACAGGCTCCTCCCACTACAGCCTGATATCAAACCCCAATTCAACAGGCTCCTCCTACTACAGCCCCATATCAAACATCCATTTCAACAGGCTCCTCCCTCTATATCCTGATATCAAACATCCAATGCAACAGGCACCTCCCACAGCAGCTTGAGATGAAGTTTGAGTTCCACATTAACCGACACATCATTGAACCAGAGTTACAACCCACCAGTAGATGCAAGACAACACTAACCTATAAATAACACCATTAACACAGACAGCCTTCATTCTGCCCCTTTCCTTCCCTTCCTCCTTCTGAAGCACTCTAAACTTGTGAAGGTGTCGCTGTTGGCAACGTGTAGAAAGTGGCTCAGGCATCCTTGTCAGAACAAACCTATCATCAGCCACACCCCCTCCAGCTTCAGCCACCAACTTCTCTTCATCTGTAACATTGCCTTCAGGGCGTAACATTCCATGTGAATGACTGTGTTCTGTGTTGTCATCTTGTATAGGGAGTTGGATGAGTAGGGCTAGCGGGTGAGTTAGGTACGGAGGCGGGTGTAAAACAGAGTGATGCTGGACCACCCAGCACTGTAACCCATCAGCTTCTTCATCCTTCATGTCCCCATCTCCTACACACAATACCAACACTCACTGTCTGACATTACTCGAGTTTACAGCAAGATGGATTTCAGTTTAATGTTATGTTAAACTTTGTACCAGGAAAAATTACACAAACAACAAATTCAAAAGTCCCTTACACACAGCCTACAACTTATGAACATGACCAATTAGCCCTTCCCTGAACCACACAACATAAAAACACCTATTTCAACACAATGCAATAGCTCAATTAAAGTGTATTGAAACCTAGTTTTATGTTGGGTGAAGACTTGAAGGAGTCGGAATGAAGTGGTGCTAGGTACTGTACAGAGAGGAACTGTCTACATGGAGCCAGAGTCACGTGGCACTGGCCATCTAGAGATGCCAGCCGACACGAGCCATCAGCTAGCTCGTCTATATGGCAGGTGTGTGGGGAACGTGGCCAGGTAATGCCGAGGAAATCACCGTGTTTTCTCTGTAAGCAATAGAAACAAGGGATCATTTGTAACAAGTTTTGATGAGAGCCTGTGGTGGTGGCTCATGAGGACCAACGTTCACTGGTGAAATATCTGCCCCATGATATCAAACAACTTACTATAATGCTCTGAGGTTTGACAAGGTTTGGCATTAGACAAGGCCTCTCTGCCATGAGGTTTCGAAACTCCAAGGCTTCAGCGACAAGATCGCGAAACTGGCTCGTAACAAACTCGGTCTGCTGCTGAACTTTCTGTAATCCTGGAGAAGACAGAAAGCCAGAAGAAGATGGAAATAATGGTACAGAAAGCCAGAAGTAGATGGAAATAATGGTACAGAAAGCCAGAAGTTGGAAACAATAGTACAAAAAGCCAGAAGAAGATGGAAACAATGGTACAGAAAGCCAGAAGTAGATGGAAACAATGGTACAAAAAGCCAGAAAAAGATGGAAATAATGGTACAGAAAGCCAGAAGTAGATGGAAACAATGGTACAAAAAGCCAGAAAAAGATGGAAATAATGGTACAGAAAGCCAGAAGATGGAAACAATGGTACAAAAAGCCAGAAAAAGATGGAAATAATGGTACAGAAAGCCAGAAGATGGAAACAACGGTACAGAAAGCCAGAAAAAGATGGAAACAATGGTACAGAAAGCCAGAAGTAGATGGAAATAATGGTACAGAAAGCCAGAAGATGGAAACAATGGTACAGAAAGCCAGAAAAAAAATGGAAATAATGGTACAGAAAGCCAGAAAAAGATGGAAAAAGATGGAAACAATGGTACAGAAAGCCAGAAAAAGATGGAAACAATGGTACAGAAAGCCAGAAGTAGATGGAAATAATGGTACAGAAAGCCAAAAGTAGATGGAAACAATGGTACAGAAAGCCAGAAAAAGATGGAAACAATGGTACAGAAAGCCAGAAAAAGATGGAAATAATGGTACAGAAAGCCAGAAAAAGCCAAAAGTATGGTACAGAAAGCCAGATGGAAACAATGGTACAGAAAGCCAGAAAAAGATGGAAACAATGGTACAGAAAGCCAGAAGTAGATGGAAATAATGGTACAGAAAGCCAAAAGTAGATGGAAACAATGGTACAGAAAGCCAGAAGTAGATGGATGGAAAAAAGTAATGGAAACAATGGTACAAAAAGCCAGAAAAAGATGGAAATAATGGTACAGAAAGCCAGAAGTAGATGGAAACAATGGTACAAAAAGCCAGAAAAAGATGGAAATAATGGTACAGAAAGCCAGAAAGATGGAAACAATGGTACAGAAAGCCAGAAAAAGATGGAAACAATGGTACAGAAAGCCAGAAGTAGATGGAAATAATGGTACAGAAAGCCAAAAGTAGATGGAAACAATGGTACAGAAAGCCAGTAGATGGAAATAATGGTACAGAAAGCCAGAAAAGCCAGAAAAAGATGGAAACAATGGTACAGAAAGCCAGAAAAAGATGGAAACAATGGTACAGAAAGCCAGAAGTAGATGGAAATAATGGTACAGAAAGCCAGAAGTAGATGGAAACAATGGTACAGAAAGCCAGAAGTAGATGGAAATAATGGTACAGAAAGCCAGAAAAAGATGGAAACAATGGTACAGAAAGCCAGAAGAAGATGGAAATAATGGTACAGAGAGCCCGGTATAACTGCATCAACTGGTCATTTTCTCCCAGGCATAGTTACATCCAGTTTTAACACAAGAATCCTGCTTAAGAAGGATTGTGCTGTAATTAGAATTGAGTGTATATTTTTGACAAAATAAGTCTGCAGATGAAATACAAAATAATATTAATCATAATGCTTTAGATTTATGAGAAATCAGATACATTAGTACATAAATTACTGCAGCTTCCAATTTCCAATTATATCTAAATCAAAAGGTTATTTCAACACAAATCATAAAAACTTCACTGACTGTTTCCCAACTATTTTGGGATATAAAACTCATTAAGTTGAGTCCAATCAGCTATGGCCATTACAAAGTACAATTTATTACTCTTCGTAGGACACACCATATTCAGCAGATGGTAGACTTTATCAGACATCAGTACCAGAAAACAATAGAATCAGGCAGGTGGAGTTACTCAACCTGAATGATTACTTATTGCATATTTTCATAAACAAAGTTCAATTGTTGCTTTCAATGTACTGATAACAACTGATTTTGTGAATCCAATACCGATAATAATAATGATACCAATACCAAGATAAGTATGGAGTCAAAAACAAAATAAGCATTCAAAAAATAATTCATAAATGCATCTTTAAAATAGAAACCCAAGACAATTAAGGTGAAGGGGAGAGGTGAATAGGGCGAGCTTGGCCAGCCGGCTTTGAACTTAATCAGCAAGGCACAGGCATGGCACAGTTATTCACAAATCAAATTTTCTTTTCATAAGTTTCTTGGAATACTCACCCTGTAGGGGGTGGGCATTATAGGAAGAAGGTTGAACATGGATAAAACTTGAAGCACAGGGCGACAATTCAAGGTGTGATCCATCTGTGTATGTGACAACGAGACCATCATTCTCATACAGAACAAACTCGCATGCTGTCGGACTTTCCACTTCCATGGTTGGTTTGCTCGGTACTAAGTTACCACGGAAACTTTTAACAGTAAAACAAAACAGAGAGCACACCAAAATTATTGCCAAAATGCATAAGAAGCACATTAACTATTCTACCCACTGTATGTCTAAGAACTAGGTCAAATAATATTACCGGTATATTCTGAGAGACAACAAAAGAAAGCTGTATTATGCCAGACATTGTGAAGGTTTAAAGGAAGACATCCAGTAACCTTTTCTTTGGTCCGATAAAAGATGTGATTGTTCACCGGTCCTTGGTCCAGTAATAAATTCTTATATTATATACATGCCAGTAACCCCTCAAAAATGAAAATAAACCCAAGAATTCGCCGTTTCACATCTCTTCCGTCTTTCTCCCAATATTTACAATTTTCTGCGGTTCGTTAGTCATTCGCCAGGCGACGTGACTACGGGCGATACCGTGGTTGCCAGAAAAGTAGATTTCACGCGTATCTTTAGAAGTACAGTGTGGCCATATATGGTTGTCAAATCTTCAGTCCAGTAAAAGAAATCTCGGTCCAGTAAGTTTTTCAAACTTTTCTGGACCGAGGTCCGGTAAAGGTTGAAATTCCTTCACAATGTCTGTTATGCACTGCAAGCAAATAACTGAGATGAACGGCATAACATTTTATATAGGCAAATAAAATTTTGTCAAGGATATTAACATATCTAGTCAACTAGCGGGTAAACTTAGCCCAACAGACCAACAGTCGATCGGGTACTCCCTTGTTGGTCTAACAGGAAAACCCACTGTTTATCGGTACATTGACAAACATGCTTAACTTATCACGTTAAAGTAACGTACTGAGAAGAATTTAAAGCCACCAACGGTGACAGTATTGACTGAATGTAATAAATAATTTTTTTTTAACAAATCTCCGGGCGAACACTTGACATTCCATTAATTTTTAACTTTTCGGCGAAATCCCACTCCGAATTCTGGTGGTTGTCAACAACCGGTCTCTTGCATTACGTTGTCGTAAACGACGCAGGTAAAGCCCCCTATCTCATTTTGATAGTAATTTCTTGGACAATAAGAATCTGGATTATCAGGGCTCCTTGAAATTGCCAAAAATGCATTTCTCACCATGAGCGTTGAAAATATCAAATGGCCTCGGCATATTTGACAGGGTGCTCAATTGAACAATTTACTCCTGGATGCCAATTTTTTCACATTTCCTATATAAGAGGGAGGTTGTTTCTACGTCTATTTTTTTCAGGGTTTTCAATTAATGGGAAATGACTTAAAATATATGCTAAATACAGAGGCAAAACTGACCTGCGATAAAAAAAAATCAAAAAATGACGAAAATCACCTAACTTCAGAAAATAATAACAAATTACTGATACAAGATAATTGCATGCAATTTTCAGGATGTATTTATTTATTAATTTCTGTACAACACAAAACAAATGTTCAAATGATAACTTCTCTGAGGAAATGAATGTATCCAGTTCTAGCAGCAGTCTATTGGAAATGTCACATTGCAAATCAATGGTTGTGAAGTCAAGCAGCTTCTGACGACTTAATCCATGGCTGTCACATCATGAACCAACACTGTCTAAGTCGACCACAATGTCATAAAATTTCTCCCTCGTTTCAGATTTGAAACATCCTGACATGATGCCCTCAACCAGAGCCCTAAATCTGTGTTGTGGATAATCACCAAAGAGCTGTGACAGTCATTTGACAAGTGTTTCCCATGAGGCATTCCGGCGTACCTTGATTGCATAGACCTGAAGAAACAGCCGATTGGTACATTGCAGCTTCTTGACAGACGGTGGTCATCCTCGTCCTGAAGTCGAAAATCTGGCTTTACCTGTGTATCATCACCTGAAAAATATATAATGTATCATAGATGTCAGGGCAAGAATATATGCTATCATGCATGCATTCATTTAGACAATAAATATGTTTAGGATAAACTTTCCATATTTCAGGAACAATGCAATGGTTATCAACAGGAGAATCTAATCTGGACCACCAAAATTTATTAAAATATTTGCCAGAATATTTCTTATTTGTCAAATGTATCATAGATTTAATATTTTGTGCAGATATCTCTCTTTGATTAATCTGCTACAAATAAATGGCCATTATTATGAAATATATACTGTTAACTTGTAAATTGTAAATTAATATGAAGGGTTAGTTCGGCTTTATAACTCCGATGATAGCAGATATTTATCGCCGAAAATCTCCAAAGTGAGCTTGATTAACACGTGTTCCACACTACAGATGACGAGCGCGAAAACGGTCACACTAAACTGCTTCACCGCTCAAAATGTATGCAGTATAACACAATATAATTTACATGTACTACAATATTAATTATTCTACAATAGTTTTCTTACCGATTTCTGTGAAAATCTTCTTTAATTTGTCCTCACAAACCGGAGTTTCAAAAGTAACGATGGAGGCGGGATTCGAGTTTGTTGTTGCCGCCATCTTAGTAGAGCTATCCTTCGTTTTCGTAGTTGCGCTTTCTCACCATTTGTGGTCCGGATTAAAGAGGAGGGGGAAATCTTTTTTCACAAAAATATCTTTATTCTGGTATAAAAACCTTGAAAATCCGTGGTCCCGTTTTGACAGGGCAGCCAGTTGAAATTTTAAAGTTGAAAATTCAGTTAGATGGGTTTATATTTTGTTGTTGGTAAAAATACGAAACACTGGCTTGATATCCACGGTTTAAAATAAGACCATTTACAACTTTATGCTAGCCACCGTTAATTAGCGCGAGCATGTTGAAGGACCCCAGTGATAATTAGCCTCCATAATTAGTTGAAACAAAAGGCGTCTTTAAGCAAAAACATCGTCTACTATATGTATTTCGTTTTAAAGTAAGTAAAATCATATTTCAAAGTTATTGGTATGATGGGGAACAAAGAAAGAGTGATGTTTTTTTATTTTATTTTAATTGGTTGTCAACTTAGAACACAACAATAAACTAAAAATCATTAAATTTTACTGCTCATGCATAGACTATTGGTGGATCAGGTGGGCAGTTGGGATACCTACTTATAACTTTCCGACCTAGTTACCTTTTCCTCTCCTTTATCCAGCATAAAAACAAGTCCGTAACAATCCGACTTATGTTGCGCAATCTCACCGCCATATTGGAATTTAGTCGGAAAAGTTAATCGCCTCGCACTTTTTAGGCGATTATGCATATTTACAAGTTGTTGCGATTTCTGAAACTCTTATGCGATACATAATACAGATTACTTATTAAACTGGACTTGTTAAATGAAGTTGACATCGTGAAGGTATGGTCTTATCATCGAATTTTCTACATTGCCTGGAGATGCATTCTTCGAGAAACAAGAGGGAGTGCAAGCTCCACTTGGTTCAAAAGAGCTAGGTAAACTTAAAGGATGACGAACCAAATCCATATGTACAACTTCAGAGTTCGAACCAACTCTGCCATATCCTTAATTTTTGTATCAATATCATTAAAATTTACAAATATGTTGTAAGTGCTACAACCTGACGCTGGACTGTTGGGCTACCAGCCTAACAACGTAATGTGGTGTTTTGACTAACTGTCCATTAATTAACCATTTATCGCCCCCTTCAATAAGTCGTCATGTTTTTCTTTTTTCTGGGTGTTAAGTGAATGTATCAAAAAAGAATTTGCACATTTTACGGTGATATCGTCAAACCGTCGACAACTTGTCGACAGTGGAGTGCTTACCTTGGCGTCTAGAAATACGACGCTATTACACCAGATATTTGTTGGTACCACCATTACATCCGATCCCGGGCATCCGATACAGTTTCAGTGTGGTAAAATTTCAAATTGATCATAACGGATTATGGGGTTTGTAACGGTGATCATAATGAGATGAACGCATTTATAACGAATTATCCTGATGAATGCCGTATGTCATTTCTTTCGAAAAGCTAAAGCATTATCAGACTTTTACAATTGACGTAATCTGTCTAAATATCGCAGTAATGTTTTCAATTAAGGGTAGCCCATTCTATTCTGAACAAATGACTAATTACTTGAAGTTGTAAATTGTTAACTGTCTCATAAACTTAGCTTCGACGCTCAACCAACATCAACCGAACACACACACCGACTTCGACTCCACAACGACCACCCACCCACATTGACCGCCAACCCACATTGACCGCCAACCCACATTGACCGCCAACCCACATTCCCTGCTACCCCATATAGACCACCATCCCTTATCAACCACCCATCATCCACATCCATCCACATCTATCCACATCCACCCACATCCACCCACATCCACATCCACCCACATCCACCCACATCCACCCACATCCACCGCTGTGCCGTTTGAGGGTTTATTGTCTTGTATTATTTTGATCAGCCTCATGTATGTATGTATGTATGTATATATGTATGTATGTATGTATGTATGTATGTATGTATGTATGTATGTATGTATGTATGTATGTATGTATGTATGTATGTATGTATGTATGTATGTATGTATGTATGTATGTATGTATGTATGTATGTATGTATGTATGTACGTATGTACGCATGTACGCATGTACGTATGTGTAAAAAAAGGGGGGGGGGGTTGCACCCCCCGAGTCGAGTTGCCCCTCCAGAATTACTGTTTACTTGTTCGAGCCGCATAGCGACTTTCGTGGACTGCCTCCGCATCGCGGTGTAGTCCTGTTTTATTCTGTTTTCCTTAGTGGATATAAATGTGTTCTATTCTAATGTTTACTGTGTTTATGCGCCTGCTACCATGTACCGTTATGTAACAATCTGTATATTAATTATTGTTGTACACCTCCGTTATTTGGTTTGCTATGTGTAGTGATTTTAGTTTTTGTTTACATTGGGTTGCGCCAGTTTAAAAAAACGAGAGAGCGTCTGCTAGGCACTCGTGAACTTGGCTTTGAAGAATATAGACGTTTTTGTTTGGGACTAATATTATCGTGAGTTTCACTATTTTGCATGTTAGTATTGTTGTGTGGCTAATGCTGAAGTATGGATCCCTCAGTGTGATTCACGGAGCATAGACACCGGTGTCACATGCAGAAAGTAGCCTTATGCAGAAAGTAGCGAAAGACCGCACTGCGCATGCGCACAAATCTCGGATACTTTCAGCACGCCGCGTCGGCGTGCAGAAAGTAGCGCTATGCAGAAAGTAGCGAAGCCCAAGCGCGTGGAGGATAAGGGTTGCCCCATGCAGAAAGTAGTGAGAGTGAGTGAGTGGAGCGCCATAGCGTAATTACTGTGATCATATAAATGAAAATAATAAAGTGTGTGAAAGCTAGTAAACGCCCCTTAAACTTTCGGCATGTGACATACTCCCATGCTGAAAGTTGCCACATCTATGCAGAAAGTAGCGAAGCCCAAGCGCGTGGAGGATCAGAGTTGCGCCATGCAGAAAGTAGTGAGAGTGAGTGAGTGGAGCGCCATAGCGTAATTACTGTGATCATATAAATGAAAATAATAAAGAGTGTGAAAGCTAGTAAACGCCCCTTAAACTTTCGGCATGTGACATACTCCCATGCTGAAAGTTGCCACATCTATGCAGAAAGTAGCGAAGCCCAAGCGCGTGGAGGATCAGAGTTGCGCCATGCAGAAAGTAGTGAGAGTGATATAGTTATACTTGGTCGTCTGCCCTGCCCGACGAGATCAAAGAGCGTTGCGACGCGCAATGCGCCAGCGAGGATCAGAGTTGCGCCATGCAGAAAGTAGCGAGAGTGATAAAGTTATACTTGGTCGTCTACCCTGCCCGACGAGATCAAAGAGCGTTGCGATGCGCAATGCGCCAGCGACGCACCAAGAGTAGATCCGAGCTGCCACGGACCGAGAATGAATCAAAGGGGCCTAGCAACGCTGTGGCTGTGACCTCTGTTCTTGACTGTATTTAAGCTGACTCTCATACACCACAATTCATATAACTGTTACGGTTAAACCACTTGAGATCTAATATTCACAGACTTGACATCAGTTCCTTTAACTAGGGTGCTGATTTGAGTTTGCGTTTGTTGTTGCGGATGTGTTGGGAAAGTCTGCGTGGAACAAAGTGGACACCCTACTGCTAGAAAAACCATTACCTGCATCTCTGAATCTTCACTGCTTGCCTAGCTACTATTTTTTTTTAGAGTTTATAGATGTGGCTACTTTCAGCATGGGAGTTCACTGGTATGCTCAAAGTAGCTGGAGTTTATAGCTGTGGCTACTTTCAGCATGGAAATAAATGGTATGCTCAAAGTAGCTGGAGTTTATAGATGAGGATACTTTCAGCATGGGAGTAGCCCGAGCATATTGATATGGCAACTTTGAACGTGGGAGTAGCCATGTATGCTCAAAGTAGCCTGAGTTTATAGATGTGGCTACTTTCAGCATGGGACTCATTGGGAGTAAACTGATATGCACTAGTAGCCTATGTTAAGAAATCTCTATGTGGCTGCATTCAATAGAGTACAATGTCGTCTTTTTATTTCTTACATGGCAAATAATTCCACTGCTTCACTTGCTTATCCGCATGAAGTTTACTGTCGTCTGACACATTGTTTACTTCAATCGCTTAGTGTATACTGTCGTCTGCTAGTGATAATGTCTGCAATTATAGGCGAATTTATCTCTTTTTATTCCTTCCGCGACCATTTATAGGTTAATTTAACTCGTTTTATTCCTACCACGACAAGTAATCCCACGAATGATTATCTTACGAATGAATGAATGGTTACGATACATTGTTTACTTCAATCGCTACTTTGTGCATGGCCGCCATTTTGACTAAATACGCGCATGCGCAGTACGCGTAAACACCACTTTCTGCATAGGCTACTTTCTGCATACCACACCGGATTTTTTTGTGGTCGACGAAACTCTGTTTCGCGCCATTTGACGTATTTGTAATTGCTAGTTATAATTGTAGGTATGATCATAAATGTTGGTCCACAATAAATCCGATACTTGTTAATTGCCCACCCATCTCCGTTATTTCCTTCCAGTTGCATAGTAGTTGCTGCAAAACTCAGCAACGCCCAGGGTTTTGGCTTACCCCTGGGGTGTTACAGTTTAAATGGTGTCAGAAGTGGGCCTATCCCCGTGATATGACCCCATACGTGTTGGACACTGATGCCAGTGGTACAGGCATAGGGGCAGTTCTTTCACAGGTCCAAGACGGCCAGGAAAGGGTTATTACCTATTTTAGTAGGACTCTCTCTAATGTTGAAAGGAGGTACTGCGTAACCAGGAGGGAGCTTCTGGCTGTTGTAGACTCACTCAAACATTTTCACCACTATTTGTATGGTGCCAAAACACTTGTCCGCACAGACCATGGGGCATTGCGGTGGCTTCTTAATTTTAAGCAGCCTGAGGGGCAAATGGCGAGGTGGATCGAAACCATCCAGACATATGACCATGTCATTGAATTTAGGGCTGGCCGCATTCATTTGAATGCCGATGGTCTTTCCCGCAGGCCTTGCCATCCTTGTCGCCATTGCTCAAAAAGGGAGGAGCTGGCTGGAAATGGAGAGAGGTGGTATCAATCATCATGTCAGAATGACAAAACCACTGGTTCCCGCTTTGGCTGCAGATATTCCTGACAATGGTCCAGATCCAATGGTTGTGCCTATTGCTGTGGCTCCCCCTGTTGTTGCCCCTGTTGACAATGCACCTCCAATTGCTGCTGTGGACGATGGTCCACCTCTGTTTGATGTGTCTGACTACTCCGATGTCCTCATTGAGCCTGCTTCTGTGGAAGAGCTGCTTAAACTGCAATCTGCCGAGTCCAGTATTTCCTCAGTGCTGCAGTGGTCAGCTAGAGGTAGCCGTCCCGGTTGGAAGGAAATCCAGTCTGAGTCAACAGATTTGAAGGTGTTGTGGACCCACTGGGAACAGCTCGAATGCCACAATGGGTTGTTGTACAAGAAGGTTTCCATGCCTGGTCATGCAATGGAAAAACTTTGTTTGATTGCACCTCATTCTTTAAGGATGAGAATATTTCGGAATGTCCACAACCACAAAACTGGGGGACACCTTGGGACTACTAAGACGGTACACAGCGTCAGACGACGGTTTTGGTGGCCCGGGATGAGGCAAGATGTGGAACGTTGGTGTAGGCAGTGTGATACCTGCCAGCACCGGAATCCTAGGCAGGGGCCTAAACATTCCAAACTCAGGCAACGGCTGGTAGGGGCTCCAATGGAGAGAATTGCTATTGACATTCTCGCAATGCCAGTAACCACAGACAATGGAAACTCATGTATCCTGGTTGTTTCTGACTACTTTAGCAAATGGACTGAGGCCTTTGCTCTAGCAGACCATAAAGCCCTTACAGTAGCAGACTGTCTGGTTACTGAAGTATTCCTCAGGCTGGGTCTCCCCAAGGTCCTTCATTCTGACCAAGGTGCAGAATTTCAAAGTGACCTAATGAAAGGTGTGTGTCGCATCCTTGAGATAGATCAAACCAAGACAACACCTTATCACCCACAGAGTGACGGGCAAGTTGAACGGTTCAACCTCACCTTGATAGCGATGCTGTCCAAACTATGTGCTGACCAGCCCTGTGATTGGGATGATTACCTGCCATATGCCACTTGTGCCTATAGATCTACCATACAAGAAAGCACAGGTTGTTCCCCTAACCTGATAATGCTTGGGAGGGAGGTTACTCTCCCCATTGACCTGATGTACCCCTCCCCTGAGTGTGATAGTATGAAGCCTTGTCCAATCCAATATGTCGAGTGGTTGAAGGAGGCAATGGCAGGTAGTTTTGTATCTGCCAGAGACTCTTTACAGCGCTCTGCAGAACGGCAGAAAAGATACTATAATCTTAGAGCCAAGGACCGTGAATTTAAAGAAGGCGACCTTGTGTTGCGATTCTACCACCCAAATCTTGTTGGCAACAAATTAGGCACTCCATATGTTGGGCCTTTGAAAGTTGTAAAACGCCTGGGTGACGTCACATATTTGGTAGGCGATTTGGATGGTGCTAAAGCTAAGGCTGTTCATGTAGATGACCTCAAGCCGTATCACAGTCCAGACATAAACATCCAAGTGATGGGCGATGATGTCGATCTGTCCCTGGAGATGGCAAATGACACAAATCCTTCCCCTGACATAACGAACTGTGAGGTTAATCCCTCCACATGTCCAGTGAAGGACACACATTCGTACACTGGGGATATTGTCTCACCCGCTAGAGAGACTAATGACGTGACCCGTTCAAATAGAGTGATCAGGCCTTCCAAGAGATTTGGCTGGGATTAGGGATTTCCCTCCCCTCTCACATTCCTGTTCTCAGTTCCTGAGATCAGACCACCCTTCCTCGACAGACACCGCTCATGCCGATGCAACCCCAGACGGATACAGACACTGCCAGATGCTGGATTGGAGACCAAGGAACAGGGCCCCTGACCTGCTAGACTGCCTGCCGTCCTTACCCACAGCAAGCGTCTCTCTTGAAGAAGCCCAGGATCCTCCTCGAGTCGGCCATCAACTATATCATAATGTATCTACTTTTATAAATGCATGTAGTCTGTCTAGCGAATTCCTTATTGGAATGTGCCACTTGATACAACTCATTTTTGTGGGTTTGTGTTGTTTCATGTTTTCTGCAAAGTTTTAGTTGTTTTATCATGTCTTTGTTACTTTAGTTTTGCTTGTTTTAACCGTGTTAAAGTCGTAATTGGTGATTTCCAATATGGATTGGATCACAGATCTGTAGATATTCAACAAGCATGTTATATTTGTTTTTCATCGACCTGTTTGAGGACAAACATAGTTTTTGTTAGGGAGGGGGTATTGTAAAAAGGGGGGGGGGGGGGGGGGGGGGGGGGGGGGGGTTGCACCCCCCGAGTCGAGTTGCCCCTCCAGAATTACTGTTTACTTGTGTGAGCCGCATAGCGACTTTCGTGGACTGCCTCCGCATCGCGGTGTAGTCCTGTTTTATTCTGTTTTCCTTAGTGGATATAAATGTGTTCTATTCTAATGTTTACTGTGTTTATGCGCCTGCTACCATGTACCGTTATGTAACAATCTGTATATTAATTATTGTTGTACACCTCCGTTATTTGGTTTGCTATGTGTAGTGATTTTAGTTTTTGTTTACATTGGGTTGCGCCAGTTTAAAAAAACGAGAGAGCGTCTGCTAGGCACTCGTGAACTTGGCTTTGAAGAATATAGACGTTTTTGTTTGGGACTAATATTATCGTGAGTTTCACTATTTTGCATGTTAGTATTGTTGTGTGGCTAATGCTGAAGTATGGATCCCTCAGTGTGATTCACGGAGCATAGACACCGGATTTGTTGTGGTCGACGAAACTCTGTTTCGCGCCATTTGACGTATTTGTAATTGCTAGTTATAATTGTAGGTATGATCATAAATGTTGGTCAATGGCTGTCTCTGGACAATAAATCCGATACTTGTTAATTGCCCACCCATCTCCGTTATTTCCTTCCAGTTGCATAGTAGTTGCTGCAAAACTCAGCAACGCCCAGGGTTTTGGCTTACCCCCTGGGGTGTTACATATGTATGTATATATGTATGTATGTATGTATGTATGTATGTATGTATGTATGTATGTATGTATGTATGTATGTATGTATGTATGTATGTATGTATGTATGTATGTATGTATGTATGTGTGTGTGTGTGTGTGTGTATGTGTGTATGTGTGTGTGTGGTGTGTGTGGTGTGTGTATGTACGTACGTACGTACGTACGTACGTATGTATGTATGCATGCATGTATGTATGTATGCATGTATGTATGTATGTATGTATGCATTATAAATGAAATGGTAGTGGTAATAATGGAGTTAAGCGTCACTTTCAACAACGAGGTGATATCGCGACGGTGATGGAAGAGGATGATGCTTGGGCAGCTCTCCATTGATGCCAGCGCCCACCAGACCCGGCTGCGAAACCCGCGCCGCTGGGACGAAGGTCCAACGCGGTACTCTATATCATGGTTAATCTTATTCAGTTTCGTTACCTTGACATTAATCACATCTTTCTATGACACTGTGTATTGAATCTGGGATATTTCATCCTCGAGATAAACGAGTCGTTGAAATCACTTCTCGAAATCGAGAATTATCATTCAGCTCCGCCTTCTCGGACACTGCCTTGCTCGATGTCATAACTCTGCGACCTTGACATTGGCTGTTTCTCAGCGCCAATATACCAGCAAATTTGTTTTTGGGGTTATCAAATCGTTCTTCATATGCATACCAAATTTTCGCCAGATCTATTATCATACCTAAATATTTGTATTTGTTGAATTTTATGAAGATCGCTGTAAGGGTCCTTTTACTGCTTGAGTGAGGAGGATCCATATATTTGTTATATTTAGTCACATTCAACGATGAGGTGATATGGCAGCGATGATGGCTGATGGCGTATGTGGATGGTTGTGTGGCTTAGATAACTTTCCACATATGTCACCACTGACTTGGCACAAACGCCTTTCCGAGAATCAGCCGTGGAACCTGGCTTGAGTCCGATTCCATACTACTATTGGAAATGATATTCGTTAAGTCGAGTACAATCGTTGACCCCGGCTACTTTATGGACTTAGTGAGTCCAATGTTTTATTTATAACAAGACGTCTAAAGAAAACAAAATACGACATTTCACTTGTTAGATCCCATCAGTCATTTAAACCTGTAATCGGCCTTTTATTTAGAGATATAATAACCTTAGAAAAGAAAAAGAGGTCATTAAGCCTCGAAGCTCTGCTGCTTTTAAGATAATTTGCAAATAAAGATTATGACAGGACTAAATATCACAGACTCCTCAAATCATGTCACATTTGTCTAATTGAACAGAGACTAACTAGAATGTGTTGGTAAATGCATTCAAAACATTCCACAAACTATTTTGACAAAACTTGTTACCAACACGATGGCATCACATAGAAATCCGTCGTCCTGATCGAAAATAGTCCACATGCAAAAACCTAGCCTTAAGCCGAGTGACTTTGGTTGATGACTGATTTCATTTAGTAATAACCAAGAGGATCCATCAGTGTGGGAGTTAGGTGCTGGCCGTACCTGTAATAACAAGCATAAATGATGGCTTGGTTAATGGCATACAACGAAAGATTACTGAACATTGTGAAGTTTGGCGATCCTTTTGAACATCTAAAGCTGTATGGACAATGAAGGGGATCCATCGTCTGGACACAGCGATCATCATGGCCAAGCTTTTAATGAGTGCGTTATGATCATGGCCAAGCTTTTAATGAGTGTGTTATGCTAGAGAACTTCATTAAGAAACCTAAATCACCAATCCTACTCCAAACAAAAACACGCCCATACACAGGTACACTCATAAACACACCGTCTAGTCGCACCCATGTACGCTCATTAGCAAGCACTCTAACGCAAACCACGCCACTATTCAGATACCGTAATTATAATCCTCGTTTTCGGCAGGTTGGGAAAAGCTAAATTTACCTCATTCAGACCCGCGTATTCGGTGGCCCTTATTCCAAATTAACACTTCACCTTGTCAATATGTCCCACTCCAATATATAGCGTTCGTCAACAGATAACGCTTTCGTTACAGAATCCAATCAGCGATAAATACTGGGAAATGCCAACATGTTCAGATACGCACAAGCTGCCCTAAACCACTCGAAATTGGCTACCAATGCCTTACATCCATTTCCCTATAAATACCGAGGCCCCGCTCACACATGCACATTCGAACTCAACGCCAAGACATACGACACCACGTGACACCCACGATTGACCAGAGCCACAAAGAATCTGGCAACATACCACAGTTACCACTCACGAACGTGCCATAAGATCCCCCCCCAAGTATTACACAAGACACACCCCGATAACACTGCAGCTAAGGGTGAGCTTATCACAGAGCTATGTGATAACGAGAATATATATAAGATCATCCAACTCGTCACCAGGTGACCGGAATATTGGACGCATCGAATTCACTGCATCGAACGTAAAATGGTCATGACCATATATGGATATGAGCCTGGAGATAGCCTTGTAAAACGCCACTGTGAAGAACCGCCATATGGTGCTAGGTCTGTACGACTCACCGGCACATGTAACATGACTTTACCGGCATATCATTAAAAACCGAAGCCGATGGACCATTCTTTAACTAGTTTGATTATTTGAGATCTAATTTGACGGTCCGTCACCTTTGACTGCATTTCGGGTATTGTTGTATATGAAGATGATGTAATACTCCACGTTTTGCAGGTGTTCATTGATATTACGCAAAGGGAGGATTGTGGCTGTGGATGATGTTCAGCTTGCGGCGTGGGGTCCGTGGACAGGGGCTCATTCAAGCGAGACCCAAACAACGACTGACGGCTGGCACTGAATCTAGGCTCGTTCGGTCTCGTGGAAACATTTGCATTCAGTTAAGTGATCTATCAGTATCATAAATGTTGCTTGGAATCAAACTTGGGTTCAATATCTTCTATCCAGTCATTGGACTGAAGGTCATACAAGCATTGCGGTAGAGTTCGATTAACCACACGGACAATCGCTACATTTTCTGACAAATGCTTTAGGCCGTAGCAAAATATTGCTGTGAATACTGTGACCATGAGTCGACTGGTTTCGGTGAAGCATTTACTTGGAGAAATGAACATGGATATTGCAGTAACAAGCCTAGTTAGAGAGGAAAGGCATGATACAAGAATTATTGTTTCATTGACATAAATAACACACGTTTAACTCGGCATCATGTAAATGTAAAAAATAAGTTTACTTTGGAGATCATAACAGTTCCAATCCATTCATAACCACATTCAAACATTGCACTCACGTAGGGTAATCAACACTGAACTTCTGAAGTACAGTGTATCTCTAGCTCGTTGATAAGTATGAAAGACAGGATATAGACCTTCGCATGGAGAATGTATCATTAATAAAGAGATGACTAGTAAGTCGCTTAGAAGCACTTCCGGTGGACGATGGATGGGCCAGACTCGTCGTATTCCTGCTTGCTGATCCACATCTGCTGGAAGGTGGAGAGGGAAGCCAGGATGGAGCCACCGATCCATACGGAGTACTTCCTCTCTGGTGGGGCAATGATCTTGATCTTCATGGTTGGGGGAGCCAGGGCAGTAATCTCTTTCTGCATACGGTCAGCAATACCGGGGTACATGGTGGTACCACCGGACAGCACGGTGTTGGCGTACAGATCTTTACGGATATCGACGTCGCACTTCATGATCGAGTTGTAGGTGGTCTCGTGAATACCAGCAGACTCCATACCCAGGAAAGATGGCTGGAACATGGCCTCAGGGCACCGGAAGCGCTCATTACCGATGGTGATAACCTGCCCGTCAGGAAGCTCATAGGACTTCTCGAGGGATGAGGAGGAGGCAGCGGTTTGCATCTCCTGCTCGAAGTCCAGGGCGACGTAGCAAAGCTTCTCTTTGATGTCGCGGACGATTTCACGCTCGGCAGTGGTGGTGAAACTGTAGCCCCTCTCGGTCAATATCTTCATGAGGTAATCGGTAAGATCACGACCAGCCAAGTCCAGACGGAGGATGGCGTGGGGGAGGGCGTATCCCTCGTAGATAGGGACAGTGTGGGTGACACCATCACCTGAATCCAGCACGATACCGGTGGTGCGACCAGAGGCATACAGGGACAGCACAGCCTGAATGGCCACGTACATGGCTGGCGAATTGAAGGTCTCAAACATGATCTGAAAGTCACACAGACACAGACATTGAGCAACATACAACATGGGTATGATGACAGTAATTACAGACACTGCACCCATCCCACATCCCGATGGAATCTTATTTAATCAAGGATAAATGCAAATACATTCCCACCTGAGTCATCTTTTCGCGGTTAGCCTTGGGGTTGAGGGGGGCCTCAGTGAGGAGGACAGGGTGCTCCTCAGGGGCAACACGCAGCTCGTTGTAGAAGGTGTGATGCCAGATCTTCTCCATGTCATCCCAGTTAGTGACGATGCCATGCTCGATGGGGTACTTGAGGGTGAGGATGCCTCGCTTGCTCTGGGCCTCGTCTCCAACGTAACTGTCTTTCTGACCCATACCGACCATCACACCCTGCAGGCAAGATAAAGCGTCTTATAACTGCGTTGCTTCATATTAAAATGCAGCACTTAAGACCAACAATTGCATCAATGTCATGTAACCATTGATATGTCGCACCTGGTGACGTGGTCTGCCCACGATGGATGGGAAGACAGCTCGTGGAGCGTCGTCTCCGGCGAACCCGGCTTTACACATGCCAGAGCCATTGTCAATAACGAGAGCGGCAACATCATCGTCACACATGTTGGCTGTTGTTGTTTGTGGTGGGTTTTAACTGAAATCAATCACATAATTGATTGTTTATAAACTGTCCATAATGATTGTAACCCACATCTAACATTACAACGACCCTAAAACCACAGCTTCGCCTTATAATGCGATGTATCATATGACGCCACCTTGTGGCGACAAAATATGGCAACGATTCCGTTAGGATTCATTGACGATTCCACAAGAGATAAAAGACGCTAAGTTTATAAAGCCTCATGAGCCGATCCCATAGGTTCCTAAGATACTTCTTATCAACAAGAAGTATTAAGCCTAGTTTTTGCAATTTTCGATATTCATCTGGCTTGAGTTGCATACATACCGCTAAATCACAGATGCCTTACCAGTGTAACACTCAGTGCTACAGTAAAGTCGCTCTTATGTTGTGTGATATTCCCTGAACTAATTGGAGTTTTTAACATATCCGTAAGAGAAAAAAAAACCCACTAATTCAGAAGAGCCATGTTATTATATTATTGATGATAATATGATGAAGCATGTTACAAATTATACAGCACTCACCTAAAACAAGTTGGATTTTTCTTCCAAATCGAATGACTTGCTTGTCTGGACCTTGCGAATGTTGTGAGGCATCGACGTGGATCGCAAAATATATACCCGTCCGCCAAGGAGAGAGATGCCCAAATATGGCCATAGTTCGCTTTGCATACCGGCGATCTCAACGTGTTCACCTATCGAGCTAGTGGTCGGCGCACATGCGCGAGCCACTGCTAGACAGCAAACGCGCGTTGATTCGTCGGCAGGAATCGGCTGAACCACTCCGCTTACGTTATTTGATGGAGGGGGAAGTTTATAATCAATATTTCTGCACAATTGGAATGATCTAACATCTGTGACTCTCAGTAGAATACGGACGCTGGTTCAATGTAATTATTTGATCAATATAGATTATTCAATCGTAGTTTATAGATGAAAATTAGGTATTTGTGTTTGACGCTATGTCATGTGCTTGGTTTATAATGAAGGTAATGTCGCAGTCAAACTTTGAATATTTATAGTCTCAGTGGAAGGCAATTTAACTAAACGAGTATGTTTGGATATCAGTCTGTTCCAATGGGTATCGAAAAAACTTTTGAATGATTCCGTATGTATTGCTATTGACAAGCGAAGTAATTCGGGCTCAAGCCTTGTGGCAGCGATTGCATCTCAAACCATATCGATTGATCCTCCTGTACATCAGCATCATTCTCATCCTTCATTATCTTCATATTCTTACACCTAAAAGACTAAATATTTATCTAAATTTATTTTCGGCTTTATTGTATTTCCAACATTTCGATTATTTTGGGAAGAGTGGCCCCACCGTGCGTCAGGTACCCGACGATCAGCCATGGCCGTGCTAATGCCCGGGCAATTCAACAAGGTAAAACCACCATGTATGGGTATGCATTCGAAGTCCCGAGTTATCAACCTTCAGATGTTGGGGCTGATGCCGTTTTCCGTTACATTATATAAAAGGCCGTAATAGAGTTTAAAGAAACCTCTACCCTATGCGCGCCACCCTGGTGAGCGTTGTGAAACTAACTTCTGTTGACTTCCGGTTTGACGCGCTCGCTCTTACAACGCTTTGTTTTTATCAATGTCATTAAAATTTACAAATATGTTGTAAGTGCTACAACCTGACGCTGGACTGTTGGGCTACCAGCCTAACAACGTAATGTGGTGTTTTGACAAACTGTCCATTAATTAACCATTTATCGCCCCCTTCAATAAGTCGTCATGTTTTTCTTTTTTCTGGGTGTTAAGTGAATGTATCAAAAAAGAATTTGCACATTTTACGGTGATATCGTCAAACCGTCGACAACTTGTCGACAGTGGAGTGCTTACCTTGGCGTCTAGAAATACGACGTTATTACACCAGAGATTTGTTGGTACCACCATTACATCCGATCCCGGGCATCCGATACAGTTTCAGTGTGGTAAAATTTCAAATTGATCATAACGGATTATGGGGTTTGTAACGGTGATCATAATGAGATGAACGCATTTATAACGAATTATCCTGATGAATGCCGTATGTCATTTCTTTCGAAAAGCTAAAGCATTATCAGACTTTTACAATTGACGTAATCTGTCTAAATATCGCAGTAATGTTTTCAATTAAGGGTAGCCCATTCTATTCTGAACAAATGACTAATTACTTGAAGTTGTAAATTGTTAACTGTCTCATAAACTTAGCTTCGACGCTCAACCAACATCAACCGAACACACACCGACTTCGACTCCACAACGACCACCCACCCACATTGACCGCCAACCCACATTGACCGCCAACCCACATTGACCGCCAACCCACATTCCCTGCTACCCCATATAGACCACCATCCCTTATCAACCACCCATCATCCACATCCATCCACATCTATCCACATCCACCCACATCCACCCACATCCACATCCACCCACATCCACCCACATCCACCGCTGTGCCGTTTGAGGGTTTATTGTCTTGTATTATTTTGATCAGCCTGTATGTATGTATGTATGTATGTATGTATGTATGTATGTATGTATATATGTATGTATGTATGTATGTATGTATGTATGTATGTATGTATGTATGTATGTATGTATGTATGTATGTATGTATGTATGTATGTATGTATGTATGTATGTATGTATGTATGTATGTATGTATGTATGTATGTACGTATGTACGCATGTACGCATGTACGCATGTACGTATGTGTAAAAAAGGTGGGGGGGTTGCACCCCCCGAGTCGAGTTGCCCCTCCAGAATTACTGTTTACTTGTTCGAGCCGCATAGCGACTTTCGTGGACTGCCTCCGCATCGCGGTGTAGTCCTGTTTTATTCTGTTTTCCTTAGTGGATATAAATGTGTTCTATTCTAATGTTTACTGTGTTTATGCGCCTGCTACCATGTACCGTTATGTAACAATCTGTATATTAATTATTGTTGTACACCTCCGTTATTTGGTTTGCTATGTGTAGTGATTTTAGTTTTTGTTTACATTGGGTTGCGCCAGTTTTAAAAAAACGAGAGAGCGTCTGCTAGGCACTCGTGAACTTGGCTTTGAAGAATATAGACGTTTTTGTTTGGGACTAATATTATCGTGAGTTTCACTATTTTGCATGTTAGTATTGTTGTGTGGCTAATGCTGAAGTATGGATCCCTCAGTGTGATTCACGGAGCATAGACACCGGATTTGTTGTGGTCGACGAAACTCTGTTTCGCGCCATTTGACGTATTTGTAATTGCTAGTTATAATTGTAGGTATGATCATAAATGTTGGTCCATGGCTGTCTCTGGACAATAAATCCGATACTTGTAATTGCCCACCCATCTCCGTTATTTCCTTCCAGTTGCATAGTAGTTGCTGCAAAACTCAGCAACGCCCAGGGTTTTGGCTTACCCCCTGGGGTGTTACAGTTTAAATGGTGTCAGAAGTGGGCCTATCCCCGTGATATGACCCCATACGTGTTGGACACTGATGCCAGTGGTACAGGCATAGGGGCAGTTCTTTCACAGGTCCAAGACGGCCAGGAAAGGGTTATTGCCTATTTTAGTAGGACTCTCTCTAATGTTGAAAGGAGGTACTGCGTAACCAGGAGGGAGCTTCTGGCTGTTGTAGACTCACTCAAACATTTTCACCACTATTTGTATGGTGCCAAAACACTTGTCCGCACAGACCATGGGGCATTGCGGTGGCTTCTTAATTTTAAGCAGCCTGAGGGGCAAATGGCGAGGTGGATCGAAACCATCCAGACATATGACCATGTCATTGAATTTAGGGCTGGCCGCATTCATTTGAATGCCGATGGTCTTTCCCGCAGGCCTTGCCATCCTTGTCGCCATTGCTCAAAAAGGGAGGAGCTGGAAATGGAGAGAGGTGGTATCAATCATCATGTCAGAATGACAAAACCACTGGTTCCCGCTTTGGCTGCAGATATTCCTGACAATGGTCCAGATCCAATGGTTGTGCCTATTGCTGTGGCTCCCCCTGTTGTTGCCCCTGTTGACAATGCACCTCCAATTGCTGCTGTGGACGATGGTCCACCTCTGTTTGATGTGTCTGACTACTCCGATGTCCTCATTGAGCCTGCTTCTGTGGAAGAGCTGCTTAAACTGCAATCTGCCGAGTCCAGTATTTCCTCAGTGCTGCAGTGGTCAGCTAGAGGTAGCCGTCCCGGTTGGAAGGAAATCCAGTCTGAGTCAACAGATTTGAAGGTGTTGTGGACCCACTGGGAACAGCTCGAATGCCACAATGGGTTGTTGTACAAGAAGGTTTCCATGCCTGGTCATGCAATGGAAAAACTTTGTTTGATTGCACCTCATTCTTTAAGGATGAGAATATTTCGGAATGTCCACAACCACAAAACTGGGGGACACCTTGGGACTACTAAGACGGTACACAGCGTCAGACGACGGTTTTTTGGTGGCCCGGGATGAGGCAAGATGTGGAACGTTGGTGTAGGCAGTGTGATACCTGCCAGCACCGGAATCCTAGGCAGGGGCCTAAACATTCCAAACTCAGGCAACGGCTGGTAGGGGCTCCAATGGAGAGAATTGCTATTGACATTCTCGCAATGCCAGTAACCACAGACAATGGAAACTCATGTATCCTGGTTGTTTCTGACTACTTTAGCAAATGGACTGAGGCCTTTGCTCTAGCAGACCATAAAGCCCTTACAGTAGCAGACTGTCTGGTTACTGAAGTATTCCTCAGGCTGGGTCTCCCCAAGGTCCTTCATTCTGACCAAGGTGCAGAATTTCAAAGTGACCTAATGAAAGGTGTGTGTCGCATCCTTGAGATAGATCAAACCAAGACAACACCTTATCACCCACAGAGTGACGGGCAAGTTGAACGGTTCAACCGCACCTTGATAGCGTTGCTGTCCAAACTATGTGCTGACCAGCCCTGTGATTGGGATGATTACCTGCCATATGCCACTTGTGCCTATAGATCTACTATACAAGAAAGCACAGGTTGTTCCCTAACCTGATAATGCTTGGGAGGGAGGTTACTCTCCCCATTGACCTGATGTACCCTTCCCCTGAGTGTGATAGTATGAAGCCTTGTCCAATCCAATATGTCGAGTGGTTGAAGGAGGCAATGGCAGGTAGTTTTGTATCTGCCAGAGACTCTTTACAGCGCTCTGCAGAACGGCAGAAAAGATACTATAATCTTAGAGCCAAGGACCGTGAATTTAAAGAAGGCGACCTTGTGTTGCGATTCTACCACCCAAATCTTGTTGGCAACAAATTAGGCACTCCATATGTTGGGCCTTTGAAAGTTGTAAAACGCCTGGGTGACGTCACATATTTGGTAGGCGATTTGGATGGTGCTAAAGCTAAGGCTGTTCATGTAGATGACCTCAAGCCGTATCACAGTCCAGACATAAACATCCAAGTGATGGGCGATGATGTCGATCTGTCCCTGGAGATGGCAAATGACACAAATCCTTCCCCTGACATAACGAACTGTGAGGTTAATCCCTCCACATGTCCAGTGAAGGACACACATTCGTACACTGGAGATATTGTCTCACCCGCTAGAGAGACTAATGACGTGACCCGTTCAAATAGAGTGATCAGGCCTAACAAGAGATTTGGCTGGGATCAGGGATTTCCCTCCCCTCTCACATTCCTGTTCTCAGTTCCTGAGATCAGACCACCCTTCCTCGACAGACACCGCTCATGCCGATGCAACCCCAGACGGATACAGACACTGCCAGATGCTGGATTGGAGACCAAGGAACAGGGCCCCTGACCTGCTAGACTGCCTGCCGTCCTTACCCACAGCAAGCGTCTCTCTTGAAGAAGCCCAGGATCCTCCTCGAGTCGGCCATCAACTATATCATAATGTATCTACTTTTATAAATGCATGTAGTCTGTCTAGCGAATTCCTTATTGGAATGTGCCACTTGATACAACTCATTTTTGTGGGTTTTGTGTTGTTTCATGTTTTCTGCAAAGTTTTAGTTGTTTTATCATGTCTTTGTTACTTTAGTTTTGCTTGTTTTAACCGTGTTAAAGTCGTAATTGGTGATTTCCAATATGGATTGGATCACAGATCTGTAGATATTCAACAAGCATGTTATATTTGTTTTTCATCGACCTGTTTGAGGACAAACATTGTTTTTGTTAGGGAGGGGGTATTGTAAAAAAGGGGGGGGGGGGTTGCACCCCCCGAGTCGAGTTGCCCCTCCAGAATTACTGTTTACTTGTGTGAGCCGCATAGCGACTTTCGTGGACTGCCTCCGCATCGCGGTGTAGTCCTGTTTTATTCTGTTTTCCTTAGTGGATATAAATGTGTTCTATTCTAATGTTTACTGTGTTTATGCGCCTGCTACCATGTACCGTTATGTAACAATCTGTATATTAATTATTGTTGTACACCTCCGTTATTTGGTTTGCTATGTGTAGTGATTTTAGTTTTTGTTTACATTGGGTTGCGCCAGTTTAAAAAAACGAGAGAGCGTCTGCTAGGCACTCGTGAACTTGGCTTTGAAGAATATAGACGTTTTTGTTTGGGACTAATATTATCGTGAGTTTCACTATTTTGCATGTTAGTATTGTTGTGTGGCTAATGCTGAAGTATGGATCCCTCAGTGTGATTCACGGAGCATAGACACCGGATTTGTTGTGGTCGACGAAACTCTGTTTCGCGCCATTTGACGTATTTGTAATTGCTAGTTATAATTGTAGGTATGATCATAAATGTTGGTCCATGGCTGTCTCTGGACAATAAATCCGATACTTGTTAATTGCCCACCCATCTCCGTTATTTCCTTCCAGTTGCATAGTAGTTGCTGCAAAACTCAGCAACGCCCAGGGTTTTGGCTTACCCCCTGGGGTGTTACATATGTATGTATGTATGTATGTATGTATGTATGTATGTATGTATGTATGTATGTATGTATGTATGTATGTATGTATGTATGTATGTATGTATGTATGTATGTATGTATGTATGTATGTATGTATGTATGTATGTATGTATGTATGTATGTATGTATGCATGCATGCATGCATGCATGCATGCATGCATGCATGCATGCATGCATACATACATACATACATACATACATACATACATACATGTATGTATACATGCATGTATGTATGCATGCATACATACATGCATACATGTATGTATGCATGTATGTATGTATGTATGCATGTATGTATGTATGCATTATAAATGAAATGGTAATGGTAATATTGGGGTTAAGCGTCACTTTCAACAACGAGGTGATATCGCGACGGTGATGGAAGAGGATGATGCTTGGGCAGCTCTCCGTTGATGCCAGCGCCCACCAGACCTGGCTGCGAAACCCGCGCCGCTGGGACGAAGGTCCAGTGCGGTACTCTATATCATGGTTAATCTTATTCAGTTTCGTTACCTTGACATTAATCACATCTTTCTATGACACTGTGTATTGAATCTGGGATATTTCATCCTCGAGATAAACGAGTCGTTGAAATCACTTCTCGAAATCGAGAATTATCATTCAGCTCCGCCTTCTCGGACACTGCCTTGCTCGATGTCATAACTCTGCGACCTTGACATTGGCTGTTTCTCAGCGCCAATATACCAGCAAATTTGTTTTTGGGGTTATCAAATCGTTCTTCATATGCATACCAAATTTTCGCCAGATCTATTATCATACCTAAATATTTGTATTTGTTGAATTTTATGAAGATCGCTTTAGGTGTCCTTTTACTGCTTGAGTGAGGAGGACCCATATATTTGTTATATTTAGTCACATTCAACGATGAGGTGATATGGCGGCGATGATGGCTGATGGCGTATGTGGATGGTTGTGTGGCTTAGATAACTTTCCACATATGTCACCACTGACTTGGCACAAACGCCTTTCCGAGAATCAGCCGTGGAACCTGGCTGGAGTCCGATTCCATACTACTATTGGAAATGATATTCGTTAAGTCGAGTACAATCGTTGACCCCGGCTACTTTATGGACTTAGTGAGTCCAATGTTTTATTTATAACAAGACGTCTAAAGAAAACAAAATACGACATTTCACTTGTTAGATCCCATCAGTCATTTAAACCTGTAATCGGCCTTTTATTTAGAAATATAACCCTAGAAAAGAAAAAGAGGTCATTAAGCCTCGAAGCTCTGTTGCTTTTGAGATAATTTGCAAATAAAGATTATGACAGGACTAAATATCACAGACTCCTCAAATCATGTCACATTTGTCTAATTGAACAGAGACTAACTAGAATGTGTTGGTAAATGCATTCAAAACATTCCACAAACTATTTTGACAAAACTTGTTACCTAAGAGTTACCTACACGATGGCATCACATAGAAATCCGTCGTCCTGATCGAAAATAGTCCACATGCAAAAACCTAGCCTTAAGCCGAGTGACTATGGTTGATGACTGATTTCATTTAGTAATAACCAAGAGGAACAATCAGTGTGGGAGTTAGGTGCTGGCCGTACCTGTAATAACAAGCATAAATGATGGCTTGGTTAATGGCATACAATGAAAGATTACTGAACATTCTGAAGTTTGGCGATCCTTTTGAACATCTAAAGCTGTATGGGCAGTGAAGGGGATGATCATGGCCAAGCTTTTAATGAGTGCGTTATGATCATGGCCAAGCTTTTAATGAGTGCGTTATGATCATGGCCAAGCTTTTAATGAGTGTGTTATGCTAGAGAACTTCATTAAGAAACCTAAATCACCAATCCTACTCCAAACAAGAACCGGTTTGAAAAACGCGCCCATACACAGGTACACTCATAAACACACCGTCTAGTCGCACCCATAGCAAGCACTCAAACGCAAACCACGCTACTATACAGATACCGTAATTATAATCTTCGTTTTCGGCAGGTTGGGAAAAGCTAAATTTACCTCATTCAGACCCGCATGTTCGGTGGCCCTTATTCCAAATTAACACTTCACCTTGTCAATATGTCCCACTCCAATCTATAGCGTTCGTCAACAGATAACGCTTTCGTTACAGAATCCAATCAGCGATAAATACTGGGAAATGCCAACATGTTCAGATACGCACAAGCTGCCCTAAACCACTCGAAATTGGCTACCAATGCCTTACATCCATTTCCCTATAAATACCGAGGCCCCGCTCACACATGCACATTCGAACTCAACGCCAAGACATACGACACCACGAGACACCCACGATTGACCAGAGCCACAAAGAATCTGGCAACATACCACAGTTACCACTCACGAACGTGCCATAAGATCCCCCCCCCCCCCTAAGTATTACACAAGACACACCCCGATAACACTGCAGCTAAGGGTGAGCTTATCACAGAGCTGTGTGATAACGAGAATATATATAAGATCATCCATCTCTCGCGTGGCTGTTTAAGGTGTGAGATTCGCTGTAACAAGAATCACAAACTTCCAATCATCAGCGCAACAATGTTCTTGAGCTTGCTAAAGTGACAAGATCAGTTTCTATTGCCAACTCGTCACCAGGTGACCGGAATATTGGACGCATCGAATTCACTGCATCGAACGTAAAATGGTCATGACCATATATGGATATGAGCCTGGAAATAGCCTTGTAAAACGCCACTGTGAAGAACCGCCATATGGTGCTAGGTCTGTACGACTCACCGGCACATGTAACATGACTTTACCGGCATACCATTAAAAACCGAAGCCGATGGACCATTCTTTAACTAGTTTGATTATTTGAGATCTAATTTGACGGTCCGTCACCTTTGACTGCATTTCGGGTATTGTTGTATATGAAGATGATGTAATACTCCACGTTTTGCAGGTGTTCATTGACATTACGTAAAGGGAGGATTGTGGCTGTGGATGATGTTCAGCTTGCGGCGTGGGGTCCGTGGACAGGGGCTCATTCAAGCGAGACCCAAACAACGACTGACGGCTGGCACTGAATCTAGGCTCGTTCGGTCTCGTGGAAACATTTGCATTCAGTTAAGCGATCTATCAGTATCATAAATGTTGCTTGGAATCAAACTTGGGTTCAGTATCTTCCATCCAGTCATTGGACTGAAGGTCATACAAGCATTGCGGTAGAGTTCGATTAACCACACGGACAATCGCTACATTTTCTGACAAATGCTTTAGGCCGTAGCAAAATATTGCTGTGAATACTGTGACCATGAGTCGACTGGTTTCGGTGAAGCATTTACTTGAAGAAATGAACATGGATATTGCAGTAACAAGCCTAGTTAGAGAGGAAAGGCATGATACAAGAATTATTGTTTCATTGACATAAATAACACACGTTTAACTCGGCATCATGTAAATGTAAAAAATAAGTTTACTTTGGAGATCATAACAGTTCCAATCCATTCATAACCACATTCAAACATTGCACTCACGTAGGGTAATCAACACTGTACTTCTGAAGTACAGTGTATCTCTAGCTCGTTGGTAAGTATAAAAGACAGGATATAGACCTTCGCATGGAGAATGTATCATTAATAAAGAGATGACTAGTAAGTCGCTAGAAGCACTTCCGGTGGACGATGGATGGGCCAGACTCGTCGTATTCCTGCTTGCTGATCCACATCTGCTGGAAGGTGGAGAGGGAAGCCAGGATGGAGCCACCGATCCATACGGAGTACTTCCTCTCTGGTGGGGCAATGATCTTGATCTTCATGGTTGGGGGCGCCAGGGCAGTGATCTCTTTCTGCATACGGTCAGCAATACCGGGGTACATGGTGGTACCACCGGACAGCACGGTGTTGGCGTACAGATCTTTACGGATATCGACGTCGCACTTCATGATCGAGTTGTAGGTGGTCTCGTGGATACCAGCAGACTCCATACCCAGGAAAGATGGCTGGAACATGGCCTCAGGGCACCGGAAGCGCTCATTACCGATGGTGATAACCTGCCCGTCAGGAAGCTCATAGGACTTCTCGAGGGATGAGGAGGAGGCAGCGGTTTGCATCTCCTGCTCGAAGTCCAGGGCGACGTAGCAAAGCTTCTCTTTGATGTCGCGGACGATTTCACGCTCGGCAGTGGTGGTGAAACTGTAGCCCCTCTCGGTCAATATCTTCATGAGGTAATCGGTAAGATCACGACCAGCCAAGTCCAGACGGAGGATGGCGTGGGGGAGGGCGTATCCCTCGTAGATAGGGACAGTGTGGGTGACACCATCACCTGAATCCAGCACGATACCGGTGGTGCGACCAGAGGCATACAGGGACAGCACAGCCTGAATGGCCACGTACATGGCTGGCGAATTGAAGGTCTCAAACATGATCTGAAAGTCACACAGACACAGACATTGAGCAACATACAACATGGGTATGATGACAGTAATTACAGACACTGCACCCATCCCACATCCCGATGGAATCTTATTTAATCAAGGATAAATGCAAATACACAACTCATTCCCACCTGAGTCATCTTTTCGCGGTTAGCCTTGGGGTTGAGGGGGGCCTCAGTGAGGAGGACAGGGTGCTCCTCAGGGGCAACACGCAGCTCGTTGTAGAAGGTGTGATGCCAGATCTTCTCCATGTCATCCCAGTTAGTGACGATGCCATGCTCGATGGGGTACTTGAGGGTGAGGATGCCTCGCTTGCTCTGGGCCTCGTCTCCAACGTAACTGTCTTTCTGACCCATACCGACCATCACACCCTGCAGACATGATAAAGCGTCTTATAACTGCGTTGCTTCATATCAAAATGCAGCACTTAAGACCAACAATTGCATCAATGTCATGTAACCATTGATATGACGCACCTGGTGACGTGGTCTGCCCACGATGGATGGGAAGACAGCTCGTGGAGCGTCGTCTCCGGCGAACCCGGCTTTACACATGCCAGAGCCATTGTCAATAACGAGAGCGGCAACATCATCGTCACACATGTTGGCTGTTGTTGTTTGTGGTGGGTTTTAACTGAAATCAATCACATAATTGATTGTTTATAAACTGCCCATAATGATTGTAACCCACATCTAACATTACAACGCCCCTAAAACCACAGCTTCGCCTTATAATGCGATGTATCATATGACGCCACCTTGTGGCGACAAAATATGGCAACGATTGCGTTAGGATTCATTGACGATTCCAAAAGAGATGAAAGACGCTAAGTTTATAAAGCCTCATGAGCCGATCCCATAGGTTCCTAAGATAATTCTTATCAACAAGAAGTATTATGCCTAGTTTTTGCAATTTTCGATATTCATCTGGCTTGAGTTGCATACATACCGCTAAGTCACAGATGCCTTACCAGTGTAACACTCAGTGCTACAGTAAAGTCGCTCTTATGTTGTGTGATATTCCCTGAACTAATTGGAGTTTTTAACATATCCGTGAGAGAGAAAAAAAACCCACTAATTCAGAAGAGCCATGTCATTATATTATTGATGATAATATGATGAAGCATGTTACAAATTATACAGCACTGACCTAAAACAAGTTGGATTTTTCTTCCAAATCGAATGACTTGCTTGTCTGGACCTTGCGAATGTTGTGAGGCATCGACGTGGATCCCAAAATATATACCCGTCCGCCAAGGAGAGAGATGCCCAAATATGGCCATAGTTCGCTTTGCATACCGGCGATCTCAACGTGTTCACCTATCGAGCTAGTGGTCGGCGCACATGCGCGAGCCACTGCTGGACAGCAAACGCGCGTTGATTCGTCGGCAGGAATCGGCTGCCCCACTCCGCTTTCGTTATTTGAAGGAGGGGGAAGTTTATAATCAATTTTTCTGCACAATTGCAATGATCTAACATCTGTGACTAATGTAGAATACGGACGCTGGTTCAATGTAATTATTTGATCAATATAGATTATTCAATCGTAGTTTATAGATGAAAATTAGGTATTTGTGTTTGACGCTATGTCATGTGCATGGTTTATAATGAAGGTAATGTCGCAGTCAAACTTTGAATATTTATAGTCTCAGTGGAAGGCAATTTAACTAAACGAGTATGTTTGGATATCAGTCTGTTCCAATGGGTATCGAAAAAACTTTTGAATGATTCCGTATGTATTGATATTGACAAGCGAAGTAATTCGATTTCTAGCCTTGTGACAGCGATTGCATCTCAAACCATATCGATTGATCATCCTGTACATCAGCATCATTCTCATCCTTCATTATCTTCATATTCTTACACCTAAAAGACTAAATATTTATCTAAATTTATTTTCGGCTTAATTATATTTCCAACATTACGACTATTTTGGGAAGAGTGGCCCCACCGTACGTCAGGTACCCGACGATCAGCCATGGCGTGCTAATGCATGGGCAATTCAACAAGGTAAAACCACCATGTATGGGCATGTATTCGAAGTCCCGAGTTATCAACCTTCGGAAGTTGGGGCTGATGCCGTTTTCCGTTACATTATATAAAAGGCCGTAATAGAGTTTAAAGAAACCTCTACCCTATGCGCATTTTACATGCATATATTCATTTTCGACCGAAATGTGGCGCGCTCTCTCGCATTCCTTGCTGGAGAAAATGGCATAAATGGTTGTTCGCGTAGTCGCGCGCGCCACCCTGGTGAGCGTTGTGAAACTAACTTCTGTTGACTTCCGGTTTGACGCGCTCGTTCTCACAACCCTTTCATCTGCTTTCTGACAGATCTGCTCGCTGCGTAATGCGAGTAAAGATGAAAGGTTCGACGTAGAACGTGAGTACAAATTGTGCGTTACGTCATGTGGGCTAAGATATTAACAACTCGTCAATATGGAAGCGAATCAAAATTCATATTTGCATGTAACATGCAAGGTGAATAAAGTCTGCTGGCAACCACTACAATGCGGTGGGTTGCGCCCACAAGGGTTCATCAGCGGATTGCAAGTTCTATTACTTTCACCGAAACTCACACTGGAGACTTGGAAGATAGCTGTCGACAGGCTTGCTGTTTATGATCATGGCAGAGAAATTTATGGAAAGTTGTGGTCACCTAAAAAACATCACAACTCTGCTCGCAAGCTCCTTACTCAAAAATAATAGTTGGTTGGAATCATGCCCAGCCAGACTAGTTTTTTACACAGAAACCACCTACTCTGAGAAAGACATCAAAATCCAGGAGCATGACTATCACTGTTTTGCAGCCATTCAAAGCTTATCAAGAAGACATACAGCAGGAAAAGGTCATTTTCAATTGTTTTTCATCACAAATAGTCTATGAAACCAGGAATTTATATTTGCAAACAAAGCAGACAACCTGTCATAATTATTATGATTAATTGACGATATCATATGTGTTTAAGGCAGAATAATCCATTCAAGAGTTGTCACCAGTTGAGGAAATTGTGGCAGATGAAGTGCAGCATGAAGACTCTCTAGAACATGTTAGTGTTAAGGGCAGTGTGTTGAAATGAAATAATTGTGCATTAATTTTAATTGTTCTTAGTGGCATTTGCTTATATCATTGTTTATATGTTATAATCATGATGGTTAACAATTTGTGAACCAAGATCTGAACATTAAATATCACACTGGCATTGTTACAGGGACTGTTATGTAACTGGATTCCGACCATGACTACATGCAGAAACTGAGGGCTGGTCAATTGGCTTCTACATTGGACAGCCACGTTGGCACACACCCTCAATTTGAAGATTTGACAGAAGAATCCAGAAATACCAAGAAAGTGGAGGAACTTCACAAGTTTGATGGAAGAAAATGGCTAGATGTTGAGTTTGAACCTTATCAAGGAAAACTATTTCCATTTTCCCTATTACACAGTATTCCATCATATGAAACATTCAGTTTTTCATTACCTGGAGGATAAGGCAGAGGACATGCAGTATGTGTCACAGACTGACAGTGATCATCATTCATCCAAATTCAAATAGAAAGCTGGTTGACAAAGAGCATTGATTTTTCAAGAGAAACTTTTTGCAACACTTGTACGCCTCTGTCTAGGTTTGCCTTTGAAAGATTTGGCGCGCGGCAATTTGGGATTGTGGAAAGTACTTTCTCAAATTTGTTCAACCCTTGGCGTATCTTGATATTCCAGGAATAGGAGATCATATGTTCTATGCCCTCAACAGAGACATTCAAAATGTTCTAGATTATATAGACCTGATTAGTCAGACACCGGGGATGTGTCTTACTGGTGCTGTTATTTATGTGTCTGACATCAGAATTGGATGCAGGTCACGTGATGCTGGTCACGTAGTGATGGTGGACAGAGGTTTAACTATTGCAAGAGATTTGCCTCTAGGGAGTCATTTCCTCATTAAAAAACTAACTGGCCAATTCACTGCAGAACAGTTAGGGTATTCTGAAAAACATTTTCAAAGCATGTGTATTCCTTGTCAACTTCAAACAACCTTTCTTGAAACTTTCATAATTACCTTTGTACAAACTGTTACATGTATATACATCCAATATTTGAACACTCCCAACCTGTTTATTGTTATTGCGATACTACCCGATGACTAAATGATTTTTTTTGTACACAGGGTACAGCATTCCATCCTTGGCAATTCATTCTTAAAAGTTAAATATATAAACTCATGCTGTTGTTATCATTATTTCATGCATATGTCTTTATACTGCTCCCAGTGTTGATGTAAGTAAATGTTTTTTGACATGCCCAGCTGTTGTTTGTGTATTACATTAACACACAATATAAATTAGATTCATTCCGTAAAATCTTTAACATATACCAAGTAATCACTGGTTAATTATTATTATCAAAGTTAATAACTTTGAAGGCTATTTAAAGTGCTTTGTAACCAACAACAGATGAGCAGAAAAACACTGATAGGTAACGATTCACAGACTATAAGCCTATATAAAGAATAAAAATTTCTTTTGACTAAGCACACTATTTTATATATATATTATTTATTTCGTACATATACACGTACAGATTTGATTAAAAAATCAGTGCAAAAAAGAAATGAAGATTAACATCGTAACGTGCAAATTGTGGACAGGAGCTCGTCAATTTCTTGTGGGGTAAGAATAGAAATTGCTTGCCCATCCCGTTGCATAATGAGCTCATAATGAGTAGATACTCATTCGGCGTGATTTCTGCTGAGAAAATAGCGTTAGTACTGACACCAATGGTGGACATTACAATTCTCAGATTGCAAGCCACAGTCGAATAACTAGATGCGCAGAGTCTGCTCACAAAGGACAACACATTGTTACCACTGCTTATGCATTTACATAGAAACATGATATAGCGCTTCATTAATTGTTTAATAATCGGTTGTTGACCTGTCAAAAGATGTAAGTATATGGAATGCGTTTGTGGATGGAGCTTCCAGACACGCCTAATACATTTTCGCCAGGTTCGGCAAAAAACCTCTAAGTGTCGCTGGTCTAAACTCCATAAGGGAGAACAATAAAAACTTGTACAGAAACTAATGAACAACTTGTTTCTCACATCTACATTGCAAGCCCCAAACCTGGACATCAACAAATGTGTTTGTGATACTAAATTAGAACATGCTACATTCATATTATTATTATTACAGTCCTTACCGATATAGGTACCAAAATGCAAAGCATTTTCCCTGATAGGAATAGTGCATCCATTAAGCTTTAAATCTACAGTGCACTGGTTATCATTAAAAACTAAAAAATTGCTCTTCGTTGAGTTGAAAACGACACTATACTCAGCCTCAAATTGCTCACATGTTTCAATCATTATCTTGGCGGCGGTCAATGAGGGTGCAATTAACGACAGATCATCAGCATAACCAAGTGCCCCAACAAATTCATGACCAATATGACATCCAACTTTAGTGTGTGACAGACGGGTGAGTAGTTCATCCATATAAACACAGAATAGAATCGGAGACAGAACTGCGCCCTGCTTTACGCCGTTTGTACAGCTAAAGCTGTCCGAAATTTCATTATCCCATTGCACGCGCAATTGTTGCTGCGTATACATGTTCAACATCATCTTAGCTGTGGTAGGACACATGCCTCGCTTGCGTAGCAGCATAAACAGTTTAATATAATCAACACGATCAAAAGCCTTAGAGGCATCTAATAACATCACATAACATGGAGAGCCATGACCAACATAGTATTCAATTACCTCTTTGAGAACAAATGTACATTGCGCCGTCGAATGAGATGGTTTGAATCCGAATTGCAAGTTACTTGTCTGAAGAATATCAGCATAAGATTCAATCAAAATATTATCTAGTAATTTCCCTACTACGCTACTGATGGCTATGGATCTGTAGTTTTCGCTAACATTCATCGATTTCTTCCTATTCTTGGGGATAGGGACGAGCGTGGACAGCAACATGCCCTCGGGGGAATACATATGTGACATCATAACGCTAAATAATAATGACAAATGGATATACAGTTCATCGCAGCCATTTATGATATTATCAGATGAAAATGAGCTAATTGCATCCGATTTTCCCTTCTTTAGCCTACTCACTGCCCTTTTCACTTGATCTACATTAACATAGTGAGCAGCGGTACAATTGCCCACGTTGCACTGGCAATTGATATCCTTTGAGAGCAGCTCCTGAACTTCTGACAGTTCAGATTCGTTGTAAGAAACGCTATTATATAATTCTTTATATTTGTCCTTAAACAACGCGCAGATATCTTTGTCCCCTTGAACATTATCAATGAGAGACGGCACAGCTGCCGATTTTTGAGTTTTCTTATTCACCTCCTGCCAGAAATCCCGCTCTTGATTATTGATCAGAGCGTTCGCCATGCGACCTGCCGTATATTGTTCTTGTTTGCGGATTACGCTGCGGGAAACCCGCTTGTAATCCCTTTTAGCTTTGCATTTAATGTCTTTAAGGATTCCAACACAAGGGTTCCCATTTTCAACCCATAAACGGGACCAGAATATCGATCTTTCTTTAGCAAGAGCGACATGTTCGCCCCAACCCGCTATTCGCTTTCGGCCACCTTTTGCCAACGAGCTGTGGATTCCAGCTTGTACACATGCATTAATTATATCATTGAAGTATTTGTCAATCATTTCATTATGCGTTTTACAACCAGATATGGTACATGTCGCAACAGATGTTGGTAGTTTGACATTCGACAAAAAACCGCTCAAGTAGCGTTTATAACTGCTGATGCCGTTTTCATCGGCAGTAGACCACTTAATTTTACTGGATATGCTGCGCCTCGGTTTACCTGACTTTGAAACATTAACATTCAAACTCAGAAAAACAGGGCTATGGTCAGATAAGTTGTCCCCATCATGAGTACATGTATATCTTGAGACTAACGGCAAAATATTTTCAGATATTATGAAATGATCCAAAACAGATCTTGCATTCGACAGGTGAAATCAATGACACCTGATCCAATCGACTCGCAAGGTCTCAAACCTTGCTGCTCACAGAATGCATTCATTGAAATTGTATTTCGTGAGCTATTGCGTCTAAAATCAGTGTTAAGGTCACCCACTAGAACCACGAAATCCACATCAGAGTTGGCGTTGATGATAGAATGGACATCATTAAGAATTTCATTATACATATTGTTACATGGAGTTGAAGATGACACATCGCACGGCATGTACAAATTTATAACTAAAATTGAAGCGGGTCGACCGTCACAATTTACAGTAACCACACAAGCAATACACCTGACACTATCACATTGCACAAGACGGATTGAAAACTTTGAATCCCGCTTATGCAGAAATGCACAGCCGTTAGTATACATAGCCCCAGTCGGACGGGTGTATACATATATTATTATTAGACGTTGTGCACGGCTAACACTTAGTATATGTCACAACAAAGCACATTTCCTCCCTGATTATCCTAAATGGTACTTGCATCTTGAATGAGTCTCTTAGACCGGTTATTTCCACAAACGTATTGTTTGAGGAAATCTTCTCACACCACCTGGGTAACACTGACAGCAGGCGCACGATGAAGCAGAAACCGCAAGTCAACAGAAGTTAGTTTCACAAAGCTCGCCAGAGTGGCGCGCGTGACTACGCGAACTCCCGAATAGGTAGATATCTCGCCATTTCCGGGTGCTTCACAGATGTTGCCCTCAGGTTAAGAATTTAATTTGTGCAATGTAGACTTACACTAAGCAAGGAAAGATATCTCTGTAATGAAGGACGTAGAACAGTTTAATCGGGACCTTCCGATTCCCGGAATTAAGTGATTTAAGCCATGAATACTTGCAATCATTTTAACATGAAATAGCCCAGGAGAGGATGAACATATTATTGGATTCTGTGACATACATGATATTGATTACATAGAAAAAACTTTGGTTTCACCCCTAAATAACCCATCATGCATACAAGGAGTAAAGTCACCGGTATGTACAATGGCTGGCAGGAAATATTCTCATATGAGTCATTCTATTTGAGTCATTACATATTTTACGTAGTAACCGCAACAGGAAACAAGATTCGGCAGGAACGCCAACGGCATGTCTTCCAATGGCAAGCAATCGGGTCTGTGATTGCGCCTTGTTAAGAAACCGTATGCGCCGCACACGTTTACGATAGATGTCAGCGAGGGGAGCTGGTAACGCGCACTATTTTTGGATAGATGTCACTAGCTGCAGCCCCTTAGATCATTTGATATGACCCCTTAGCAGATGTTTTGACATGTCCCCTTAACCAATTCAAAACAAAGCCGAGGGCATGGTACTAAGCCGGTCTCAGTGGCTTGGTGGTTTACTGCTTCGCCTTTTGATCCACAGGCTGTGGGTTCGACTCCAATGTTTGACAACCTGACTCGTGACTCGGATGATCACGTACAAATGGCGGTCCCATCTTTGAAAAGGGATGTAAAATATCCTTTGAGGACGACGTGCTCCGTAGCAGTGACCAGTTTAGAGTAATTTACTCAATTGTAGTCGTACATAGCTTAGTTGCTAAATACGAATATGTTTCGATGCACTCAAACACACACACTCACGTTATTGGTCGATTACGTAAGGTTTGGCACAAGCGCCAACGGCATGTCTTCCAAGGCTAGTCTGGACGACCAGCAATACGGTATTAGCTCGAATAACACACAACATTGAAATATTAAGCTCAAGCTGAAAAATGTATATATATTCATATAGATAAAAAATATATATATATATATATATATATATATATATATGTATATATATATATAGAATATGTATATATATATAGATATATATATGTATATAAATATGTAGATAGAGAGATATATATATATATATATATAGATAGAGAGAGATATAGAGAGAGAGATAGATATAGATATATCTATATAGATATATATCTATATAGATATATATATAGAGATATATAAACACACACACATATAAATGTACACATATAGATGCGGGAGAGAGAGCGAGAGAGATGATAGATAGCGGCTAGAGAGAGAGAGAGAGAGAGCCTTCTGAAAGACTCTCTTTATATCTCTAGAGATATAGAGAGATATCTATAGATAGATATCTAGAGAGATATAGAAGAGAGATATCTCTAGATAGAGATAGAGAGATAGATATATATATAGATATATATATAGATATATATAGATCTATATATAATAATAGATAGATAGAGGTATATATATCTCTATCTAGATATATCCTATATATATATATATATCTATATCTCTATATATATATATATATATATATCTATATATATATATATATATATATATAACACACACACACACTTATAGGTTTGGCCTACTTAGAGTTGGCACAAGCGCAA
The DNA here is from genome assembly GCA_034190875.2 of Urechis unicinctus. Classification (NCBI taxonomy): domain Eukaryota; kingdom Metazoa; phylum Annelida; class Polychaeta; order Xenopneusta; family Urechidae; genus Urechis; species Urechis unicinctus. The sequence goes on from CM067357.1 coordinate 55,859,665, forward strand.
ACGGCATGTCTTCCAACGGCGCTTGTGCTAACTCTGAGTACGCCAAACCTATAAGTGTGTGTGTGTTTATATATATATATATATTTATATATATATTTTTGATCTGTTATATGCCTCACATTGTATATTTAGAAAAGAGTCGTTTTCTCAGCTGACACTGTCTTTAGCCTGTGTACAAGCACAGTTGAGGTACGCATGCGACTGCTAACGCACCCTTTTTCAACGAAATTATTCAGATTTCTATAAGATGTCCATATTGACAATGTTGAGATGGAGGTGGACAAGGTGCTCGTTTGGAAAACCGCAACGTTATGATTTACAGATATAGAGAGATATATATAGATAGAGAGATAGAGAGATAGAGAGAGATAGAGATAGAGGATAGAGAGAGAGATATATAGATAGAGAGAGAGAGATAGAGAGAGGGAGAGAGAGAGAGAGAGAGGGAGATATAGAGAGAGAGATATATGTAGATATAGAGAGATGGACATATAGATACAGAGACATATATATACATAGACATAGATAGATACAGATAGAGACATAGAGAGACAGATAGAGAGACAGAGAGATACACAGAGATAGAGAGATACATACAGACGAGAGAGAGACAGAGAGAGAGAGATACATAGATAGAGAGATACAGACAGATAGAGAGAGGGGAAAGAGATAGATATATATAGGGATAGATAGATATATAGAGATCTAAGATATACATAGAGATAGATATAGAGATATATATATATATCTATATATATATATATCTATATATATATATCTATATATATCTCTATATATATATCTATATATATATATATATATATATATATATATATATATAAAAAGGAGTTCACTTATGCTCTCACACGTCTCTGGATTACCCTGTTCTGTGACCATTAGCTTTGTGTGTTTGCTTGCTTCTTTTGTGTGTTGGGTTTTTGTTATGTGTACTTTTAGCTGGACTTTGCTGTGATTTTAACAATGCCGCCTGGATCAAAAAACTTCTCGTAGGAATCGGGTGCGACCTTGTTGGCAGCATAATGGTTGTCATGACCGCCTCGGATGACCAATAGTAAGTTAACTTTAAGCCCGAACATAGTGCCAACCCAGTGTCTGGCTAGTGCGCGGATAAGAGCTCAAAGGCAGAATCTGTAGTGTCTGTGGACATTATTGACATCACGATTGAGCCAGACTCTGCTCATCAAAAAGCTGCCTGTATAAAGAATACACAGTCAAAGAAGCTTTTGACCAAGCCATCCGGTAAGCGCGCCAAGCCTGTTGCTTCGCAAGATGATATCATTTTCTCTCGCAACGGGCCGCTTCCTGTCCCTGAGTGCGAGAGAGCGCGCCACATTTCGGGCGAAAATGAAGATGATATGGCTTTCATCAGGAGTTCGCTGGCTCGCGCTAGCCTGCGCAAAAGCCGATGCGCAAGGAGATCGCGTATGACTGCTATCAAGATTACATAAGCATAGGTCCGTTTGCCTCTAACGAACCCGTGGAAGACGATGCATCCTAATGTGCGCACAGCAGGAGGGAGGTGAAATTAGCGACAGTGACCAAGAAAGCACTAGCGCCCCAACCCCTCTGCAAACTTCGCTCATCTTGCTAGATAACCTGGACAGCTGCGTTAAAGAGATTGTTCAGCCCCATATAAGGCACATGGCAGCTGTTGGAGGGTTTTGGGTACGACTATGTGTGCAAAGACTGTCACCCTGCATATTGTCAAATTCCTGTCAGAATTACAGCACTCGACTGTTATGTCAACCAAAATGTAGCAGCGGTTTACAAGTTCTTCAAAATAACTTCCACAGCAGTAACAAGTTACAGGGTTTGCAGGAATTATTTGATGATGAAGACAACGTTGGTGAGAAAGAAGTAAAAGTTGGGAGGCCACGGAAGAAAGATGAGTTGCGGCTGAAAAGTAACAGTGACCTCCGCAAACTGTGGTATGTGTTGCTTAAGTAAAGCAATATGCTTATGACAATGGAAGCAGAATATAAACGTCAGTGTCAACTCTTCCCCAGCCCAGAGAGGTTTGAAAAGGTCGAGGAGGGCATGGAAAACCTATTGGAGGTGGTGCAGGAGCGTGACAGAGCTGTGAACCTATTGGAGACGGGAGAATCAGGGGAACCAGGTCAGCGGTGGACCTACAATCAACTGGGTCTCGGTCACTGGAAGAGAAACCGCGAGCACTATATTCCTCTCTACATGAACAAAGCATACGAAAACCGTGTGGCCCTCAATGGCAAGTGGCAGTATCGCTTCAAAATACTCTATCGCGAAAAGTTACTCAATAGGCAGTTTTGGTTGAATAAAGAACAAGAGAGGAGGAAAGAGGAACTCCGCTCTCAGTTTCCCGATGCTGAAATTGATTAGAAAGAGAAATATGTAGTTGTATGTTAAATTAATTGAGACAATAATCACTATCTGGTGTTTTAATAGTGTGTCAGTATTTAATTTATTTGCTGATGTCGAGCCCTTATTGCTGTATCTCCAGCTCTAATCGGTTCCTTCTTCGATAATTTGTGGTGATTGGATTTTTTTACCGCATCCGGTCAGTGACAGAATTGTTGGTGTTTTTACAAGTAAGTACGCTCCTACGCGCAGTAATTGTGCACAGGATGTCAAATGATCGATATAATACGTTATGAACATCTTTATATGAGAAACTGCATAATGATCAGGTTGACAGAGGCTGTGCAACAATTCCGTTATGACCACATGATTCGACATCTGTTTAATAGCTATTCAGGCTTGGAAATGAGGTCCATGAATACTGGAATGGCATCCAGCGCCTTATCTGTGCTCTGGCTGTGATGGTTACTAGGGCTAGTTAGGGTTCCGTCAGGGTGCTTGTGAGTTCATACCAGCCTCGGATGTAAACAGCACAGTACTCTTGACAGCTATGGTTCCTCGTACTTAGTTCCTCTTGGTATCACAGTCAGTCAAAATCCTGTGCCTTCAGGTATAAGGTTCTTCAGCCAAAGGCTAAGGAAGTAAACCCTAACAGAAAATCCGGAGTGGAGCCCCTAAGGCAGTCTACATTCTGGCAACTCCTGCACCTCTGTCTACATTCTGGCAACTCCTGCACCTCTTCAGAACCTTCGATCGTCTTGATTATTTCTTGCCATTGAAAAACGTTTTGCAGAGACGAGAGATTGAGACTGACTCAGCGCAAATCTCCCTCACTTTAATCAAATTCACGCGCATCCTAAAAAGTCCTGTGGCGACGGGCAAGTGGTGAAGCAGCAGGTGCGGATACACTGGAAGCAGTCAGTCACAAACCTGCACACAGGCGGCTCAGGCCATATGGTCGTCTTTCATTGTAAGAAGCAGTAATGGAATTCGGCAGCCCCCTGAGTAACTGAGCAGCCCTCTTTAGGACAGCACTGCTCACCTCCCTAGAATGAGGAAGGGGTTAGAAAAGGTGCCCTAAACATTGCTTGCTTCACAATCTACCTGTTCAGCTTACCGCGGCAAGAAAGGATCCCACCTCAGCGGTAGAAACAATAAGAAACAAATTAAAACCACGAACCTTGTATTTGGGGCTTGGAATGTGGTACACTTCTTGATAACCCAAATTCTCATAGGCCAGGCAGAAGAACAGCACTTGTCGGCCATGAGCTCGCACGGTAAAACATAGACATTGCTGCCCTCAGTGAAACTCGTTTTGCTGAAAAAGGACAACTAACTGAGATTGGAGCTGGTTATACATTCTTTTGGATGGGAAAGGCTATTGATGATCGGCGTGAACCAGGTGTTGGATTCGCAGTCAAGAATCACCTGATCAAGAAACTTGCAAGTTTACCTAAAGGTGTAAATGACCGCCTCATGTCTCTTTGCCTTCCAATTGGTAGAGATAAGTATGCCACAGTAATCAGCTGCTATGCTCCAACAATGACAAACCATGATGATGCAAAGGACAAGTTTTACCAGGACCTACACCAACTTGTGTCCAGCACTCCCAAGAGTCACAAACTAGTCCTCCTCGGCGACTTCAATGCAAGAGTAGTAAATGATCATGCCACCTGGACAGATGTTATTTGTAAACATGGGGTTGGAAAATCAAATAGCAATGGTCACTTATTGCTGCAGTTTTGCACAGAGCACCAGCTACTTATAACAAATACTGTCTTTAGACTTCGTACAAGAAACAAAACAACCTGGATGCACCCAAGATCAAAGCATTGGCATTTAATTGACTTTGTTATTGTCAGAAAATCAGACAGACAAGATGTCTCGATAACCAAAAGTATGTGTGGTACAGAGTGTTGGACTGATCACAGACTTGTAAGATCTAAGATGAAGCTAAAAATACAACCAAAGAGGCGTCCACAGGGGTCTAAAACAGCCAAAAAACTTGATGTGTCTAAACTAAAAGACACGTCAGTTCAAAAGAAACTCCAGGATGAAATGGAGACTGAACTAGATGACCTCCAGCTAAACTCCATGGATATCAAAGAAAACTGGTCATCTTTCCGAGACACTGTGTATGCTACATCACAAGAAGTCCTAGGACATCCACGAAAACAACAACTGGTTTGATGATAATGACAATGACATAAAGCTGTTACTAGAAAACAGAAAGACATCTTTAAGAAACCTTAACAACAATCCTTCAACAGCAAATAAAGATGCTCACCAGAAAAATTGTAGTACTATCCAACGCATATTAAGAGAACAAATGGTACCAAGACAGAGCGGCTGAAATTCAGCATTATGCAGACATTCATGACATTTCTATGCTGCCCTAAGGACTCTGTTTGGGCCTCAATCATCAAGCTGCTCCCCACTTCTCTCCTCTGGTGGAAATACTCTCATAACACAAAGATGGAATTTTAAATAGATGGGCTGAACACTTCGAAAGTGTCCTAAACAAACCCTCTCAGGTACATTCCGATGCCTTAGAAAAACTCCCACAGGTCCCAACGAACCATGACCTAGATATTATATCATCTATTGCGGAAGTCGATAAAGCAATCAAACGATTATCAAGTGGAAAAGCACCTGGTTCAGATGCTATACCTGCTGAAATCTACAAATTATGAGGTGCAAAACCCCACAGAAAGCTCACAAAATTGATTCAACAAATGTGGAATCAATCTAAAATACCTCAGGAATTCATCTATACAAAAAGAAAGGCAGTAGCAAATCCTGTGATAACCACAGAGGCATTTCTCTGCTATCAATAGCCGGAAAAATACTTGCTCGAATTCTTCTGAACAGGCTCATTAAACACCTAGAGCTAGGACTTTTACCAGAAAGCCAATGCGGATTTAGGAAAGACCATGGGACAATCGACATGATATTTGTATATCGACCTCACAAAGGCCTTTGATACAGTGTGCAGAGAAGGTCTTTGGAAGATAATGTCCAAATTTGGTTGCCCAGACAAATTAGGGAGTTTCATGATGGCATGCAGGCAAGAGTACTTGATAGTGGCGAATTTTCCGACCCTTTCGATGTTTCAAACGGTGTGAAACGAGGGTGTGTGCTTGCACCTACACTCTTCAGCATGATCTTCTCAGCAATGCTGAGCCTAGCTTTCAAACCAGAAGATCCGGGTTTTGAAATCAGATATCGAACTGATGGAGATCTCTTCAATCTTCAACGTCTCAAAGCTAAAACAAAGGTCAACATCACTAAAGTAAGAGACTTCCTGTTTGCCGATGACTGTGCCCTTGCTGCACCAAATGAGAATTCAATGCAACATTGCATGGACAGTTTTTGCAACATCCTGTGACAATTTTGGTGTAACCATTAGTACAAAAAAGACTGAAGTGCTTTACCAACCAGCACCAGGAAAAATATGTACTGCACCAGAAATGAATGTAAACAACCAAATGCTATCAAACACTGCTAAATTCACGTACCTTGGCAGCACACTCTCTAACACAATCCATATAGATGACGAAGTACTCTCCAGGATATCCAAGGCTAACCAAGCTTTTGGCAGACTTAGACACTCAGTATGGAATAGGAAAGGACTCACCCTAGAAACCAAACTCTAGGTCTATCGGGCTGCAGTTCTTACCTCTCTCCTTTATGGTGCCGAGTCCTGGACTGTTTACCAACGCCATGCCAGGAAGATTAACCGCCTTCACCTTACTTGCCTGAGAAAACTCTTAAACATCAATTGGCAAGATATGATTCCTGACACTGAAGTACTTGCCAGAGCCAAAATGCAAAGCATCTTTGCAATGCTCAAGAGGATCCAACTCCGCTGGGCTGGCCATGTCCTCAGAATGTCGGAGAGAAGAATACCAAAACAGCTCTTATATGGCGAACTCACCACTGGAATAAGATCTTGTGGTGGCCAGAAGAAAAGGTTCCAAGACTCCCTAAAGGTGTCTTTAAAGGATTGTAACATCAACCACACAAGCTGGGAGACAATAGTTCAGGACAGACAAGTGTGGCGTTCCAAAACCATTAAAGGAGCTGAGGCATATGAGGCTGACGTATCGTGTCTGCAGTAGCAAAAAGGGAAGCCAGGAAATCAACACATGCAGCGATTCCCAACCTCAATGCCAACACAGGATAAAACCAGGACATCTCCGTCCTGGCTGGGATGAATGATGACTGAAAGATGGTCCTCTTCACATGTGAAGGACGAAGATATGTATAAGGCAATCAGGGATCATCTCGTTATTACATTACTACGATTAACGCAGACGTAAGCAATGACATCTTCTAATTTGTGCCGCAAAGTTTCCATGATGGAAATTACTTTGATAAGTTTTTTAACATTATTATTTGCCTGGAAATATTCATGATCTACTGTGGAAATCTGTTTTATTCAGTTATGTCGTTCCATCGATAACAGTGCCTCCCTAAAACCATATCTCAAAAACACAACAATGCATAAACACTGTGCAAAAGCTGAGGTGAGTGAAAAGATTCTTTGAATATTACTCGGGTCGGCAGCATTAAAAACCACTTTCATAGCTGGAAGGCTGTCACCAGAGAACCGAACATTTTGAACAGTGTACAAGATCTGTCTCTAAACCAGTGCAAAGGTATGAGCCACAGCGTTCACGTTACACACAGAGAAAAGCAGTGTTTCTCAACGCAGTAATTGCTCAAGCTCTAATCCTTATATAGCATGAAGTTATCATACTATGATTATCCCTTGGTATGACAATGCAGGGCTCGAGTTGTCAAGTGCCACTCCATTTGTGTATTGTATAGAGGTTACCCGGGGCCTCTTATACTATATAAATCTGCTCTTACCTCCAGTACTTATTACTAGTTATAGCACTAGGTATGAGTCACGTGGGGTAGTAGGCCTTGCCAGATAACATACAGCCCAATATTCAGTGGTACACCCCACAGTGGAGGTGGGGTCGCGGGAAAATCCCGAGCCCGGGAAAAAAACTGGAGAGCAGATGTCATACCAGGGGGCTTTTGCACTTTTTCACACAGCGTAAAAGTCTATGGGTTTATTCTGTGTATTGAGGCAGGTCTATATCATTCACAGTCCGCTAAATGGTAAAGAAGCACCCAATTTTTGTCTGATACCTTCCAATGATTCGTCTTTTTCACGTTGGATCAGCGCGTTTTTTTTCATCAATTGAAACAGTCTGGTGCGCTTTTACAGATCTGGCCTTAATTTCGCCCTTCATTTGGGTATATTTTGTGACCTCAGCTAAAACGAGTTTAAACTCATGATCAGAGATATTACTATCTTCAAGTGCTGTTGATTCAATGTCAGCAATGGTATTCAATTTAATCTGCACTAGAATGCGGATCTGATCATGTTTTTTCACCTTGATGCTTAGTGGGCAACTGACGAATTTTCCAGCAATTACAAGTAGCCCACAAGCGGCCCCAGTAGCCCCCAACACTGAAGCAATAGGGGCAGCAACCACCGTAGACATCAGACCTGCACCACTTGCGCCAAGACACATACCCACAGCAACTAAAGCAGTGTCTACAGCATCCACTGAGTTTACTGCGCACCATATTTTTCAATTTCTTTCTCAAGGTGTTGCTTCTTGAGACTGATCTCATTCAGCCGGTAGGAGTGGCCTGGATTCTCATCAGGTGGCACAGTTGGTTGTTGTTTCATACTACCGTTATAGGCACATAAGTCTATAAGTCAAGTTCAATTAGGAGCGATACTACAGACCAAGTCGCCCCTCTGTTTTGAGTGGTTGAATAAAAGTTAATAACGTTGCCTTGTTCTAGCTGTAAAGGCTGGTCTAAAGATATTACAACAACCCGTTGGTTAGTAGGCTTACTTATTCCTACCGCTTGATTCGTTCCATTAATAACAGCAAAGACTGTTATGGCAGCAGTATAAGCACCAACACCAGAAGACAACCCCATACAAATGATCCTACCATTGGATGAAATGGTATATCCACAGACTTGTGAGTCTCGACCCCTAGCCCCATGGCCAAACGACCACTCATATCCATTGCGAAGGGGGCAACTTGCTTCTGCCCTAATAGACGCTAAAAAGGTTGAGGCAGGCCGAAAGGGCGCTGCGGCTCGAAAAGCTAATCAAAATAGACTTCTGAGAGAGCTGCGGGAAGCTAAGACCGCGCTACAGTCTGAAAATCGGGCCCCCCAGTTTGACCGGGACGGTGAAGGGGGGTCCGCCGCAGGGCAGATGGGTTCGACATCACCTTTGTTTGTTGGCGGATTAGGGGTGTTTGGACTAGCATTGTATTGTAACAGGCAGAAACTAGTGGCCTCCGCCCCTAAACAGGCTGAGGTCAGGGGAGAGCCAGCGAAGTCAGCACCTCCGGACGCTCATTTAAAGGATCCGTTTTATATGGAATAAGATGACAACACCAATTACTGATGGAAAAATGCTCGTCAACGCGCTGTACCACGGTGCAGTTGTTTCCAGTATATCAATAGGTTATGCCAAGCTTACTAAGATGATTCTGGGTGGCGGGACTCCACGTCTTGATTTCACCCCACGCGACCTGGCAATGGCTGTAGCCGATGTATCAATCAACTTCGTCCTACAGATTTCTGCACAAAAGCAAATACATACCAAGAGAAATGGCTGGGTACCTGACTACAGTAGTGGTTTTGAATTGCTGTATCCTGGGTGTAATGCTTGCCCCAGTGACGAACGAGACAGATGCTGCGGTAAAAACACATTTGTTGATTCTTTTCTATTGTAAATGTCTTATATCTAAAGCTTGCCAAACTAGAATAAGTAGTATAAAATATAATGCAGTGCACGTACTAGTGTATAAATATATTATGACTTAACTAAGCTACTAATATCAGGCATAAATATTCCTTATAATCACGTACATTCTGTTGAAATTGATGAGTATGTCTTACTCTATATCAGATACCAATAACACACTTACCATCTTTTTTGGCGTTCCATTCAGGCATATTTAGTCAGATTTGGATACATGAAAAAGAACGGGGAAGGCATGGGAACAAATATGGAAGCAGCAGTTATGAAATTCCAGAATATGACAGGAATCCCAGAGACAGGTTTGCCATATGTTGGAAGACGTTGTCTATTCGTTTAAAGATACTTGCCATCTTGAACGATATTAACACTTTGAGGCCTTCCTATCAGGTGTTGTTGACGATAGGATATGATGAGTAAGCCTCGTTGTGGAATGGCAGACTTTTCTGAGAATCAGGGCACCCCATCAGGTAATTGCCTAATGATAATAGGAGTAGATGCGATTGTGGATAAATAAAGCACTTTCAAATATAAAAAGACATGCAGTAAAGATAGCTGGTACCTGCTATGATTATTATCTTCAGCTGGTTCGTGGTCAAAGCGCTCTCTCATGTGGAGCATAGAAAATACCACTCCTGATTTGGACTGACTCATTCGTCTTCTACAACAGATATCATGTACCCTTAATACAGTGATGACACTACGCTGAACACTGGCGACATCAACAGAATTAATGCTTTGTGCCCTTAGAAAGGGACTGAGGCATGCTGCTAAGCAGAGGAACAAGATTTCGTTCTTCAATAAAATATTACAGTGATCAATTATATCTTTTTTTTGTGTTGGTAATTAATTGTTTCGCTGCCCTCAGTGGCCCTGCATGAGGCTAGTCATTCCCCTGGACTGACTCATTCGTCTTCTACAGCAGATATCATGTACCCAGCCAAGGCTATTTATCAGGGTCACACCCCCACCATATGGGCAGAGGGCTAGTGTAGGCATGTGGTGCTGATAATTAAAAAGGGGAAGGCTTTAAAAGTTAGATGAGCTTGATAAATATCAAAACATCAATATTCTTATAACCACTCGTCTCAGATCAAGTCTCTTATCAAACCAGTTTTGACGTTTGCCTGTCAATACATCTCATGGGATCATCTTCCAGATCCAGCAAGTCGAGAAATTGGGCACACGGCATGCTTAACTCTCCACTTCTGACACCATCAAGTGTTTTTCAACTAATAACAATATGTATCATTCTATTTGTTTTATTCGCATGCCTTGTGTCGGCAGAACGAAAGTCTACAGGTGAACTCGTAGGGTATGCGCTGGCGTACGCCGAATACCAGCGGATCACGTGGGCGATGCGTGCTGGTCGCCAGTAACAGCAAAGGTTTGCTTGTGACTTTTACCATCCAGCAACTCTCACTTTCACGATAACTAGCAGCGTGCTTTTCCCGCATTGGCACTTTTACCACTGTTTACATGGCTTTACTCGTAGAATAGTCGTGAGATTCGTATCAGTAAACATTAGTCTTCGTCATGGCAAGCGATTTAATTTTGAAATGATCTTCAGTTCTTTCTGGATGAGATACATGACGAGGTATAGCATTCGACCGCTATAGATTTAAGTGCAGATTTGTAACCAGCACTGTGGGTATCAATTAATGTGAACAAAAGCCCGTTCAAGCCAGTTTTACTAAATAATTATCATCCTTCTGTATCATTTATTGTTCTCTGATAACATTCTCCCCCAGCTTGTCAGAGACAAGTTGTTCTGTTGAAGGCACTTGTGGAAAGTTCTGGGCAACTAGTTAATTACTCTGTTGATCGTGAATCCCATCCTGAGTAGAGACTCGAGGTTATTGCCGAGCTTGTCGGTGAAGTTACAGACTTGGCTGAATGACACATCAACCTCAGCATTCACCGTGCATGTTGCATACTCCAGTATTGGTATTGATTGGTGTCCCAGAAATAGCCATGCAAATGGGAGAGCCATGAAAATGCCTAGTTTGCTGTAAATGTTACTCAATTGCAAAGGATTTCGATGTGAAAATGAAAGTTTCACATTCAAGACAAAAGAGGCAAAACTTTTGGAAGATTGTGTGCTCTTTGTTTCACTGTTAAGTCGAATATCCTTTTTTAAGCAAGGGAAATTATTTTGATGCGAGGGCACCAGATATCAATGTTCATCTGCGCTCATTCTTTGCAATGCATGGTTGTGAGGTGATGCCAAAGTGGATTGTTTACACATCGTCTAGGTCGATTATGCTAAATGTCTCCGCAATTGAAGATACGTGGGTGTTTTTCTTGATCACAAACAAGGTTGAGTTTGGATAGGGCCCGAACCTCTCATATTGGCCCCGTGAAATTAAAGTTTGTTGATTCAGGATTCAAGAATCTCAAATGATTGAAAATTACGTGTTCTATCAAAAAGTCGTCGTGGGTGGATAAAGGCAACATGCACGTTTGACATATTTAGCCACACTTTGTCGACGACTATATGCTGAAAAATACATTGTGTCGCATAGATACTTAAAAAATAGGCCCATGAGACATGAGACAACAGATATCATGTACCCTTAATACAGTGATGACACTACGCTGAACACTGGCGACATCAACAGAATTAATGCTTTGTGCCCTTAGAAAGGGACTGAGGCATGCTGCTAAGCAGAGGAACAAGATTTCGTTCTTCAATAAAATATTACAGTGATCAATTATATCTTTTTTCTGTGTTGGTAATTAATTGTTTCGCTGCCCTCAGTGGCCCTGCATGAGGTTAGTCATTCCCCCTGGACTGACTCATTCGTCTTCTACAGCAGATATCATGTACCCAGCCAAGACTATTTATCAGGGTCACACCCCCACCATATGGGCAGAGGGCTAGTGTAGGCATGTGGTGCTGATAATTAAAAAGGGGAAGGCTTTAAAAGTTAGATGAGCTTGATAAATATCAGAACATCAATATTCTTATAACCACTCGTCTCAGATCAAGTCTCTTATCAAACCAGTTTTGACGTTTGCCTGTCAATACATCTCATGGGATCATCTTCCAGATCCAGCAAGTCGAGAAATTGGGCACACGGCATGCTTAACTCTCCACTTCTGACACCATCAAGTGTTTTTCAACTAATAACAATATGTATCATTCTATTTGTTTTATTCGCATGCCTTGTGTCGGCAGAACGAAAGTCTACAGGTGAACTCGTAGGGTATGCGCTGGCGTACGCCGAATACCAGCGGATCACGTGGGCGATGCGTGCTGGTCGCCAGTAACAGCAAAGGTTTGCTTGTGACTTTTACCATCCAGCAACTCTCACTTTCACGATAACTAGCAGCGTGCTTTTCCCGCATTGGCACTTTTACCACTGTTTACATGGCTTTACTCGTAGAATAGTCGTGAGATTCGTATCAGTAAACATTAGTCTTCGTCATGGCAAGCGATTTAATTTTGAAATGATCTTCAGTTCTTTCTGGATGAGATACATGACGAGGTATAGCATTCGACCGTTATAGATTTAAGTGCAGATTTGTAACCAGCACTGTGGGTATCAATTAATGTGAACAAAAGCCCGTTCAAGCCAGTTTTACTAAATAATTATCATCCTTCTGTATCATTTATTGTTCTCTGATAACATTCTCCCCCAGCTTGTCAGAGACAAGTTGTTCTGTTGAAGGCACTTGTGGAAAGTTCTGGGCAACTAGTTAATTACTCTGTTGATCGTGAATCCCATCCTGAGTAGAGACTCGAGGTTATTGCCGAGCTTGTCGGTGAAGTTACAGACTTGGCTGAATGACACATCAACCTCAGCATTCACCGTGCATGTTGCATACTCCAGTATTGGTATTGATTGGTGTCCCAGAAATAGCCATGCAAATGGGAGAGCCATGAAAATGCCTAGTTTGCTGTAAATGTTACTCAATTGCAAAGGATTTCGATGTGAAAATGAAAGTTTCACATTCAAGACAAAAGAGGCAAAACTTTTGGAAGATTGTGTGCTCTTTGTTTCACTGTTAAGTCGGATATCCTTTTTTAAGCAAGGGAAATTATTTTGATGCGAGGGCACCAGATATCAATGTTCATCTGCGCTCATTCTTTGCAATGCATGGTTGTGAGGTGATGCCAAAGTGGATTGTTTACACATCGTCTAGGTCGATTATGCTAAATGTCTCCGCAATTGAAGATACGTGGGTGTTTTTTCTTGATCACAAACAAGGTTGAGTTTGGATAGGGCCCGAACCTCTCATATTGGCCCCGTGAAATTAAAGTTTGTTGATTCAGGATTCAAGAATCTCAAATGATTGAAAATTACGTGTTCTATCAAAAAGTCGTCGTGGGTGGATAAAGGCAACATGCACGTTTGACATATTTAGCCACACTTTGTCGACGACTATATGCTGAAAAATACATTGTGTCGCATAGATACTTAAAAAATAGGCCCATGAGACATGAGACAACAGATATCATGTACCCTTAATACAGTGATGACACTACGCTGAACACTGGCGACATCAACAGAATTAATGCTTTGTGCCCTTAGAAAGGGACTGAGGCATGCTGCTAAGCAGAGGAACAAGATTTCGTTCTTCAATAAAATATTACAGTGATCAATTATATCTTTTTTTTTCTGTGTTGGTAATTAATTGTTTCGCTGCCCTCAGTGGCCCTGCATGAGGTTAGTCATTCCCCTGGACTGACTCATTCGTCTTCTACAGCAGATATCATGTACCCAGCCAAGACTATTTATCAGGGTCACACCCCCACCATATGGGCAGAGGGCTAGTGTAGGCATGTGGTGCTGATAATTAAAAAGGGGAAGGCTTTAAAAGTTAGATGAGCTTGATAAATATCAGAACATCAATATTCTTATAACCACTCGTCTCAGATCAAGTCTCTTATCAAACCAGTTTTGACGTTTGCCTGTCAATACATCTCATGGGATCATCTTCCAGATCCAGCAAGTCGAGAAATTGGGCACACGGCATGCTTAACTCTCCACTTCTGACACCATCAAGTGTTTTTCAACTAATAACAATATGTATCATTCTATTTGTTTTATTCGCATGCCTTGTGTCGGCAGAACGAAAGTCTACAGGTGAACTCGTAGGGTATGCGCTGGCGTACGCCGAATACCAGCGGATCACGTGGGCGATGCGTGCTGGTCGCCAGTAACAGCAAAGGTTTGCTTGTGACTTTTACCATCCAGCAACTCTCACTTTCACGATAACTAGCAGCGTGCTTTTCCCGCATTGGCACTTTTACCACTGTTTACATGGCTTTACTCGTAGAATAGTCGTGAGATTCGTATCAGTAAACATTAGTCTTCGTCATGGCAAGCGATTTAATTTTGAAATGATCTTCAGTTCTTTCTGGATGAGATACATGACGAGGTATAGCATTCGACCGTTATAGATTTAAGTGCAGATTTGTAACCAGCACTGTGGGTATCAATTAATGTAAACAAAAGCCCGTTCAAGCCAGTTTTACTAAATAATTATCATCCTTCTGTATCATTTATTGTTCTCTGATAACATTCTCCACCAGCTTGTCAGAGACAAGTTGTTCTGTTGAAGGCACTTGTGGAAAGTTCTGGGCAACTAGTTAATTACTCTGTTGATCGTGAATCCCATCCTGAGTAGAGACTCGAGGTTATTGCCGAGCTTGTCGGTGAAGTTACAGACTTGAGTGAATGACACATCAACCTCAGCATTCACCGTGCATGTTGCATACTCCAGTATTGGTATTGATTGGTGTCCCAGAAATAGCCATGCAAATGGGAGAGCCATGAAAATGCCTAGTTTGCTGTAAATGTTACTCAATTGCAAAGGATTTCGATGTGAAAATGAAAGTTTCACATTCAAGACAAAAGAGGCAAAACTTTTGGAAGATTGTGTGCTCTTTGTTTCACTGTTAAGTCGGATATCCTTTTTTAAGCAAGGGAAATTATTTTGATGCGAGGGCACCAGATATCAATGTTCATCTGCGCTCATTCTTTGCAATGCATGGTTGTGAGGTGATGCCAAAGTGGATTGTTTACACATCGTCTAGGTCGATTATGCTAAATGTCTCCGCAATTGAAGATACGTGGGTGTTTTTTCTTGATCACAAACAAGGTTGAGTTTGGATAGGGCCCGAACCTCTCATATTGGCCCCGTGAAATTAAAGTTTGTTGATTCAGGATTCAAGAATCTCAAATGATTGAAAATTACGTGTTCTATCAAAAAGTCGTCGTGGGTGGATAAAGGCAACATGCACGTTTGACATATTTAGCCACACTTTGTCGACGACTATATGCTGAAAAATACATTGTGTCGCATAGATACTTAAAAAATAGGCCCATGAGACATGAGACAACAGATATCATGTACCCTTAATACAGTGATGACACTACGCTGAACACTGGCGACATCAACAGAATTAATGCTTTGTGCCCTTAGAAAGGGACTGAGGCATGCTGCTAAGCAGAGGAACAAGATTTCGTTCTTCAATAAAATATTACAGTGATCAATTATATCTTTTTTCTGTGTTGGTAATTAATTGTTTCGCTGCCCTCAGTGGCCCTGCATGAGGTTAGTCATTCCCCTGGACTGACTCATTCGTCTTCTACAGCAGATATCATGTACCCAGCCAAGACTATTTATCAGGGTCACACCCCCACCATATGGGCAGAGGGCTAGTGTAGGCATGTGGTGCTGATAATTAAAAAGGGGAAGGCTTTAAAAGTTAGATGAGCTTGATAAATATCAGAACATCAATATTCTTATAACCACTCGTCTCAGATCAAGTCTCTTATCAAACCAGTTTTGACGTTTGCCTGTCAATACATCTCATGGGATCATCTTCCAGATCCAGCAAGTCGAGAAATTGGGCACACGGCATGCTTAACTCTCCACTTCTGACACCATCAAGTGTTTTTCAACTAATAACAATATGTATCATTCTATTTGTTTTATTCGCATGCCTTGTGTCGGCAGAATGAAAGTCTACAGGTGAACTCGTAGGGTATGCGCTGGCGTACGCCGAATACCAGCGGATCACGTGGGCGATGCGTGCTGGTCGCCAGTAACAGCAAAGGTTTGCTTGTGACTTTTACCATCCAGCAACTCTCACTTTCACGATAACTAGCAGCGTGCTTTTCCCGCATTGGCACTTTTACCACTGTTTACATGGCTTTACTCGTAGAATAGTCGTGAGATTCGTATCAGTAAACATTAGTCTTCGTCATGGCAAGCGATTTAATTTTAAAATGATCTTCAGTTCTTTCTGGATGAGATACATGACGAGGTATAGCATTCGACCGTTATAGATTTAAGTGCAGATTTGTAACCAGCACTGTGGGTATCAATTAATGTGAACAAAAGCCCGTTCAAGCCAGTTTTACTAAATAATTATCATCCTTCTGTATCATTTATTGTTCTCTGATAACATTCTCCACCAGCTTGTCAGAGACAAGTTGTTCTGTTGAAGGCACTTGTGGAAAGTTCTGGGCAACTAGTTAATTACTCTGTTGATCGTGAATCCCATCCTGAGTAGAGACTCGAGGTTATTGCCGAGCTTGTCGGTGAAGTTACAGACTTGAGTGAATGACACATCAACCTCAGCATTCACCGTGCATGTTGCATACTCCAGTATTGGTATTGATTGGTGTCCCAGAAATAGCCATGCAAATGGGAGAGCCATGAAAATGCCTAGTTTGCTGTAAATGTTACTCAATTGCAAAGGATTTCGATGTGAAAATGAAAGTTTCACATTCAAGACAAAAGAGGCAAAACTTTTGGAAGATTGTGTGCTCTTTGTTTCACTGTTAAGTCGGATATCCTTTTTTAAGCAAGGGAAATTATTTTGATGCGAGGGCACCAGATATCAATGTTCATCTGCGCTCATTCTTTGCAATGCATGGTTGTGAGGTGATGCCAAAGTGGATTGTTTACACATCGTCTAGGTCGATTATGCTAAATGTCTCCGCAATTGAAGATACGTGGGTGTTTTTCTTGATCACAAACAAGGTTGAGTTTGGATAGGGCCCGAACCTCTCATATTGGCCCCGTGAAATTAAAGTTTGTTGATTCAGGATTCAAGAATCTCAAATGATTGAAAATTACGTGTTCTATCAAAAAGTCGTCGTGGGTGGATAAAGGCAACATGCACGTTTGACATATTTAGCCACACTTTGTCGACGACTATATGCTGAAAAATACATTGTGTCGCATAGATACTTAAAAAATAGGCCCATGAGACATGCGGGAACTTGGCGCACTGTATCAGGAAATTTCAAACCAAGTTATCATAGATTTTAAATTTTCGGCGCAATTAAACCAATTTCCTGACTATCGCATGTATATTGATGATTTTATAAGCAATCAAATTCATTAAAGAAATCCAGCAGTCCAGGGCCATAATATATTGATAACGATTTGGCTGAATCATGGAAAAGCTTACTTTATTAAATAGTACCACGGCGTACTATACTTGACCGCGTGCCCGTAGGCGACCAGAGAGCAGAGGCGGCCTTTGTTAACAAACCAAAGAAGAACCAGCAGAAATGACACCCGATGTACTTCAAGCTTACTTTGTGAGACAACTGTCGGATATTTAGAGCAGACAATTTTTATCGTAGGTTCAGAATTGAACGGGCTTTTTTTTTAGTGTAAACCAATTACGATACGACCATTCACGACTGAAAAACGACGAGATAACTTCAGATTTCAGCCCCGTTTTAACTTTGATTCGTTCGAAACCGAATGTGAGGCAACCGATATCATAAAAATTTGCGGATTCGATTCGCATCTGAGCTGATTTTTATGACTATTGAACTAATATTTACGATTTTATTAGCAATCGAAAATTTGACGAAAATGTACTTTTTCAAGTCAGCACGCTTTGAAAAAGACGAATATTTTGATAGCATATGTCAATAATGAAAGTTTGGTAATCATATCAGCTTTTAGAAACTTATAATTTTTAAGCGATCGGACGATAATTAGTGAATTAATTGCGAAATTAAAAAGTTTAGAGATTTTGACTACCAGAAATTTTCGACTAGCTACAATTTTTTTTAACAATGCATTATTTACAACTAAGTATCTTAAGAAAAGTTTACAATTACATTATACATTCAGAATTTGTTAACTGTTGTAAAAAACATTTCTAAAAACATACATACATACATACATACATACATACATACATACATACATACATACATACATACATACATACATACATACATACATACATACATACATACATACATACATACATACATACATACATACATATATACATACATACATACATACATACATACATACATACATACATACATACATACATACATACATACATACATACATACATACATACATACATACATACATACATACATACATACATTTTTTTGGTCACCACATGACTTTCCCACTTGGGACGAATAGGGAAACTTCCAATTTTTAACAAGTACATATATTCCAATATGCAATTGAAATATCGAACAATTCTCCAGGGAGATATTGATGATTTGAAATTTCCTTAGATGATCTTGAACTTGATTTGAGGTCAAGGGGAAAGCAAAGGTCTGGGTTCTGCGCAATATCAACACCGTCCAATTAGAAGAAATATTTCGAAAATATCTTGAAAATTGTGATCTGTATAGCAAAACAACAAGAATTGCGACAAAATTTCATAAATTACTAGTAGCGCAAAACAAAATTTCTTACAAGCAAACAAGGTCAAAACAAAACCCCTGTGTGCTGCGCATTAATAACACCTTTTTTTTTTAATTTCGAAAATGTGGAAAATTGCGACATGCATTACGAGACAAAATAAAGTTTAAATTTTTTATTCAGCTTCTTCAGTACATATTCTAAGCTATCCTTAAACTAAAATATAGATAGTTATTTTGCTAATAAACTTGTTATAATAGTTAAATGAAACGTTTTAAACCAGAGATGCATGGCTAATAGCCGGAAATATTTTTTTTTCCAATAAATAGAAATGAAGAAATTTTAAGGGCACTTTAAGAAGTCAGTTACTCTTCTAACTCAAGTAATGTATGCTAAAATCCATTAAGCATCGGATAAGCAGTGTCCTGAATATTTGTACGTTTAAGGAGCTCTACTTAAGATTTCTTAGCTTTGCTAAGAAGATTTACTCAGAGCGGCTCTGCGATGATGGCTTTCCTTATAATAATACACAGCTATTGTTAGGTGGCGCTACCTTGTAATAATCAAAATTGCATGTGTATACTGGGTAGACGTCATTGCAATTAATGAGACAGGAAAAAATTCGTTTCGCAGATTCTTTCTGCTGCCAATACACATCACACAATAGGCATAAAAACAGCGAAATAAGAAGTACAATATGACTGGTACAGCCCTTGCACTCGGACATCTGCCACACTCGGCACAGTTCTTTTATTGTGCGCAGTTGTTACCCTTGGTACAAGTAATACATTAGATTTTGTTGTTGTACACTCGTTGCATTTAATACAGTTGATACATTTTCAACTCTATACAGTTGCTACCCTCCGTAAAGTTTTTACACTTGGTACGGTTGTGACTATGGTTAAGAAGGATATTTTTTTATAGTTACTATACCGGATATATATATGCTTGGTCGAGTTATTACTCTGTATATAGTTATTACCCTGATTAAAGTTGTTACCCTTGGTGCAGTTGTTTCCATGGATACGATTGTAACACTCAGTACAGTTGTTGCCTTGGTTACAGTTGTTACACGGAGTACATTTGTTACACAGGTTACAATTGTTTCACTGGGTACATTTGTTACTCTAGGTAGAGTTGTTACGCTGAGTGCAATTGTTTACCACGGGCTCAGTTGTTTCACTGGGTACAATTATTATACTGAGTAGTTGTTACCCTAGGTACAGTTTTTGTGTTGGGTATAACTACTACGCTCGGTGCAGTTGTACCTCTAGATATAGTTGTTACTCTCGTAGCAGTTGTTAAATGGGGTGCAGTTCTTTCCATGGGCACAGTCATTCACCCTTAGTATAGTTGTTACATTGTGTAAAGTTGCTTAAGTGGGTGCAATTGTTACACCTGGTATTGTATTTACCCTTGGTACAGTGTTTACACTGGAGAGAATTGTTAAAACTTGTTTAACTCGGTACAGTTGTTAAGCTGGGTACAGTTGTTACTCTGTGAACAATTGTTCAATAAAGTGGAGGTGTTGTTGTCCTGGGGCCGCTTGCATCACGCCGTCTTCGGCTATTTAGTCCACTAACACACATAGCAGCTAAATCTGCTAGCCCAAGCCGCTTCCACAAACGGCTAGCCCAATCCGCAAAGCCTAAGCCGCAGCTCGAAAATTAGGCAAAGAAACTCCTCCTCTGACAGCTCCGCGCCATTTACTACTTTCGATCTCTCACATCCGAGCTGCAGAGGCGAAGTGCCTCCTGCGAGATTTCGGATCTTCCGAAGTCAAAACGACAGATGAACTCGCTAAAAACTTACCAAAGCCCTCCAAGAAAAATATTTGTGACAAAATGCAAGATTATATCACAAAATGACACGAGGACTGTTTCAATTACTACAGTTTTGTCTACTTGTTCTGTTTCAGCACTAAAATACGGCACATCATGAAACTTTTGTTCAAAAACTCAACATGGCCGACTCCAACAATGCAACATAATGGAGTTAATACTCGTTAATACGTTATGATATTGCTCATGTTTTCCAAACATGAGTAGGGATTCAGCGCTGAGAGAGCTGACAACCCAGTGGGTGATGCTTGTCGGCCAGGCACCACCTAACGAGCAAGCCCCAATTGCGCATGCGCTTAACTAGGGGAGCATTGTTATTTCAGTTGCTACAGCTGTTTAAGGTAGTGACAAATTTACAACGTGCATGTTGGAATAGCTGACACACACACCTCAGCTCTAACTTGCTGGTAAGGTCATGTTGGGATAGCTGACACATCTCAGCTCTAACTTGCTGGTTAAGTCATGTCGGGATAGCTGACACACCTCAGCTCTAACTTGCTGGTTGGGTCATGTTGAGAAAGATGACACACCTCAGCTCTAACTTGCTGGTTAGATCATTTTTGCATTGTTGACACACCTCAGCTCTAAAAGTTGCTGGTTGGGTCATGTTGGGAAAGACGACACACATCAGCTCTAACTTGCTGGTTGGGTCATTGTGGGATAGCTGACACATCTCAGCACTAACTTTCTGGTTAGGTCATGTTGGCATAGCTGACACACCTCAGCTCTAACTTGCTGGTTAGGTCATATCGGGATAGCTGACACACCTCAGCTCTAACTTGCTGGTTGGGTCATGTCGGGATAGCTGATACACCTCAGCTCTAACTTGCTGGTTGGGTCATGTCGGGATAGCTGATACACCTCAGCTCTAACTTGCTGGTTAGGTCATGTTGGCATAGCTGACGCACCTCAGCTCCAACTTGCTGGTTGGGTCATGTTGGGATAGCTGACACACCTCAGCTCTAACTTGCTGGTTAGGTCATGTTGGGAAAGACGACACACCTCAGCTCTAACTTGCTGGTTGGGTCATGTTGGCATAGCTGACGCACCTCAGCTCTAACTTGCTGGTTAAGTCATGTTGGCATAGCTGACACATCTCAGCTCTAACTTGCTGGTTAAGTCATGTCGGGATAGCTGACACACCTCAGCTCTAACTTGCTGGTTGGGTCATGTTGAGAAAGATGACGCATCTCAGCTCTAACTTGCTGGTTAGATCATTTTTGCATTGTTGACACACCTCAGCTCTAAAAGTTGCTGGTTGGGTCATGTTGGGAAAGACGACACATCTCAGCTCTAACTTGCTGGTTGGGTCATTGTGCGATAGCTGACACATCTCAGCACTAACTTGCTGGTTAGGTCATGTTGGCATAGCTGACGCACCTCAGCTCTAACTTGCTGGTTAGGTCATATCGGGATAGCTGACACACCTCAGCTCTAACTTGCTGGTTGGGTCATGTCGGGATAGCTGATACACCTCAGCTCTAACTTGCTGGTTGGGTCATGTCGGGATAGCTGATACACCTCAGCTCTAACTTGCTGGTTAGGTCATGTTGGCATAGCTGACGCACCTCAGCTCCAACTTGCTGGTTGGGTCATGTTGGGATAGCTGACACACCTCAGCTCTAACTTGCTGGTTAGGTCATGTTGGGAAAGACGACTGACACACCTCAGCTCTAACTTGCTGGTTAGGTCATGTTGGCATAGCTGACGCACCTCAGCTCTAACTCTCTGATTAGGTCATGTCGGCACACCTCAGCTCTAATTTGCTGGTTGGGTCATGTTGGCATAGCTGATACACCTCAGCTCTAAGTTGCTGGTTAGATCAAGTTTGCATTGTTGACACACCTCAGCTCTAAAAGTTTCTGGTTGGGTCATGTTGGGAAAGACGACACACATCAGCTCTAACTTGCTGGTTGGGTCATTGTGGGATAGCTGACACACCTCAGCTCTAACTTGCTGGTTGGGTCATGTTGGCATAGCTGACACACCTCAGCTCTAACTTGCTGGTTAGGTCATGTTGGGAAAGACGACACACCTCCGGTCTAACTTACTGGTTAGGTCATGTTAGGAAAGACGACACATCTCAGCACTAACTTGCTGGTTAGGTCATGTTGGCATAGCTGACACACCTCAGCTCTAACTTGCTGGTAAGGTCATATTCGGATAGCTGACACACCTCAGCTCTAATAGTTGCTGGTTAGGTCATGTTGGCATAGCTGACGCACCTCAGCTCTAACTTGCTGGTTGGATCATTTTTGGATAGCTGACACACCTCAGCTCTAACTTCCTGGTTAGGTCATGTTCCGATAGCCGACACATCTCACCTCTAACTTGCTGGTTAGGTATTGTTGTAGCCAATATACATTCAATGCATATAGTATTTGAGCAAGGCCTATGTGATATTTTTGAAGAGGGGTAAAATTTTCCAAGGTGACATAATGTACCAATAAATTTTCTGAGCCTATTCCGAATATAAATAAGCATTTGTTGTGCATATGATATGGAAAACAATGAATCAAAAATAAAACCATCGCATGAATAAAATTTACTTTGATTATGTTAATATATGACATGTATGGTTTCAACAAATGCTGCATCAATAGCCATGGGAACAAATGTTACTAACATCCATTTACTATGTATGCAATTCACTCGACACATGAATATTCATCACAGAAGCAAGAAAACTATTGTTAATAATGACAATCATAAGAGACAATATACTAGACATAACAAAAATAACATGAAAATGGAATGGCAGCTACTGTAGAGTATGATATCCAGAAGCACAGTTTCTAGTTAATTAACTATTGTCCAGGCTCAGAGACATTTAACAAGATAGCTTTTTAAATGCATTCATATGAATTATTAGGTGGCGTTTTCTTTATACATTAGCAACTAGACTAATTTGAAGTTGGACTAGTGCTAGTAGCTGCAATGCAGTGCTGCTAGAATAGTGCGCAAACACTCGTGTATTACCACAAATGCAGAAAGAGGTAGCTTTATAGGTATAAGGAAAATTTAAGTGGAACATGTCTTTTGTGGAAAAAAGAAATAAAACATTAAAATCCACAATTCCACTATGACAATATACGCTCAGTTTGGACACACAAAACATATAGTCTTGCTTCGCTTGCCCTCACTGGTGCACTGGAGATGGAACTTGGAACAGCACACTGAGCATGTTACCTGTAGAACAAAAACAAATTGATATTTTTTCAATGTACATCAATTACATTTTTTTTGCACTGATAAATTGATATATTGATGCAAATTGATGAATTGTACAATAGATAGAAGCAAGATACCAAATTTCCCATGACTTGACCACATCTTATGCAGTATATATCACTCAAATCTGAAACCATCAGATATTCAAATCAGCTTTCAATACTTAGTCTAAAATGAAATGAATATATACGCCACTAATTCATATATATCCCAAAACTTATCCAGAAATACCTGAATTGTCATACAAGCTATTTGCAATGAACCTGCGCCCATCATCAGGAGATGGCATGGGCAGAATATCTCCAGATAGCTGCTCGTGTATGAACTGCACAAGTAAGCAAGCCATTTTTATGCATGTAGGTTTGATCAAACTTACCAATGCAAATGCAAGTCAAATATATTTAAAGATTGTGGTAAAATAGCTTTTTTCAAAAAGGTGATTGCACTACCTTTAAAGCATATATGCCACAATTGAAGCTATCTTTCTGTCGATGAGGGTACTTGGATGCAACTGCCCTATAGGATACATCACCCCCGTCAAGACCAGCAGATATTCTTCCATCGATGAATTTTCTTACAAAACCAACAGGCAAAGAACACGCAATCAAATGTTTGCTTTCTCAAGAACAAAATCCAAATGCACACAATGGCCTCTCTTTACCTAAATCCCAAAAAAAGGATTAATACGTCACATCGATTACACAAATAATTCATGTTTAACTTCTTTTTGGATGAGGTGATTAAACATGGGAAGGGTACGATTCTAGGAACAAAACATTGTAACAGAAAGTAAGAAACATAAATACTGCACCATGTTCATTATATATATCAATGCTAAAACAAATTTTGTTGGACAAAAAGCCATGCATAATGAACAAAACTGTATTCTTAATGAATATCAACAACATACTAATACATGCTTCTACTGTATAGTCTACGTGGGGATGAAACAAAAAGTACCAATCACCAATAAAAGCAAATACTTTGATTTTCCAGATTACTTCAAAGGCATTGGCAAGAATTTGCAAACATTTCGCAATCAGGTTCATTTTCTTTCATGCTGCCTTGTTACGTAGTCATGATTAGGAGAGAGTCGACTAATATATAGAATGTTATTTGTACTAATGAAACTTCAATAAAACTGTGGGAATAACTAATTTCAAACATTCTTAATATTAAATCAACCTCCAGTTCCTGGTGATTGTTTCAATCATAACTTGCTTTTCTCCGTATGAATCATAATACAATAATAATCCACTTTCAGCCGACACAACCTTCGCCAACAGAAGTACAAAATTGTTAACTACAATGCTAAATGTTTGAATTTTATATGCAAAGCTCAAAACTGAAACTGTTATTGTTACATTGCCTCCAACAACAATGAATAACATACCACAGCAGTCCAGTGGGCACCTCCTTGGAGAAATATACCAGCAACACAACTGAAGTCTTTCAGGTTGACCTAAATTCACCACAACAGAGTGCCTTAATAGCAATGAATGGATCATGAACTGTACTGATTAGTTTTCTTTTGACATATCATAAGAATATTATGTAATTAAAAAATATATCATGTTTTCTATGTACCAAATTCTGCTTTTACGTATCTTCTCAATTGACATTATATTTTAATAGTTTACCTAACATGTTTCAGTCACCATCTTGGAAAATTTTTGTGAATATAATAAACAATTATTTTTATACCTGAATTGAGTTAGTTCTCAATCTGACACAAAAATGGCTGAGTCAAAGCCATTTTTGTCACTAAGGCTGCAAAATTTATGTTGTACATTTGTTGATCATGCGCCAGTATGTTATTATTTACTGTTTGTTTGTGTTTATCTCCCTGTGTACAATGAACTCTCTTCTTGCTGATTGATTAAGCAATTGAAAATAATCACATGAAACCATAATGTTTATGCATTATCCCATGTTGCTGCATTATTTTGGGGATCACTAGCAAAAATACATACAGGAACCATTTACCTGACGAAGAAGAGGAGGTCGGTTTTCCACCAATATTGCAGTCATACTTTGTGTAGGTAAATGAAGTACAGCTTCACCTGCCTTCTTGCAAATCATGTGTAAGTAGGCATCGATCACCTGTAAGTAATAACAGTTAGGCAGTATTAACCAAAGCTTAATTTCATCATCACAGTCAATTTGAAGGTCATCACCTAACAATGTGGGCAGGGCTAAAACAAAGCAATCACTAACTTCATCAGTCAGCCATGCAGATCCTCTTAAACTGAGAAAGTCGGAAGATGTCAGGGTGTACGGACCATGGCGGGCAAGTACAACATCCTGTGGAGCCGCAGATGAAATATCCCATATAATTGGGTCACTTGGGATGCCAGCTGAAGACAAAACATATTGAATATATAAGTTCCCTGACTTCTTAATTTCTGCATTACTTTAAATTTAAGAAAAAACTTAAATGAAAACAGTGTGCTTCATTTGATATCCGTACCAAAGTGCACATGCTTGCGTTTTTTAGGCTGTTTGTTAAAGCCATCCACTGCAGCACTTTTTAGTGGGGTTTGGGGTGCTGCACTTGTTGGTGGAGCTTGGGGTTCTGCACTTGTTGGTGGGGCTGGGGGTGCTGCACTTGTTGGTGGGGCTTTGGGTGCTGCATTTGTTAGTGGGGCTTTGGGGTGCTGCACTTGTTTGGTGGTGGGGCATTTGTTTTGGGTGCTGCACTTTGGGTTGCACTTGTGGGGGCTTTGGGTGCCGCACTTGTTGGTGGGGCTTTGGGTGCTGCACTTGTTGGTGGGGCTTTGGGTGCTGCACTTGTTGGTGGGACCTGGGGTGCTTGTTGGAATGGGTTCCCTTGAAACACAAACAATGATTTAACACAAATTTGAAAATATGTATATATAAATTACAACAACGCTGGTAAATTATGCCAATTAGTGAATAAATGTCTACATTTTTTACATTTTATTCATCATCCAGTTAAACAGATACTAAATGAAGGAATATTTATAAAACAGTTTTTTTGCAACCTGAAACTTGGATCCTCTTATCTAGACTAAAAGATAAGACACATCCAGGTAGTGAAGTGGCCATTTTGTTCTTGATGTTTTGGAGCTTTGTTGAGTTTCTATTTTCATTCCTGAGATGGAGCAGTAGACGGACGAGAAAAATATGATGCACCGAATCCATTTGAGTGAGGAAGTACCTTGCCTTCTGCAAATGGCTGAAGAGTTCTTCAACTACCTGGCTGTTTATGTCACCTCTGAGCTGCTGCACATTGTCCAGTCTTCGAAGAACATCAACCTCAAGAGTTGAATTTCCCTCATGAAAACGGTCAAATGCACAAAAATGTGAAGCAGTACCTGTGACTGGATGTACAGATCCATGGATGTAAGTGTGGTCCTCTGAGGAAGCAATGAATTGCCGCTTGCTAAAGTCTAAATCTTGAATGTCCAATTTAAGCTTTCCAGATATAGCTTCTTCAATGTTTTGGTCTGTGGCTTTGCAAAATCTTCCTTCAAATGGGTGGTACATTTCCTTTATCCTTTTGTTGCCATGGCGAGCAACAAAATTGGGTATGTCACATATGTGTAAGGTTGGCTGGTGTCTCATTGACAGTATGAAGTCCACATGATCACGTGGGCTTTCTCCTCTGAGAAGGAATTTTATGCCATAGACTATGCCATGAGGGCAGCATGCTGCAAGAACACCACCTGGAAGGAATACCCATCACAGACATAAGGCAAAAACTGCTTTGTCAACATAAGTCAAGATTTCCTATGTCTGAATCATCTTAACCATTCATTTCAGGTGAAGAATAACCATTAAATACTTGCAAACATGCAAACAGTAGTATTTTTCTTTCCCCAGTTACTTTTTAAAATAAGCACCATAACTTAAAATACAAAAAAATAATTAACTATCAAACTAACTCACCAGAACAACCTGCAAACTTGGTAAAAACTTTGTTGTAGCAAGCCCTGTCTGCAATTTTCTCCTTGATTCTTTGGAGGCACTCTATTTTCATACCCTTATCTGAGACTTTTAGTGATCGACAAACTTTCTTCACTTCAGACCTCTATTGGACAGATCCAAGGGGTTAACATAAGTAACATAAAAGACTCCATCATACTTTATATCATCTTGAATGAAGATTACATTACAGTTGCATATTGATTGCAGCTGAGCTCCAGAGAAACACTAGAGACATTAAAAGAGGCCATAACCACAAAAGAGAATTGGGTTCTAAATATAGTAATTTTTGTCAAATGCATCATGACAGATTATTGCTCTGGGGCCAATATTAACACTGAGCTTCCAAGGGTGGCCATTCATTTCACTATTGGGTTCACAGTTTGATCTTTTAATATTGATTTTAAGATAAATAAGTAATGAGGCCTTATTGAATTACTTACTGAACTTTTGAAAGAAGGAGTTATACGTGTTTAGAGCAAACAGCCTAAGGTCGCACAATTTCATTTTTGGTCTCAATCTAAATTATGGACCACAGTTTCATGGCTGCACATATTGATGCTTACCGTCTTTTCACTCATCAGCTCGATAAGCAGATCTTCAGATAGTTCAACCTCACAAGACTCAGGTTGTGACTTATCTGAGCAAGCCATGCCACCTTTTTGCCACTCTGTGTTAAAGGCCATGTCTCCACTTCTTGCATCTCCTATGTATGGAGCCCAGGGGTGATATGATGGCTTTACAGTGGTCTGTGGTATGCCTATGGAAATGGATATAATGTCAACTATTATCTGATAATGTAAAGCAACTATTCCCAATATTGTTATAGCTAATGTGTATAACGATGGATACAAAAATTAATAACAAATACTTATCAGCAGCCAAAATATTAGAAGTTATATGATCTTGTATAATGTATAATTACTTGTTAATCCACCAGAAATCATTTGCTTCTCAACATGTAGCCAGAACTCTGATTGATTGACTTCACTTGGAGCCTCGTTCCTGCCATCACTGAGGTCTTCTACTGTTTTACATATAAACATTTGAGGTCATGCATGCCAATACAATTTTGATTTTCACACAAATGGCAGTTGGAACATTGCGAGCATTACACAGCAAATATGAGTTTTCCCATATCTAATAATTAAATCAATAATATGTATTTCTATAGCACCTTCACATTTCAAAAAATAACTGCAACATATACTGCAATATGAAACCAACTTGAATAAATCTTCCTGATCATCACAAAGTGGAAAACCATTCAAACAAATTCACTGAAGGCTACAAAAAAGGGGTATTAATCAATTGTATAAAAGTTTCAATACGTACCTCTTAGCTTGAAACACACCTTCTTGTTCACATCTGTGATGATAGTTGGTGGAAAGTGGCCACATTCAATGCATACAAAATCATAGGTGTGGTGACACAAGGCTTCATAGTGAAAGTAGGCATCTATCAGTGTCTTATGAGCAGGAAACTTCAGTCCAGAATACATCTCCAGTTTCTCAATTTCCCTTGAAATAGCTGTGTGGTTCTGTTTAATATTGGATACAGTGATGAAAAAGCACATGCTCAAGTCAAATTTTGAATGCAACAAAACAGAATTAAAGACATCCAAAATAATCCAAAATGTCATAATTGCTAAATATAGAATTTGAAATAACAGGAAAGATGATACACAAATTGAGCTGATTCTTAATTTCAAAAGGTGAAAATAATGAACAGCCGACATATTTGTTTGTCAAAGTGGACCGATATTTTACAGGCATAACAGGGTGATCTCTTTTTACGACATCACAAGATCCAAAAAAAGTACCTGAATGCAGCATCGAAGCCACCTACAGAAACGCAACGTAACCAGGGTGCTGTTGTTGAAGTTGTGAATTCCATCTTTTGGAGTATGGTAATGTACCAAATGTCCACAAGAACATCCCTTTGAGTAAAGACGAACACCTGAAGCATACACCAGTGTGCACAGCTAGACGACTTTCCAGTTATGTTGTCAGAATAAAGCCAATTGCCTTTTGTGATAATAACAAATGATTCGGTTTTGTAAGTTTTGCTTACCATGTTTTACAAATTGATGGTCCACAATTACAGCATTGTCTGTAACCAGAAGCTGATCCATTAGCAGCCCACACCACGGGCAATCCACCTCTTCAGGGATAAGACAGCCAAATTCTACAGATTCTGAGAAGTCGATGTAGCTTTGTGGATCAATTTGTTTTGTGGCTAGGTAGTTCAGCCAATCTCTGTGAATGTCGTCTGCCTTGGTCGCTTCCTCCTGGCAATTGTTATCTTGTGTGTCTGGTACCTCTACAGGGGAACAAGGTCTGTGAACAGAGGCGTCTGTAGAGGTTACCCAACGTATTATTCCCTTGTGAACACAATTGTACTTGGAACCTACACAAGGACAGTACAACCCTTCTGTTTTGATGGTTACAAGCACCCTCTCTAAGGGACTCCATGCCTTTATGGTCCCAGTGAAGACGGAGAAATGTTGTCTGGTTGGGGAGCTATGTGGCCACTTGACAACAAGAGCTGCACCTTTCAAGTCAGCCTTTCTTTTGATTTCCATGCATCTCTGTTTCATCTCTGGTGACATCAATATATCAAGTGAAGGCACATGCTCTGGTAAAACATCGTTTGTAACATTGATCGTTGCAGATAGATGCTCACACAAAAAGCTCTGTTTTCCCCTAATAGCAGGGTGAAGCACCTCCTGGCAATCAGGCTGAGTGCACTTAAGTCCTTCTTTGGCACTGTAGGGTTTGAATTTCACATGTAGTGGGTTTCCCCTGTGCTGATGAATTCTTTACTAGAAATATGCCTTCTTCAGAATCAACACAACAGACATTGGAGGTGAACTCTTTTTAGTTTTGTGAGTTCTAGCATGCCTGCTTGTGTTTACCTTCGAAATGAACTTCTTGCAGACACAGCATTTGGTAGTTGGGTGTTTCCTTACAGGAAGTAGCCAAGGAATTGCAGGGGTGCTGTTTACTTGTGTCTCTTCCGGTGTCTCGTTTTTCTACTCCCAAAGAATCTAAACATGACTCATTGTCAGGTAATTTTACATCACAGCAGGATTCTAATGGTTTTGGTTTGTCTTCCGTTCGGATATTTTCTACCCCATTCAAAGCTGCACATTTCTGACAGTGCCTAATTGCGGCAGACTTAAGTCTTGTTACAAATCCACAAAGACAATGGTAATGTGCACCACATTTTCCTCTCTGTTGACATTCAAGTCGGCATATTACAAATTTCTTTCCTGCAGTGAACAATAAGGCATATTGATGGTGTTACCTTGCATGAATGATTGCAGAATTGTAACAACAACAACAAAACTTCCATTAAGAAATTAGGGTCATGACAGGGCTGAGGGTCTCAGAGGTCACTGAATAACAGGATGGGAGGATTGAATGTAGAATGGCAATGGAATGGTTCAGAAGGATGCACATTCTACATATATTCATAAAGAGGACAGATATACAAATGACAAGTTCTAGCTGAACCTTATAACAAACAAAAATACAATATTTTTTAACAATAATGGGCCCTAGTCGTTAGTGAGTGGACATTCACTGGGACAAAATGGTCTGTGTTTTATACACATTGGATTACAATTAGCTATTTATATATAATATATTCACTGATAAGTTATTACCTACCTCTGCATGTAAAACTATGCTTGTCGTGAAAGCGCTTCATATGCCACCGCATTTGACATGGTTTAGTAGCTGCATATTTGCTCAAGGGACACAGCGGGCACGGTGCAGTTGAAGAGGATATCAAACTGGCACTGGATGTTGTTTCTGGTAATACACTCCATACCTTTCCTAAAACAATAAGTAATTTAATTAAGTCCAATATGCATTCCTTGAACATGAAATATATATTCTACATATATAGAAATGAAATTATCCGTTTGTGAAGGCAGGCGGGTTTTTGTGTGCAATCATCAAGGTGTAATCGATTTACATAATGCATGACATCATTCGGTTATATCATAATTAATTTGACCTGGGTCAGCAACCTTCTGTAACCAGGTCAGGTCATGTTATGGTTTCAGTCAATTACACGTGTCTTCCTCTTCTGAAAAAATGTTGAAGCATGCTTAGCTAAAAGCCCAACCCTCTTTTTTCCCCACCCTTGATGATTGGTTTTAAATGGCTTCAACACTTATCCGTCTATTTTGGAATATATCCAAACATTTTCTATTTGGGAAACCTCTTTTAGTCCTCATTGTCTGTTAGTACTCGTATGGTAAAAAATAGTAATATTACACCTCAAACATGGTCATAATATGGTATATGCTATCAATTAGAGACTCAATGGTATGCACACATATAGTTGACATTTGTTTATAGACATTTTGTTTAGTTAAAAGGTACCATTGTAACTTATTGCATATGGTCATGGAAGTTATTGTCGTTTGGTCTTATGCATCTTTTCCTAATATGGGCTAAAATTTTATTTACCCATCAACAACTCTTTTCTTAATAACGTAAGGGTATATTTCAAATGTCACTATCACTATATGACTGAGATCACATGTATTATATGTTCTACTATCTATACCTGTTTACTAGAATATGCTATGAGACCATGTTATATAGCAAATACTTTAACTCCAATGCAAGCACTGTTTACCATATTTACAGTGCTGAATAAATACTATATTTTAAGCCATAGATTGACTTGATGATTGAATCACAAAAATAACATGTGCCAGCAAATTTCAATGAAACACTTGGTCAAGGTAAATCAACCTGTTTAGCAGCATTTCTTTAGTGCAATGCTGCCTCATATACTTAAATACAAAAAACAAAACACTTTTGTTAGTCTGACGATTTGGTATCCCTCATAAAATTACCTATGAAAGAAATATTCTGATGGAGACTACAGCTGTTGGACGAATCTCACAAAAGATAAATTAACAATTAAGGGTTGTGAGAAGAAAGTATACTCATTTACAATATGAATCGTGTTTCATACTGAACTTACTCTTGTGGTAAGCCGGGGATTCACGCTTCTCCCTCAAGGCAAGTTCGATACTCATTTCACGCCATGAATATTCCAAGTCTAGAAAAGTGAAAGAATTCTTTACACAATAGTAACTGAAAAGTATGCAATTCATTTCATATGCAGGCAAATTTTATATCTATTCCCCAAAAGAACATAACACTTTTTGTGGATTACACAAACTGGCATAGCTGATGGCTTAACTTATAGGAAAGAAAAGCAGATACCCAATTTCAAATAACAGATATTTTTTTTAACAAACCTTTAAGATGATTGGTGATGAGCTGCCTAGGTCCAGAGCTCTCTGTATCATCATCTACATCCATCGCTAATAAAACGCAACAAAAGAAAGTTAAAACATATGAAGATTATTTAATGACACGTCACATCAGATGTGAATGAAACATGATTTATGTGAAGGTCGGATGCCCTCTCTTAACTCCCTCCTATAAATATCCATTACATAACGTAGATCTTAGTTGGGAACGCCCACATGACCCGCCTGGACCAATAACAGATGATAAGCCGTAACATATTGCTGCTAGCTCTTTTTCACGTTGCCTACATCGCGGTCATATCTAACATTTTCTCCACCTCCCTCACCACTGCCTCCTTTTCAAGCTATTTCGTCGGCAGGAGCAGTTACAGGCTCTGGTTATGGCCCCTACCTTGCTGCCAACCTCACTTGCCAAAGATTCCACCCATTGTACTTAGTTTAAGGAATCTTTAAATATGTCATATGGTGATTTGTATGTTGATACAGTTATGTACTAGTAATGTACACGTTTCAATTAAATAATTTTAATTAATTAATAATCCTTGCCTAATTAGTCTATGTGTGTTGGTTGGGTCTCCTCCTTGCCTCAGTAGTCTGTGTGTGTTGGTTGGGTCTCCTCCTTGCCTCAGTAGTCAGGGTGTGGTGGTTGGGTCTCCTCCTTGCCTCATTAGTCAATGTGTGCTGGTTGGTTCTCCTCCTTGCCTCAGTAGTCTATGTGTGTTAGTTGGGTCTCCTCCTTGCCTCAGTAGTCAGGGTGTGGTGGTTGGGTCTCCTCCTTGCCTCATTAGTCAATGTGTGCTGGTTGGGTCTCCTCCTTGCCTCAGTAGTCTATGTGTGTTGGTTGGGTCTCCTCCTTGCCTCAGTAGTCAGGGTGTGGTGGTTGGGTCTCCTCCTTGCCTCAGTAGTCTGTGTGTGTTGGTTGGGTCTCCTCCTTGCCTCAGTAGTCAGGGTGTGGTGGTTGGGTCTCCTCCTTGCCTCATTAGTCAATGTGTGCTGGTTGGTTCTCCTCCTTGCCTCAGTAGTCTATGTGTGTTAGTTGGGTCTCCTCCTTGCCTCAGTAGTCAGGGTGTGGTGGTTGGGTCTCCTCCTTGCCTCATTAGTCAATGTGTGCTGGTTGGGTCTCCTCCTTGCCTCAGTAGTCTATGTGTGGTGGTTGGGTCTCCTCCTTGCCTCAGTAGTCAGGGTGTGGTGGTTGGGTCTCCTCCTTGCCTCAGTAGTCTATGTGTGTTGGTTGGGTCTCCTCCTTGCCTCAGTAGTCAGGGTGTGGTGGTTGGGTCTCCTCCTTGCCTCATTAGTCAATGTGTGCTGGTTTGGTTCTCCTCCTTGCCTCAGTAGTCTATGTGTGTTAGTTGGGTCTCCTCCTTGCCTCAGTAGTAGGGGTGTGGTGGTTGGGTCTCCTCCTTGCCTCATTAGTCAATGTGTGATGGTTGGGTCTCCTCCTTGCCTCAGTAGTCTATGTGTGTTGGTTGGGTCTCCTCCTTGCCTCAGTAGTCTGGGTGTGGTGGTTGGGTCTCCTCCTTGCCTCAGTAGTCTATGTGTGTTGGTTGGGTCTCCTCCTGCCTGCCTCAGTAGTCTATGTGTGTTGGTTGGGTCTCCTCCTTGCCTCAGTAGTCAGGGGGTGTGGTGGTTGGGTCTCCTCCTTGCCTCAGTAGTCTATGTGTGTTGGTTGGGTCTCCTCCTTGCCTCAGTAGTCAGGGTGTGGTGGTTGGGTCTCCTCCTTGCCTCAGTTGACTATGTGTGCTGGTTGGGTCTCCTCCTTGCCTCATTATTCTATGTGTGCTGGTTGGGTCTCCTCCTTGCCTCATTATTCTATGTGTGCTGGTTGGGTCTCCTCCTTGCCTCAGTAGTCTGTGTGAGGTGGTTGGGTCTCCTCCTTGCCTCAGTAGTCTATTTGTGCTGGTTAGGTCTTGTTGTATATATTTATGATCGTATATTTATATTACCGTCTGACAGTGGCTAATCCTCTCCTTGTCTCATTATTACGGAGTGTAAATACCCTATTAAAATTGACTTGTTGTATCTGTTTTTAATTTTTTGGGGATATAAAAGAGATGACTAGAATTCCCACTAGTCAAGCGTACGATATTAATACACTTGTGTATGATAGTCGATGTTTTGTCTGAAACTGGCTAGTTAGAATACTTGAGACTACCCCTACATAAGGTTACGAGTTAACACATTATAATTGAATGTACTGGCCAATACTATGATATTATTGGTCATTATTTCTACCACAGATGCTTTCATTTTATCTGGATGATGTGAGTGCTGAAGCCATGTACCATATTCAAAAAGAATACCTGTGAAATTGTATGCAACATTACAACGCCCAATTAACTTTATCTATATAACAAACATGTTGGTAACGAATATAAGAAATGTATCATATATATGATACTATTTAATAAATTGTAATTTATTTAAACGACAGTTACCTTAACAACTATCCATGGACTGATTTCTTTGATTTAGCTTAATAACTATCCATCAACTGGTTTCTCTGATTAAGATATGAGTTAGCATCTAAGTGCCAACAGCATACTGTAGGCGCGAATTCGGAGCAAACGTTATGATTGCTAATGGGAAAAAATTACCATAATTTAAGATTAACGTTATGATAAAAAAAATGAAAAATGTATGATGCCAGGCATATTCGTTGGGTCTGCCCCAGTGAGCACGGTCGTGTTAGTTGGGTCGCCTCATCTCTTCGCTGAACTCACTCTTGCTCAGAGGCGCAAAACAACAACTTATTTTTAACAAGGATATTTTAATACATCAAAGGACATGCATAGCTTCTCCATTATTCACATAAATATGCAACAGTATAAATACAGTCGTGTGTTATATATATACAAATATATATATATATATATATACCCAACCAGCAAGTTAGAGCTGAGGTGTGTAGCTATCCGAAGATGAGATATATATATAGTCATATATCAGTAAATATATATAGATATGATATATATATATATATACTGAATATTTACTCTATAGAGCTGATATATATATATATGACCTACCATAACTATCAGAGCTGATATATATATATATATATATATATAAATCTCTTACTGATATATCTATCTATATATATATATATATATATATCTCTATATATTAGAGAGAGAGAGAGATCCGAGAGAGAGAGATAGAGCTGAGAGAGAGAGAGAGAGAGAGAGATATACATACTTAAATAGAAGCGTCAACTATCCCGACATGATCTAACCAGCAAGTTAGAGCTGAGATGTGTCAGCTATGCCAACATGACCCAACCAGCAAGTTAGAGCTGAGGTGTATCAGCTATCCCGACATGACCTAACCAGCAAGTAAGAGCTGAGGTGTATCAGCTATCCCGACATGACCCAACCAGCAAGTTAGAGCTGAGATGTGTCAGCTATCCCGACATGATATAACCAGCAAGTTAGAGCTGAGGTGTATCAGCTATCCCGACATGACCTAACCAGCAAGTTAGAGCTGAGATGTGTCAGCTATGCCAACATGACCTAACCGGCAACTATTAGAGCTGAGGTGTATCAGCTATCTCGACATTACCTAACCAGCAACTATTAGAGCTGAGGTGTGTCAGCTATCCCGACATGACCCAACCAGCAAGTTAGAGCTGAGGTGTGTCAGCTATCCCGACATGACCCAACCAGCAAGTTAGAGCTGAGATGTGTCAGCTATCCCGACACGACCTACCCAGCAAGTTAGAGCTGAGGTGTATCAGCTATCCCGACATGGCCTAACCAGCAAGTTAGAGCTGAGGTGTATCAGCTATCCCGACATGACCCAACCAGCAAGTTAGAGCTGATGTGCGTCGTCTTTCCAAACATGACCCAACAAGCAACTATTAGAGCTGAGGTGTATCAGCTATCCGAACATGACCTAACCAGCAAGTTAGAGCTGAGGTGTGTCAGCTATGCCAACATGACCTAACCAGCAAGTTAGACCGGAGGTGTATCAGCTATCCGAACATGATCTAACCAGCAACTATTAGAGCTGAGGTGTGTCAGCTATCCGAACATGACCCAAACAGCAAGTTAGAGCTGAGATGTGTCAGCTATCCGAACATGATCTAACCAGCAAGTTAGAGCTGAGGTGTGTCAGCTATCCGAACATGGCCTAACCAGCAACTATTAGAGCTGAGGTGTATCAGCTATTCCGACATGACCTAACCAGCAACTATTAGAGCTGAGGTGTGTCAGCTATCCCGACATGACCCAACCAGCAAGTTAGAGCTGAGATGTATCAGCTATCCGAACATGACCTAACCAGCAACTATTAGAGCTGAGGTGTATCAGCTATCCGAACATGACCTAACCAGCAAGTTAGAGCTTAGGTGTGTCAGCTATGCCAACATGACCTAACCAGCAAGTTAGAGCTGAGGTGTGTCAGCTATGCCAACATGACCTAACCAGCAAGTTAGAGCTGAATTGTATCAGCTATCCGAACATGAACTAACCAGCAAGTTAGAGCTGAGGTGTATCAGCTATCCCGACATGACCTAACCAGCAAGTTAGAGCTGAGGTATGTCAGCTATCCCGACATGACCCAACCAGCATGTTAGAGCTGAGGTGTGTCGTCTTTCCAAACATGACCTAACCAGCAACTATTAGAGCTGAGGTGTATCAGCTATCCCGACATGACCTAACCAGCAAGTTAGAGCTGAGGTGTATCAGCTATCCCGACATGGCCTAACCAGCAAGTTAGAGCTGAGGTGTGTAAGTTATGCCAACATGACCCAACCAGCAAGTTAGAGCTGAGGTGTATCAGCTATCCCGACATGATCTAACCTGCAAGTTAGAGCTGAGGTGTGTCAGCTATGCCAACATGACCCAACCAGCAAGTTAGAGCTGAGGTGTGTCAGCTATCCCGACATGACCTAATCAGAGAATTAGAGCTGAGGTGCGTCAGCTATGCCAACATGGCCTAACCAGCAAGTTAGAGCTGAGGTGTATCAGCTATCCCGACATGACCCAAATAGCAAGTTAGAGCTGATGTGTGTCGTCTTTCCAAACATGACCTAACCAGCAACTATTAGAGCTGAGGTGTATCAGCTATCCGAACATGACCTAAGCAGCAAGTTAGAGCTTAGGTGTGTCAGCTATGCCAACATGACCTAACCAGCAAGTTAGAGCTGAGGTGTGTCAGCTATGCCAACATGACCTAACCAGCAAGTTAGAGCTGAATTGTATCAGCTATCCGAACATGAACTAACCAGCAAGTTAGAGCTGAGGTGTATCAGCTATCCCGACATGACCTAACCAGCAAGTTAGAGCTGAGGTATGTCAGCTATCCCGACATGACCCAACCAGCAAGTTAGAGCTGAGGTGTGTCGTCTTTCCAAACATGACTTAACCAGCAACTATTAGAGCTGAGGTGTATCAGCTATCCCGACATGACCTAACCAGCAAGTTAGAGCTGAGGTGTGTCAGCTATGCCAACATGACCCAACCAGCAAGTTAGAGCTGAGGTGCGTCAGCTATGCCAACATGACCTAACCAGCAAGTTAGAGCTGAGGTGTGTCAGCTATCCCGATATGACCTAACCAGCAACTATTAGAGCTGAGTTGTATCAGCTATCCGAACATGAACTAACCAGCAAGTTAGAGCTGAGGTGTATCAGCTATCCCGACATGACCTAGCCAGCAACTATTAGAGCTGAGGTGCGTCAGCTATGCCAACATGATCTAACCAGCAACTATTAGAGCGGAGGTGTATCAGCTATCCCAACATGACATAATTAGCAAGTTTATTTACACTGAACCTAATTTATATATAAGTAGACCTCACTGGCGTATTCAATTTATGATATCGTCATCATGACGAGATTAAAGTATGAATATTTCTTCAGAATATATGTGACAATTAATGCTCCCTTCATATTGCACGCTTGTTGGTTGGCCAACAAGCATCGCCCACTGGCGCTTCAGCTCTCTCAGCGCTGTTCCAATTTCGATTCGCGCGGTAGCCATGTTGGACAACAATTTTAAAATTGTGGTGGATTTCGTTGTTTCTGTTGATTAAGGAGTATGACTGTTGTTGGACTCTAGGCAAGATTGATGGTAAGACATTTATGGATATGAAAATCTATGTTTTTTAAACTGTCCCTTGCATTGAGAGAAGGAGCAAATTTGCTTATAACGCTCAAGATTCTGCATACGGACCCTCGCCCCTAA
This sequence comes from Urechis unicinctus, assembly GCA_034190875.2. Classification (NCBI taxonomy): domain Eukaryota; kingdom Metazoa; phylum Annelida; class Polychaeta; order Xenopneusta; family Urechidae; genus Urechis; species Urechis unicinctus. The sequence goes on from CM067357.1 coordinate 55,899,003, forward strand.
GGAGTGAGGTGGCATCAGATCATCAAAACACCAGGGGCGAGTTGCCTTGCCTACTCGAAAATGACTTAGTCGACTAAACTTCCAAGCCTCAAGCAAGGAGACTAGCGGTTTTTAGCCGTGAACTAAAATGATAAAAAAATCCTAAATATGAATAAAATAAGAACACAATCGACATTTCGTCAACTGACATTTACAGAATATTTATTCTTTCATTCAATCAAACATTAACCAACATATTGTGCTGAACCGTTTTCTGTTATTAAATATCCGAATCTCCGAAGCGGAAATTTCCGAAAACGATGTTAACCTTTTTCCAAGCTGCAAATTTTAGCGGCTACAAACAAGACAGACGCACAAAGAAGTGTGTGAGTAATATTTCACTCTTACTTGGTCATTCTCGCTTTTTACTTATTTTTTTAATGGTGAATATCAATTATAACAACCGAGCGCATATCGCATATAGTCCTTCCTTGCAAAATAGCAGCCGAACACTGCGGTTTCCGTGCATTGTTGTATGGCAAGCTGAGTTTGTCAGAATACTATGAGACGTTGGGGAAAGGGGGTGTTGGTTGTGATGATCTTGCTATTAAATGAAATATTCGAGGTTAAAGTTGTATTTTGATATCTATTACGGATGAAATAGATATCAAATAATTTTTCACATATTCATCATACTTTGATATCATGTATTTGTTTAATCACACAGTGTCATCATGGCTCTCCGCCTGCAAAGACTGGATGGATATAAAAGGGCCCTGCGTAGGGTAAGAGTTTTTAGAGACAGGACCAATCCTAAGGATGTTTTGAACGACGATCAATTGAAGGCCAGATTTCGGCTCAGATGGGGAGTTATCAACTGGTTGGTTATGATGCTGGAGCCGCAACTGACCCGAAAGACCCAGAGAAACCTTCCAATTTCACTCATGATTCAAGTGCTAATAACACTTCAGTTCCTGGCCACAGGATGATTCTTCATCACAGAGGGCGACATTTTTGGTGTAACGATATCTACAGTCTCCAGAATTGTCCATAATTGCACCAAATTAATTATTGAGCTCAAAGATGATTATATACAAATACATCCGCGCCTTAAAAAATCGAAGTGGAATTTGATTTTATGACAGGTGGTTGCATGCTGAATTTACGGCTTAAAATAGCCGCTATATCCAAGTGACTAAATGTACAAGATAGCGGCTTCGGCTAAAAGCCCGAGCCGGAAAATATAGCCGAAGCTGGAAAATTATCGTCAAAAACAAGTTGGACTTGCAGCTTCAGCTAAATAGCCGAAGACGGCGTTATGCAAGCGGCCCCTGGTCATAGTAGTTTCCCTGTGTAAAGTTATTACCCTGCGTATAGTTGTTGCATAAGGTGCAGTTTTTACCCTGGGTTCCGTGTTTACCCTGACTGAGGTTTTTGTTGCTATCACTTGTGCCTGCTGACACTGATGTGCTTACGCTATATGTAGCATAATGTCTAGAACGCTAACCTGATCTTCATTGTTACCAACCATTACCCAACGCCAATACTCCCATCTCCTGCCCTGTGTAAGTTAAGTGGTGACTCAATATTTTAGTATTTTCGCCAATTGGTTTGGTATTTATTATCTGAGCATTCGATGATAGGTTGTTTGACTAATTCTGGGTGTAGAGGATATGTTATCTGGGCTACAGTGAATATAGATGACATGTGATGTGTGTGTTGTAGTGAGTATAGATTACACGCTATATTACAGCACTGCATATTACATTTTACCTGCCATAAAGTTGATGTTGTTTCCATCCATTGAATGAACCGTCGCTGAATAATAAATACTTGGGGGGAATTAATGACTGAATAAGCTCCCACTTGCATCTTTTATTTGACCAGCGCGAGTATGGTAGGCTGCACAAGTTAGTTATCAGTCCCAGCTGGACGATGTGCCAACATGGTAGTATGAACTATATTATCTCATTTATTATTGTTATGTATTCATATGTGTGACGTCAATTGTTTTGCGACATATGAGTGTGCCAGTTGACGGCAATACTGTTTTGACAATTAAAACGAAAGGTAGTTAGCATGTAACCACCTTTGTGTTGTGTTTTAAGTATCGCAGCCAAAGCAGGGCTAGTAGACATAAAAATTATCTCATTAGCTTTGTCGCTCTCTGGCATGCACCCTAAAAGCATACTCTCTGTGTGGTATAATCATTAATACATATTTATTCACAGATGAGTCCTTTTGAATAATATAATCGTGAGCTTGTAGCGCCATTAAGCCAATGCGTTCCCCGGATTCACTTATTAGCAGATTGATTTATGGGGATACACAAATGCATGTAATAATCACCGCAACCCATCAACCCTCTACATCGATGTCCTATTCTGGTGCATTTTGTGTTGCATGTTACACGATACCCATGTGAAGAGCAAGTGCATGACATCGATACTTGCCAAGGCCCTCAAACATGACATTTACACCCATACTGTACGATTTTAGGATTCGATTTGCGCTGTCCACGACAACAACTGACTCAAGTTTTATGACATTGGACCATTATTTTCGATTTTATAAGCGCTTGATAGTTTGACGGTCCGTTTTTTGTTTATAGTTCACATGTCACTACCACAATATGATTGAGATCAAATGTATTTTATGTTCTTCTACCTATACATGTTAACTATGTGCTATGACACCACATGTTATATTATATAGCGATTAGTTTAACTCCATGCAAGCACTGCATATCATATTTCGAGTGCTGAATCAATAATACATTTTAACCCGTACATTGACATGGTTGAGTCACATTAATGACAGTCTTATCATTGATAAGTCACTCCTGGTGACGCAGTGGTTAGCTGGGTCGCCTTGTACCACACATGCTGTGGGTTGAAATCTAGAAGTGATAATATGAGTCGTTACTCGTGACTCAAGTGTTCTCGTTAAACGGCGGTGCCGTCTCTGAAAGGGTATGTTCCCAACCTGATCGTTCAACGGTATCGCGCTGGACTTTTGCGTCAGCGGAGTTGGATTTGCATCCCGGTCTTGGTAACAAATTTATTCCAAGAAGGCAGAACAGTCCAAGCATCACTATCACCCCATCCATCACCGTCACAATATAACGTTGAAAGTGACATAACACACTTGTACTTGATTTAATGACCTTTCATAGACGATCTATCGCTTGTCATGATCGCAACTCTCACTATACAAAACCAATTATGCTGTTAGAAAGGTGATTTGTGAATTTGGGGTGTAGGGTTGACTGCTGCGAAAGATGAAATAATTAGGTTTATGTTTATTCTAAATCTATTTTAGTGTGAATTCGCATAAAATCCCTTTGATATATCTCACTATATTGAGTGACATTTGAGTACATGAGTAGGATTGTGTCTGATTGATACACACGTCCTTCGTACCACACTGTGACATGTAAGTGAAGTAGCACCTGTCGTGAAACATAAGTAACCAGGTACTGTCTGTTCCTGAGCTGATAACAAACGTCATTGATCAGATCAATGACATCAAGAGCGCTTGAATGAACAGGACATTTGTTTCTATATAGAGTCACCGGGTAGGTGTATAGTAGGCGTTATCTATTCATTCGGTCCAACAGTTCCCTGGCTTGATGTATAGATACAAGTAGGCTGCAATAGGTAACAATCGCAAGGCGAATCGGGATAACCCTTTTTCCTCCAGAGGATACTTAGTGCTCTCAAATGGTTTACATTTGTATGTGTGCAAAATGTAAATGTTTCAACTGGGTGATCCATTCCCATCGACTGACTAATCTGCATATGTATAAGTGAGTCAAAGTAGTTAAGGATGAGCTACCCGTCACCCAGCTAACAACAATACCCAGCTAACAGAACGTTCTCAGAACTGTACACTGAAGTTAGGGGAACGTTAGAAATAACGTTAGCAAAACGTTTTAACGGAAAGTTTTCTAGACGTTCTGAGAACTAAAGCGATAACGTTATTATATAACGTTAGGGAAAACGTTTAAAGTAACGTCAGTAGAACGTTATTGTATAACATTAGGAAAACATATGAAATAATTTTGGCAGAACGTTATGATGGAAAGAGTTCGGCACGTTCTGAGAACGTTAGCTGATAACGTTCTTCCAATCAAATCAGAAAATAAAAGTTTAGAACTAGTTTTATTAAGAAGGCATTAATCAGAATCTGCATTGCATGCGCCATCAATGACAGCGTTGCTTCTAGGGTCTGATATACAATTACTCATAAAAAACATTATTTGAAATATGTCACTTATTAAAAATTGAATTTGCAATGCAATAATAAGAACCTTCCACTGTGCTATAAGCTATACTGTTTGTTAACTCCCAGATTGCTAACTAACAATACAATTAGCATAGCAGTAAATCATACAATTCGTACCATAATAACCAGCATGAATGTAACATTTAATTAAATTCATTATATTCATTGCAATATTATTTTAATGAACTATAATAAGTGGGCTGCTCCTCCCAAAAAATATTAAATACCTCTTTTCTCCCTCTGAGATGTGGATAATTAAGCGTCTCATATATTCAATCTTCCAATTCGCACACTTGTTTCATAGCTGGTTAATAATATCTTGTAATAATATATCCTTGTGGAAACAGAAAGAAAAACTTACTGATCACCACTTCACAAGTTGTCAGCTCTCCCATGTAATTGTACAGGCCAAGGGTGACATTTGTGGCAATCTTTTGCAGCTTCACGCGAGCGCTATTCCTAGCATTTGCCCCTGACAGTGAGCTCAAATACAAGGTCTTAGGAACATAAAATAAAAAATATGCGTTTATTTAGTGTCCGGACAAATACATGTGCAAATACGCGATATAAACTTCGTTGCGATATTCTTTGTCTTCTAGCTTGTTACTTAGAGACATGTCGTACTGAATAATTTCAAAGTCGGATGAGCCAGAATAGTATTATAACACCTGCCACATCTTTGTGACGTCACCTAAACTATCTAACAGTGCATATATGTCGCACCAGCCAGCCAACAGGGGCATCCCCAGCACCACGGGAAATCCTTATTTCCAGGTGCACATAGAAATTGATACAGAAGAGAGCCACCTTGAACACACAAACAGACATACACAATGAAAGGCAGGTCGGGGTACGCATATTTGGGGAGACAATATACATAATTGGATACGGTCTTGTACACATAGGCACTGCGCAAGTCTTGTACACATAACATGATTACAGATTAACAAGCCTATTGTAAGTTAATGCGCGTATATAGACTGCATTATGCACGGATCACATAGATATTGGTGCTCTTTTTGGGTTACAAGCAACGCACGTATAATTCAGTTTACCACCGGTACAAAAGTTAAAGAGTACTCCTCAGCTGTCAATGACTTCGAGGTTCGAGGTTCAGGTTCGAGATCAGTTTAGAACGTGCTTGTCCTTGTTTCAACCCGGCTTACGGTACATACACTTACTGTCTGCGGAACCCTGACCCATAAGCAAAGAGACCAGCACACGGTAGAGAGCAACTTGCTAGGTGAGTGTCATAAATGTTCTCATTTATTTCTACAAACACTATTAGGGAATAGACAACTTTCACCTCGCTGTTTAGTTAATCGGGTCACTAGATATGATCAGACGGTATTTATAACCAATTCAACGTATATATTCTGCACATGTAATAGGGGACACATTGTAGAAGTTCGTTTTAAGTTTGTCAAATTATTCTGCACCCTAGGTATTGGCTTTGGTTCAGTAGACATGGAACATGAGGTCCTAATGACGCATTCCGTGGCACTTTTCATCTCATTTTGTCAAGAGACCCGCTTTCACATTGTCACTAAAATCCTACACGGGTTACCTCAAACTGCAGAACCCCATTCTTATCGTGGGGGTATTCAAGGTAATGTTAAGAGTGGGTCTACTTGCTGATAGTGTAACCTTGCGCGCTACCAACTCAACACATTGAAGGACGCTTACATATTTTCGCTTCCGATTGATGGCGGGTAAACACAAACTGGGTTAGAACTTATAATAGTCAGCGGAATCACAATAAAATATATTCAAACCGCTTTTTATTTATGCACTACTCATCCCTGCCCCACTACGTCTCCCTCCATAGTACCCCAAAGGGCCCGCACTCATTCCTATTTTTTTTTCGCTAATTTTTTTATTGATATCGGTGCCTACAAAGAAGTCTTGGAGCTTAGTTCGCCAAACTTTTCGAACGAGTAGCTTAGCGGTCTACTCACTAGTTCCAGATCAATTGATTGCACATTTTCAGCTTCTGATATCCACTGGTGTCGACCACGCGCCGCATATGATCTTTTCCACATGTCTTGTTATAAATTATCGATTGGACTTTATTAGGGCTATAACATAGTCGGGAATCATCGATTACACTCGACTTTATGGATACGTTTTATTCAATTAAGATAAAATCGGTCAGTGAATTTTCATAAAATGCACCCTAAAGTTCGTTCGACTTCTTCCCCATACCACTGAGTGACCCCTCCAATTACACGAACTTCCCGTATTATCAACAAACATTGAGAAGTTTTTACCCTATGAACTTTTTAGGGGAAAAAAAACAGAAAATGGGGAAGGCCTGTGCGATGCACCGCAAATGGAAATCGATGCATTTCCAATGAGAAAGATTAGCCTAAGTTTTAATGAGAAAGATTAGCCTAAGTTTTAATGAGAAAGATTAGCTTAAGTTTTAATGAGAAAGATTAGCTTAAGTTTTAATGAGAAAGATTAGCCTAAGTTTTAATGAGAAAGATTAGCCTAAGTTTTAATGAGAAAGATTAGCTTAAGTTTTAATGAGAAAGATTAGCCTAAGTTTTAATTAGAAAGATTAGCCTAAGTTTTAATGAGAAAGATTAGCCTAAGATTAGCCTTTTTTAATGAGAAAGATTAGCCTAAGTTTTAATGAGAAAGATTAGCTTAAGTTTTAATGAGAAATTATTAGCCTAGAAAGATTAGCCTTAGTTTTAATGAGAAAGATTAGCTTAAGTTTTAATGAGAAAGAGAAAGATTAGCTAGAAAGATTAGCTTAGTTTTAATTAGAAAGATTAGCTTAAGTTTTAATTAGAAAGATTAGCTTAAGTTTTAATGAGAAAGATTAGCCTAAGTTTTAATGAGAAAGATTAGCCTAAGTTTTAATGAGAAAGATTAGCCTAAGTTTTTTAAGCTTAAGTTTAATTAGAAAGATTATGAGAAAGATTAGCTTAAGTTTTAATGAGAAAAAGATTAGCCTAAGAAAGATTATAAGTTTTAATGAGAAAGATTAGCTTAAGTTTTTAATGAGAAAGATTAGCCTAAGTTTTAATGAGAAAGATTAGCCTAAGTTTTTTAATTAGAAAAGATTAAGTTTTAAAGAAAGATTAGCCTAAGTTGAGAAAGATTAGCCTAAGTTTTTGAGAAAATTGCCTAAGTTTTAATGAGAAAGATTAGCTTAAGTTTTAATGAGAAAGATTAGCCTAAGTTTTAAATACATTTTTGTTCCTGTTGCTATTTAATGCCTTTCTTTTTTCCGAGATTTGTCTTGCTAAGTGAACAGGGAAATTATTTAATAGGCATGTGCTTTTGTGCACCTGTACTTCCTACACACTAAATGAAATTGTTTTTTACTTTCAATTTATTCATTGCTAATTACCATTCATGTCAATGTTTCAGACAGCACCATGGCACTTCATCTTGGGCGCTCTTTGTGGTGTATTTTCAGCAGCCTCACCTTATACCTCCTATTCCACCTTCTCGGCCTGTGCTTTCGTCTTCCTCAGATGCTATGGTGGAGGATCAATGGAACTGCGGCCCTCATCGAGGCAAGCAAAGACCCTGCCAACTACACCAAATCAGCGCAGGTATTCAAAATCCGAGGCCGCTACAAATTTGATCTTCTTCATAAATCATCCATGAATGACTTCATTCTGACCCATGACGAGTTTGTTCACCCAGAATACGTTATCGCTAGGGATGAAATCATAGTTTTCTTCTTCACTGAAGACATGGTGGCATTTTCTGAAGCTCCTAAAGGGGAACTATTGTGGAAGTCAGAATATGGGTCGTTTACTGGACTCGCGCAGTATGAGCGCGCCCAGCGCCTCATCGTTATGCCACTGGCAAGTTTTCACCGCGTTGCAGAAGCGTTGCCTGATCCAAAAGCCCCCATTGCGTTTCTGGCGTGTACCGGTCGATGTGGGTCCACACTGTTGTCTCAAGTGTACGAGTGTACTGACCGAGTTGTGTCATACAGCGAACCGATTATACTGGTGCATTTGGGAGTTGCTTACGCCAAGAAAGGCAACTGTGAGGAAACACGCTTGCTGACCCGTAGCATGATGAAGCATCTTTGCCGACCACTTCACGCGTTTCCAGATCCAGTCTGTTATGCCATAAAACCCACGGCGCCTATATCCTATATTGCTCAGCTGATAACGGAAGTTTACCCAGAACAAACTGTTCCCTTTTATTTATACAGGGATATGATAAAAGTATCAATTTCAATGTATAAATTATCGTGGAAGTTTCCATTAATCCGTCTTATTTATCTACTTAGTCGGATAAGTGCCAAATATGTGAAACAAGCATTTGAACTTTGCAACTTAAATATCCTTGAAAACATACCTGTCCAGCGCTTCCAAGATGACCTTACTTGTGGGGCTTACATAGGAGCCATGGGAACGAGTATTTATCATGACCTCCGTCGAAAAGGTGTAGCTATCCATGGTGTAATATTTGACGAGTTTGTTAAATCCCCAGAACTTGGCACACGTGCTATATTCAAGCTTTCCCGTATGGATGAATCCCTGGTGAAGCCCGGTCTCCGAGCAATGGAACGTGATTCACAAGCAAACTCCTTGCTGAGCAGAGCGAATTTGGCCAAATGTCCATCTCTGACTTACACAGACGAGGACGTGGCACGGGCGTCCGATTGTCTAGTCAAGCTAAGCTACCCTCCAATACGCCAGAGTCTCAAAATGGATGGAACGATTGATTTTGAAACTGTCATCTCCCAATAATACCAAGTTGACCCCCAAAATACGCACCAATTATTGCCAAATATAATCAAAGTATGATATATTTGTGTTCATCAACAAACATTGAGAAGATTTTATCCTATGAACTTTTCTGGGAAATACGTCAGTAAGCGGGGATGGTCTGTGCGATACATCGCAAATCGATATAATTCTAATGAGAAAGATTAGCCAAAATTTTAATCACATTTTTGTTAATTTTGCTTTTTAATGTCTTTCATTTTTCTGATATTTGTTTTGCCAAATGAAGAGGGGAATAATTTTATAGGCATGTGCTTTTGTGTACCTATACTTCTAACACGCTATATGAAATAACGAAATAAAATCACAGTATGATGCATATGTATTCATTTCTTGTCCCAAATACATTTACAAACACAGACGCATTGACTAGACATTAATCGCTCTACCACCAAGCTCACGTGAATTAGTATTATATTGAAGTCTTCTAAACAATACTACCAAAGAGTTTATAGGTTAAGAGGGCTCACTTCGAGTGGCTGGCTCAAGCCTAAGTTTTTCGGGCTTTTCTCAGGACATATCAAAACCCACAACCAAAAAAGAACAACAGTAACTAAACCGTAAACCTTGTTTCATATGCGCCGACAAAAAACGGATCACACTAAACACATTCGTTGTTTATTCCCTCAAACGGAAAACCAGTGGCGCTGCAGTCGGTGATGTTTTTACTGATACAAGCGGCTGGAAAGGTTGGTTAATACTCGCACCGGACGTCCCCCGTGCAATCAAAGAGTAGACGAGTCGCAATCTATGCATAACTATAGTTACATACAATAGCGACTAGGAATCATGGAATCGGGAACCAAACCTCTGTATATATATGTGTGTATTTATATGTGTGTGCGCGTGCTTGTGTGTGTATGTGTTGTTATATATGTATATATATATATATATATATATATATATATATATATATATATATATATATATATATATATATGTATATATTTATATATGTATATATATACATATACATATGCATGATATATGTATTTGCATATATAAGAATATATAAATAAGTATGTATATATACATTTATAACAACTTATAACTTATATATATATATATATATATACTATCGAATACACATATATATATGTATATATATATTTTATAGATACATATATATATGTATGTATGAATATACTGATTTTGCATATATAAGGATATATAAATAAGGCATGCATATATATATCTCTTGGGATATGCCGTATATATATCTATAGGGTTGGGGCTATCGGGCGTTATGGGCAGGAAACACATAGGCACGCATATCACTTATGAGGAAATATACATAGTGGCATATACATATATATATATATATATATATATATATATATATATATAATATATATATATATAGGCGTTGTCAAGCTTCTAAGCCACTATTGTATATGACTGCTATTAATAGAAGCTTGGCATCGAAAACCGAGCGCCTGTGTGTATAAATATATATGTGTGTGTGTGCGTGTATGTGTGTGTGTTTGTGTATATATACCCGCTTTGATTGCACGGGGACATCCGGTGCACACTGTCGGTGAGACGAAGCGTCTGGACCCCAATCAACACATCCAGCCGCTTGTATAAGTAAAAATACCGCCGACAGCAACGCCAATGGTTTTTCGCTTGCAAACGAAAAACGAATCTGTTTTGTGTTATCCGCTTATCATTGTCGCATATGAAACACGGTTTGCGATTTAGCTGCTGTTGATCGTTTTCGGTTTTTAGTTTTGATAAACAAAAAAGGAAAAGTTGGTATATACACGGACCCTTAACACCAACCTTACGTTATGTAAACAAGGAGCAATCACAGTCCCGATTGCTGAACTAAGAGGTCAAGTATTCATTTTGTTTAGCGATAACATTTGTTCGTGTAATATTGTTGACACCGTATTGCTGGTCGTCCAGGCTTGCCGATGGAAGACATGCCGTTAGCGCTTGTGCCAAATCTAGTTGTAATACATTTCAATCGTAAGGTGGCGCTACTGTGACAAAAGCACATGGGAATACTTGGCTGACGTCACTGCGATTGTTGAGAGCGGGAAAAATGTCTTTTCACAGAGCCTTGCCACTGCCAAAATACGTCGCGCAATAGGTTTATGAATTGCGAAAATAGCAAGTACTCTACTAAATAAATGTCAACTTGATAAATTATGGAAAAAGTTCGCCTCTAACAGGGTCCGCGCAGTTTACGATCCTAGATCTTTCATGTCCGCACTGTGGATGGTAGTCTTAGATAGTCTATAAAAGCGAGGGAACTGGCCTGGGGTCGACATAAACATTTTTGGCATGTCAGGGGGGAGTGGAGGTTTCGAGCGAAGAGTTTATAGCTACGCTGAGCTGTGCGACGATTATGAAATTACTCGAAAGACACCCCGACATCAGGTGACGATACCATGAAATCAACAAAAGCACATGGGACTGTTTATCCAACGTCTCGGGGCTTGGCGGCTGTTAAAGATATGGAGTCATCTGATTGGTCGAGGCGACTTCAGCTCTAAAGTAAACAGAGCATTCCACGTGTTGATTGGTCGAGGCGACTTCAGCTCTAAAGTAAACAGAGCATTCCACGTGTTTTTAAGAGACGTTACGTCAAGAAGCTATGACAATAACGCTTCGGCTAACAGGTGGCGTCTTCACATATTTCCTCGGACAGAAGCCTCGAGTGAGCTCTCTTAGAGAACTCTTTGATAATACTACATGCGAGCATGGCTCGTCATGGTCATGTTATTTTCTAGACTAGACTTAGGCTAAGGCCATGCATCTTCCCACTGGTTCAGGGAGCAGGTTCAAAGCATTTTAAATACTGCATTTGAAGTGTTAGTTATCGCATGGTCACGTGAATTTCCCCATATCATTTGTGTGACCATACGATAGCTTAGTCATCGTGATAGCACTTTCTCGCGATAATCAAGCGCCACTTTGCACAAGCATTTATCGCCATGTATCTGAAGCTTCCGTGACAAAAACTACAGGAGAGATGTGCTTGGGTCGTTAGGGGCTGATGCTGTTTTCATGTGACATCTCATTAGCGGCTGAGAGTCCGTCTAGATCGGTTCACCTACCATGGATTTTTTGTTCCAATGTACAATTAATTCTAATAAATGCAACTAGCGTATAATTTGTAATTTTATGTCGGGTTGTGACACGTTGCGCTCGGTTATTTGTCATTAAACTCATGACTTCGGCATACCATTTCGATGCTTCTTACTCAGTATTAGCAATGGTATTGTTTTGTCAGTGCTTCCCTATATGATCCTTGCAAAGTTTATCGTCCCAGCAGTGTCATCTGACTTTACAGATGTTATGATTCCGCATCTTAGCAAGAAACCGGGGAAATGGGGTAACGCGGTGAAAAGTTGACCTAGTAACTTTCCGGATTTGCTGCTGTTATTGGCTGGTTGCTAAACCTCTGACCAGGTAGGATGAATGTGCAGAGATCAGATTGACAACAATCCCCTTATACAGTGGATTTGTGTTATAATGTTTACAGGTAGATTACTGAAACAGTGCAAACAATCCACCAATAATTCTTAATAGCCTGTAGAGGCACTATACACATGAGCAAAAGGCTCTTCACAGATCGGCTGGCAAATGAATTGAATAGGCTGTCAAACCTCTTCAACATCTTAGCCGTATTTGAAGCATTTCGGGGAGGTTTCGTTAATGCAATTACAGTGCTTATGCCGGCAGTCACATATGAAGTAAGTCGTTGGGCAACTACGTTGACTCTCATTGGTGTGAATGGTGGCAATATGATATGTGTAGGTGACAATTTGGGATCCATCCGAATTTCAATAGTTTTGTCAAATTCATAGAATACCTCTATATCCTCCAAACACATTTCCCCACCTTTGAATACAAAACTTTCCTTCTTCAGGTTGTTCCTTATACAGACCCCATGATTGTGAGTTTGTTAGAGACTTTAACAACATCAATTCAACGCATCGAAGGAGCTCAAATCAACGCCACAGCCCCAACTCCACAAGAACCAACTCAGCAATCAAGACCCTCCACAACGCGGCATCAAGGTCAGTCTAGGTTATCATGTAACAGATGTGGTCTGAATAATCACAAATCCAATGAATGTCGTTTTAAAAATGAAATTTGTCGATATTGTAACCGCATTGGCCATATTGAGAGGGTTTGTCGAACGAAGCAGCAACAACTACGTCAATCGCCGCGCCATCAGTACACATCCCCTCCCGCCCCAAATCACCCTTCCCGCGCCCACCCCTCGTCATACCGTACCCCCAATCGATTCTCCCATCCTAAACCCCGCTTGGAATTTGCGCCTATCTCTAGGGTCTCAAGGGTGCAAATAATAAACTCAAGAGATAGGCACCAAGAGGATAGAAATAGTGCCAGAACTCAAGTTAGCGCTGACGAAAGAGCCACTATTTCCACAAATGCTCCCACTTGTAACTATGTGAAATCCGTGCCAAATCCTGTCGCACTACATACACATCATGTACCGTCACTTTCTGTCAACACCAGTGAGGATGACCTGTCCGGCATCATCATCCCAGTGACAGTTAAAAGTCACAAAGCCCAAGCCTTACTAGACACCGGTGCCTCAGTTTCATGCATCTCACATAAATTACTCGCTCACTTTTGTAACAGCAGTTTTGACCTTTAGTCGTGTAACCTTACATCTGTCACCAGTGTAGGTGGGCACATCATTCCTTTGTTGGGAAAATTTTCACTTTCTTTTACACAACTTCTACGTCCTGGAAGAAATACACAATGGTATGATATTGGGAATTGATTTTTTACAGCCTCCACCCAGAAGCGAATCACTCGTGGCCGTCGTAACAACTAACGTTACCGATCCTAATCAACCATATCTACTCCAACCCATCAAAGGCTGATGCGAAAACAAGCCTGATAGGCGCCGCATCAGTGACTAATGTCAATGAAGGCTTGATCAGCTTAAGACTTTTTAATCCAAATGACGACGCGATAAGTATTACAGCTGGATAGCGAGTAGCGACCATCACTAAGCTTCAGCACCATGAAATCCATGCGTGGGATGAGCAAGAACAAGTCAATGAGATTAAGCCAAAAACATCAAAAGACACAATTGACAAATACATTTCTATAGCAAAAGAATTAGGCTTTTCCGGCGCTAATCCAAATTTGACCCCGCAACAAAGCTGATTTTGATTGGGAAAAATCGTGATGTCTTTGCCACCAATTTAAAAGAGCTGGGTTCCACTAACGTTCACCAACATCATATCGACACCGGCTCAGCAAGTCCCATTCCCCCCTCCCCCCCCCCCCCCCCCCACCGTATCGCGTTTGTCCCGAAAAGAAGGCTGAAATCGAGAGACAAATACAAGTAATGGAGGAAGCCGACCTCATTGAACCTTCTGTCTCCCCATGGCAAGCCCCTGTCGTACTCGTAAAGAAAAAGAATGGCGAATTTCGGTTTGCCGTCGACTATCGAAAGTTAAATAAGGTCACAAAACCCCTCCATCAGCCCTTGCCCCATATTGAAGACTTTTTTGACACAATAGGCAAAAATAAAGCTACATAACCGCGTTTTTGACACACGAAGGCGCATATCAGTTCAAACGTCTTCCATTTGGAATGATGAATTCGCCAAGTGTGTTTGCAATGGTTATGAACCATGTATTACGAAATTTGTCCTCGAAATACGCATTGGTATATGTTGATGATATCCTTGTGTTCAGTTCTGATTTGCGCAACATATGCAGCATCTTGAAGAAATTTTCACACGCTTGCGAAAAACCAACATTCGTCTTGAACCGCCGAAATGTAAATTTGCCATGCCCAAAGTGGAATAACTTGGACACATGATTTCAGGTTCGGGAATAGAAATGGAAAAAGCAAAGCTTGATAAAGTTCAAAATTATCCCCGTCCCAAAAACATCAAATGTGTTCGTGCGTTTCTCGGTCTGTGCACTATTACCGACGCTTTGTCAAAGGGTTTGCCGACATAGCAAGACCGCTAAATGAACTCATGAGAAAAGAAGTTCCCTTTCATTGGAGTGACAACTGTCGAAATGCTTTCCAAAGCCTCAAAGACAAGTTGACTTCAGAACCCGTAACGTTGAAGTTCCCCGATTATAACCAACAATTCATTCTCTATAAAGACGCATCTGATTATGCCATCGGCTACGTATTAGGACAAAAATCTCATGACGGAAAAGAACACGTTATCGCGTACGCCGGTAAATCGCTATCACAAACAGAACGCAATTGGCCTGTCCACGATAAGGAATGCTTGTCAGTCATGAGTTATTGAAGGAATCCGACATTTCAGAATGTAATTGGACGGAACTCAGAGGTTTCTGATATATACGGACCACAAAGACGCGAAACAAAATAAGTCGCCAAAACTTCGAAGATGGAGTATCGAACTTCCGAGTTATGATTGCCACATTGTCTATAGAGCTGGTAAAAACAAGGGAAATGCGGATGCATTATCCAGAATGGAACAAGTCTACGAAATAACTTACCAATCCCCGATGACTAAGCTAACTACTACTCATAGTGTCAATGCTCTTTACAGACTCGCAGACAGTCAAAATGCGTACAACGACACCGATCCTGTCACGCTGATTTGCGAATTACCGCGTCCAATCCCAAATCTCTCGCTGATTATCAGAGAGCAGACGACCATTTTGGTCCAATTCATGCTTACTTGCGTGATCGGAAAGTTCTCCCTCCTGATAAACAAGAAGCCCATAGAGTTGTGGTGGAATCATTTGACTGCAGCGTACAAGATGGTGTGCTATATCATCACTACGCTCCGAGAGGGAAAGGAAAGAAAATCGACCGTTTGATCAAGCAACTGGCCGTACCGACTGCGTTGCGAGACGACGTCTTACGCTCCTATCACGACTCCCTGGCTGGCGGCGGCCACCAAGGAGAAGAACGGTGCTTTGAAGCAATACGTTTGAAGTACTTCTGGCCGAATATGGCAAATGACATAAAACAGTATGTCAAATCCTGTCTAGCGTGCCAACAATCAAAACGCCATGTACATGCCCATCCCACCCCTCTTCATCCTATACCTCCCGATGAGATTTTCTCACGCTGGCATGTGGATATTCTAGGACCCATTACTAAAGCCAAAGACGGAAGTCAATACATTTTGTTGTTTGCCTGACTCGTTCAGTAAGTGGTGTGAAGCGTTCCCACTTAAGTCACAAACAGCTGCGGAAATTGCGAAGCATTTGTACAATGACATAATTTGTAGGTACGGAGCCCCGCGAAAACTTGTGTCTGATCGAGGCAAAAACTTTATGTCCAATATCATCAAATAACTTTGTAAGTTATTTGCAATTGTCAAGGTTGAAACAAGCAGTTACCATCCTCAAACTAACAGTACTTGTGAGAGAATGAATAGCGTTATAGGTGCCTCGTTACGAGCCTACGTTGATGAAAATCACTCCGATTGGCCCGATATACTGCCCAGTATTATGATGTCCTATCGAGCTTTCCCATCCACTCAGTCAACCCAACAGTCCCCGTTCTTCCTTCTCTTTGGGACGGAATGTAATTTGCCACTCGACACAGCAATGCCCCCCCCCCCCCCCCCCCCCCATGTATGTCAAAGACAACAGAGAAACACATGACATACCTACACGAGCGTCTTAAAATAGCCCGCTCGTTAGCGAAAGAAAATCAATTAGCCGCGCAGCAGAAAAACACTAGAACCCACGACCGCGATCCCCCTTAACAAGTAGGTCAGCGAGTATGGGTACATAGCCCTAAAACGCCTAAAGGAAAATCAGCAAAGCTAATAAAACGTTGGATCGGACCTAGCCGAGCACGACGTTTATTAACGTCGTGCAAAGATCGTAACTGAATGCGCGTGAACAATACATGAGATCCAATTATACACGATAATTACACAAATGTACATATGAAGAATAATTTTTCACATAAATGGATGTTTATTAACAAGTTGAGTTAGTTTACGTGTGAGATTTCGTCAAAGGCGATTTAATCCGGCCACACAAATTCTGAAAAGTTCATGTTTATTTTGAACGACAAGATCGGTTTCTGCGCGCATGCGCAGACAAGGTTCTTCGCAAGCGAACTTTTTCTTTCTGAATTTTATTATTTAAGTATATGTGTCATTTTGTCAATGATTATCTTTTGGAAATATCTACTTTGAAGGGCGATATGTATTCAACGATATCACATTGACATTTAAAAAAAGATAACACGTATTGATTCCCGCAGTCTGGAGGGGGCACTTGGCCTTGTCCTGCGTAGGGGGGTGCCCCGGGATCTCAAAAACCTGTACCCGTCATACAAGGTAAACATGCAAGAGCATACCCCATCCTACAATAATAAGGTCAACAAAACCCGTCGGGAGGCCGAAAAAAACTTACCCCGACACATGTATACTACCTCTATATACTTAAGTGCCCCCTCCCCCGGGACCTGCAGCCACATGGCGAGTGAAAATGAAACTGGGTAATGTGACGTCATATCTCCAAAACTGGGGCTGCCGTGAACGAAAGTTGTGATTCTAAAAGTTCATTTGACAATTGCTAAATAATCACGAGACAGTGGATAACCAAAATAGCCCGGTTCAGCGGATATTCATCTCATTTGTCGACATATATATTTACGTAAGTACACAACATTGATGAGAAGCTATATGCACGCAAAATATAAAACTTGCCACACGACCCACATATCCTCAATCACGACGGTATATATTTATATTACCGTCGTGCGCGGCTAGATCGGACCATTCTATATCTGCCATCGTACAGACAATCACACATATCAGACTATTACGATCAAGAATTCACGCAAATAGACTCAAGCCTTACAATGATCCCGCCAAACACTCTGCCAGATAGCAATTAGATAGAGATTACCAGGAGGAAACAGGTGTAGAACAACATACTCACACGCAACCACTGCCAATCACACAATCACAACAAACCCCTGCCACAACTACACGAGTTCAAACTCACACACCCCCAACCGAAGCTAAGAGGCAACAGAAATACACACTCAATCCACGACTCATATTACTGATAAATCAGTCATAAACACTTCTCAATCATCACAAAAATCTCAGAATGAGCCGATATTCCAACAAATTGATAAATTGCTTGGTAAAGGGAAGAATAAAACGGCCAAATTATCTATTAAGTCAAATGGAAAGAACGTATACCATCAAGTTGGGAATTAGCTTCCTACATTCCGCAAAGTATCATTGAACATTTTCACATCCAAAGAACGAATCTAGGACGTGCTAGAAAGCGTAAAAAGACCAAATAATTTCCTATGCTATTTTAATTACCCTTTATCCTCCCGCTTTTAAGTTAATCTTGTGTGACTCTAATTCTGTTAGCAACACTCCTTTAAACATTATCTAACTACAATTACGCGCAATAAGGGCACCATTTGGTATCGGCATCCATTATCTTGTTTATTACGTTATTGCTCATGAATTATTGTTGAACCATACGTGACACTTTGTAGGTAATTATGCCTAAATTTAGCAAAGCAAAATTGTGCACACCCTTTTAGTTTACAGAAAATCATTGTGTCGCCTATTGGTAATATTTATTTTATAGCATAACTGTAAACAGATATATGTATCTGAATACGTTGGTACCAATCAATATGGTTTCCTTAATTGCAGGTCCCTTCTCAAACGTCATGCTCGTCGGCGTATTAGTGATCACGTTCCTAATCCAAGTCGGTACAGCTACGGCTAATACAGAGGACGTTGTGCAAAGGCCTAACTATGGCGTCATTTTCGAAAAAATGGGCGCCATGAACAACGCTGAACAGGTGTGGACCCACACCATTCATATACCGCTTACCGCAGTGTAAACTTAGAGTTCAAATATACTTGTAATAGAATACTTTTAGAAATTTCATTGCAGTCCTAGGTATTCCTGCGTGTGTAATGATATTGGTGCTGGGTAGTCCTAGGTATTCCTGGGTATTTACTGGTTTGGGGTGGCCCACCCTTCTTAGAATGCCTTCCTATCCTTCCTTTATTTCTGTGAGGGTTGGGGCCTTCGGGCGTTGCCTGGGCAGGATGGCCATATGGCTCTGGAATATGGGGTATGTATGAGGAGAGAGGGGAAGTGGCAGGTGACATGTAGGTTATTCGTGGATCTTGGAAGCTGGGGTTTATGATATATATCAGCTGTAGGGGGTTAATCCATCAATTGATGACTTAGAGGGTACGTTATGCTGACAATTAGGTTTGTTATCAATTTGGCACTTAATACTAGGCATTCCTGTTGGCGAGCTTGTTGGATCCGAAATATGTGTCTCCAGATTCGATAGAGATACCTTCGAGGCAGCAGTAGTAGAATACAAAAAAAAATCCCCTTGAACTGCCGGATGTTCCTACATGGCAGCCTCCGTATAGCACCGCCGGAATGTTGGTAGGCCAAATTTTGGCTGATATAGTCCAAAAGGTATATGGCTGGACATATTGGGAGTTGCATGTGGAACTGTATGGAGATGTGTATATTCCTTGTTTGGCTTCTGGGCATACCATTGGTGCAGGCACAAGATAGGTGTCGCCCCGACACGCATGGGGGTCTAGATAGATATATGCGATTGTACAGATATACTTAGTATAAACACAAAATGCACTGGTCTCGCGGCAATCCCCCTAAAGTTTGCAAACTTTGCTGGCAAAGTGCGGGAATACGAATCTAGCGATCGGAAAAAAATGTTGTGTGCTGTGGAGGATTTGCATGTGTCTGCCGTGTGGTGCCTGCAGAGGCTGCTAATGGAAGGAATGGGATGTAGGTTCCCTGTATGCTGTTTGCTCCTATGGCAGTCCTGTGCTGTGCATCTCGGAGAGGAGTGTTGCTTTCTAGAGTGACCTGTCGATGGTGCCTTGGTGGGGTGCTGTGCATCTCGAAGGGGAGGTGTTGCTTTCTAGAGTGACCTGTCGATGGTGCCTTGGTGGGGTGCTGTGCATCTCGGAGAGGAGTGTTGCTTTCTAGAGTGACCTGTCGATGGTGCCTTGGTGGGGTGCTGTGCATCTCGGAGAGGAGTGTTGCTTTCTAGAGTGACCTGTCGATGGTGCCTTGGTGGGGTGCTGTGCATCTCGAAGGGGAAGTGTTGCTTTCTAGAGTGACCTGTCGATGGTGCCTTGGTGGGGTGCTGTGCATCTCGAAGGGGAAGTGTTGCTTTCTAGAGTGACCTGTCGATGGTGCCTTTGTGGGGTGCTGTGCATCTCGGAAAGGAGTGTTGCTTTCTAGAGTGGCCTGTCGATGGTGCCTTGGTGGGCCACCCCTATAGGTGATCCTATGGGCATTTCTCTGTATTGCTACAGGCATTCCTCTGTATTGCTATGGGCATTCCTCTGTATTGCTAGGGGCATTCCTCTGTATTGCTATGGGCATTCCTCTGTATTGCTATGGGCATTCCTCTGTATTGCTATGGGCATTCCTGGGTAATCCTATTGTTGTCCAGCCATCGGCTCCCTATATTCCTGCAACAGTTGCAAGCCTAGATTTTTTCTTTTTATGTGTGGTGCGTAGGACACATAGCAGAGGGTTGCATGTTTCTTCTAGCGGTAGGAACAGCATATCCACCTATTTTTCTAAAATGTGCTCATATCCTGCATGCTGTGGAGTATCGTATAGTAAGCCTAGTTAAAAGGTAACCTATAACGCAACGATGTGCACATGAACTGCATCATGTGCACAATGTCTTCTGTACAATGTGCAACATCACATCCGCCAACCTACCCTTGGGGGGGGGGGGGGCACTTGGCCTTATTCTGGATAGGGGTGTGCCGCGGGACCTCGAAAACCCGTACCCGTCGTACAAGGTCAAAATGGCCAAAAACATACCCCGTCGTACAAGGTATTGTGCAAATGTATAACCCGTCGCTCAGATGCAAGCTGAAAAACATACCCCGTCGTACAAGTATGAGGCCAAAAAACCCGTCGTACAATTCGAGAGGCCGAAAAAACATACCCCGTCGCGCGGTACATATATACTACCTCTATACACTTAAGCCCCCCCCCCCCCCCCCGGGCAACGTACACAACGACCCTTTACTATAGCAACATTCAAGTGAAACTTGGATATCATAGTAAAGAACTATATATGCTTAGAGTCAAATGTTAACTCACTTAACCACCCCCGGCCCCCTCACCCCGTACCACCCCCCCCCCCCCTTGATATCAGTTAATTATAATATATTGCAATCGTAACTCTTTGATGATAGTACGACGAGGGCAGACATGTCAATTATAATGATAGAATAACTGGGCCAAATATGGAGGAGTGGTGTCAGGGTGATAACGGTCTGTACATGAGGATAAACACGTGCATTATACCTTTTTGGTTTCTGAACCAGCTCAATAATTTGGACCCCCCTGTTAGTCCGGGGGTAGAATAGACCCACTGTATCCTTCTGCATGTTGTAAGAGGCGACTAATAAGGGGCAACCTGTTGGCCGTGGGTTGTGACTCGCTTCGGTGGACAATGGGATCCTTGTGATTGAGTGGAGAGGTCCTTACGAGGGCGATATCTGTAATACACCACTTTGGCCCGGATTTCACCTAGACGAGAGGCTGGAATGTCCTGGTTCAGTCAATCGGCTAGTGGCGACTTGCACTAGAATATTCGTTTCCATTTTTATCCTTTCCATCTCCATTTTCATTCATCCTAGAAGGCTCCTTTCTTGGCACCATATAACAGACTAAATTATGTCACACGAGTGTTGGTGTGCTGTTAAACCCTATACTTACCAAAATTTACCCTAAATAATTTGAACACTACACGTCCAGGAAGAGTAAATATAAGCATTGGTCATATATTTCGTTGGACCGCCAACCTACTGTCAAATATTGTAGCATTGCCAACTATGGGGGTGCAACCTGTTTGCGATTCGTGTTGGTGGATTTTGATCAAGTGAGTGAGTGAAAATAGGGTTTAACGGCACACCAACACGTATGTGTTATATGGCACCTTGAAAGATTAATAGATAAGTTTGACCTGATTGAGCAGCCGCCTTCTTAGATAAATGGA
Source organism: Urechis unicinctus (assembly GCA_034190875.2). NCBI lineage: Eukaryota > Metazoa > Annelida > Polychaeta > Xenopneusta > Urechidae > Urechis > Urechis unicinctus. The sequence goes on from CM067357.1 coordinate 55,921,055, forward strand.
AACAAGAGGGACATACAAGTGGATGATGTTGAAAAAGATAAAAATGCAAATAGTATCCTAGGGCAAGTCACCACCAGCCGATTGACTGGACCAGGCCATTCCAGCCTCTCGTCTAGGCAAAATCCGGGCCAGAGTAGTGTGTTGCAGATACGGCCCTCAAAAGGACCGCTCTACTCAACCACTTGGATCCCATTGTTCACCGACACGAGTCGCAACCCACGGCCAACAGGTTGCCTCCTATTATTCGCCTCTTACGACATGCAGGAGGATACAGTGGGGCTATTCTACCCCTGCTCCCACAGGGGGGTGGATTTTGATCAACGAGAGGCATGAATGGCCAGGCCCAGTCAATCAACCAGTGGTAACACGTCCTGGAATGAATGGCCAGTCCCAGTCAATCAGCTAGTGGTGACGTCCGCTGATAAATGGCCAGGCCCAGTCAATCAACTAGTGGTGACGTCCGCTGATAAATGGCCAGGCCCAGTCAATCAACTAGTGGTGACGTCCGCTGATAAATGGCCAGGCCGAGTCAATCAACTAGTGGTGACGACCTGGGATAAATGGCCAGGCCCAGTCAATCAACTAGAGGTGACACGTCCTGGGATAAATGGTCAGGCCCAGTCAATCAACTAATGGTGACATGTCCTGGTATAAATGGCCAGGCCCAGTCAATCAACTAATGGTGACGACCTGGGATAAATTGTCAGGCCCAGTCAATCAACTAGAGGTGACACGTCCTGGGATGAATGGCCAGGCCCAGTCAATCAACCATTGGTGACACGTCCTGGGAAAATTGTTTGCATTGCTTTTCCAAATTCTATTCATTTCCATGCAAACAGGTCCCCTGCTTTTTTTCCAATTTATCCAAGGTGGCTACTTGATCAGGTGAGCCCCATCGCTTCACATTTACCCCACTTTTATTGGTACCATGCACCACATTAGTTTTGATTACTTAATCTTATACTTACTCATCCACTGAACACTTTACTATCCCAACTCTGCTCAACACCACCACTCATGTACCCAACCCCTCATTCCATTACATCCACTCAACATCCTCATTGCCAATCTTTAACAGAAAAATAGTGGATGACTAAATGCCATTGGTATCCATCAGTTATTTATAAATTTTATGTTTAGCATTATTAGTCATATATATAAACATTGAATGGACCAGCTGTTGAATGGTGGAAAACATTTTATTACATTTCACAACAAATGCTGCATAACATTACACTGAATACAAATGAATGAAAAAGGTAAATTCGCAAGTTGCAGGATGCAATTCACCATCTGAATAAGACATCCAATTAAGCTTACTTTACCACATACGCACTAGAAGCCCAAATATGAAACACTGGAATTCTTAACATAGAATAACATTGTGAATAAGAACCATAAAGCTATACACTGGCATTATTTTGGTAAAGAAAGCAAGGCACTTGAGACACAAGATACAAGGATGTTTGTGGAGCAGATTCAATAACAGTATAGCATTGACTCAAAATTCCTTTCATATACCATCGTAATCAGATGAAGATGACACAGACACAAAATTCCTTTTATACATCATAACAATCAGATGACGATGTTATTTCTCACAACCGAATGTGACCCAAGCCATAATGAGGGAATATTGCAGACATGTCTTTGGCTGCCAAAGAGCTGAATTAATGCATGAGCATGAAGGAGTCAAACAGAGATGGATTTAGGCCGGCTGTTGATGTAGACATAACCCAGAATGATGGCAGCTATCACAGCTAATGTTGGTAGCACAACTGAGAACAGACGATCCTTCTGACGGGAGAAATCCGCTTTACGAGCACGCTTCTGCTTCCCAGTCTCCTTCACTTTGCCCTTCAACTGACGCATGGCTCACTGACTATATATAGTAACCTCTCGCTTCGGAAATGAACCTGGGTAAAAAAAGGGCATTCATATTCAGTCGAGTCCTAGCAATACCTTTACCTGTTCACTCAGTTTAGCACAGCCAGATATCTCTGAAGTAATTCTTAACTTAGAATAAAACATATCCCCTCAGTGTATGTGCCCACAAAACACCTCCTCTGACGGTGTCCGCGCTGTTTACCACTTTCGATATCTCATGTCGGCACTGTATAGTAGTGAGTAGTAATAGTACTATTGACTATTGTCCTTATTTTTAATAGATTCTATTGTCTTCTTAAAGCTTGAATATCCGATATGTGATCTAATATTTAATTTATATGTGCAGCGCCTTTGAGATCTCTACTGATAAATTGGCGCTCTATAAATTTGGTATACTAAATAAATACTATAGTCTATATGGGATATCAGATAGTCAACCACTAGGCAAAGAAACTCCGCCTCCGACAGCTCCGCGCTGTTTACTACTTATGATCTCTCACATCCGAGATGCAGAGGCGAAGCGCCGCCTGCGAGATTTCGGATCTTCCGAAGTCAAAACAACCGATGAACTCACTTAAAACTTACCAAAGCCCTCCAAGACAAAAAATTTGTGACAAAATGCAAGATTATATCACAAAATGACACGAGGACTGTTTCTATTACTACAGTTTTGTCTAATTGTTCTGTTTGAGCACTAAAATACGGCACATCATGAAACTTTGTTCAAAAACTCAACATGGCCAACTCCCACAATGCAACATAATGGAGTTAATACTTGTTAATACGCTATAATATTGCTCATGTTTTCGATTCGCTCGTTAGCCAACAATTTTAAAATTGTGTTGGATTTCGTCGATTCTGTGGATTAAGGAGTATGACTGTTGTTGCACTCTAGGCAAGATTGATCATTTGATGGCAAGACATTTGTGGATATGAAAATCTATGTTTTTTTAAACTGTCCCTTGTCTGCATTGCGAGAAGGAGCAAATTTGCTTATAACTTATATAAGTATAACCCTAAAGATTCTGCCATACGGGGCGAGTTGCCTTGCCTAGTCAACCATATGCTGATATGATCATATGATATGGGGCTTGTCTAAAACGGGACATACATGTGTGAGTAAAAGTATGGTAAGATAACTTCCAGAATGCAAAGTTATTACTCTCATGGGATATGTACTGCGTAGCATCTTACGTGACCTGGTAGAATGCTGTTTAAAGAATTCGGCTGTTTGGTGACGACTGGCGAATTCCAGTTTTTTTGCCGGCTAGCGTTTCTGGCTAACGATAACCGTGACGTGTTACTGTTTATGTACGGAGATCATGTGACCGCCACTGCTTATGAGTTATGTCGTAAAGGAAAACATTGATGTCGTAAAAGTTATCGCGCCGCTTTCAGTTTAAATTGGTTGACAACATGACCCGACTTGTCCATTTCTTTGTAATGACTGTGGATTCATAGACATGTCGAGAGTGACTAGTGTAACCACAGACTGGTATGGGTTATTGAATACTGCAATATTGTCGTAAATTTTGGTTTGTCAGTGCAAATCCGTCTTTAGCCCCACAAGACGTTTGAGTAGACATATTACCGTTCGACCGGAGCTAATCCGTCTTAAACTCAGCTAGTCTGCAAAAATTATAATTCTGCAACCAATCGTACGTCACCAGGTAGCCGTGCACGACGGTAATATAAGTATATACCATAAGACGTCGTGCACGGCTAGCCACCAGGTAGCCCTGACTGGCCTTAGTTAGACCTAGCGGATGTATCATCTACACAGTGATGTGCGGTTGTTTCGTACACGGACGTTTCGTACACAGGTCGTTTCGTACACAGATGGTTGTTTCGTACACGCAACCGGGAGTCGCTTCGTACACTGAATATGAGGAGTCTGAGATATGCTTCTTGATGTTATCTTTTTCGAATTATTACGACGGTTGTGTAATATCAGTGTCGTAGGTCATTTTTATGCATTTATCCTTAGTTATCCTGACTTATCCAGATATTACGTCAAACCTGATGAGGAAGGACAACACAGCCATGGCCCAGCCTAGCCCTACAAGACGTCCGAATAGACGTATATATATATATATATTACCTTTCGACCGGGGCTAGGACCAGCCACTAGACAATCTGGCCAGGAGTTAAGTCGACCACAAGGCCATGCAATTAATGTGAAGACAAAAATAAGATACAGCATTAAACATTCATAGTGCAGCAGGGCTCGAAACTGACGACCGCCTGCCTGCCAATGGCGAGTCAAAGTCGGCTCGAGCGGGTAGAAATGACGAAACTGGTCGCCCGGGTGGTGATTGAACAATTCGCCTGTGTTAAGTTTGTATGATGCGCCTGCTCGCGTAACGGTCTGAAGCACCCCATCTTTAATTTAATACGCGCTTAAACCCCGAACCCCGACTGAGATCACAAGTGACTGTTCACTCCAACGCAGCGAGTATTTATTTAGAGGTTCTTCATGGTAGAATTGAATATACAGTTTTGGACACCTTATATGACCTTATCGGATGTCCCGTTGGTATTGTTAATTGGGCGCTAAAATACCGTCGCTCACTTAGCTTGCCCAACTAACGCAGCAGTGTGACGGTTATACCGTAATTATTCTATTAATCACTCATACTCTAATAATCGCCCATCCCCCAGTTTTCAGCCTGAAAACGACCATTTTATTGGCAAAATCGTGCAAAAACATTGCCTCCTTTTAACGCCCACCCCCATTTTTGAAAAAAAGAATACCTTTCAAACAACGAGTTTCCTGATTTCCTGCTTTATATACGATCTTACTTCACTTTTTTTGTCTTAACGTCTACCTTATTGATACGACGCTGATATGACTGTTACCCGGCATAACACTGACATGGAGAGCGTTTGCAGGTGACCACATCTCCCTTCCGGTATTATCGTTTGTGATTGTAAACAAAAAATGCAGACGCTTATGAGCAGTTTTAAAGAAGAAAGCACATGAAAGACACATTTTTTCAGAACATGAGATCTTTATACTTTCTGTTTCTCTCCAACGACTTCTGAAGCAGTTAAATGTAATGCAAATCACACACTGACGACCGATTTTCATCTCGGATAAAAGCGATTGTCTCTAATTAACGCCCATCCCCTACTTTGAACTCGGGTACGATTCTAATAAACGCCCGGGCGATTAATATAATAATAACGGTACTTTCATGACGCATCCCCATTCATATATTTTCTGGTCTTTTATATGTAATATAACTGTGTTTGTTTCATCCCAACTCTGCCAACAACATCACTCTCCTATTACCCCATCCGAAATTGTAGCAATATATTCCGTACCTCGGGAGAAAAAAAACACCCCTGAGTAGGTGCACGGAGGTAAGACTCCGAGGTTAGTGTTGACTTCTGAGAAGCTGTGACAGGAGCTTGCTCTTATAACTTGTCAGCGCGATACCGTGCCTGCAGTCGACGTGTTACGTCATGACACGCACGAAACATTGCCATACCTTTGTGAAAATAAACAATAAACCACGATACCAGATAATTTACATTTAGATATATTACATAGTTACTTGACTTAGCATAACATACGGAACAACTGCTTTTGATATGAAACAACCAATCTCTCGTGTACGAAACAACCGTAAGTAGTGAGCACCAAACAACCTGTGTACCAAACTACCTGTAACCTACACAGTCACAGACGTCCTGTAGGTCTTTACCAGTTCGATATGAGTTCCATGCTCATGACATGAGTTCTGAGAAGTTAAGGAAGCTCCATATTTCGTGTCCGCATTGCCTCAAATTTGATTCAAAATCTACAGGGGTGAGGTGCCTTGCGGCTTACCAAGAAGAATGCAGGTGCACTTATCCCACAGCGATTTCAGCTAAGTTATTTTGCACTATGGTGATCTTGACCCAACTGCTGTTGCCACATTTAAACAAAATTCATAATAAGAACAATGTTTTATTTTAAGTAGAAAAAAAACGTGCATGCGATCAGCGTCTTAGCCAGGATTTCCACCCGCCCACACCCACCCACCCCCCCATCCCCCAACACATTAATCGTCATCGCCCTCCCTCCCATCCGCACATCCCCAAACTATCATACCCACTATGTCAAAACAACCAGCTGCTGTATTCGCTGCAGTGCAATTCCACATATAAGATATACATCACCATTTTGTATATATCAGCATTTCTTTACTCGTCCCTCAGTGGCTGTTTTATCTTTTCAAGCAACACAAAGGTTGTCTTCAAATTTGCATCTGCAAACCCCAACAGACTCGAGGTGTTAAAATGTGCGTCATGCACCGCCCTATATTTTACGCCTCCAGGCACAGTGTGGGCATGGCAGGTGGTCCAAAAACACTAGGCCCAAATCATCAGATACCATATGCAAGATTCCCTGTGGCCCGGGATCACAGTTGTCATGTGATGTCTGACATGATTGAAAAATGTGACTGTTGTAGTTGAAACCCAGAAAGTAAAAAGCTGAGTAATAAGGGAAAAAGACTGCACAGAGGACTCAGGCTTGTATGTACGGCTGACATACAGTCCGAGTCCAACCCTTCACCTCGCAATAGTGAATCATTTATTTCCATCATTAAGCCAATGTTTACACTGTCATGTTGGATGTGTACTAGACAGTGTTCCCATTGAGAAACCTTCTGTTGTCATCAACGATTCTGCGATGATTCCCAGATGGAATATGCATTAGGATCTGTAGGAACAATGAACAACATTTAGTCTGCATGAACAAGCCCAGGGTAATGGGTCGGCCACTGAACAAATTGTCTTGTTATGTGGCTGCATTAAGGTTTTAAACAGCATTCCCAGGAGGAGAGCATGGTATGAGAAATGTAACCATTGCAGGTTGTGTTGAAGTTGGTAGCAGATATTTGAAAGGTTCAATCAATTTTGCTTGTAGTAACAATAAATTGTATTATATAATTAAACAATTTTGGGCAAAAAATACAGTTTGAACATTGAATGCTTACATTCACTCAGGTTCTAGATTGACAAATGTCATCTCTACTGCCAATCGTCACATGCTTATAATTAAGACTTGACTGTGAACAATGCCTACAGTCTGACAGTCCATTTGATTTGACCAGATGTATAGCTTTCCTTTATTACTCCATGCCGTACCATAGACTTGTCAGTCAGCTATCATAATCTTTAGGAATTGAAGAGCCTTATTATGATTGCATGAATATTATCTTTACTCTGATAATACTTATTGACGAGCAGTGTACTCTGTGTCATCAGATAATCATGAAATCCCCAGCTGCAAAAAAGGCCAGTCATCCAGCTGGCATTAATGCCAAGAAGAAAAACCTGACAAAAGCTGTGTACAAACTAAGCCCTGGTGAAGTAGAAGCATTAGTACAAGAGGAACGAGTGCGGAGACGTAAACAGCGCATTGTCGAGGTAGTTCGCAGCATCAGTTTCTCTGTGGCTCCATTTTCCCCAATCAAAGTTAAATTAACATAGTAAAGCATCCTTGCAAGATTGTCACACATTTATTCAAAACCAGATATTTCATCCATCTATGAGGAGGCCCTGTCACAAAGTCATCTCTTATCACTTATCAATAAGTGGCGGTACATATATTCCAAGTGATGTAACTCATATGGTAGTCCAAACCATTGAAATTTTTCCTGATCTAAGAAAGCAATGGGCATGGAGGAATACAAAATGTAGAAGACAAATTCTCTGCCCTTAGCCTCACACATGGGATAATATTGTTGATAATATCTCAAAAAGGCACTTAGTTATATACCTGATCCTCAGTTATTATAGAGACTACCTCTGTTCTTTTTTTAATTGTTGTTGGATTGCAGGTACGACAACAAGCCAAACAACATGCTGCCATAGTGCGGCTAGCAGTGAAGGAGGAATACCAGGTGCAACTACAGAAACTTGTACACGAAGAGGAGGTGAATCCAAGCTCTTTATTCTTTTGCCTAGCAATATTGGAGAAATATATTTTTATATGGCTTGCAATTTAAATTGTTGGTTTTGAGAAATAGCATCTTTCCAAGCCCATATCTGGTGTTATATTAGGGGGAAGGGTAGTAATAAAACAGTAACACAGTCCACAATGTTAAACTGTTTTGATACTTACCTGCACTAGAGACATTGATGCTGGTTGTACTGAAGTACCCAAGGCAGGCTTGCTAAATGTTCACAGTAGCATGTGTCTGATGAAGCAAACAAGCAATCAATTGCTGTTTCCTTGAAGCTCATTTGTTTTGTAGTTTAGTGTGCAAAAGCAGGAAGCTGCTTACTTTACGGTACCCTGGTTATAATTGATGCACTTGTATATCTCTTGCATTATTACTATATAAGTTGTACATGATGTGTGTGTGAAGGAGAAATGGAAGCTGGAACAAGAAGAGAAAGTGAGAAAACTACGGGAGGCCTACATGAACAGTGTCAACTCTATTGGGGAGGCACACATTGAAGCAGCTGTCCAGGTCAATAGCATCGCCACCTACTCACTTCTCTTGATGCCTAACCAGCACATCAGCCATGCATCAGCATGTTCAATAGACCAACATGGCTTACTAATTATAATGTATTATTTCTTGTTTTAAGATAATCTGCATAGCAATCCCTCTTCAAAATTGGTCTTCAAGATAGTGGTACTAGCCTTGATGCATTAAACATTAATATATGTATAGTAAATGTTATATTCTCATTAGATATGATCCATCCATGAAATGTAACTATGGTAGACAAATTGACAGGAATCGGAGGAGGCTGAGCAGAGGAAACGTAAACAGAACGAGATCAATCGTCGCCGTGCAGCTGAACGACATCATAGTGCCCTTGCTAAATTACAGTCCTCCCAAGCCCAAGAAAGAGAGCAACAGACTCAGCATATTCAGGCCAGGTAAGGGTCATTGATAATAAATTAGTGAATTGATTATTGATATGTTTATTGGAATGTGGATTGAGCCCGGTGTCGTGTCGTGTAGCCTCCAAATTGACTGTACTTGTGTATCATCATTGGCATTGATCAATCCCAACCTCGATGAAATACCCACTGTCACAAGGGACATAAGGCACAACTGTTTTTTAAATACTTATTATCAACATGTCATATTTTTTTCAGCAAGCTGCCCCCCCCCCCCCCCCCCCCCCCCCCCCCCAAAAGAAAAAAACCAAACAACATACTCCCACTGAGGTCGACTCTGGGAATTCTAGCTCGTAATTTTCATTTCAATCAGATAATAATCTCTTCATGATTGACTGATGTGCGTCATCTGTTGTTGGGTGTAGACAGGAAGCTTTGGATATAGAGAGAATCAGAGCGGCTGATGTGGCCGCTAGGCCCAAACCCCCGCCAGACCCCATCGCCTCGATCCCCCTAGACAATAATGGTAACTGAAGATATTCAGTATTCTTGTTTAACTAGGACAAAGGTGATGTTGAATCTTTGCTCCATGTTGAATCTTTGCTCCATGTTGAATCTTTGCTCCAGTTGATCATGTAAATGAAGGCTTTCTTGATGATTCATCTTTTATATTGGCCATTCTGTGATCGGTTGAACCCAGTCAATCATCGTGGTTTTCATGGTGAATCCCATCTTGTGTCTGACTCTGTCATAGGCTGTCAGTGTGTCATATGATGGTGTGTTGTGTATTAGTGAAGCCTGTTCGAGTGAGCCATGCCGCACCCTACGCTGGCACTTACTACCATATCCCAGACCCTGTGGTTGTTGAGAAAGTAGCTCCTCAGGTATGATTATATAGTTAATGTTTCCCCCGTATGACATTTTGTAACGATGCCATGTAATAAGCCATTGTGGCTTGGCAACACCAGACTCATCTGACTTGTGAGGTACGAATTGCAAGATATTTGTAAGTACAAACAACTGTCAACTTAAAAATAAAATAGTTGCATCTGTTTACTGATGTAGAGTGAGACAGGTCGTGACGCTGCTGAAGCTCAACAGAAAGTCCTTGATGAGGTCACAGAGGAAAGGGCAAGGTCAAAGCAAGAGAGGCAAGAGAAGGCTCGCCTTAGACACAAACATGCCCTCCACAAAGAACGCCTCCAGCAGGTTGTACATCAATACCTTGTTGTTAACAGGTTTGCCAATAAGTTTTCTAATGGTGGTTCAAGGACTGCAGTTCGCCTTCCTAAATGGTACGGCATGGATGTATAAGGGGCAAAAGGGTTTTCAATATTTTCCCTAATGAAATGCCAGTGTTGAATCTTATTAAAAACCCCATGACATTGGATGACCTTGATTTATATATGCATCAGGGTTATGATGATCTACTGCATGACCTCAGTGACCTTCAGAGAGCAGACGCCCAAAGACGCTCTCAAGTTGTGGCCAAGATTCCTGTGAGTTTTACTTATTTTCTCTCTTCGTTTCTATGATGCGTTACAGTTTTTCATGGATGAATTATGTCTGTGTTCTGTGCTCAGCGCAATATATTTGTGCCTCCTCACAAAAGCCAAGAGGAGAAAAAGGAACGGCAAACTGAAATGGACCGACAGTTTGAGGACATGTATCTGGCCAATACTGGTGCGTAGAGCTAGGGTTTAACTCATTGATGTAGTGACGTTGTTTCTGTTGCACAGTTATATTGATCTATGTTTACTGCCTATAGGTTACTAGGTAACATTCTATGTTGAACTTGCGACTCTTTAATTAGATAATAAAAATATCATTATTTTCAGATTATGAAGGTAATTTAAGCCTATGTTTGGAGCCTCACCCTCTTCCAGCCACCCCATCTATGACAGAGTCACTAGATGTCACTGTGGAGGAAGGGGAGGAGTCAACACTTGTCAATCATCAAGAAGTTCCTCCCATTCAGACAAAGTCAAAGGAGGATAAACCCTCTGAAAAGTCAGAAATGAAGTCGAGACCTCCTGTGGTACTGCGGGATATCAGCAACTCAGGTAGACCTCTTAAGACGCCTCTCACTGACATCGTTTGACATATTTCATTTTAGAAACTTTTTGGGTATGAGGGTTTAGACAAAATATTGAAAGATGGTGGGAGCTATTTTCACATTCATGATTGCACTTCGTTAAATATTGCAGCGACAGCAGGGAGTGGCAGCACTGCTTTGAAAAGCTTGTTTGATAGGATTAAGACACAGAGAGAGACATGGCACAAATCCCATTCAGTGACCGAGGGTGTACCTCCTAAAGATCAGGGACCTCCGGGTGTCGAGGCTCACGGTAATACTGATTGATAACATACTTTGTTTTGTGGTTATACAGTGCATATTGTTGAAACTCACAGGTCTAAAAATAGTTAATAGTTTTGGTGGGAGATTGATTGGGAATTCCTACTTTAAAATCTGTTACTTTATGTTTGGATGCATAATATAAACTCTTTGCTTAATGTAGATTCTGCTTCCAACACCAGTACAAATGGGCCCACACTAACCCAATATAGTCTGACTTCTGAAGAGGTCACCAAAACCAAAGATCAAGGTCAATCTGACTCTTTGACCCTCTCTGGTGGGGAGCTGGATGAGGACTCATTAAAACAGGGTTTGATGGCGCAAGGGATGGAGAAAGGTGGTAAACAGCCTTCTGTTGCCACTGACTCCCCACTGTCCCAAAACACCATCTCCTCATTGGCTGCGAGTGAGGTTAAGAGGGCACACACTGCTGGTAAGCTATTTATCATATGTTGCTGCTTATTATAAATAATGGTAGGAGTAATTATCGACAATAACTGCTATGCAAAACGACTGTCTTTGTTTATACTTGATAAATTAATCAGACCTGTCCTTGCTTGTGTAAAGAAGGGCCGTCTACTTTGCTTCACCCCATGGAATTAGCAGCCAGAGCCAGACAACTGCCACAGGTACAATAGCAGTATCACTTATTACCTGTAATGTTCATAGAGCTTATAATATACTATTTCTCTGGTGTACGTCTGTCTGTCCATCCGTTTGTTTGTAAACTTTGATGACCAGGCTAGCACATCATACATTGACATCTCATTGCATAGAAAACAATGTAAATCTTTAAACGTTATGATCAAGTCTTGAGACGTTTAATTGAAAACTTTGAGCCTATTGACCTCTCGTAGCTATTAAGAGCTAAATCACATTGCTTAAGGTGCCATGATTCTGCCCCTCTGAGAAGGTGAACCAACACTTAACTGTGGTTCAGCAGTCGTTTCAGACCTTCAAGATAATATGTTATTATCCACTCTGTGTATAACAGTGTTGTTTATGTGAAGCTCTTGTGTTGACCTGCAGGAGTCAAAGAGGGATGTGTCTCAATACCTGGCTGAGCACAGGGATCGCATAGAGAGGAACAAGATCGAACAAGCCAAGATCCAGGAAGAGATCAAAAGGCGGAGTGAGGAAATAGAGTGAGTGATGTAGATTATGTCTGGCCAGTTATGCTATGATTGATTCAGATTGTCTGTCATCCGGTACAACAGTTCAGAAGCAGCTCGTGCAGTTTGGCCATAAAAGGGTAAGAAAGAAAGGCAGGTTATATACAGGTAAATGCCATTGTATTTGGTAGTCCAAAATGACTTTCTGTCCAGTAAGGCTGGTTCTAGACACTAGTGAACAGTGAATGTATATGAAGTGGATTTAAACTGAACTCTCCAATATTGAATCATGAATGCTCAATATTCATGTTGTTGGTAGCAACGATGGAAGTTAAGTATGGAAGGGGAAAAGTGTAGAAGCTTTACTGTGATGTATGTGTATGTTGACAGACTTATGCGGGAGAAGCTAGCATCACAGAGCAGGATTCCGCCTCAAGAGAGTCTGTTTCCAAGACAACCAGCCAATGATAAGCACACTGACCTCACCACTTCACTCGTGAGCCAGACAGATACAGACCTGGCTTCTCAATACAGCCAGAACCCCCTCCAACCCAAACGCCTCCATGCCCCTCATATACAAGCCATGCTCAGTGACAGTTCCCTTCACTCTGATTCCTCCACCATCCCCCCTTACATCCTCACTGGAGCAGAGATCAAAAAGGTAGAGGATCACCAACAGCGCCTCATGAGTCGACATCGTGATCGCCAGCAGGCTCTTGACCAAGCTCGGGCAGATCTGCGTAGACGAGCCAATCAGTTTGTTACCGACGGTAGTAGTCCGTATAATCGGGGCTCAATGGAAGGGTTTGAGAAGTTTCAGGATGTTGAGATAAGTGGTAGTTCAGATAACGGAGAAGCAAATTTGCATAGAATGAATCTGGCGCCCGAGTCAGCTGATCAACTGGCGGATGCTGTGAGGCAGCTGCCGCGGGGAGAAAACTTCAATACAAGTTTTGGTGGCACAAGATTTGAATCTGATTTTATGAATGGGATGCAGAGGCAAGTGTTGCTAGGCAACAATGGTTTGTCTGATTTTACTGTTTCACCTGGTGATGAATACTTGTATACAGACAAGTTATTGATGCCAAGCTTGGGCGGGACAAATGAACACAGTCTGCCTGGTAATCCCATGATGCTTGGATACGGTAACTATGGATCAACATCAGCAGCCCATGATTTTGTAAATGGATATGACTTCCAACCCCAAATGCACAATACTAAATATGCTAGCGGTCACATATCTGGATTGGATCCTTCTCAGTCATTGTATTCTGAACCAATGTCTAAGCCATCAGATTCAGTCACCAATTACAACAGGCAATCTCCCACCTCAATGCTGCCTCCATCTCTGCGTGAGGATTACCATCAAGAGCAAAGCCGCCTCCAGGAGCAGCTGGCTGAGATAGAGAGACAGAAGGAGGAAATATTGAAGAGGAATATAGAACATCAAGAAGAGATAGAGCAACTCAAGCAGAAATACTGGGCTGAACCTAATGCTGGTGCAAATGATGTGGACCGTGATAACACGCTCTCTCCTCACAACGGCAGCCATCTTAACATTGGCAGCCACGTAGAGTATAATTATGGTGAAGTAACTTCAGCTTGTCACAATCCAGAGGATTACGCTGACTCAGCAGATCTTGTTGAAGCCGACCATGAGAGAATTCCTGTTAAGCTAGATGCTGGCATAGATCGCAGTACGAATAATGCCAATTCTGTGGAACAATATCAGCCATTATCCCATGAGGTAGATTCAATGGAACCCCATCAGCTGAGTACAATAGCTGAAGTAGACACCCCAAAGACTACCAGTGATGCTAAATCCGATGTCCCTGCGGCCCAGTCATACAGATCCACGTCCACATTAGAGAGTCTTCCTGCGAGGACTGATTTCACTTCTGGGGTAGAAACACCAGGTGGAAATCGCCACCAAGTGTCTAACAGTTGCACTCAATTGTCACAGACCAAAATGGATGAGGAAAATTGGGATGACATTCGCAGAAAAGCTGATGAGACGAAAGAAGGTAATTTCACCTCTGTTTTGCAGGTGAGAAGCTCTGTAGAGGTGATGATGGATGGAGGGTATCAGCCTCTGAGTGGAGGAATTATCTACAGCCCAGATGCTGCCGTCACAGACAGCACAAGAGGAGCTTTCACAGAAGGTGGTACATCATTGTCTGCTGAGCCCACACAGCCTAAGACATGGGCAGAGCTGTTACGAGAGGATGCCATGAGAGAGCTGCAGAGGCAGGAGGCTGGTGTCATGGCAACAGAGGTTGTTTCCGGTGGTTTACCAGCTGGTGAACATGAGGGCGGGTTTCAGTCGGCAGCTGACTGGGGTGGCGTGATGACCCCACCATGCGATGACTCTACTGGCAACACACAGCGATTGTCCTCCACTCCACTCACTCAGGACAGTGACAAACAAGAAAACCACTTATCTCAAAGCTCAGGTAGCAGTGCCAAAAACGCCAACAACAATCACAACTACTCTTGGGGATCCTACATGTCTCATGTGGAGTCAGCTTCCAGTCTCAGTCAACACACGATTAGCATGGAGAGTCATGATGACAACACCCCTCAACAGACACACTGCTACAATGGATTCTCCGGTGATAGGACACGCCCACCTCGAGCCAACTCTACACAGTATGATACAGACACAGTCAGGAACACTGATGTACGATCCTTTATGGCAGAGTTGCTGAGGAAAGCGGAGAAGAAATTGGGCAGCAATGAGTATCTGCTGAAGATGCTCAGAGAACTAGAAGCTCGTGGGACTGATATGACGGAGACAGAGAAATGCCAGCTACAGCAGCTCATTGATAGAGAGGTCTGTGTGAGACCCTGTTTGCCCTAGTGAAGTGCAGTAGATGTCCTAAGCAATTATAAACAAACACATTGCAGATCAATCAAAAGATGCTATTTGACAATTATCTGCTTTTCATTATTTTTTTTTTTTTATTCAAACACAAATGTCTCATTTCAGATTGATAGTTATAGTCCAGGCATTACTGATGAACCTGATTTGACCTTGACAAGCTGTGACCTGACCTTGAACCATGACCAAAAAGATGAAGTTGCCAATGATAGGTAATTATCTGTTCCATCATACGATAATTACATTGTGTGCTTTAATCTTTACGAGGACTGTCCGGGGTTAGGGTACCTTGTGTATTCATCAACTGGCTATGTGTTATTATGTCTTCCAACGATAGTTGGAAGACATATTGGTTTAGCCAGTATTTTTTTTTTTTTTTTTTTTTTTTTTTTTCCTCCAGTCAAGGTTTTTCGGGCTATTCTCCGGAACGGTTAAACATATCAACATGAAATTTTGGGGAATGATAGATCAAGTTGAGACACAACTGGCGATCCAATTTGACGCGCATGCGCAGTGTTGGAGGCTTATGGGATCGATTTTTCGTCGATTTTTTCCCCCATTTTCTGTAACTATCTCCTCCATAACTACTGCAGTTACGAACATATGAGTTATATGGTTGTAACAAGCAATTATCGTAGCATGGAATAGGCGAAAAAAAATACTTGTTTTTACCTTTTGTACTTTGTATAATGACATATATTTTAGAGTACCTATCGCGATTTTTGCTACGAGTTCTCTCCTCGCTGATATCTCTGAAACGGCTGTATTTACGGACATGAAATTTTGTCAGTATTTAGAACTTGGCCTCGTGATAATGATTGTAACAGTATTTTTTAGCATTCACAGTAACAAAAAAACAGTAAAAAGGACGATTAGTTCAAGGTTTTCTACTGCAGCAGCTTAGCGGCAGGCTAACAGCAGTTCGTGTTTAAGTAGGCCAAACCTTACGTAATCGACCAGAGCCTTGGCTGGGTTTGCATTGACTTGGGTTGGGGGTCATGTCAAAACAGGCCAAACCTTACGTAATCAATCACCGGCATTCATCGCTTTCGCCGTGTATTGACTTGGTGTAGGGGTCATGTCAAAACATCTAAGCGGCAGCAGCTTGTGATCTTATAATTGTGCGCGTTACCAACTATTCTCGGTCCGTGTATATACTGTCTTTATGTCTCAGCGACAGTGGGCACTGGATGTCCCGGTGCAATCAAAGCGGGTATATATACACAAACACGCATACACGCACACACATATATATATATATATGTATACACACGGTTTCCGATGCCAAGCTTCCGAGCGCCGAGCAGCTATCTATAAATAGCATATATATGTGAATATATGTGAATATTTATAAGTATGTGTGTTTTATATACGTATATATCTATATATATATATATATATATATATATATATATAGAGATATAGATATATATATACATAGAGATATACATATCTGTATATATATATATATACGATAGAGCTATATATATAGATATTTATAGAGATGCACATATATATATATACACACTATATGTATATATACATATAGAGACATATATAGATACATACAGAGATAGAGACATACAGATATATATATATACATAGATATAAAAGATACATATACACATAGATAGAGAAAAAGAATATATATATATATATATATATATATACATATATATATATATATATATAATATACATATACATATATATATATATAAATATACATATACATATATATATATATATATACATATATATATACATATATATATATACATACATATATATATATATATATATATATATATATATATATATAAATATATATTATGATTATATACATATTGCTCTTACCCCAAAATATATGGATTTGAGGTGATAACATTGACCATTATTATTGGCCAATCAAATAGAACATCTGCTTTTGCAATAGCACTGTTCTTTGATACATTGTGATTTTGCATGTTGACCAAGCTATCTGTCAGCTATGTCTTTGTGTCTGCGATAGGATGAGTGGCACCCCTGGTGGCAGAGACAACCAGGACACTACGAACACTACTGGCAGCATGTCGCTGTTGTCGTTTGAGAATCATGAACAGAGCATGGCTGAGGGTTCCCCGGTCAAACCTAGCAAGATCAATGATGAGGACATAGACGTGGCTTGTTGTAAAGTCACTCAATGGTAACATTGTGCATTCTAACTCTCTCCCTTCTCTATCTTCAGCACTTCGTTCTAGAGGACGGGCAATATAATTTTCCAGCTTTTAAATTTGAACCCTGTATGAAAAACACATTGGAGATATTCTCCATTTCCCATGAGAGGATATAGTTTTGTAATACGGGTGGATTTGTATTTGTTTCCTGGGTGTCAGTATTCATTGTATATCATTGCTTTGATGTTGTGTTGTACTACAGGACAGCTCTTGTACCAGAGGCCCAGTCCCCTGTGGAGCCGGGAGTAAGGGGAGCCTGGAGTGTAGAAGAGGGTTCATCATGTCGGGTGGATCCTCAACATGATGAGGAGGATGTTACAGAAGCTGGTGTTCACTCCATCCCTGTACACCATGTGCATGGTAAGATGGCGACTCACTGGTAGATGGATGTCACACAACAATAATGCTGTCTATTTCTAAGGGAATCACCTCTTCTCAATACTATGATCGTGTATTTTACTACATTGAAGAAGGATCACTGTGATTCCCTGCCTTGCATGTCTTGTCATCGGTTGTGTTGACATGTGGCTGATGTTACAGGAGACAGCAGCAGCAGTGATGTCTCAGGCCAGCTGGCTTCTCTCTCTCTACAGGAAGCTTTCGCCAAGCGTCGCCAGGACTTCATCTCTACAACAGAGAAGCGACATCAGGCAGCCAAACAAGACGTTCCCAAGCCAAAATCAGCTCCAAGTAAACCCACCGCAGCTAGTAAACAGCAGAGCAAGTTCAACCAGAATCTAGCTCAGTGGGTGAAAGCAAAGAGTCGTCCGAGCTCCAAGCCTAAAGGTCAGGAGAGATTGAGCGAGGTTTTCTGTTACCCAGGGTACCTGTTATCAGCATGTTATTGGGAGGTTTACTGTTACCCAGGGTACCTGTTATCAGTATGTTATTGGGAGGTTTACTGTTACCCAGGGTACCTGTTATCAGCATGTTATTGGGAGGTTTACTGTTACCCAGGGTACCTGTTATCAGCATGTTATTGGGAAGTTTATAATAAGTTTGTGTTTGATCAGAATCTTCGCTGGGGGTGATGGTGGATAAGACGTCGGATGACAGGAAGCAGACAGAGTTGGGCATGAAGGAGAGAACTGCCCGGTACGGTGTTCCTCACCACTCACGCTACCTCACTATTACGTTACATTAGTCACCAATATAATACCGCATTCATTATATGTCCTGATATATCTCCACATGAAGGAGAGGACTGCCCGGTACGGTGTTCCTCACCACTCACGCTACCTCACTATTACGTTACATTAGTCACCAATATAATACCGCATTCATTATATGTCCTGATATATCTCCACATGAAGGAGAGGACTGCCCGGTACGGTGTTCCTCACCACTCGCGCTACCTCACTATCACGTTACATTAGTCACCAATATAAGACGGCATTCATTATATGTCCTGATATATCTCCACTCTATCTCTTTTAGGTCTGTCCCATCTCCTCCTGCTTCTCCTGGACCCCAGTTTTGGTTGTGTATGTTTTAATACGCCTCATCACCTAAGCCGTATCCGACCTCATCACTCCCTTCTCGGCTCACTCTATAAGGGCTCCTTTACAAGCGTCACAAAAACCTGTCCTGGTCTTAAATAATATGGCTCCAAAATATCACATTTGGTCATTTATAGCAATCGAGTAATTGTTGTGGTTGTCATATTCAGCAGTTGTATGGGTTGTGTTGGATCATGAATTATTGCACACGTGTTCATGGTAGCCACGTATAATTGGATGGGGATCTCACAAAGGTCGACAAATAGCTCTGTTCATTTTTCTTCAAACAGTCATCATTTTGATACAACTCTCTCGAATCTTCCAGTTTGACCGATCAGTGTAGTATGATGCGAGAGACAAATCGCAAAACATGCAGTTCAACTGATGTGATGTCACAAGCACTGCCATGGCAACAGCCAAGTGTTGGGGATAGACATCAATACTGTCAAGTGGAATCATGTTATTTGAGGAAGCATTTCAATTCCCCTTTAATATATTAGTGGCCAACCACAAGTGGCGCTTCTTGACTAAAGTACCCTGGGGCAATGTGGTCTTTGTTAGCAAATCCATTGATATAGTTGAGAGAGAAGTTGAGATGTAAGATGTCTTTAAAAGATAACGAAGATTATTCAGGATAGGGAAATCAATTATAGCTACTGTATTCTCTTGAGAAAGAATTTCTGACCATGTGACATAAGCGTATGTGCCTAATTCCCCTCTGTATCACACTCACAGATTGCAAAGGCCACCACCCATTTCACTACAACCATAGCTTTTGATTACTATAGTTATCCCGCTTTATTTTCACTGCATGAGGGTGCATGTGTTGTACATCAAGGTTGTACAACAAGCTAGAGGAGGTTCAGAAGCAGAAGGTGGAGACAGACCGTAAAGCTCTCTACGCCGAGAACCGCCAAAAGGCCAAACTCTTCCACGAGGTCAGTCCTTTGTGATCCCAAGTCAATCAGTACAAAACTTGTATATTTCAGTTTCGCAAGTGAAGACATTTAATAAATATCCAACGTAACTTGCATGTTTAAAAGTTAGTACATGTTTGTCCATCAATGACAGTGCTACGCCAGAAAGATGGTGTCTTTATCTTAAATCTTGCTCATATGCCCATGTTGTGATAAGCTGTTAGAATAACTGTTTAACTTGGTATATTAAATAACATTAGTTTGAAGTAGAGAGACTTTATGTGTGAATCATGCAGGCATCAGATGGAACAACAGTAGGTTGTTGATGACAATATGAATCATGCAGGCATCAGATGGAACAACAGTAGGTTGTTGTTGATGATATGAATCATGCAGGCATCAGATGGAACAACAGTAGGTTGTTGATGATTATATGAATCATGCAGGCATCAGATGGTACTACAGTAGGTTGTTGTTGATGATATGAATCATGCAGGCATCAGATGGAACAACAATAGGTTGTTGATGATATGAATCATGCAGGCATCAGATGGAACAACAGTAGGTTGTTGATGATTATATGAATCATGCAGGCATCAGATGGTACTACAGTAGGTTGTTGTTGATGATATGAATCATGCAGGCATCAGATGGAACAACAATAGGTTGTTGATGATATGAATCATGCAGGCATCAGATGGAACAACAATAGGTTGTTGATGATATGAATCATGCAGGCATCAGATGGAACAACAGTAGGTTGTTGATGATTATATGAATCATGCAGGCATCAGATGGTACTACAGTAGGTTGTTGTTGATGATATGAATCATGCAGGCATCAGATGGAACAACAGTAGGTTGTTGATGATATGAATCATGCAGGCATCAGATGGAACAGCAGTAGGTTGTTGTTGATGATATGAATCATGCAGGCATCAGATGGAACAGCAGTAGGTTGTTGTTGATTATATGAATCATGCAGGCATCAGATGGAACAGCAGTAGGTTGATGATGATATGAATCAGATTGATTCTGTTCTTGTTTTCATAGAAACAGCAAGCAGTCCGCAAGAAGAAGTTGGAAAGTAAGAAACGTTAAGAACAGTGGAACTATGGTCCACTCTGTTCATCATCAGGACAAGCTGTGCCTTTGTCATGCCTCTTCCTGATGCTGGATGTTATGTTCCCATGATACCAGTATCTCAATGTTACTGAGGCTATTGCTGCTGGGTTTTACTCTGAATCAATCAATCTTCATATATCTCTATCAACATCATTTGAGTTACGGCATTGATGTATGTGAGAAAAAGCACAATGCCAACTAAAGTCACTATTGGAATTCGTAGATTTAACTATTTATTGTTTGTGCCTGACAGTATATATAGGATATTTGCTGCTGATTAGTTTGCAACTCGTTCTGTGTAGTACCGCACTTTATTTAGAAATAACCATCATATGTGATTAGTCTTTGATTGGTTTATGCCTAACTGCCCTACATAAGTACTATGTTAAGTGCAGAACCATATGAGGTAGTGATTTATATGTCTGACCCTGCAGTGTTGTGACTGAATGATCCTTGTCATTAAATGTTGCTATACAGTTGTGAATAGCATTCATTGATCTCTGTCATGGATACAAATTTTATTTGGCGTTTCCAATGACTGGTGACATCATTTCCTGTTTCTGGGTTGCCAAAGTCTAGTTGTGATGGTATCCAGTTTTTCTTAGAAATTAAATGTCCCCTCTGTTAAAGCGTAGTGGGTATTTAAGTTTGCCATGATTCAATGGTAACCGGTTGCCAAGGTTACATACACAGTGAATCATATCTGGCTAAAAACGTCACTAAACCGTGCGGCGTCTCGCAAGCTGACAGTAACGTTATGACTACCCTCATACAATGAGAGTAACGATTGGATTTGATTGGTCACAATGGTGTGAGCGCTCGTAACGAACCATCTCAATCGTCATCCGACTTACAAGTAATCGCGAGCTCTGATTAGACAATCTAAATAAGAGCACCAATCAGAGCTCGCGATTTCTTCGCCCCGGACGAAGGGCTGATGATCGATAAACTTCCGGGTACAGAAAACTTGCTAATCTGCTTAAATAGTGTTTGAACTCGAATAAAGTAACCTTTTGGGTAGCAAATATCGGGGCGGATGATTTTGTTAGGTAGAATGACATGTTCTCGATGGACATGGAGCGCGACAGGCTCGTATACGGGACTTAAGATGGTTGAGACGAGATTTTTGGTGAGCTGGTGGCGAAATGGTTGTCCCCCCTGGGCTTATGTATACATAGAAGATAGCGGTCACAGCCGGCCAATTCAAATCCCAGGGATGTTAGTTAATAAGATATTAACGAAATAAACCAAATTTACCAAGACAGCCACTCAAGACCGTTAGATGATGGGTGACCAGGGCAAGAATCTCGGTGACGAAAAGTTAATATCTGCTTAAATAAAACTACAATTCGTCTGTTACAACTTGGTAGTTGGTATCCGCATCAAGTGGTTGCAAAATGAAGGGGCAAATAGCTAATTGAATTGGCTGTACAAGTTAGTGTTCGAACCCTGCGCTTCACCAACAACGCTAATGCACGCTGAACTGGCATGTTATATTGTACAAGATAAGTACGCATGGCATTAAAGTGTCAGCAATTAAGTGAAACAATTATTTCTTTAAATTAGTAGGAAAATGAACGTAATGCACGGCACGAAACTGTTCCAACCATAGCATCAACAGATGCACACAAAATAAGGACAAATCGCTTTCACCGCACCGCACCTACATATACACAAATATACCGGAGTCTAGTGCTACTTGGAGTATATGCGAAGGTGACTGTCCCATCAGCGACCATTTCTTGTCATGAGTGGAGGCGGGAGGGGAAGTCCTTACCAAAGATTATACATTACAATGAATAGAGAGATATATGGATAATATTCTGTACCAAATGGTATATTATTACACATCGTATTAGTCTAGAATAAAGATGAAACTGAAGAGAGAGAGAGAGATTTATACGTGTGTGTATATATATATAGCCATTTACATGCTTCTGGACAATGCGACCAATCTATCTCATAGGTACGCTCTAAGAGGGTTCGCTCCTATTAGCAATGATCATCTCTCTAAAATGATCTCTCTCACACTATATCTCGTCTAGGTCTATCTCTATATGGAATCAACAAAAGCACATGGGACTTTTTGCCCAACATCTTGGGGCTTGGTCGAGGCAACCCACACCCCCGAATTAATCACCCCCGCATTAATCAAAGAATCCTATGTGGTTTTTAGAGACTATGGCCACCACGCGGCTCACAGATGGCGTGATCACATATTTTCTTGGGCGTAGGCGCGAGTTTGATCACACTTTGACAAGACTAAGGAATGTCCACATTTTCTTCTCTCATTTCTATCAATATCGCACACTGGACCATGGCCATTCTTATTGCTCTGCTCTATCTGGAAAATCTATCTTAGCTTTGTATAATGCCAAATTGCAAATGAAGTAGAACTATTCCAAATGTGGACCAGGTTATTTTCACTGGGTATAGAACCCGAAAAATTCCGGGATACGAACCACTACTATTTATCCGATAGCTACTCAAGACAACGGTTTAGTTTTCATTAACCGTGGTGTCCGTCGCAGACGAAACAGGTGCCTTTGGCCGTGTAGAAAAAGCCCGTCGTGTTAACTACTGACAAACCCAATATTATACACTTGTAATGTGCTAGCTAGTTTTATTCTATATTTTCAAATACACGAAATAGAAGCAATGAATACTTCAAATCATCCTGTCATACAGACACATCATAGTTAATGTAAAAACGGAAAACATGACCACCAATCGTGAACATTATCAAGACTTCGTAATACTCATTAAAGCAACAGTACACTGTATGATAGAGAGCAGTCCGCAGACAAATACTTGCTAGGTTATCCTTAAAAAGTTGCATATCACAGACATGGAATATCACAGAATAGTAACATTATTCGGCTGTCTGGTCAGCAGCAGCAGCAGCAGCAGCAGCAGCACTCCCGCAAAGTCAAACTTTGACTTGACCTAGATTATTGTACAATCGGTCAATCAGAGCTCATCTTTTCAGGATGGAGGCCCGGTAGTTTGGTACCTAAGTTCCGTAAGCAGGCTCTCCATACTGATTCTAAACCGATACATATCCGCGAACTAGAATATTTAATTCAAGTTTCGTATACACCCTGCATTTGATAAAATACAAACGGAACGTTGGATATGTAACAGTAAAATTGGTCCCAAATACTGATAAGTACGATAAGAAAATGAACGGAATCTCATATTTTCCTTCACACAGTGTTGCATGTTTGGTGATTACAGACACAGGAAATCAAAGAGACAGATATAAAGCCTGTATTAACATATAAGATGGAATTCATTGCCAGGACATCGTTAGTGCGTTGGTGATGTGGATGCTGTTCCAAACGAAGACGGACTTTGACGAAGCCAGGGCGTATTACGACGATAGCCATATTTGCCGTTGTAAGCCGTAATAGGTTTGATGTCTTTCATGAACTGCGCATGTCCGTCCACGACCTCTCGCGAGTGACCTGACAATAAACGATGAACGCTTGTCGTAATTCATTTGTGACTAATAGTGATGCATTTAATCTATTTCTTAAAGAGTTATATTTATACAACATCTCATTTCAGTTATTTGCAGTTTCTCCAGATTTCCTTTGGCTAAATTTGCAATCAGTCACATGACATACCATTGACAAAACCAAGAATAACAACATTTTCATCAAGATCCATCGGCAATCGGATCTTTATGCCATGAGCCAAGACCCGAAATAACTCCTACAATCTACGAACGCGTCCAACAATCGCCACACAATGAGATCCAAGCGCCTGTGACATCACTTGCGCTCAACCTACCTGCTCCAAATTGGTTCCTTCGGGAGAGGTACTGGAAGCCAGCCCCTGACGAGTAGAACCGATCCATGACAGGCCCGTCGATAGAACAACCGTAAACTTCGTCCTGGCCACAGACGAATGCAGCATTATTACATAAAAACGTTTAGAGAATGACCGGGGCTACAACATATGGATGATCCATTAGTTTTCAAAGACAAAGTACAAAGCTTCAAAATCGTTATATTGGAGGTCCCTATAGCGTTGCTTTATGGACCTCCAGTATTATAACACCTATTTTGCGGGCGCAAAGTGGGGTCGGGCGGGATGTCGCAAATTGAAAGCAGACATATGTCAGTTGACTCAGTTATAATATCATTAAATGAACCCCCGAATAATCTATATCCTTCATGAAAAATCTAGGTAGCAATGTAGTGACTGCGCTTTGAATAGACAAAGATTATGCTCATAATTGATGAAATATGACACGAGCGCCACTTCAGGCCAAAACCAACATCAGACCCTTATCGATTCGTAACGCTGAAATGGGAACCATCAATCCACGCCTTAGATATAACAACACGAATACCATATACCCCAAATAAACGCGATGAGAGGAATCAAAGATCAAGCGAGTGAGGAATGGCACACGGACCATGACACATCTTACCTGCCCTGTCTTCCTCAGTGTGCTGTCAACGCCATGGAAGGAAAAGTAGCTCTTGGGGTGCTTATCTTTCTTTGAGTTGTATGGGGGGACAACTGGTCCGAGTTTGGGGTTGGCTTTCGAGTAATCTGTTGAGATACTTGAGCAGGCGATTGAATCCAGTGTGAACCCTTGTTCTTTTTGGAGATGTTCCTGTGGGGTTGGGGTGATAGGCGTGCGATAGATCTTATTGTGACGGCCCCGGGCAGAGCGCTGGGGCTGCTGCTGCTGCTGCTGCTGGGATGTCGTACTCATTGTAATGATGCCCGGATGTCTTTCTCCCACTGCAACCACACCAACAATCCTCACTTACCTATAAAATTTTCTTTTCAAATAATCATTACAATTGTCACGTTATTATAATTCTGTGGAAAGATACACTGTCTCTCAAACCATTTATTGATGTGCACCTCTAAAGAAGGCAGAATCTATTCTGAATATAAAATTACCCATTCAAGCCAAAATGGTGTGTAAATATCCAACCAACGAAATATATTGATCTACCACTGGGGCAATAAGTGACCCCATCCAATGATTCACTCTGAGAACGAGGCTCCCCCTCAGGGGTTCAATTGTTGAGAAGCCTCACAATAAATGGTTGTTGATGGTAAAATATTCACAAGGCGTAATGCGAAATTAACTTCAATAAATGCCGCCTAAGCAAATGCCCCAAGATGGAAGTCATACAAATAGTTATCAGATTAGAATAATAATGAGGTGACAATGACATGCATGGCCTTGGAGGGTCCACTCTAACCAGCTGAAGTCGTTGGACGTTGACACAACACCCACCCGAACGAATGGATTATATTTGGGGAACTACTTCATTTATGTGTGGAGCAAGGAAAGTTTAAAATAAGGGTAACATTAATTAGTATTTCCATGAAATTTTATAGAATCTATCATGGTTATCTAGTTATTTGCCAAGGAATGGGCGGAGTGGATTCGATCACGTGATCCAAGTGAAGGGTTAATTCACCATTGTGAAAAGGGCAACTCGAGGATTGATCCAAGTGAAGGGTTAATTCACCATTGTGAAAAGGGCAACTCGAGGATTGATCCAAATGAAGGGTTAATTCACCATTGTGAAAAGGGCAACTCGAGAATTGATGCAACTAAAGGAGTTATGCGATTTACAGCGGTAATATACAGATTAAATAACATTACATGTTGAATCAATATAGCGTTATAAACCGAATTGCTGTGGACGAAAAGCTATATCGTCGACACAAACTCACATCTCTTGAGGGACATATGTGTTGTTAGCACTACTCCATACACCCGTGAATTACGCTGCGTTATATTTCAAAGGAGTATATAATGTAGGATCAAGAAGCAATGGTTTAAATGAAACTAGACAATGAAATTTGACAGTGTGTTTTTAACACAGTTATGCATCTATAGCAAAATAAATAAACAGAATTACTAAACACAGAATTAATATTAAACTCCTATAAAATAAACCGAACAATTGACATAATAGATACCTCACAAACTATGTTTATGTTGTGTTATATACAGTCGAATTTGCTTAAGCTCCCTTGATACAGTTTTTTGTTGACAGAGTTCACAAAAGGGAGCGTATCGCAATTCAGACGACTTCAGCTGTCGTCTTATTTGTTTAGCGTCAAAAAACGGATGGACTGCCTTACAAATTATACAGAGCTATTAACTTAACTGGTGTTGAAGCCAGCATTAAGACAAATCGTAAGCGGTTATCGAACGCTAGCAACGCCGAGTTCTTACCGACACTCAGTGTGTACGAACATCAAGGTGTTATTTGAGAGCTATCAACGTAGACTACTGATAACAACCCACCTCTTCACGCAGCCAAGCTACCTCCTCGCAACACAACATCAATATAAATAGAATATATTAACAGAATAAGAAAATGTACTCACATACAAAAACACTACTGCCTAGCTAAGAAACTATCCCCAGCCTTTGCCGTCACCAACCTGTCAACACGACCCCACTGGTAACGCTGACGTCACAAGCTTTGACAGCTTAGACCTTAAGCCGATCATTGACGGTCGTCTTTAAGTCAACCCTTGCCCGAACACAACAAGGGGGGATTTTGTTGAGCTGTTGATGTGTTGGAATGTGGATTATGCATTTCGAGAACCTGTTATAGCAATACAATAAACCTCCCTCGCGCCGCGTGCTTGTTTTGCCAAGAAGGTCACGATAGCATATAAAAAAACCACGATATTCTAGGTGTGGGCTGAATAAGTTGTTTTGTCGCTAATTAGAGAACATGACATTGGTCGGTGAAGCAAAGTCGATATCAAGCTTGATATTTTATTCAATATTATCAGTTCTGAGGATCAATATCAATGAGAAGGTTTGGTTATGAACCAACGAACACTAAGAAATTATAAGTTATGATCAAATCCTAAGGTCCAAACAGACAAATAACGTCAAAAACTAAAAATGTGGATTCCTGGCGACCACATGATATGGCGATACATCTCTCTATATTTCCATTGTGCTGTGCCTGATCACGAAGATTTGTAAAGGGGTGGGATAATCTGCATACCGTGTGATGCGCTTGATTCATGGACCACTCGTCAGCATTGATCACCGTCAAGCCGCTCATGCGCACTGTCGCCCAACAGGTAGCGTTCCGGTTGCTATGACACGTGATCGACACAGCGGTTTTACATCTTGGCTGGCTCGGCCTGGGAGTCGATTGATCGATTACAACATCGGTGCGAGCGCTCTCTCGGGGATTATACCTGCGCGATTTGTCCGTGCATATGAGAACCAGTCCCTTAAGTCTTTGGCGTGTTTAAGACAATTAGTTTCCCCATATTGAAACATTGTCCCCGGCGTCATTCCACACGCATAGTGACTGTTGTTGATTGTTTGTAGCTAATTAAATGTCAGAGGTGAAAAGGATCGTATTGTGGTACACCAGTGCCCTCAGTGCTAACCGTTGACGAACTTAGGCCTTAAAGATGCTTTTTGCGGCGATTTAGTGCAATTAAAATTTTGCTTCCATTTTTGTGTAGTTGCTATAATGACTCGTACATAATCCTTTCATGTTCTTGGAATCACCATATCATTATCATTTAGCGATACGAGGCGCAAAAACGAACGAACGAAACAAACTACGAACTTTAAATAATTTTTTTATTATTGAAATGGATAAGGACCTGGACCAGTAACCACGCATGCGCAACTTTCCAATTTTATGGTATTATCGCTCAAACTCCGCCCGTTTTCAGCTTCAAATGTACTGTAGCGTCAACCGTATGCCATATTTTGGTTAAAATTCACGTCCCGTCAACAACAAAATCGAACTTTACAAAGGTCGGAAACAAAGCTGATTGGATTCGAGTTTTTGGATATCGTTACTAAACGTAGTAGGGAAACGGTTGATTTATCTTTTTTCAAACAAAAATTTTAATTATTTTCGATGAAATGTACCTTTAACAGGCCAAAACTTAGCGATGTTGTACTGAACCTACAGTAACGTCTTCGCAGTCTACCTGATGCAAGAAACTCATGATGAACACACTATGTCGATGTGAATCATGGATCACCGTTACAGCTTTGTATTTTAATCTTAACAGATATATGCCTCTTGAGTTAACGCATAATTCATTTCCTTTTAGCTCAATCCACTTACACAACTCCTCGATGCAGCATGATTTGTAGGAAAAAAGGAAAAACACCATTTTCCATGAATTGGTCACAAAATCACTTCAATAATGTCGCTAAATGATTAAGATCAAATGATATGATGGACCAGATATACCGCTTATGCAATAGAAAATCCTCGAGGACTCTTATCAATCAGTCGATGTGAAAACACAGCTAGATTTGGAAAGTTAGTGACATGTATCGGTCAGTAACGCCACGCTCTCAGACCGAGTCAGGAAGTATTAGCGCAGAGCAATGATTGTAACGTCCCGACAGCGCATGCGTGATTATTACATACCTTGCGTGTTTAGTGTTTATGTCGTATGATGAACATACGTCATAAAATAAGACGGCCAAGTACAGCTCACCTGCCGCGATCAACTGACAGTAAATGGCGGTATTTCTGTAAAGAAAATAATATCTTTATACCACAAAATGTAGTTGCCGATTGTTGATCTTTAGGGTGGCGCCACTTACCGGTTTGAGGGAACACGTGACGCTCATGTGGCGCTGAACATCCGGGTTCGTAAAATATCCCCTGGCATTCGTGTCCACCGAGGCATCATATTTAGGGATAATGTCCTTAAACCTAGTTCGGCTTTTCTCCGTTTTGATGGCATCGTTGACGAAGCTCTGTTCCCGCTCCAGAAGGCAATCCTCGGCATGGATCAGACGCTGGGCGATAACTCGAGTGGATGCGGCCAGCGGATTGCTGTAATACGACGACCCGGATGTCGCTGGAGGTAACCGAGATGACCTGACGGGGGATAATGACCTCTGAAGAACGACGGTCTGGGACACGCAATGGAGCACATGCACTCAAACAAAAGACTGAAACACTTTGCGATGCTGTGCACTGTTAGTTTGCTTAGTGGCGCTTTTGTTCCTGTCAGTATTACTATCATCGTTATTATAAACATAAGGATTAAAGACATTTGACGCAAATAATTAAATTCTAAATCAGGCGACAAACAAAACGCCTACTATACTGCTGTTGGTGTTTACACAGGATTGCTCTTACCCTGCACCAACATGTCATCCCATTTCCATTCTATTATTGTCCAGTAGGGAACGCTAACCTCGCAATGCGCGGGAGAAGTTGGAGGAGATAACTTCCGGTCGCCCTGCACAATGTTTTGGTTCACCCGTTTCCGGACATCCGGTCTGGTGACGTAGTGATGACAGTGCGGATCTGTGAGCACATCGTACGGGGGCAATAGAGTTCTGTTGTATTTGGTCCGCAGTTTTTCACTGATAATGGCATCGTTGATAAAGCTCTCTTCACGACTGGCGAGTTCTTCTGGGGGAGGGGTCGGAGGACAGCGATGCCGAACACTCAACTTGTTGACATTTTGACTGTCATCCATCTTTGGTATTGGCTGTCAGGAAAAAACGTACAAGTTTGAGGTTGCTCAGCTCAAGCGCTCAGATTACCAGAATGGTCATTTTTTCTCTTTCTGAGTCTATTTATAGGATTTTCTTGTAGCCTTCGACATCGAACAAATTCAATAATGGACTGCAGGATTGATGTAAATTGATCATAGTCATTGATAAAACTTCGTGATATATTGATATCCGTGAGGTTCGAGTCGGTCAATGAATCCGACTATTTCCGTGATTATTACTTACTTGTGACGTCACATATAATGCACATATCCAACCGAGGGTGATTATATCAACACGTATCTTACCTTATCAGTTAAAGTGATGCCAACTGTTCGCTTGACCAGCGGTGACTCGAAGTACTTCTTACTCCATTGATCCGTGTAAGCATCGTATTTGGGGATTATAGGTATCTTACGAGGGACGTTGTAATGCCATGTCTTCACTGCGTCTACGTTGTACGCGATCTCACGGGATTTGTTGACGTCACGGGGCGGAAGCGGACCAGGGCGCGTCTGTATTGTGCCTGGTATAGCTAAAGGACTGATATAACAGCCATTGAAAGCCATCTTACTTTGAAGTGAAATAAAAAAAAAAATGATTTTGAAATATCTCTCTCTAGAATGTCGAATTTGATTGCTGCGATAATGAACCTGGAAATAGCCAGTCTGAAGCATGACTCGACAATATATGGTAAGGCAGCCTCTTGGTTCCTCTTGGCAGGTGCGACAAACTGGTAGGAGCACCGCCCTAGGCGCCTGGAATAAACAGGCACAATAGAAGCAAAACGTCGGTAGCTTTATTGTCGACACCTCAGTGATCACGTCACCAGGGTCAGTTGTTTTATTGTCGACACGTCAGTGATCACGTCACCAGTAATAGAAGACATCTTTGTGATAAACACTGGCCTTCACACGATCTGCGTGATAAGCAGGCTGGTTGTTTTCCCGTCGGCGTCTCCTCGCCCCCGTCCCCATTAATTCTCCTCTTACCCCCGTACCGTCCCGCCATCACCCCGGGCCTAACCCAGATCATCGAGTGATCCATTCAGCGAACAGTTTGTTCCACCATCCAGTCCGGCCCTGCTTTGGTGAAAACATTTGGAAAAAAAAAACATAAATGAAAAGCTGTTTTAACCTCATAGAAGCGATCGTCAATGCCGCGTTCGTGTTTTTAAATGCTTGCATCAAAGCACTGTTACCCAGCAACATCAGAAGACAATCCCACCCTCTGTATCTATTCTAGGTAATGACAAATTCCCCCCCAATTGGTATCATGGAGAATGTTCAAGAACAACCCCCCCCCCCCCCCTCCCTCATGTCTCCCCGAATCCTACCAGCCCCTGCAGATCAATGATGAACGTTCCCTTAGAAGTAATATCAGTAATAACTTGAGACGTTTTCACTTTTTGCTTGTGCCTTACCATGTCAGCAGTATTTTGATCTGTTGTATTTATAAACTATATGTCCAGATGGCTCATGTGCTGACTCTGGCCCTGTTTCCGGGGAGTCATTGGACTAGCGAGTGGGGCGAGCACTGCTGGTATTGCAGAACGCATCGGCGAAGACTCGTACTCCTAAGCTTATATCGGCAATATATTATCCTGCTTAATAACCTAGGTATTACATCTAAGGTCTTGTTAACAGCTGTAGATGCTTTCCAAGCATATTCATAAATGCTAAATCCTTAATTGCCCTCGTGCGCTTGCACGAGTGCTAAAAAGACATGAGGTGTGCGAAATTAGCATCAGTTGGTCGGCCCTGTACTCTGGTAGCTGAAATCACACCCATTTAATATCCTACCCTACATACAACCCTAAACCCACCAATTACCAAAACCCTCCCACCCCGCAAGCTATTCCCACCAAAAAGCCACCCCAAACAACCTCACCCATCTCACTTCGCCGGCAACATACACCACCTGGAAACTGTTACATAGACCTGAACGACAGGAAGTGCTAACAAACAGCTCTGAACTCACCCCTGACAGGAAGTGCTAACAAACAGCTCTGAGCTCACCCCTGACAGGAAGCGCTTACAAACAGCTCTGAGCTCACCCCTGACAGGAAGCGCTTACAAACAGCTCTGAGCTCACCCCTGACAGGAAGCGCTTACAAACAGCTCTGAGCTCACCCCTGACAGGAAGCGCTTACAAACAGCTCTGAGCTCACCCCTGACAGGAAGCGCTTACAAACAGCTCTGAGCTCACCCCTGACAGGAAGCGCTTACAAACAGCTTGAGCTCACCCCTGACAGGAAGCGCTTACAAACAGCTCTGAGCTCACCCCTGACAGGAAGTGGTAACAAACAGCTCTGAACTCACCCCTGACAAGGAAAAAGACATCAAAGCACAAGCATGATTTTATTGAACTCAAGTTGCATACAACAAAACACCTGCAGGAGCGATATCCATTGTATGTAAACACCTGTTGAACACCCACACACTAATAACAAGTGGACGGGTAGATGTGGTCGACGTGTAAAGTAAAACAACCCGGAAAACCCCCCATGCTAAACCAAACACAAACTAAATCACCATCAACGTAATATGATGAATACATACATTAGCCCCTAACAGTGATCTCTCAATGAGCAGGGGGGGGGGGGGGGAGGGGTGAGTGGTAGGGAGTAATAAATGGTCAATCAGGGCAATGGCGCATGAAAGTTATTCGAGAATCTTTCATCTGGTGAGTTGTGATATGAATATCAAATAACAGTACCAGTGACCTTTACGAATGTAAGCAAAAAAGACACGTGAGAAATCAACGCTTATTGAATCATTATGATTAACGATTAACCACAAACAATGAACGAGAACGGTATCATAACGTTCATACGTTGTCTGTAAAATACTGTCCAACAATCGAACCTCGGGCAGCACATGTGAGTTGCTCATAGCAAGACTTATAGCAGAACACCCTATACAGCGCGAAAAAACAACTCAATATACACGACCACATCGATTTCAGCAAACCCCTCTCGCGAACCGAGACAATCAATTCATAACTTAATTCAATAAACTGTTCGATATCAGAGATCAGTAAAGCCTGCGATAACCGGCGCAGTGTAGGATTTCCCTCGCAAAGGATTGAAGGGTACAGACCGGACAGCTTTCTGCTCGGTGGGGCCGTAGAAAACAGGTGTTTCGAAGCTATCTTGGCCTTGCGATGACGAGACTGCGGAATAAGTCGTCTTGCTCCTGGAAGTAGCCTTCTGTGGTTGGCTCTGATGTGATGTCGAGTGTGCCAGTCTGTAGGTAGCTTCAGAATGGTCTTCACTGTTTTCATCCTGAACCAAGATACCTCTGGCCTCCAACGCACGGATATGCGATAGCTGCCATGGTTTAAGACCTGATGTGGAAATCCGCTTTGAGACAGCTCCAGGGGAAGCAGGCTCTTGGTTTTCCTTTTCAGACGAGACAACTGGTTTTGGACTAGGAGAGGATTTGGCGCGAGTGACAGAGTCACTTGGTTTCGAAATAGCCTCATACTGAAACTTGGTTTGACGCACCGACTGTCGAGGAGTGCTGGGAGGTGATGGAGGAGGTTGTGGTTGACTGGATGACATGGGTACCTCTGATTTCCCTGTGCCTGGGGAAGATGAACTCCATGCACCAGGAGCATATGTTCCAGGGGCTGCTGATCCAGGGGCTGCTGAAGCAAAGGGCTTTGGAGGAGTGTATTTGGGAACTTCTACATTCACCCCCACTCTACCCTGCCAAGGCTGACTTTCCATTTGCACATCTCCAGAATGTACCCCAAACAATCTTGCTCCACCTTGTTTAGGTTGGTTCTGTAATGGAGCTATAGGACCCCCCTGGTAGTCACTCAACGACTGCTGAAGAGCCGGAACTGGTACGGAACTCGGTTTGGTTGCAAACAATGGTTTGGAAGGAGTGGGTGGGGGGCGATTTCCTAATTGAGGCAGAGGTGGGGCTTGGGGAATGTTAGCTTGAGGCAGAGGCGGGGCCGGGGGTACGTCAGCTTGTGGCAAAGGTGGGGCCGGGGGTACGTCAGCTTGTGGCAAAGGTGGGGCCGGGGGTACGTCAGCTTGTGGCAAAGGTGGGGCCTGGGGTACGTCAGCTTGTGGCAAAGGTGGGGCCGGGGGTAGGTGAGGCGTTGTTGTAGCTGTAGGGGCACTATGTTGTGTCGATGTTGACGATATGGTGACTTTCTCGTCAACCTTTATTGGTTGGATGACAGTTGCATCAACTGATACAACCGACACTGGATCCTTCGACTCTGATGGTTTGACATCAGTTTCTGGGACAGTTGGTTCCTGTACTGTCGCAAAAGTCGCTGCTCGTTTTGAAGGAGCTTGGAGCCAGCCTTCTTGTGCAGGTACATATTGCGGCATACCTGGCATTACTGGCACTTTGTGCGGGACAGCGGCTGATCCAGTACCCCCACTCTGGGTTACACCTGTCTTTTTCCATGGCAGATGGACAGGCTCTGTCTGCCTTACAGGTGGTTGACTTCTACTCCTAAACTTGCCTCCCTTTTCAGACTGCTTAAAAACCAGATGAACATCTCCGGCAGTGTGATTAGCATCCGGGAAGTTGGGCAAACCATCCAACAAAGCTTGCAGATGGCGCAAGTCTAGCGATAGGTCCTGTGCTTGATGTCTAGCGGTTTTGATAATATCTTCTTTCCCAGAGAGTAGTTTATTTGCAGCATTCAATTTCTCTAAATCGCTAATATCGAGAGCACTTTTGGCAGTCTTGGAATTGACATAAACGCCCTGCGATAAAGCGGACCCAATCACTTTTCCCATACCGGAAAAATAGAAGATGGTGTCATAGAACTCATCCGGAAGGGGATTATACTGCTTGAGTTTGGGATAAAAGGGAGCATCGT
Organism: Urechis unicinctus; assembly: GCA_034190875.2. Classification (NCBI taxonomy): domain Eukaryota; kingdom Metazoa; phylum Annelida; class Polychaeta; order Xenopneusta; family Urechidae; genus Urechis; species Urechis unicinctus. Next base: position 55,956,261 of record CM067357.1, read on the forward strand.
AGTCAATCTTTGGTTTCTCTTCCTTCTTTTCCTCTTTAGTCTCCTCCTTAACCGCCTTAGTGTCCACTTCTTCAACAGTTACCTTAGTGTCCTTGACCTCAATTACCTTAGTGTCCTTGACCTCAATTACCTTAGTGTCCTCGACCTCTTTTGCCTTAGTGTCCTCGACCTCTTTAACCTTAGTGTCCTCGACCTCTTTTGCTTTAGTGTCCTCGACTTCTTTTGCTTTAGTGTCGACGGCTTTGATCATAACCTCCGCATTCTTCACTGGCTCCTCAACAGTGCTTGTTTGGTCACCTTTAGGTATATCAGCACTTGCATCATAGCTTTCTTCTGCAGTCTCCACATCAGCAGTGATTGTAAATTGCCCCACCGGGGCCTCAACCGCGGCTTGGTCTTCCTCCGTTTCAATATCAGCACTTATAATCAGGTGGCCTGGGGCAGCATCCGATGTGACATTAACTCCTTCAGTGGCACCACTTACGTCGTGACTGTCAACGCTCACTCCTTCAGTGGCACCACTTACTTCGTGACTCACAACGCTCACAGATGACTCCTTTTGAATTTCTGATGTAAGCTCTAAAGTAGGTGTCGTGCCTGATGTAATGACCAGTGTAGTTGTGGGTTCTTGATCTCCTTGAACAACCGTTTCCCCTTCATCAGTTGTGAGAGCAACTTCCTCGTCTTGTTCGGTGGACACCTCACTCACTTCCTCTGTTGTAACCTGAATCATCTCTTCGCCACCAGTGCTAACTGCTATTTCCACATCAGTAGATTCCACTTTAGATTTCTCCGGGGCGTCTACAGAAGTTACAAAAGACACCTCAGTTGACTCTGGTTTAGCCTCCCCATCTTTTTCTGCTTCAGTAACAACCTCTACCGCTGCTCCCTTCTCGAACTGAGACTCGTCTTCAATGATTACTTGCTCACGGGCCTCATGCGAAATCGAAGTTGCGGCATCGCTTGAAACTGACGCTGTGTCTGGCTTATTGGTGTCCTTCATAGCTTCCGTAACGTGAGTTTGCTGAGTTTGTGGCTCAGTAACGTGAGCTTGCTGAGTTTGTGGCTCAGTAAGGTGAGCTTGCTGAGTTTGTGGCTCAGTAACATGAGCTTGCTGAGTTTGTGGCTCAGTAACATGAGCTTGCTGAGTTTGTGGCTCAGTAACGTGAGCTTGCTGAGTTTGTGGCTCAGTAACGTGAGCTTGCTGAGTTTGTGGCTCAGTAACGTGAGCTTGATTTTCTTTCTGTGGCGGCACCGGAGGCCGGGCATCTTCTGGTTTACCAGGTGAGGAATCCACTTGCTTCGACTTTACATCTCTCAGTTTTTTACTTTGAAGAGACGGTTTTTGGGCTTCAACCATTGGAGTGATGGCTTCAGCATCAGATACAAAATCAATATTCGCTTCAAATTCTGAATCGAGATCTAAATCAGATTCTGCTTCTCCTAGCAGCGTGGTGGCAGTTAAAAGAGTTTTAACTTTCTTCTCTTCTCGTTTTGTTGTAATGACTCCATCTTTTGTCTTTGTAATTGTCTTCTCCGTCACCTTCGTTGTTTTAACGCCGTCCTTTTCAGAAGTTTCTTCTTTCTTCACAACGTCAATTTTATCTATCTTACCCTTGTTCGTTTCTTTCATTTCATCTTCTATTTTCACTTGTTTTGGCTCGGTTTTCTTATCATCAGGTTTTGATTTCACAGATTCATCCTTTTTCACCTCTATTTGCTGATTGTCTTTGCTTCCTCTCACCTCTGATGTTTTGGTGGTTTCTCGCTTAGTTGTAGTTATCCCATCTTTTGTTTTCGAGGTGGTCTCTTCAGTCACTCTGGTTTTCTTTACCCCGTCTTTTTCAGATGTTTCCTCCTTTTTCACAACTTCAACGTGATCAGTTTTACCCTTCTTTGTATCTTTAGGTTCCTTTGTGGTTTCTTCTTCCTTAGCTTGGATTTCCTGCATTTTCTTTTTGGCTGCTTCCTCAACTTTCGCATCAACTTTCTTGACTTCCTCTTTCTGACTTGTCTGTTTACCTGTACCGCTGACTTCTGTGGTTTTGGTTATTTTGGTTGTAGTAACTCCATCTTTTGTCTTGGACGTTGTCTCCTCTGTCACTTTTGACTTCGTGACCCCATCTTTTTCTGAAGTTTCTTCTTTCTTCACAGTACCAACATGTTTGGATGTAGGCGTACTTGCGTCACTGCTCTTCGATTTCACACTGGTTTCAACTTTTGTTATCTCTTCTTCCCCTTTGTCAGATGTCTTTATCTCTTTCTTAGAAGAAGTCTTTGTTTCCACGGTCTTCGTCGTCTTTTTGCTGCTCGAGGTTCCTAATTTCCCAACCTTCTTAGCAGGAGGAGCCCCCTTTTTTGTGTCGCCAGAAGCCTTGCTTTGAAACATAGCAAGGCGATCCTTTGCACTCCTGCAACAGATATACATTTGTTGAATAAATAAACAAGAAAATATATTGATCTATCGGTGATGTATGGAAAAAAGGGTATGTCTTCATTTCTCAACCACTACCCCAATGATCAGTATGTTATACTTACATTCCATACATGGCTGCTGTGTGAATTAGTCAACTGAGGAGCAAACAGTTACTTTTGGCAGACAATCTGAAACAATACAATGTCAAATGCCTTTATTCTATCTTTGTTACTAGTTCCATGATAGCGATTCTAGAATTCGATTATCTAAGAAGCTTACAATGTAAAGGCTGACTATACGCTACTCCTCGCGATACGGGGCTTGTCCTTATAGCAACCATTCAGTTTTGTTAATGTACAATTCATTTAACGACAGACCCAACTAGCCTAATAGCTCTAAAGTATCACGTTCAGTCTCGTGAGTGCAATGAGTGGTGTCAAGTTTAATATAGAACTAATCGTGATGTGTTATCCGTAAAGACTAGTGTCAATGACCATACGTCCAACACCAGCGATTTGCGTAGGTGTGGTAGTTTGAGGCAAGTATCAAATGGCAAGCCATATTAGCAACTGCGCCAATAGTTAACTTTGCCCAAGGGGAATGTACAATCAACTCCATAAAGTATCAATCAAACGCGATAGGCCGAGATTATTGCAGGCGGCATGTACAACATAATTGGTATTTCATAACCAGGATTGTGACGGCAGTGTATCATTAATAACAATGACCTTGTTTGTAGAGCGACATTTCCCACCTCCTGTCTACTGACACAGAAGACCCACAGCGTTGTTACAAATGATTGTTGGTGCACAATGCATATACACCTACCCATCATGCACCGCGATGATTACTCCGTAAAGATCGCCAAAAGAGCCAGTAACCTTACTTCCCGCTCTCGCAGCCACTTTTTCAACCATTGCAACTATGCGCCTTTAGTTATTCCAATGTTGCTTTTTATTTGCAAATTGTTTTGTCCACCATAGGTGTTCGTACTAACGCTATGTTCTCCGAATAAATCATGCTGAGCGAGTGCCTAGTCATAATGAGTAATATCTTTAACACTATTTCATTATAAAGAGACCTCATTATGCAACGGGCGAGCAAAAAATCCAAGAGCGCCTGTCCACAATTTGCACGTTATGATGTTAATCTTCACTTCTTTCCTGTGCTGATTCTTTTTAAACCTGTACGTTTATGTGTACGAAATGGATACTATATATATAGCAGCTTCATGACGGAGGAAATGGAGGTAATTATACCAAGTAGCCAAAGTAGTTAGCACTCTGGAATATTAGACGCTCCCCAACTCGTCACTTTACGTAGCCTCTCCAACCAAATACACATTTCGCATCTCAGTTATGAGATAAAAGCTTTCCTCAAAACAGTGTTTATAATCAATGCTAATTATGGCCAGTAAATGCTGATAAGGGGACTACACTCAAACAACATTAGCTGGTTTCCCAATTGTTTGAGTGAATCATAGGAAAGATTCTTACTGGCTAACTACAACCAAATTGGCAAAACAGTGCACGAACTACGTTAAGCCTGGGGTGCAGGTATTCGCTCAGTACTACACTACAGGTATCACCGCAGTAAGTCATATCTTTAGGTCATTTACAAGACGCAAGTCAAGTAATACTGTCAAAAACAATCACTATTACTCCCACGCAGAGTTCGTTCATCAGCGCAAGACTAAAAGTAGGATATATTGCAAGTGTTGTATAGCGAGCTAGAACCAAAGTCGCGTGGAGCAAGCTAGGCAACCACAAGCGAGCTCGCCATCAGCGGGGCACGGGTTGTAAATCGAGGTTAGTCGTATCTTGAGACAGGAAGTTAGAACCAGATATAAGTAACATCGTGTACCAGCTAAGATATAGGCCATAGAGGCTGCAACTCTTGGCTTATGTAACCTATAATATTGACTTGGCCGTCAGCGGAGTAATAAACAGGTGACTTCACCGAGGTATATACCAATACTGGCTCATCGTATACGACCGAATAAATCCACCAGAGTGACAGCGCCCCCTGTTCCATGGCCGCATGGGCGAGGCTTCTTCCTGTGATTAATTGTCGGACGACAGCTGCTTTCCTTGCCACATAATTACGTCGCACATTTAACACGCCTACACTGTGCTATGGTTAACGTTTAGAGTTCCCATCCATACCTTCATTTCTAACCCCATTGGGACATTTTGCTAAGGACGGGATGTGATTGTTCAAGATCGGTATTTGATCCGGTTTTGATGATTCAGCACTTGGACAGCTTGTGTAGCGTACATTCTTTCGACATGAATCTTTCGCCGGATTCGTTTTATCTTCTTGTCAGTATACACACATTTAAGTACGGGCGTATACTGGCAAAACTTAACACGAACTTTCTTCCCAATTATTCAACCATATTTTATGAGAGGGGTTTTGTTATCTGCGAAGCGTACTGCCCAAGAAAAAGAGCACAGCGCTGGCAACTACCACGAGTTCCACTTGCCAACAACGCTATCTGGCTAGGAGCGGTTCTGCTGCTGAAGCCTGTTGCTTTATTCATACATCATTAGTAAATTAAACAGCGATTAATAGCGATAAAAACTCAGCAGTACTTTACGAGATGCTCTGATGTTGAATGATTTGTACCACAGGTCCCTATCGAACGCAGATCATAAGAACATCCGGCGACGCCAGATGCTGCGCAGTAACACGTAAACATGTCATCTATGCGCACATGTTTGGTGGTAAGGGAACTACGTCTAGGTCTCCCTCCTTGGTGTTTCACTTTAACAAGGACGCGTGGGGCTGAAGCAAACATTGGACAGCAGGTACGCCTGCTTCGTAATATGCAGAGAATACGAAACGCAAGTAAGCACGAAAAGTCGGGCGGTAAAATGAGACAAAGAATCGAACATGCATTAGCTAGCAAAGGTGGCCATGCGTCATGGCCGCCAATATGTACCACTGACCCAGCAGTCTCGGGCGCCATCATCTATTATCGATACTAACAGCTTTAGGAAAGTAAAACATACAGAATCATCGTGTATTCGTCCTTCGTAAAATGTTGGCGGGAGGAAGGTGAAACCTGCATAGATAATAATGACGAGAAGGAGGTATTCACGCTAAATCTCAACATCTTCTGTCTTCAAAGAGCCAATTATCATATATAAAACCGCAGGAGGGCGACGAGTCCTGGTGATTTACCGTAGAGGCGTGTGTTCAGCGGACGCCCGCGGCGGCAGCCTCGATATCTAACACGACGGGCGATCATAGATCATTATGATTTGTTTTCGTCTGCTATGCGGTAAGCCGTGTTATGTCATTTAATTGTGAAATAATAAACCGTGTTTGTGAGGAAAATAAAGCCCGTTATCAACATGTTCCCCGACCCAGAGAGAGACAAGATATGGAGTGTGTTATGATTGAGCTGAGTTCTCCAATGGCCTCACACCCTCACAGACAACCTGGAATCATTTAGCAAACAAGAAACTTATGGTCGACGATGAGAGAATTACTGTGTAGCGCACCACCATGTATCAAAAACTGGCAGTGGTTGTTCGTATGGGCCATAAAAAGGCACTCGTAGAGAGAGAGACTGCAGGGAGCAGACGCACCGGAAGCGAACGAGGATGTATGGAAAGATCTCATGTTATTTCTCACTTAGCTGACGAATTAACCGGCATAAATAGTTATCATTATAAGATATACAAAATACAAAAGCGACCACGTCTGATAAAAGGCTACTTACTCTGATCTGGGGTATAAATCTAGACTTACGTAAGCTTAGTGTTTATCCTAAATATATGAAAATGTATCAAGCGATATAACTTTCAAAGCGGGAACTAACTAATTACCTACCGAACAACGTCGATTTGGCTGCCAACCAAGCAATTTATAAGATTCTTGTATTGTGCATCATAAAAACAATTGCAAGCTTAGAACTGTTTGCTAGTACAGGAAGGTGTATATCGTCCACAAATGGCTGTTGTATATCCTACAATATTGAACGCATTAAATAAGCAACTACAAATAGAAAGCAACGCCATTTAAATGTCGTCTTTTTATGTCGTAAATCAATGTTGCCTCCGCATTATGGCGGGATCCAATCAGAAATACCCGGATGCATGTGCTTTGGCTTCACACCCGACCCCTCTTATAGACTAACTCAATTGACCTTGACACAGAGGACACCTTCTGGTGAGATACGTCAAACATATATAACTCCATGCACACATTTTGCTGGCAGCCAAGGTGTGTAATACATCATAATTTGACTACAAGTGTACACTGGACTAGCATATACAAACGATCCCCCAGCTCCGCGGCATTCACCTTAGTTCCGACCACGGGCCCATGTACACCTGACAAGGACGACAGCTGATGAAAATGAGTGTTTTAGTGCTAGATTGAGTCTAGGATAAGTATCTGCTTGGGATCTCAGCACGGGCCAGCCCCATCACACGGAGTCATCAATCAATCGGACTCCAATATCGGCAGGAATTTCCATGGTAATAAACTCAAGAGGAGCCATTATTTACCCCAATAGTCAAGGTTGCGAGACATGAAAGGGCATCGACAAGATTGTTGACACATTTGTGTTCCATAAACCTAATATTGAAATCTATATAAACTCTGATTGCATCGCCGCTCATTCGATGTCTTAACCTGAATGACTAACACACACTTGAAATAAGCTGCATGTCACATATATGATACATTAATATACATCTGTTCACTGATCAAATTGTAATGCAAAATAAGCAGCTTGTCAAATCGTGTACTAAGTCGACCTCACTTAAAGTAAGCTGGGTTGTAGAGACAGCAATAGACACAGGGGAGTCTATATGGTTTGCTCGTGTTTATAATTTAATGAAGCGGCGTGCGTATCGTTTAGAGGTAGCAGCGTCTCAATTGCAGCTGTTGGGTAAGTGTATACTGCTTACCCAGTGAGGGTGTGTATGTAATCAGATGGAGCGATGGTAACAGCGCAACCCTGAAGTCCCCATTCGACCTTACATCATATACATATACTCCTGATAAATACATCTTCATCCTGGGAATTCCGTCGGTTTTCTGAACGCCGCTCACTTGGGTCTTATTCTGGAAGATGCCAGACGAAAGATAAGAGCTGATAGAAGGAGGTTTGATAAAGAAGTCTATAGGTGTAGCTCACAATTCCAGCTATTCCACAGCCTCGCGTGGTGTGTGCAGCAGTCAAACATTGTTATTTGGAATATATTCGAATAGGCAATTAACACGCAGTGATTATGGGGTTTCGTGGAGAGTCTGACGCAATAAAGCATTTGTTTCTGACATAAAAAAACCCCTTGCAACTGTTATGAGATAAGCAGCTGGACTGACTACCGATAACCGCCTTCCAATGTGGTGCATAAAATCACTGAGCTTTTTTGGAAATGTGGCGACATCATTCCAATTATCAAAGCCATCTTCACGTAATATCGCTATACATGGTTAACTGCACTTGACACTCCATTAAACTTAGACATATGACATCGCTTTTAAAACATCCTTATGTTCGTTTTCCTACCTCGATTGTTTAGACAAGATATAGCATTTCCTGCATAGCTAATTAAACGAGAGACAAAAATACTGCTCCTTCTAGAAAGAACAGAAACTTCCTTCATGTATTATCGCCAAATATGCTCTACGGATATGAACATCGGCTGCATTCGCCACGCTTAGAGCTCCATCCATCACAATGATTGAGTACCCGCGTCTCTCTCATTTTCAGCAGACAGCAAAAAACTGATTTATTTTGGCAGGCACATGAGATTGCTAAATTGTTCATGTAGTTAAGTTACACTTTCAACTGAAACCCTGAACGTGTAGGTTGATGATAATGCTGATAGCAAATGATATGGATAAAAGGGGTATCTCTGTATTTCTGTAAATATACAACGGGTCAAGAAGTCTTTCAAAGTGTATGTTCGTTCGGACAGTTATTCCGTAAGTGTAAGCTGGGTAACAGGTTAACAGCAATGGGTCGTGAAATCATTGCCAAATGTAAGTGTCTGTCAAAACGATTCAGTGTCAGTCAAAACATATGAAAAGGGCAGATCGACAACTAGTCTTAATCCAATCCAGGGAAACAACAGCAGGTCAAAAGCACACTCGAGTGATATCACCCATATATACACACTGCGCACCTTGTAACTTTATATCTCATAAACATCAATAAAATTTGGTCGAAATGGACTTGAAAGTGCATCCTATATCAGTTGAAATCAAACAGACATCTGTCAACAACCGTTTTGGCTTCTCCTTCATCTCATTTATTTAAAGAAGGCCGTATAAATCTACTCTTGAGAGCTTATGACAATAATATAGAAAGCAACATCCTGGTTCTGAGTGCATTTCTTCCCACAATGTAGGCAGCTTCTGCTATAAATTCATGCCCAGGTTAAGAGGTCAAGGCCAAGAAGAACATCGCCAGTCGCTTCCTTCGCGGTTCGCACGAGGTTGCTATTATAGTGTTGACGCGGTATCTACATGATACATTTATCACTGCTTGCAATTTTTTTCGTTTGCTGTATTCTGTTTACCACTGTGGATGCTTCTGAGGCTGATATTGCTAGAGCTGTTCTATATTTTTTTATATGTTGCGATCAGATGTTTAATTTTAACACCTTCCAACGAGCCATGTCAAAATAAAACCCGGATATATTATCTAGACCATCTAGACCACGTGAGGATTGTCAAATGACATTATTTGTCGCTTTGTTTCAGTATTACAAAGTTGCCCACGGGCGACTGCTTCCTTGAGCAGCAACTGAATTGGAAACCCAACAAACAGATCACTGATTTATTGATAAATGATGTTCTAAACAAAGTTCTCCAACAGGTTCTAAAGTTGAGAAATTTGTTCTATCCATGAGTAAGAAGATGTTTTTGTGGGATAAAAACGTGGAAGTTTGAGTGGACAAGGTAGCCGCGTCGGGAGCAAGCAGCTGGTTAGACAGTGTTGAAACTCTGCATTCCGTTCACTTGAGACATCGCATGCCGCTTCAGTGGATGCCTTCAGAGATATGTTTAGTATGAGATGCCTGTATGTAGTGTAATCTGATACTATGATACCGGGCCTGTTGCATGAAGAGGTCGAGCTAGTGGGGTCCGTGGGGAAGTGGGGGTGTGGTTAGGGATATGTAGATCGTGCAGAAGTTCGTGGCAGCGAATGCGCCGCCTACATAGTTACTTTGTGGACTCATTCATAACGTAGGCTGACATATTATTCAAACAGATACGCGTTCACGAAAACTTACGTTAAGTTACTGAGAAGAACTGACGTAATTCGATGCATCATAATGAAAAAAACCTGACACAAATTGATGTCTGATAAAAAAAAAACCGGACGCAATTAGATGCCGGATACAAACAGCCGCTATTCGATGCCTAATACAAACAGCCGCAATTCAATGCCTATTACAAACAGCCGCAATTCCATGATTGATACAAACTGCCACAATTCGATGCCTGATACAAACAGCCGCAGTTCGATGCCTATTACAAACAGCCGCAATTACATGATTGATACAAACAGCCGCAATCCGATGCCTAATACAAACAGCCACAATTCGATGCCTGATACAAACAGCCGCAATCCGATGCCTGATACAAGCTGCCGCAATTCGATGCCTAATACATACAGCCGCAATTCGATGCCTGATACAAACAGCCGCAATTCGATGCCTGATACAAACAGCCGCAATTCGATGCCTATTACAAACAGCCGCAATTCGATGCCTGATACAAACTGCCACAATTCGATGCCTGATACAAACAGCCGCAGTTCGATGCCTATTACAAACAGCCGCAATTCCATGATTGATACAAACTGGCGCAATCCGATGCCTGATACAAACAGCCACAATCCGATGCCTAATACAAACAGCCACAATCCGATGCCTGATACAAACAGCCACAATCCGATGCCTAATACAAACAGCCGCAATTCCATGATTAATGCAAACCGACACAAAACTCAATGTCTGATTGAGCAGTGAATCGTCTAACGGTTACTAGCAAAAGATTACAAATGCTGTAAGTAAGAAACTATACGATCACATGACGAAATACCGTTGTACAGAATACTTTATGGCAATGTACTTAGAAGAAAGGCGTTGTTTTCACACAGGTCAATGAGGTCAACATTATATCATCCATTGCCGTATCCCGTGTATTCACTGAACCATTACACGCGGCCTTCCTGCAAACAGTTTCTACGCCTATTAGCCTGACCTTAAGCTAGAATAGCTCCTCTCGGGAGCCTCGTTCAACTCACTTGGATCGAAGTTTTGAAACACTAAGCATATGAAGCACACACAAGCCCAGTCGTCTCAATCACTGTAAAGGCCAGGGCAACCCAAGTTTTGATACATCCGTTCAGCTAAACGCTCGCTGGTGGTATAAATAATACTCTTTATTTATAGAGGCAGCTTTGTAAATCTACTCGAGGGAGCGTTTCAAAAGCCGAGATGGGCCATGGTAACGTCAGCGTTGTACGTGTGAGCCGGCTGGTTGGCTGGTTGGAGGCATGGTGGTTATTACCTGCAGGAACCACCTGTCCGGGCTATGTTGGAGATATCATAATGCCCCGAGAACACGCCACTTAACAAGCTCATTAGACAGATAAAAAGCCTGTAGGGTACCTATTGGGGTCTCTGTAGGTTGGAGTTACCTTCAGACGGGCGGATTGAGGGTTGTATGTTCACACGATTGACACACATAGGGTAACCCTCTTAAAATCAGTGAAGTGCTCATTAATTCTGTAATTAAACACGTACCTGTGGCAATCGAAGCTCCACAAACAGCTTACGCTAAACCAGCTCCGGGAATGAGTGCAAATCCTGTTGGTTATAACGCTCCACGGATCTACATGGATCTGTTATTGTATCCCCGCACTTCCGTTCCGTCCACACACCCAGAAAGACCGAATCACTTGATGTCCACGAAGGTATCCTCTTCCGGTGGAGCGACGGGAAGTGGAACTTGAATCAAATCAAGTTTGGAAGTGACGAGTCAGCGAAAAGAGGAGGCCGGGTGGCGGTGTTGAATGAGGAAGGCAGTGAGAGGTACAGGGCTACGAGAGGCTTTCACAGGTAAGATGCCTTCTAAATATAGAACAAGCCTCTGTTTCCGCAGCCGGGCTGCTGATTCTGCTGCTAATGCCGGCGAAATGTGAGATTTTCGAGGCTAGTAGGCTGATTTTTCTCGTCCTATCGAGCACCTGGCTGTGGCCTAGTAATTTCCTTACGTAATTTCCATTTGTGACCGCGATCCATGCAGCCAAGTTTAAAGGAAATCATAACCGGCGGATAAACAAGCACACCAATGAAAACATAACCGGCGGATAAACAAGCACACCAATGAAAACAAAATAATGTCAATCATCATTCATAGGTAGAGATAATGACTCCATTCCCTCAAACAACACTACACTTTACGTACATACGTTAGCTACACACTTGGTCACTGCATCTTACCTAGCTACACCCTCGGTTACTACATCTTACCTAGCTACACCCTCGGTTACTACATCTTACCTAGCTACACCCTCGGTTACTACATCTTACCTAGCTACACCCTTGATTACGACATCTTACCTAGCTACGCCCTCGGTTGCTACATCTTACCTTAGCTACACCCTTGGTTGCTACATCTTACCTTAGCTACACCCTTGGTTGCTACATCTTACCTAGCTACACCTTCGGTTGATACATCTTACCTAGCTACACCCTTGGTTGCCATATCTTACCTAGCTACACCATCAGTAGCTACATTTTACCTTAGCTACACCCATGGTTGCTACATCGTACCTAGCTACACCCTCAGTAGCTACATCTTACATTAGCTACGCCCTCGGTTGCTACATCTTACCTTAGCTACACCCTTGGTTACTACATCTTCCCTAGCTACAGCCCTCAGTAGCTACATCTTACCTTAGCTACGCCCTCAGTTGCTACATCTTACCTTAGCTACACCCTTGGTTACTACATCTTCCCTAGCTACGCCCTCGGTTACTACATCTTACCTAGCAACACCCTCGGTTACTACATCTTACCTTAGCTACACCCTTGGTTACTACATCTTCCCTAGCTACGCCCTCGGTTACTACATCTTACCTAGCTACACCCTTGATTACGACATCTTACCTAGCTACGCCCTTGCTTGCTACATGTAACCTTAGCTACACCCTTGGTTACTTCATCTTACCTAGCTTCACCCTTGGTTGCTACATGTAACCTTAGCTACACCCTTGGTTACTTCATCTTACCTAGCTTCACCCTTGGTTGCTACATGTAACCTTAGCTACACCCTTGGTTACTTCATCTTACATTAGCTACACCCATGGTTGCTACATCTTACCTAGCAACACCCTCGATTGCTACATCTTACCTAGCTACACTCTCTATTGCTACATCTTACCTAGCTACACCCTCGGTTACTACATATTACCTAGCTACACCCTCGGTTACTACATCTTACCTAGCTACACCCTCGGTTACTACATATTACCTAGCTACACCCTCGGTTACTACATCTTACCTAGCTACACCCTCTCTACATATTTGCTACTACATCTTATCTTACTTAGCTTACTTAGCTACACCCTCGATTGCTACATCTTACCTAGCTACACTCTCTATTGCTACATCTTACTTAGCTACACCCTCGATTGCTACATCTTACCTAGCTACACTCTCTATTGCTACATCTTACTTAGCTACACCCTCGATTGCTACATCTTACCTTAGCTACACCCTCTATTGCTACATCTTACCTTAGCTACACCCTCGATTGCTACATCTTACCTTAGCTACACCTTCAGTTGCTACATCTTGTCTTAACTGCACCCTCAGTTGCTACATTTTACCTTAGCTAAACCCTTGATTGCTACATCTTGCCTTAGCTACGCCCTCGGTTGCTACATCTTACCTAAGCTAAACCCTCGATTGCTACGTCTTACCTTAGCTACATCTTTGGTCACTACAACGTACCTAGCTACATCGTCGGTTGCTACATCGGGTGACGCATCTCCAGGTATGGCAGGTAGCAGTAATGAGGATGAACCTACAGTCTGTCAGTCTAATTTCCCGGCAGGTACCTATTTTAGTTGATATATCTCGTTGGAAAACATTTAATACCGAGGAAATTCACACAATAGGATATGTTCGTTAAAGCATGCGCGCTTGATTCTCAGCACACTGTCCTTGGTTGTTATTAATAGCAGCCTGGGCGATCAGAAAAAAAGGTTCTTTCAACTCCGTTTGTATTCCATTATATGATACCCGCGCTACCATTATAATGGCAATGCACACTTGTGGAGTACACGGACACCCATCTCCATGACTCGATTGACTATGGAAAGCACGTAAACAATGGGATGAGCCTGAAATTTCAGCACGAACTAATTTCGAATCTAGACGAAGGACCATTATTATCGCAAAAGGTACGATTTGTAGTCAGGTTCACTATGTTTAGATTTTAACTTTCGTTTGATGTATGTAGAGAGTATGAAAACGAAACATTTTTGGAAACCTTATCGTGTAAGCAATGAGAAAATCAATATGACCGCCATCTCAGTTTCTAAATAATCTAGAGCTTTTATTTCGACAGCTAAACTACCATTTCCAGGGCCATGGAATCCAATACTAGTTTTATATGTATTGAGACATTTGTTACATCAGCTCTTGCAAATACTTACTAATTTCATAAGAAGAATTGGTCATTAGGCATGCTAAGCACCAACCACAAGGACATTTTCATGTAGTGGTCGATTATTTTAGTAGGCCTATATTATGTATGTTGAACAGTTAACTGTACTCTACAAGTAAAATGGTGGTGATTGTATCATAGTGGGGTTTATTTCTTTCTGCAGGACATGAGTGACAAACCACAAGCAGCTGAAGGGGGTACTTATCAAGGTCTATCAACAGGAAGCAGTGTATGCTGTGCCAGTCTAATGCTGACCGGCGTGTGCTGGATATGGTAGTAGAGAGGGCCAGTGTGCATGATGGCAACTATATTGTGGTCCAACGATGATCGCAAAGCTGTACAAAGAACACACTATGTACGCATCAGACAGTTAATCATCGTAGTTGCTATGCAAAAACGAACAAGGACCAAATCCAACGTGCCCGAGACAGCCATGCACATGCATTAGCTACTGGCCGCCACTCGGCCAAGAAACGTGGACAGAAAAGAGGAAGCTCTGAAATGGACGAATCAGGTTCATTAACATCTGCTCTTCAACACCATTCATCAGGTCCCGTACAAGTCAACTGAATAAAGAACGATGTTTCTTCTGTCAGGTGATGATGAGCAGCTCTATCAGGTGATGGTGAGCAGCTCTATCAGGTGATGATGAGCAGCTCTATCAGGTGGTGATGAGCAGCTCTATCAGATGATGATGATGCGCAGCTCTATCAGGTGGTGATGAGCAGCTCTATCAGGTGATGATGAGCAGCTCTATCAGGTGATGATGAGCAGCTCTATCAGATGAGGATGAGCAGCTCTATGAGGTGATGATGAGCAGCTCTATGAGGTGATGATGAGCAGCTCTATCAGATGATGATGAGCAGCTCTATCAGGTGGTGATGATGCGCAGCTCTATCAGATGATGATGAGCAGCTCTATCAGGTGGTGATGCGCAGCTCTATAAGGTGGTGATGCGCAGTTCTATCAGGTGATGATGAGCAGCTCTATCAGATGATGATGAGCAGCTCTATCAGGTGGTGATGAGCAGCTCTATCAGGTGGTGAGCAGCTCTATCANGATGATGATGAGCAGCTCTATCAGGTGGTGATGATGAGCAGTTCTCTGATCAGCTCTGAGATGATGATGAGCAGCTCTATGTTCTATCAGGTGATGATGAGCAGCTCTATCAGGTGATGATGAGCAGCTCTATCAGATGAGGATGAGCAGTTCTATGAGGTGATGATCAGCAGCTCTATGAGGTGATGATGAGCAGCTCTATCAGATGATGATGCGAAGCTCTATCAGGTGATGATGAGCAGCTCTATCAAGTGATGATGAGCAGCTCTATCAGGTGATGATGAGCAGCTCTATCAGGTGATGATGAGCAGCTCTATCAGATGATGATGAGCAGCTCCATCAGGTGATGATGAGCAGTATGGCTGCTTTGATCTGGTCGATGGCTGCCTTGATCGAGAAGCCAGCACCAGTGGAAGCAAACACATGGTGGTATCGACAAGATCAAGGCAGCCATACTGAAACATGGTGGTATCGACAAGATCAAGGCAGCCATACTGAAACATGGTGGTATCGACTAGATCAAGGCAGCCATACTGAAACATGGTGGTTTCGACTAGATCAAGGCAGCCATACTGAAACATGGAAACCCATTTGCTGCTGAAGGTGACAAGCTCCACAATGTGATCATTGATGAGTATGTACCAACGATCTTGAATGCAGATGTTACTGGTCAAAAGCTGTATGAAGACTACGTTTCAGAGCGAATCAATGGAGATGTCAGCCTATGGGCACCAGTAAAGATGGAGAACAACAAGATGTTCATGTCTGCAAACATGAAAACCACAGTAAAACTCCGAAACACGAATGTGGATCTAAAGGAGACCAAGGACTTGTATGGCAGACTGATGGTCCTGGCCATGTCCAGCAGAGACATCAACCAGAAAGAGGCCATTGAGAACCACGAATTCACTCTGACACCATGAGCCCTTTTGCTCCAGAGGGTACAATGTCCATGCCTGGACAAATCAAAGTTAATCCACCTCCTCATCAAGTTGGCTACAGCAGAAACTCCACAGGTAGATCAGCATCCAGAAGATGGGATGGTCACCACACCGAATGCTCCAAGTTGCAAGATAGCCCTGGTAGTTGGAATGGTTCTTCTGCAGAAGATAGTCAAGAAACCAGCAACCATAGTGACAGTCAAACATCTCAGTGAATGCTTCAACGACAGGCTGATGTCCCTGACACGTGATTATGATGCAATTATCCTTGTGTTTGACACAAACAGGGATGATTCTCTGAAGAGTGCTACCAGTGATAAATGAAGGCAAGGAACAGCACCAATCCGAAATGACACAAATATAAAACACATCCCAAAGAGCAGTTTCCTTTCACGTGACGAGACGAAGGCTGACCTGACCAACTATCGTGCTGCAAAGACTCAGCACACCACACAAAATGGTCATCACCTCTTCATCAGGGCATATCAGGAGCAACAAAGACTCAGCACACCACACAAAATGGTCATCACCTCTTCTTCAGGGCATATCAGGAGCTGCAAAGACTCAGCACACCACACAAAATGGTCATCACCTCTTCTTCAGGGCATATCAGGAGCTGCAAAGACTCAGCACACCACACAAAATGGTCATCACCTCTTCTTCAGGGCATATCAGGAGCTGCAAAGACTCAGCACACCACACCAAAATGGTCATCACCTCTTCTTCAGGGCATATCAGGAGCAACAAAAGCTTCATCACCTCTTCTTCAGGGCATACCAGGAGCAACAAAAGCTTCATCACCTCTTCATCAGGGCATACCAGGAGCAACAGAAGCTTCATCACCTCTTCTTCAGGGCATATCAGCAGCAACAGAAGCTTGCTTTTCCAGGACAACAATCATAAAGAAGCAGACACACTGTTGATCTATTAGGCTGTTCTGGCATTACAGCGAAACCCACCGGATGCACAGATGGTTTTCTTCTACCCAGACACAGATGTCCTAGTGTTAATCATAGCAAACTATGACCTCATGTTGAAGAACACGTCCATTTCCATGGCCTCTGGGGTTATGGGGATAGAGCCAATACGGAGAGCAATATGGGCAGAAAGAGCAAAGGCTTTGACAGCCTTCCGTTCGTTCACTGGCTCTGACAACACTGGAAGGTTCTCTCGTGTAGGCAAAGTAACCTGGTTGCAAGTCTACATGAAGGCAGATAATGATGTAATCAGTTCTCTGCAGATGCGTTCAACAAAGGCAGAAGTGACTGGCTAGCTCCCCCAATGGCATCTACATCAAGGTCATCTCTGAACTGCGATGGCATCTCTTCTGCAAGCATCTGGCAGAAAGTGACAAGCTACCTCCTACCCATGGAGCGCTGAGACAACATGTCCCGATAGTCCATATCCAAGCCAAAGTGTGGGGACAGGCCAGCAATGCTCTGCAGAATTTTACGCCGGGTAGGGTGGGACTGGGGTGTAGCCTGTGGATGCGAGGTAGGGTAGGATCAGGGTGTAGTCTGAGGATGCGGGGTAGGGTGGGACCAGGATGTAGCCTGTGGACGTGGGGTAGGGTGGAACCGGGGTGTAGACCACGGATGCGGGGTAGGGTGGGACCGGGGTGTAGTCTACGGATGCGGGGTAGGGTGGGACCGGGGTGTAGCCTGTTGACATGTGGTAAGGTGGGACCAGGGTGTAGCCTGCGGACGTGGGGTACGATGACACCGGGTGTAGCCTGCGGACACTGTAAGTTGCAAACGGTGACCATGCTCAGAAATAAATCGGCTAAGAACATATTTGCGATGAATTTGTTTCGAGCTACGCTGTCCTCAAAACGCTAGTAGATGCGGTACGATCTGCTGCCTGGAGCGCCCCCAATGTTATAAAGCATGACGCTTTGACATGACACATTTCTTCTGTCTATGACCAAGCGATAAAAACAGATGTCATTACAACATTCGTAAGTGCTATTATGCATGACACATCCTTCAATCCTACAATACATCCATCCATGACATTCATCAGCCTACACACCTACATACACACATGCATACATACATACATGACGATGACACATACATACGGACATACATACATACATACATACATACATACATACATCGGCATACATACATACATACATGCATGAATTACATGTTTCGAGCTACATACATACATACAACATACATACATACATACATACATACATACGATACTATATACATGGACGTCCATACATATAATACATACATACATACATACATACATACATACATACTGTCTACATACCAAGAACTTTAAAAAGGAATCATTGATGCTAAAGTAGAAGATGCGAATGAAGAATTTTGTTAATTGAGAGAAAACGTTATGATATAGTACTTACTCAAGGATTGAGATTGGCATTTGGATGTCGAGAAGGTTTACACTCGATGGAGTAAGTCATGTTGATAATGTGGGAGTCTCTGCAGTCAACGCACCTGCAGTTTCAGCACTACTTAAACACGTAAACCAGTCACTAGATGACCACGTTTCATAGTCAACTGAAGAAACTCAAAACGGTCGGTTGAAGAATGTGAATTGCGTTTATTGACGCAACCTGTAGTTGCCATGCAAACAATTCATTTGAAATGACAATTATTTGTTTAGCTATCTTCCGGTAGCACCCGTAAAATAACAAACACAAGAATGAGAATCTTAATTACTGCATTATGTAGGATTTTAAAAGATTATATTTGTTTCTCATTTTAATGCGTGATGCAGGCAATGAGGATTCAAGAAGTGTTCATATATGTATGCTCGTAAAATTTTAACATAATCGCGTTCACAGTGTTGTCAGAAAAGGGCATACATGAGTAAATAAATCCAATGTGGTTACAATCCATTGTTTGTGTTTATTTTACCTGCCCACAACAATAGCAAGGTTTTCAACACAGGAGAAAACAACATTAGCAATTAAATGGCTTTAACTGAGATTGAACAGGGTGCATGGAACATGATACATTCAAGTGTTGATTCAAATTAACCTCCTCTACTTATATATGTCTGAGCGACGATCGGATTCGATAAAGCGGTGCTGTCAATACATGTCTGGCTGAGCCCTCCATATTATTCAACGTAGAAGCAAGTTTCATACATATGTACATTCACTGCAATGTCATGATTGTTGTCAGTGCTGAAATTCCCTGTGTTTAGTTTCGCTATTCATGATTTTCTATTCAGCAATGCACTCAGAGGATGGGCCTCGTACAGCTTCAGTAGATGTGTGCACATGAAGTAAAACAATTCGATCATCATATGTGATATAAGCTTTCTTGGCTGACCAAGCAAAAAAGTGCTTGAGAATGTAGCCAAAGTTCTTCTCCAAGCAACACCAGAGTGATATTTTTTGCACAGTGAGATAGACTGCTTTGTTTCTCGTCACAATATTGACGTTTTCCGACAGAAGGGCTATTAGAAAGTTAAGCATAAGTATACCGACGGTGAGCACGAATGATACATGTATAATATCCAACATGATGGGGTGTTCCACCGCCAGTTCACTGACGTTATACAGATTCAGCATGATGTTAAATGAAGTATATAACCCTGATAGAACAGTAGAAAACTCGTCCAAACAACCTTGCTTAGAATATGTGCTGAGAAATATATAGAAGAGATAAGAATATGCAATCATGAAAAGGAATAGCACAAGTCCAAACCTAGCAACGACTTTCAGCATACGTTGGATTGTAATGACAAATGGACCAATGCCCGGAAAACCTTGGAGGAAAAACAGTATGCCCCACATTCCAAAACCTACAACGCCAATAGGGGCCACAGTAATGTAAGAGAAAGTATTCCTTGGGAAAAATAGAGATATCATTTCAATCAAGACGAGCATTACAGCAAAGAAATGATTGATTCTGTAGAAGTATTCACAGACAACCATCTCTTTTGAACCGCTGAAATTGTGCGTGAGAAGTTTATGAAGCCTACGGTAATGCGGACTTAACAGGTGCACAACGTCGTAAGTTACGGTAAATACGCAATTCATAAATACATATGCTGCCAGTACACGACGTACATTGTCAGTCAATTGTATTCCAAAATCTGTGATGCAATATTCGTTTTCCAAGGCCTTTGTTGCATTTACCTGTGTTAAATATTCCATGTATATGATGCGGCGTTCACTGGCCGTGTATAAGGCATGCAAGATGAAAAAGACAAGTCGTTGTAAGAACCAGAGCAGCAGCCATGGGGTGTGGGTTGTTCGTTTTCCTTTCATCCACTCCGTGATGATAGTAGATCGAACAAACTGCAATGTATGATCGTCCTCGAGTTTGCTTTCCTCCAAGTATGCCATAAAGAACAATGGAGATTTGCTCCTCCTATTACCGGGCCCAGAACTCTCCTACTCCGTCACGTCAATAAGCTGACATAGGGGCCCCATATGTTTTTCTTCATGCTTCACATAGACACCTGTCGTCAACATTATTGCCTCCATTAACCTGAATGTCCCATGCTGCGCAGCTAACTCTAATGGCCGTAATCCCAATGATGTTTCGGCCATCAAAATTGTTTCCAAAATATCGCTTGTTACTAAGGTACGTATGTGTTGGTATGTTGCAACACATCTTACTTCGGCCGCTGGTTGTAAGAAGCTGGTTAGCACTAAAGCATGGATGATATTGAATCCGTCCCCGGGAGATATTTGTCTGGGATCTACTCCGTGGTTTATCATTAACGCCAAAACCGCATGAGATCCGTTGGTAGTTGCTACATGCAGTGGCGTCTTCGGTCCGGCCAATGGTATATTGATGGCTGGATGGTGTTTATACACGAACTGTCCATTGAGAAGCCGCTCTTTTTCCTCATTGCTGGCTTGAGGAAGAGTTGTTGACACATATTCCGCATCATCCGCTGTGAGTGCTTGTAGCCAGCCATCGTACAGAGGCATACACAGTTGGTTATTGCCGCTGAGCGTCTCTTTTTCCATGAGTATATTGGATGGCAACATGATGTCGTTCATGCAATCTCCACGATTCACATAACCTGCATGGTTACTCCCTATGCAGCGTTTGCCAAAATATGCTGCGCAGAACTCATTTGTATAAATGATGATCACCGTACCCGACATCACCACCATTTCTCACCACCCAGTTGTCATCGCGCTCGTTAGTCCATGCATAATTTAGGCGTCTGGTTTTTCTCTGTTATCCACTCCACCTAACCTAACACCACACCTCAGTTCTCAAAATCAACGTTCCACGGCGCCCTATAAACACCTCCGACAATTATCACAATAATCAGATTATCCAGTCCGGAGCTCGTCATACGAGAGGACTTCATACGTTACGACATATGGATATGATGAAATCATTCATTTGGCTGATGATCAAATCACTTGTGTATGTTTGATGGTATTGCTGATTGTGTATCATTGGTACAAGTATCAGTATTAGTTCTGTAGTGAACTAAATCATTTGTATATGGGCCAAATAGCTGAGTTGGGATACAAAGACTTGTTTGCGTGTCAAAGTGATACTCCAACTATTAATATTTTTGTGCCATATTACAAAGCTATCGAAGCCAATTTGGCTTGGCATCTGTGCTGGCTGATATCTCCTAGTATTCTTAATTACTTGCACTGAGCAAAAAACGACTTCTTTGATTTGACGAAAGAACCACAAACTGTCAATTTGCTGTCTTACCTCTGTCTTACCTCTTTCAGCATTTCTTCCATCTTCCTTTGTCAATGGAACTCGATTTACAATCTATAAATGATATTCTAGTTCTTGACAAGGTGTACGTTCTTATGATCATGTTGTGCACTTATTTTTGGTGATGCCAGAGACATAACCTTTTGCCATTTTATTCAAATGTCTACACACATTTTGTCATGTCAATATCGGTATGACTTCATATTTTAATTTTTATGTTTAATAAAAATTGTGATCCATGACAAGATTCTTAGTATATAGTGGATTGGTTCGTGGGTTTGAAAAGCTCCCTAAACAGACCAGATGATTTATAATTGTCAACGATTCATTCAAGTTAAATGACAAATCATTGTATTTACTTGAGACATGGATGGAAATGGTAGGATTGATTCTTACATCTACTTGGTGGATAGCTTATATTTAAAATAAGAATAATTAACACAATTGTAATAAATACTCTCTCGTCAAAGTTCCATAAATATCTCCCTGAATATTTCGTGTCATGTCACAAGTCTGCTCTTAGGCTGAGGACATCAGTCAGGTGATGTGAGGCCAATGGTGTATCAAGATACTCCGTATCAGCGAACGTCCTCTGTGTCACCTCAGAACAACGAATCCTCTCCTCATGGAAATCCCGTAACGGAAACGGCGCTACTTATGAGAAGGCATGTGACGGCGGAGTAGCAAGCAAGACCTGATTTATATATCACTTACAAAATCGCCCGTGTACAGCTACTGCCGATATCACAACATTACCTGTCTCAAAAATCACGTCATTTGCCGGCAAGTAATGGCTAAAATATCAATTTTCGGAATCATATAGAACGCGATTTTCTTATCAATAACTGCAGTTCTTTTTTCGATCCGACACGTAGTAAACAAGAAATAAGCAAAAACAAAAAACATATTCCTGGACGATACCCAGTGCTCAGCCCTGGCCTACTGTCAAATTTGCTTCATATAACTTTACCCTTATGTCTTCTAGTCTGTATCACCATGGTGCGAATATGTGAGCCCAGTACTGCAATAATTCGCATCTAACAAGACAGAGTGAGCATGTTTTCCCGAAGGTATTATGTGTATGTTTATGCAGTATATGTAAAGGGAATGATACAGAGCCTTCTTGAACAATTCTCAGCTATTCCTACCCTGCTCAAGAATTCCATTGCAGAACTCCGGGGAATGAATCAGATGCACTACCCTGACAAGGAGGAGGCTGAGAGGCAGCATATGGAGAGGTTTCTTCTTTAGATGAGTCATATAGTAATGTCTCTAAAGGTTATGATGAATGATGGTGGTGGTGGTGATGGGGTGGGGGAGGGGTGGGATGGAGTTGATGGTGGCGGTAGAAGCATTATATTGGTGGTTGGTCTATTGATATTTGCTTCTTTTTACAAGAAATATCTTAGCTCTGTTTATTTATCAGCTTTGGCTTCAGCTAAGCCAAGCTTGTAACATTTCATTTTACCTGTCTGTTAACAGGTGCACAAGGTCATAACTATTCCTTTTCGTCATACTTACAAAAACTAAATGGTAAATATTGCGCTTGAAATTCACTTTCAACATCAAAGGTCATTTCAAACTGGTGATGTATGATGACGAACAGACATTAGTGTTTAAGATGATATCTCCCAAATGGCACCACCGTGCATAGTACACAGTGGGATTTGAACTTGCCACATTTGCGCAACTAGACAAACACCAATACTGCTGGACCACAGCTGCCGGCCCATCATCTTAAACATCATTGGTTAGGTTAACGTCACGATATGACCTCTGATGTTGAAGGTGATGTTAAACAACAATATTAACCATTTTATTTTCTTAATTTGAATGTTAAATGGGTCTAAGGTAAGCTAAGTTGTGGTGAAACTCAAAAACTGCTATATGCTTCCTGTTTGTGGTTTGCTGAGAACTAATCTTGTAAATATATATGCTGGACTGGTGTATATATTTTGCCATTTCCATTATCACAGACAAGTGAATTAGAACCAGACATTTTTGGTAGTTGTGAGCAGAATTGAATAAGCATTACTTGTATAACGTGCCCACGAAATTCAATCATGATGATTGCTGTGCAATGCAACAGGATGGATAAAATACCCTGCCAAATATGTTAAATGACTGTTATCATATTGTTATTTGAGTGATACAACATCTTTTGCACAATATACAGGATACAGGAACAAGATGCATATGTCCTGCAGGTATGTCATGATTTTGGAATTGATGCTTCCTATCATGTTATACATATGGTATAATAAATTAGGCGGACAGCACTTAAATGAATTTTGTTGCTGGTTGTCATCAGTGTGTAGTATCATCTATAGGTTCTTAAACTTTTTAGCAAAGCTAAATGTAAATAACAGAATAAGACACATTATGTTTTTTGTCCCTTTATTATTTCATTACTGGCAGTTTCAAACCAACATAAACTGATTGGTCATTGGGAAAAAACTTCTCTGATTCTTAGTACAGCACAGGCTGCTAGTTGCACCCTGTGATGTCTGCCTAGTTACCCCCAGCACAACAGTAAGTACTGCTGATATGCCGTGAATCAGAATAAGCTGCAATATAAAGATATCTTTACAACTTCTCATTCAGTAAATGAATATTTTTCATCGGGTATCATTTTTAAGTATACTCACTCATGTTGAGTAGCATGTTTCTTCTTATACCTCTGTAAATAAGCACTATATGCTATTTCTATTGTCCAGGAACACAGGCACCGGGAGACAAATCCTGGGTGTGTTGTAATACAGGCCACACCCATAGATTTTACTTTCTCCAGAACTTGTGGAATTTCTTGACAGCATTTACTCTCTGCTACTATAAGCATTGGCCCACATGAACACCTAGCACAGGGCATATTTACAATGAATAACTTTCAGCCCAAAAAAAAACCCAAATTGACATGAAACATGAATAAGAAGATGACTTCAAGCAAGACTTAAGGACAACTGTAAAATAAAGAGTAAAATAGCCATTACTAAGTGCTGTCACCCAGTCGGCTCAAGTCCTCTTCTATTTGAGGAGAATTTGCTGTCCTTGTCTTAGCTGGAGGCTGCAACCTGTATGGCTGTATGCCCCCACTGGCTCCTAGTTCATCTTTTTGGTGAGAAGAATACTCACTGCTGTAATCCAGCTCATCGCTTCCGGAGTTGTCAGTATATGAGGAAGATGAGGACATTTCGCTCCTTTGACATATAATAAAAGCAAAATATGATGGCAGTTATGCACTGTTCTAGGTTTAAGTAATAAATATAGACCTAATAAGGACAAGATAAAGTATGTATTGTTGAGGTTGGTACCCGAGGTAATACAAAGAAATAGTGTAAGGCGTTGAACTCTTTAAAGGCATATGATATATGTAGCCATAAACATATGGCACCGAACTTGGATTCTGGGCTATAAGTCACCTTGTACAACTCTGTGGAGAGGTATATTTAATTGTGACAGCTAATCCCTGAAAGGTCTCGGTTCCCAAAACCAGTGCCAATATTTAAAATAAAATTAGTACCTACTTATCTATTGACAAGGAGAACACAATTTATTGAAATTATATTCGATTTATTGCAAAAACTAAATATCTAGTGAAATCCCCATTGAATGTAGTAGCAGTTTTCATTTGCGATAACGTTTTACCATTAAATCAAATAACGGGACAAGAAAAGAAATTCTTCGTAACAGAACAGCCGAATGGTGAATCAATCATTGATAACCATAAAACGGGCCTGAAATCGAGGTGCAACCCGGTGTTCCAGTACTGCCTGTATTATCGCACGGTCACCTTTGGTTGACGTTTTCACACTACATTATAGAAGTTATCACAATTTAATATATTCTAGGCGACCAAGTACTCCAAGCCACATGAAATGATGTGATTCGTTGCGGTATATGATGTACATGATGACGGTATAAATACGCCTATGTTAACAAACGAGGAAATAACCACGCTATCCGGCTGGACGGTCATATGACGTCACAAACGCAGAAGCTAAAGGCCGTCGTTTTTTGCACATATGCCAAAACGGTCCGAAAAATCGAGGAAAATATTGAAAAAAACCCACAAAATGACATCAATGGACGAAAATATTGTCGGAAACGTGTTTCTCAAGCTGATATACTCATATATAGGAAGTCGAAAAAAGACGTT
The DNA here is from genome assembly GCA_034190875.2 of Urechis unicinctus. NCBI lineage: Eukaryota > Metazoa > Annelida > Polychaeta > Xenopneusta > Urechidae > Urechis > Urechis unicinctus. The sequence goes on from CM067357.1 coordinate 55,982,244, forward strand.
ACTTGCACTTTAAGAAAACAGAGAATATCGTGAAGCCAAAAATATCGTAAATGGAAAAAGCATCCTTGTTATATTAAATTTTGACAAACCATCGTTCTGTGTGCAAGCTGCAGATATGTAATCCATCTTGAGTAGTTCTGTACGTTTAGTGAGACAAATGTTGTCTTTACATTATTGAAATCAACAACGATGGAGTATATTGATGTTATATATCGTTAATATAATGTGCCATGGTCATTAAGAAGTATGGCCGTTTAATCACAGATATCAACGTAATATAGTAACGCACCTGTGTTAAGCAATATCACTCTATCAGTAATGCTGTTGTGTGATTTACATGCTTGTCCCAAAGAATAAAAGTGCCTTTCGAGTGTATTCCCTGTCAATCGTTACAAAATGCTATAGATTCTTCAAGAAGCAAGACTGATGCCCATATTATGGCGGAGTTCTCCACAGTCGGGTGATTGACGTTATGCAGGTTTATAGTGGTGTCAATGTCAGCATACCGTCTGTAAAACAGAGTAGAAATCAGCCAACACGACATTGTCAAGAGAATGAGATCAGGAATACATGAAAGATATATGCATCTGAGTACCATTCATAATTAATAGCCATAGATAGACTCAATGGAAAAATGTCATGCGTTCACAATTGCCGAAGCCTGTGATGTGATGGTGCTGGCCGTTTACTTTAGTGGTGAGGTGCATGAAGCGTTGAAGGGAATCACTACTTGGTAGTACTCACTCCCTGGCAGTATTCACGACCTGGCCGTGCTCACTACCTGGCAGCGCTCACTGCCTGACAGTTAACACGACCCAATCGTTTAAGGCCAAGTGATAATGAACATTATCCTGTAAGCTACAGGGAGGTCGTACAATCTAATCATAACAAGTCACTCTAGCCCCTTTATGGCTGGCAGGGTCCTTGTTTCTTGTCATATCAATAACGTTTTCCAACAAGTTGAGCATAAGAATACCAACACTGAGCACAAATGGCCAATATGATGGGGTGTTCCACAGCCAGTTCATTGTCGTTATACAGATTCAACATGATGTTAAATGCAGCATACATCCTTTTGAGCATGGTAGAAACCTTGATTCAAATAGGTGGTGATCGAAGCGACACTCAGCGACAATACCCAACTGTGTATGCCTCGGTATGATGGCTGGCTACAAGCACTCACAGCGGATGATGCGGAATATGTGCCAGCAACTCTTTCTCAAGGAAGAAAAAAAGAGTGGCAATGGACAATTTGTGTATAATCACCCAGCCATGTATTTGCAATTTGCCGGACACCATTGCATGTAGCGACCCTGGGTCTCACGCAGCTTTATCATCCATGCTCTATTTTATCTAGCTTTACCATCCATGTTCTACTGACCAACTGACCGGCGGAGTAGACGAGCATCTATCGTCGACAGGTTCTATATCATCCAAGCTCTATTGCTAACCAGCTTCTACCAACCACCTGTCCAGCTTTATCATCCATGCTCTATTGCTAACCAGATTCTACTGACCAACCACTCATCTAGCTTTACCATCCATGTTCTAGTGCTAACTAGCTTCTACCAACCACACCATCATCCACTGTGCCCAGCTTTACCAACCAACTGTCCAGCTTTATCATCCATTCTCTAGTGCTAACCAGCTTCTACCAACCACCTGTCCAGCTTTATCACACTTCAAAAAGTTGCTATGAAGTATTGATTTAAAATTTTCCAAAAACACACAGAAAAAATTCATAGATAAAAGGAATGAAGCCTTTTTATTGCAGGGCGTTTTGTGAAAACCTCCGGCTTTTTTAGTGTTGCATTAGTTGAACATGTGACTGCAGATCATAAGCATCTTTTAGCATATGAAGTTAGTATAATTTCGCAGATCTTTACGTCACCGCAGATAAGGTGGACCTCGTTTAAACAACAAAAGCAGGGATTGAACGTATACGCGGCAGTTGAAGTCGATTGATTATGGAACGAAGGATAGATATCTAACTGTCGGCTTCTTAAAAATAAACCACTATATGTTGTGTTAGCACCCCACACTCCACCAGTAGCAATGAAATATGTACAAGATGTGATCAATCGATCAAATCCCATTCTTCACATGCGCACTATTAGGCTGATATATCAATGTACATATTAAGTCTCATGATATATTTACTGTTAGCTATTGGGCTACCGCGCAACAAAAACATTCGATGACAGATATACGAGGCTGCCAATAGTGACAATTTATCCATCCATGTTTACATATACGCGGGTGACTAAGACATTTAATGGTTGTAGTATCAATTATTAATGAGGTAATATTTGGGTTCAGTCCCGCTTCTTTGCGAGGTAATGAGGCTTGTAGAAGTTCACTTCTAGCACTGGTGATCCAATAACAAACATTGCATTCATTGCTTTGTTAACAATTCGTATCAGTCTTCCCTATTGGAGGTGAATGGAGAGTCCGCTAAGCGGCCGGATGCCTCTATCAGCAGCTACAGTGACGTTGTGTATTATACCAATGGTAAAAACGAATGCTGGGGAAAATGTCAAGTTCTCCTGCCGTCATGTTGAGGGGCTCCCTATAGAGTGTTTCCTGTCTCTCCATACACACGCTTCTGGGTCATCTACAAACGGTTCGACCTCAAACGATCCATCAATATCATACGATACCAGATGAATACCAACCGATTTGCATCGAATAATTGCAGATATCGACATACATGGGGATTTAAGGCTTATTGTTTAGCGTATCAAATTAAAAATACCCCCAAAACACTGGCATATGCCTGAAAGTACTCGGGTACTTGCGTTTCACTGCATTACACTTCATTTAAAATAATGTATTCCTTATTCCATTGACATATGGTGACATACAACTGACGTATTACTAGAATCAATGTTACATCAACAGGGGTGCTGTTTGCTTATATTAGTGTCACCTGTTCTGACAATGTTCCTTTATTTGTGTTTGAAATTAATTCTGGAAGACACACATGATCACTACCGGAGGTCAACGAAGGTCACTAACCAATATGTTCTCGCATAGAAAACCTGGTTATATTGAAACCAGGCAGGAGTATTTTTATATTGCTCTGACTTGTCGAACCCAGCTATCGTTCAGAAGTAGGAGGTATAGAGAACTCTGGACTTATTGATGTCAACAAATATAAAGTTTAATACACTCTTTATTATCTCAGTTCAAATTATGTATATTGCCAACAAAATTATACTACATTTATCTTGAATATTGAAGGTGTACTTTTGTCCCAAGTAATTTTGTGTCCAAAGAATCGATTTGCAAACGGGAACTTTTCTCAAGCTGATCTCATTGCAGGAAGTGCAATCTACGGTCGCCTCACAAGTCTATATCAATAACCCCCTTGAAGAATTAGCGCCCGAGTGCTGATTTCATTTGTTACCCACTCAAATCTGATAATCCTTCTTGTGCTGGAATAGGGCATTCTATCGTTGGTTGGTTTTGCATCTTACTCCCGCGTAGCTTATGCGTGTTGACAATAGTATTCTGTGAGCACAGTTGGATGCAATAGTTCGTGGTCGTAACTCGAATTCAAAGACTAAACATACGATAACATATTTTGTCAATGCATAATATGTGTTATAAGACGTCATTCTATATGCAAAAAACAGCACAAACAATTGTAGAAATAGAGTACATCTACAATATTGAAGGCACAGGTAGCATCATTGTGGGTGTAAGGAAAAGACTTCGGAATGGTTCTATTTAATGCCTCTTTCTCAGGAATTTATAATCATTGGTAAGTTTACTATGATTTCCTTGATGACGTTATAACATAAATGGTGAGCCATCGTCGTTAGTTAGAATTATTTTAAGACAACACCAAACGTGAAGGACTACTCAAGAGCGATTAACGCGGTCGCGTTACCATACGTGTAGCTGGCTTACATCATAATTATATGTCTTCAGTCGTTGTGGGTCGAATCCTCATAAAGCAAGGATAGTTTATCCATATATAATATTTTCAGCTTTCTCTCTTTTCTCTGAATCATTTCCCGTGATGGCGGCGAATGATGTGATTTTTGAGACGTGTAATTCTGTGATATCCGTTGTAGATGTGCACGGGCGGTTTTGTAAGTGATATGTAGGTCACGGCTTGCTTTCTCCTCCGCCATCACTTGCCGTCTCATTAGTAACGCCGTTTCCCTTATGCAGTTTCCATGAGGAGAAGCTGCGGGTTTAGTCTGCTTCTTCAACATGACAAAACATATCACATGAAAGTTTGAACATGACAAAACAGATCATATGAAAGTTACCCACTGAAAGTCGATATTGATGTAGATGAATTATGGTGAACTTAATTCGTTCAGTAAAAGCTGATGATGGTTCTTTGGTGTTACCAATATTCTCAAATTTTTGAATCAGTAACTTAATAAAACAATCATGCTAAAGTAACTCAATAAAATAATCATGCTAAAGTAACTTAATAAAGCAATCATGCTAAAGTAACTTAATAAAAGCAATGATGCTAAAGTAACTTAATAAAGCAATCATGCTAAAGTAACTTAATAAAACAATCATGCTTAAGTAACTCAATAAAACAATCATGCTAAAGTAACTTAATAAAACAATCATGCTAAAGTAACTCAATAAAACAATCATGCTAAAGTAACTTAATAAAACAATCATGCTAAAGTAACTCAATAAAACAATCATGCTAAAGTAACTCAATAAAACAATCATGCTAAAGTAACTTAATAAAACAATCATGCTAAAGTAACTCAATAAAGCAATCATAAAGTAACTTAATAAAACAATCATGCTAAAGTAACTTAATAAAACAATCATGCTAAAGTGAGAAACAGAGACGATGAATGGCCTCTGTTATAGCACGAAAACGGAAATCTGCTAATGCCTCCAGTTTGAATAGAACATCAATTATTACATAGTTATCATAAAATCAAAAATAGACATATATATATTGTCTTTGAGATGTTGCACCACACTAGAAAAAGACACTCAAGACAAAGTAAGTAAATTACAATAAACACTCAAGACAAAGTAAGTCAATTACAATAAACACTCAAGACAAATTAAGTCATTTACAATAAACACTCAAGACAAAGTAAGTCATTTACAATAAACACTCAAGGCAAAGTAAGTCAATTACAATAAACACTCAAGACAAAGTAAGTCAATTACAATAAACACTCAAGAAAAAGTAAGTCAATTACAATAAACACTCAAGACAAAGTAAGTCAATTACAATAAACACTCAAGACAAAGTAAGTCAATTACAATAAACACTCAAGACAAAGTAAGTCAATTACAATAAACACTCAGGACAAAGTAAGTCAATTACAATAAACACTACAATAAACACTCAGGACAAGGTAAGTCAATTACAATAAACACTCAAGACAAAGTTTGTCAATTACAATAAATACTCAAGACAAAGTAAGACAGTGATGTGTGTTTTCTACAGGTAGCCTGTGGTCAGTCATTATTTCAGAGTTAAATTATGGAGGTGTGGTTTGCGTTTTGTAATTTCACAGAGACTTCTCAGTTTCCCGCAAAGTGTATGCACGATTTTCATCCGTAGTAATACTTATGCAGTGCATTTACAATTGTTCGTCTCTAGTAGTATAGATGTTAGCGGTACTGGCATACCTATCTCATATGATTATGACACACCTATCTCATATGGGTGCAACCCAGAAAATACACATATACAGGGTGACTCACATGAGCCAGCGAACCGCTCGCACCTCCCCCCCACCATATTAGCCCAGCCCTTCCAGCCCCTATGGTATAGGCCCACTAAAGAGGGCGACAGCAATGTCAACCATCTACAACAGGACTCTGAGGAATAAGCTCTTCTAAACGACTCACGCGCTCCAAAAGGTCCTCATACTTCGATTCCAATTCCCTCACCTTCTCCTCTACACCAGGACCCTGAGGAATAAGCTCTTCTAAATGACTCACGCGCTCCAAAAGGTCCTCATACTTTGATTCCAAATCCCTCACCTCATTCTCAAGGTCCACCTTCTCCTCCCATATATGTTCCACATCTGCTTGCAGCTCGGCCACCCCAATATGTTCATCGGTGCTCATTCTATACCTCAGCTCTCATATGTTCAACATATCGACGCGTGCCCATAGGCCAGAGTGTCTACACCACCTGGAGCTATCCACCGCTTTGAGTCAAAGGGGGAGAGAGACACCTTGTTAACGTGGAGCCCATATATTTTATGGCAGTCACTCCTGAGCATGTTCATTCCGTGGCGAAACTGCTTTTGGGCGAACAGTGACTCCACGTACTGAGCGTGTCGTAGATGCTTCTTCACCACCACCTTCTTCACACCCTTAGCACTTTTTATCTCGCCCTCATCAGACATCAGGATAGAGTACATCTTAGGGCGCAAACCAACGTACTCCTTGATGGGCACGCCAGCGCACTCATCCTTCATCTTACCCAGAACCTTTTTGTTTTTGTCACTGTGCAGGGCATGAGAAGGGTCAAAGTTACTAGTGTCAAAGAGATGCCCATCCTCCCTCATATCAGCATAGACGTCAGTGGTACGGATCTCAAGCAGCAGCGAGTCTGTGTCTGTGTAAAGCAGGTTAATATTACTGTCATATCTAGCCTTCATGGTATTGTAGTAAAAGTCATACATCAAGTGCTTGGAGAGGTCCAGAATGCACATGCCAACGTAGACGGGACGGTTCAGCACTAAGCAAGTCTTGTGCATATGCAGGGCAGCTAGATCATCGTCAAACACTTTTTGTCGAGCATAGGCGGGGCTGGCCACAAGCCTACGTATTTTTTCTTTTCCCGATGAGCGCACAATCTTAACGTCGACTCGCCTCCGGAGATTCTCCATCGTTTTACCAAAGACGGAGTTATTCATAAGTTTATAGAGATCCTGTTCAAAGTCGCTGTTGGCGGCCTTGCGCAGATCTGTATTCATCCTTATGTAAGGCTCCATCCATGGACTCTGGTCAAAGACAAGCGCACGATGAATCTTGGTGAGTCTCAACCCCAAAGACAGATATAGCTTGAGGTTCCTGTAGTGTACCACATACTTCTCCTTGTTCCGCAGGTTGGGCACCAGCTTTTCAACTCCATTTCCGGTGCTCCCCAATGCACATAGGAGATCTTTCTGGTAGTCTAACAACCACTCATTTTGCACAAGAAGCCGCTCCGGCGCTAGGGGGTAATCGTTGTGTTCGTCATGAAGCGCAGCAGGATACTCCAAGTCAACCTCAAGTATATACCCCGTTTCAGCATCTTGGGATGGTCCTGGATCTCTAGGTTCTCATGCCGTTCCACCCACTCAATACCCGAAGTAGGTAGGGCTTGGCTCATCGCCCACCCATACAGGTTGTTGGCATCGAGGTACTGGATATAGCTCGCTGGCTTATCCTGCTCAAAGCCCTCCACGTATGGGTTGTTCGCTTTAGCGTGGCGATGTGATACCATGCTTATCCCACCGCGCAGCCCCTTCTCAATAAAAACAGGTGCTTGTCATAATCTGTGAGAAGCTCGAGTTCCACCCCTGTGCTCTTAAGAAGCGCATCCCACGACAAACCGGGGCTGGTATAGTAGTGGGCCGTATCCAAACCATATTGCTTAAGACAGGTTTTGCGGAATGTTTCAAACACATCGGCCAGGAGCAGTACATCCGTGCGTAAGTAAAGGTCATGGTAGTCCCCCATGTTTTTACAACCAAACGCGTTCCAGACTTTCTGGGCGTGTTCATAGTCTGCAGCAGATATACCCTGTTCAGAGAGCTTGCTGTAGAAATCATGGATCGGCGGCAGTGGAGCATCAAACTTATCCCAGCCATCCATGAACTTCATCTGGTCTGGCTCGTATTCCGCCGTCACAGCAAAGGCATCTGGGTTGTTAGCAGACACAAGCTTGTCGAGCGAGGCTAGGAGGAACTGTGCACTGTCAATGAAGCGCAACTGTCCGACCGACAGGGAGATATACTTCTCCATGTTATTTGGGATGCAGTTGATATTGCCCTCCACTTTGCTTATACCCTGCATCAAGAGATGGGAGTCGTAGCCCCGCAGGTTATGGAACACCACAGGGATGGGTGTTGTCTTGGGACTCAGCCGAAGTTTCAGGTTACACACGTTATGGGCTGGCCCTCTGTACAAGCCTGTTATATGGCAGTGATCGCGAACAGAGTCACAGCCCAGTTTTTTCTTGCACACATGACAGTGAGTTGCAGCCTTATGTGCCCTTCTATCCTCCCGAGTCATCCGCATAGTGACAGGCTTGGACAGAACTGCTTTGATCTTTTGCTCCTCCTGCTGCAGAGCCTGTAAGAACTTCTCCACAACATCGCTTCCTCTATAAACCACAGGGGGTTCTGTCTGCCCATCACATCGGACAACCACATAGCCGTAACCACATGGCTCATGCTCCTGCGTTCTCTGCGTGTTGCTCTTACCAGGATTAGGCGCAGGTCCCGGAAGCTTCACTGTGAGCGCCTCAAAGTCGGCATAGATAAGATAGGGGACAGCAAGCTGTTTCTGCCAGTTCTGGAAGGATAATATGTTCTTCCCTTCCTCAGGCATGTCAACTCGCACAGCAGTCTGCCCGATACCCATGCACTCAGGTTTGTGCGCCAGGAGCAGTTTCTCAGTGGTGTATCCATGCAAGCATCGCTCGCAGAAGAACTTGCGGTGCTCGTACTTACTCTGGTCATACAGCAGGCGGTTCAGGTCTTCGATCTGCGTGTAATGAAACCTACCGTCCTCCTCAATCAGCATGAGGTTTATACATGGACCAGGCTGTCTGCTGATACGGTGAACGATGGTGGCCTTTCCATCCCAGCCAAAGACATTCAAGCCGCCTACTTTAGCATGTTTTTCTATCTTCTCAATCTGCGAGATAGGTGTTGGATAGTCCACACCTTTTCCTTCTAAGAGTCTTAAGAGCGGCTTAATGTTATATTTTGATGGTCGCTGCGGGTTCTTGGCAACCGGGTGCAGAGCCGCTTCAATGGAATATAGAACGCAGTGTGGGTCGTTTTGTGTTTTTTACGTTTCTAATTGCCTTCTTTACCGCCAGCTTTCTCGGCAGTTTCAGGTAGGAGCCACCTTTCAATGGCTGGTAGTTTGCAATATCAATCCACAGAGTTGTGACCGCCTGAAACTCCCAGCCAGAACCTTGGTTGGTCCACTTCTCCAACCGCTCTTGGATATTAGCATTGCACTGGTCCAGCTCATCGTTAATATCTTCTAGGGAGAGAACCACCTGCTGCTTATTACGCAATACAGGCTCAAAATACTCAGTGCTGTCATCATCTGAGTGCTTGGAGAGTCTTACATTAAGGGCAAACTGACACTTGATTCCACCTAGCTCTTCCAGCTCACCAGTCAAAACTTTATGCATCTTCCGACGCATGCCCTTAAAGAACATCATAAGGTCCGAGCTAAGGGGGTGAGACTCAGGAACGTTCATCACCCATCCACGCAAATAGTTTTTAACAGCCCACTTAGTCTTCTTGAAGGCAAGACGCGCTGTGGGGACTGGGGACTGGGTTGTGGGGATGCGTGGGGCAGGGACAGGTCTGCATGGGGCAGGGACTGGTCTGCGTGGGGCAGGAGTGGGGACAGGGGTGGCACGCACCCCAGCCTTTAATCTAGCGAAAATCTCCTTGTATGTACGGTCATATTCATTACGCACTTGGAGTGCTTTGAGTGCAGCCTTAGAGCGTGGATAAGGAGGCTGAAAACCGTGAATTGAAACATAATCGTTTTGGGCTTCACGTGCTCGCTGATTATGAGTCATGTTTACTATACAGTTCCATTAGTCTAAAAGGGAATTCGTTGATACACAAAAGGCAACAACAATACAGTGAGCGGACTTTGACCTATGCAGTAAACACCAGTCTCTGACAAGGTGCCAAGCTTCGTCGCACCTAGCCGCCAAACCATGTTGTTGACAGTGCCACAAGATTTCTATTTTTATACAGTGGGGAATCCCCGTTCAGTGGCGCCGACTGGCGTGTCCCCAGCTATAGGCGGTTGTGAAACAATTTTTTGGGCAAGACGAAGACGACTGTGGTTGACTTTATCGAACCCACAATCCATGCACAATCCTACCTTATTATTTTTTATAGCCTTCTGACAACCCGTACAAAGACGATTAATGACACCATGTTTTATCTTATATCTGTGTAATCCACAAAACTCTTGCTCTTGCGTACAGGGCCTGTTACAGGGGACTTTCTTTCCGAGCAATATCCATGGGCACTTATTGTCAAATACTACCATTGTTATATATATAGATATCTATTAGTCTAATTGATAATACCGTCTGGCGGCAACTGGGTATCGGACGGCACCACAAGCAACTCCTCCTTTACAAAGCCACGGAGAGGTCCATCCAGCAAATAGTATAGTACAGGCTCACCAGATTTAGTGACAGAGCTTCCAATCCGGTAAACATTGAGTGACCACACAGGGTCAGTGGCCCGCCGCCGGTGGTCTTGCTCTGCCTCACCAGGCTGGTAGAGGTAGCGAACGCCAACATCAGAGGGAAGCTTTTGCTCTTTGACCCCCAGAGGGCGCCCTGGTACGACTGCAGAGGGCTCTTGTGCAACTCGTTTTGCCTTTATAGCATCTTTAGGTTTTTTTCCAGTCAAGCGGGTCACCTCATTATTTATTGCAGAGACTACAGCCTGCAGTCGAGAAACCCACTCAGTCGATCGTTTTCCAGTATCCCTTAACTCTACGGCATACTGGTGACCAAAGAGTCGTTCAGCAAGGGTTCGGTTAAAGCGTTCCACTATACCCTGGTCTTGATGGATATTCACACGGCCACGTCTGACTGATACTCCATGTTTTACTAACAGCTGATTCGCTGCACCCATAAACTCCCGTCCGGGGTCCACCTGAAGTAGTTTAGGCCAATGCAGCGGTCCTCGTTTGTATATCCTCTCAAGTGCACCTGCGACCTCCTTAGCCTCTGTTGTAGTCAATGGCTCAGCCGCTTTGTAGCGCGAGGCCACATCAACCAATGTTAGGGCATACTTGTAAGTCCGGCGCTTCACAACGTCATGAGGAAGAAATAAGAGATCGGCTTGGTGAACCTCATTGGGGACAGGGACATCAAACTTTGGCCTGGGAATGTGTTTTGGCACTGGCAGGTATATTTGCCATATAGCTTGCTTTGTTAGCCACCCCCTGGCAACTTCCTCAGAAACCCTCGCTTCTGTCGCAAGCTTCTTGATAGCAGTAATGCCTTTCCAGTATCCCTTAGGACTATAGTAGATCTCTTGCATGCGACGATCCATATACAGTAAACGCTCGAGTCTCCAAATGACCTACTTAGCAAGCCTGTATGCAACCAGCCCAGTCGAAGCCATACCCAGTATAATGAACGCCACCTCACGCCCCCTCTGTTCATCTGAGGGCTCGTAGAAGTCTGAAAGTTGCGGCTCAGAGCCCAACGGGTCGACGGTTTTATTCGTAATTAGGGCGTACTCACGCATAGCCTCGTCCGCATCCTTAAATGTATGCTCGGCATGGTCCTGGCGGCGCAGTTGTTCATTGATGAAGTCTAAGCGCTCAGTTCTCTTCTTGGCCCATGCTGCCTGAGCAGATTGAAGCTGCTCGATTGCCATATCATGGCGTTTATGTTCCGTGTCCACTTGGCTGCCTCGTAATTTAGAGAATAAAAAGTTGCTCCTAGAGAATGCAAGGGCGTTAACAAGAGCACCCCCAACAAGTAGCGCGAGTGTGGCCATTACTTCAGTATATCAACTGGTAAGATTCCTTGTTTAATTAGCATATCCTTTGTGGCCATAGCTAGTGATACATCGACAACAGCCATAGCCAGGTCCCGTGGGGTGAAATCAAGACGTGGCACCCCACCACCCAGAGCCATCTTAGCAAGCTTGGCATAGCCTATTGAAATACCAGAAACAATTACACCGTGGTACAGAGCGTTTACGAGCATTTTTCCATCAGTAATTGGTGTTGTCATCTTATTCCATATAAAACGGATCCTTTAAATGAGCGTCTGGAGGCTTTTGTACCACAACCTGTTTAGGGTGTGAGGCTACTATCTGGTGCCTGTAGCAATACAATGCCAACACGCCAACACCGCCGACAACTAAAGGCACAGCCCATGTTGGCCACGTCCACCTTTCCATAGGTTTGCTCGTTGATATTGGCTCGACAGCTTCGTCTCTACCATCTGTAAGCGCTGCCTTAGCCTCTCGGAGCTCTCTCAGAAGCTTATTTTGATTGGCTTTTCGAGCTGCAGCACCCTTTCGTCCTGCCGCAAACCCTTTTAGCGTTTTTTGTCACTGACGTTATCTCCACCGGTGTTGTCTCCCCTTGATTCGTGTTCGTTTCTTCCATGCTTACTTACTAAATTTATTTGTCCAATTGATAGCTCTTAGTAAGCACCTGTTATAGCGGAGTTAAGCACATGCTATAGCGGAGTTAAGCACATGCTATATCAGAGTTAAACACATACTATAGCGCCAAAGTGGTGTCTTCCTCTCCACCGGCCCCTGTTGTTTCGGTGCTTGTTTTTCCAAATTGACAGTGCTTAACTGTTGTTAAAGCCGCAGTTAAGGGAGCTAAAAAAACATACCATAGCGATGATATAGCTCACAAGTGGCAGTGCTTAGCGCGTGTCCAACAAACGGATCCGTCTCGAGGTCTGTAATTAGCCTTGGCTGGTGTTCTGGTGGGATTGGTAGAAACATACAAGCAATACCTGAGTACAGCTGTAGCAGTGTCTGACCTAGAGTACGTGTCATGCTGGCACCTAGCCGAGCCTCGTATCTCACATACAGCTTTATGATCTCTTCATCAGACATTGATTCAACCTGGTCAATTGTAAGGCCCTTCAAACCAAGGTACTGACGGGCCTGACCTCCGGCTATGACGGCAGCAAGCCTATCTCTCTTAGAAGACATATTTACACCAGAGGTGCAACTAGGTTCTGCATCCCCAGACTTTGTCTCCACTAAGCCAGTCGAGTCCTGTTCAAGGAGTTTATCAATAATGGTATCAGGATCCATGAATATACGTATACGCCTTCGAGCTTCAAAATACTGCACCGCTACCCAGATGAAGAAACCTAAATTGATTACTGAGGCAGCGGCTGCTATCAAGGCCAATATCACTTCAATCGACGGCATATGCAGTAGGCTGATCAGTCTTCAGCAGCAGTTTTGCGTGCTTGGTCTTTGCTAGTAGTTGGCGTACTGTGGCACGTTCCTCCTTTGTTGGAATTACATCATTTTCACGTAAGGCGTCTTCAAACGAGTCACGGTCCTTGGTGTGAAAGAGCACCATCCAGCGAGTCTGCTCACGTAAGTCCTTCAGCACAGAGTTGTACTTTTGGGTGAGGACCCAGACACTTTGCTGCGCATGGCGGCCGCTAAAGGCCAGTTCGGATAACATGTCTTTCTTCTTGGTTAGGGCCTTTGTTGCCGAACAGTCATCAATAATGTACAGGGTTGGCTCGCACTTAAAACAATGGTAGAAAGCCCTCAGGTGGTCATGGAGCCGCTCCCCTGGATCAACCACGTACACCTCTGAATCATCCCACACCCATGACCGCGTCTGATAGGCCTCGTTGAAACGTATGGTAGGGCAGATGATTACAATATGCTCGAAGGCACCAAAGAAGGGCCCTTCAAGTAGGTCGAGGATGAATGCGGTTTTCCCACATCCTGTCTGCCCACAAACAATTGCCGAACAGGGACCATGTGGAAATGTAAACTTAGTAGACTGCCCTGACGAACCTGCCATCTTTAATGTTAAGCTGTGCATCCATTACAATATACATATAAACGTTCAATGTGCCCGCCGCCTCTGCCTTTTTTGTGATCTGTATGGTGATGCCCTCAGACGCATTCTCCACAGCCCTGCCACTACCGTGCAGCTGGTCGTCATCACTCGTCCTTAAGTCGAGCCACAGAGCATACTTGGTGGTTAGGTACTCTCCTAGGGAAACGTCTGACAATGACAGGTCTTTTAATGCTATTGCTACACTGGGGTCTCGTTTACTCGTTGCTGCACAGGCCTTCTTCACCTCGTCCCACTGCTGGTAGCCACGCATGCCCTGGGCATAGAGCTGATTGGGGATGCCCTCAATGGTCACCTCGACCTTCGTTATCTTTGGGTTGTAGAACGACTCTGTTTTCCTGGCGAATGAGGCGTTGGTCGGGTCTTCAAAGAGCAGTAGGATGCCCTTCGTGAATCACGCGGTTGTAGTCGTTGAATGTGAGCTCGTATTCCAGTCTGTCACTAAGCGCACTCTGGTAGAATGGCATGTGGCTCTCGAGGAGTTCAAAATCAAGCGGAACGTAGAACCTGTTACCATACACATCGGCTACGGCCTTGTCCTCTTCCTCGGTATCAACCTTGTCTCCTGCCCCCACTCGTATCTTAGTTGCGTTTCTGTCATCTGATGTGTCAATGCCCTGATACTGGAGGCCCTGTCTCTCCTGTGCAGTCCGCCACAAGTCGTGGTAACAGTGGTACACATCGCTGTCATCAATAGACATGACCTCATTGCCAGAAATCTTGATTGTCAATTTCTTAACCACGGCGCGGCCCAGGTTTTGCACAACGCTGCGGTTAACATCAGTCGAGGTCAGCGTGATTGTAAAGGCCAGCCGTGCTGTCCCTGAAACAATGACGTCGTCTGCGCCTAGATTGGGGAAGCGAACCAGTAGTTGTTGGTTCTGGTCAATAGTGCTTGGATTGTTTGTAACGCATACAGATTGTCGCACGCCCTTTACCCCAAGGGGTTCGCGTATCCGGCGGTGTGGGTTTAGTTTGCGTCCGTAAGTACTCGTCATGTTGAATGCTTAATTACACTTATATCTTTAACACACAGACATGGAGTTTGATAACCCAGCATTTGACGACCCAGAGGAGGAAGGGGCTATGGGAGGGGATAGGAATGAGACTAGCTTTGATGATGAGGAGACTAACCTGATTGACGAAACTTTAGATACGTCGTACTCGACTATGCCACCATGGGCTATTACTGAAATGCCTGCTGGGTTAACAGAAGATCAGGTGGCTTCCAAAGAAGAAACTGAAGTCTTAGTTAAGAGGTGGAAGAAGGCAGTGTCTAAGCATGGGCTGCAGGCCACTCTGGAGTTTAGATCGTCTCAACAAGGTGACCTTTGGGTTAAGTGGGGCCGAGAATGGAATCTTCTGACATGGAAGAACAATCCAAACAAATTCCTCTCTCCTAGGAGTATCCTAGATTACGGTGGTACACCGCTTGCTCGAGCTCTTGGAGTGACCGCTGAACTATCCACAGAAGCAGTAAAAGCCCTACAAGGCGTTGACGAAGCTGCTGCTTTAGCAGAAGCTGCACTTCCAGATATGTTAGAAATGAGCAGCCTTGAAGCTGTGACAGAGCAAGGTGGTGTGGAAGAAACAGGATTCATAGAGGACGTTCATAACACCATCCAAGACCTAGGTACACAAACAGACAACGAACTACCACTCAGAGAGCTTATAGGGCTTGACAAGGCTATGCAGACCCAGAGGGGTGAGCTGGTCAATAACCTAGCTAAGATAACTGAGATAGAAAGGAATATAAAACAGCGGGAAGCTAAAATGGCAAGCCTGGAGGAGGAAGGGAGGGGTGATAGTCGAGCATGGAGATTCCAAGCAAATGAGCTTGCAGAGCTGCAGGACCTGCGGAGTGCCCGTATTGAGGCTGCCTCTGAAAACCGTAACCGTCTAAGGACCCAAATTAACCGCATCAGGGAAACGATCAACAGACTTCTTAACGAGGACACAACACTAGCTGAGCGTATACGCGACCTGTTCCGGGAGCAGGGTATAACAATCGCCTCCATACTCACTGCGATTGGATTGGCAATCTCGACCCTTGTAGTTGCTTTGATGGGCGGAGGGAGCACTAGTCCAACCCCGGCACCAACGCCGACACCAGCTGATAAGCCTGGTTTAAAGGAATGGATTAAAAAACAGCTGAACTCCTTGGCAAACGTCCTGAAGAGCCTAGCCGGTAAGGCAGCAGCTGCCCTACCAGGAATCATTGGCTCCATCGTATCATGGCTGCTTACGTCAGCTGCAAAGGTGGCTGGTTGGATGGCAGAACATGTATGGGCCGCAGCTGTGGCGGTGGGGGGAGTTATCCTCCTGATACTCCGTGACTTACTACGTAGCAAACCAAAGCACAGATAAGCCTATAGCGATTCCGCCTATAATAAGAGCGGTTTTCTCATCCTCGTGCGCCCCACGCAGACCGGTCTCGGCCATAGGGGCCGGCCCTGGAGAGGGGAGTTCCATATCTGTATCTGGCGGAGGGTCAAAGCTTCCTCTATCTGGAACCACCTGAACCGAGTTGACATCAGCATTGCTGCCTATCTGCTGCTCCTCAGTTGCAATGGTAATCAGATTGTTGTACCCAGCAACGTCTCCAATGGCGAGGCTCATATCAGACGGAGCCATGTACAGGCCCGTTCCAAACACATAATCAACCTTTGAAGAGGCATTCTGGAGGACGTTCTGATACCGTCGGATAGATGACGGAATATCCACTGGGGAGTTGATGGCATCCTCAACGTTGACCTGAAATTGCTTTTGAGCATCAAAGGACGTTCCAACACCTAGTATCTCTGAGCGGGTCTGCGCCTGAGCCTCAAGAATGGCCCATAGATAGGTCCTGATGCTGTCGTTAATTCGCCCAACGCCGGTTTGTGTAAAACCCTCAGACGTGTCCAGTATGAAGGTACTCCAGGCCTCGTCTGCTTCAGGTCCCTGTGCTAGATGTAAAACAGCACCCATTCTCTCCTGAAAGGATTGTAGGTTTTTCGCGTGAGCAAAACCTGGCTTTGTATCCTTTTCCGCCTCGAAGGCCATCCGTGTAGGGTCATAACGAACGTTTCGACCAGCAACCTTGACGACACTCCCGTAACCATACGCATCATGTGCATGTAAGATACCAAGACCACTATTAGCTACGGTTGCCTTCTGGCGCCAGTCTGTGTTTGGTTGAACACCAAAGTTAGTGCAGAGTCTCTCATATGCCCTCTTGTCATATGTATTGTTATAGGGGTCATAGGCATGATCCTGAGGTAGAGGCGCTTGCAGTTCTGCTAATAAGCGACGCACTGTGTAATAAAGGTGAAAGGTGTAGAGAGCTTTCACGAGTGGAATCCCAGCCTCGAGGTGGTCCTGGGAGGACACGCCGCAGCCGGCTGATGCACACCACACTGCAAAGTTTAACTGGTTCTGCCAAAACTGCATTGGATTTGTCAACCAGTCTTTTACTACTTTGTCCGCTGTTACCGGCGGCACCTTATAGTTACTGAATAGATCAGGAAACTTTGCTGTGAATGTACCACCATTGTGAACAACTTGAATTGTTTGTCGGGTTAGTTTATCTCCCACACCATATGTGGCTGGATACACCCCGCCCGCACCATATGGGGTAGCTTTTCTATTGAAACTAAAGGCTTGTTTATTCCTAGTGCTATGTATCAAACTCTGTCAAATGTTCAAAGCGGCGGCGCTGTGTCCCTGCAAAAACCTATTGACAACACTGCGGGCGATCTATGTGTTGGCCTAAGGTCAATCACGTATACTGTGGGCTGGTACAATCTAGAATCAGACGAGAGCATTGCATGGCGGTCAAGGAATTCAGAAGAGAGTGGATATGCTGCATTAAAACCAGGCCTCTGGAGCTTAAGTCTTCTTCAGGAGCATATTACACCATTAGGTATCGGTTTGGAGGTTGATGCTGTAAATGGGGTTATTACCCTAACAGTTCCAGACAATGTGGGTGCGCACATAACAGGCGGAGTGTTAACAATGTTGGGTCTTGACGGCTTCAGTGGGGGGTGGATACCTTCAGGTACTTACATAGGTGACCGGCCCATCAACTTTAGCATCTTTAACACAATTTATGTTCACCTCGATAAAGTCAGTACCACACACAACATGCTAGATGGTGCGCCCACTACGCTTCTTGAAGTTGTTGGCTTAGAGGGTGGCTCTTTCGGTGATATTATAACCACGAACATCGCTAATCCTGTCTGTAAGCGTGTCACTAGTGGAACAGTGCATGAGTTAAAGGTTCAGTTACGCGATAATAAAGGAAGGCTATTAGATAACCACGACTTACCTGTTAGCGTTGTTCTTAAATTTACAAGATGTCAATAAAAACGAGTATTTATGGACCTAGGCAAAAACCGGCAAGCACTGTTCAGGGTGCCGACCTATCGGAATATGCCACAAAGACATATGTATCTATTGGTGACTCAAAAAAATGGATAAAAGTGGCGGTACTATGACTGGAGACCTTGAAATGGGAGATAATAAAATCGTTGAGTTGGGAGACCCGACTTCACCGAAGGATGCTGTTCATAAAAAGTATATTGATGCTGAATATAGACAGCAGAACAGGTACCTGAGAAGATACGTAGATGAAAAGACGAAACCACTCATTACTATATGGGCAGAAGTAAGAGGCCCCCTTCGCAGAGGATATGAGTGGTCGTTTGGCCATGGGGCTAGGGGTCGAGACTCACAAGACTCAAGCTGTGGATATACCATGTTATGTAATGGCAAGATCATTCGTATGGGGTTGTCTTCGGGTGTTGGTGCTGATGCTGGTCCTATAGCAGTCGTTCCTGTTATTAATGGAACGAATCAAGTGGTAGGAATAAGTAAGCCTGCTAACCAACGGGCTGTTGTAATAACTTTAGACCAGTCTTTACAGCTAGAAGAAGGCAACGTTATTAACTTTTATACAACCACACAAAACCGAGGGGCGACTTGGTCTGTAGCTTCACTCCTAATTGAACTTGATATATAGACTTATGTATACAAAGACAGTATGAAAAACAACAACCAACGACTGCACCGTTAAATCCGGAGCCTCCTCTATGTGGTCTGGGGCACTCCTATCGGCTGAATGAGATCAGTCTTAAGAAGCAATACCTTGAGAAAGAAATTGAAAAAAATATGCTGCTATGTACAAAAAATATAGGTGTGCAGTAAACTCAGTGGACGCTGTAGACACTGCTTTAGTTGCTGTGGGTATGTGTCTTGGCGCAAGTGGTGCAGGTGTAATGTCTACAGTAATTGCCATTCCTATTGCCACAGTGTTGGGTGCTACTGGAGCCGCTTGTGGGCTACTTGTAATTGTTGGAAAATTCATCAGTCGGCGTCTGACCATTAAGTTAAAAAAGCATGACAAGATTCGCATTCTCGCTCAGAGCAAATTGAATACCATTGCTGACATTGTATCGGCGGCGCTTGAAGATGGGTATATCTCAGATGATGAGTTTAAGGTCGTTTCGGTCGAGATCATGAAATATAGTCAAATGAAAAGTGACATTAAAGCAAAATGTTTGAAAGCGGCAGAATCGCCCCCTAGACCTGTTAAGGTATGACCCTGACAGTCCATTTGAAGAGTGGGGGTTGCTAGATATAATGGAGGCGTCGATAAAATCTTTCTGCAACGATCATACTGTAGTCAAACAAAATACGGACCAGTGGGAGACCACGAGGAAGGGCTGCGTTGGAGGAAGTGACTACTCCTCTATCATAGGGCAAAACTACTTCAGCAGCTATAGCAAGAAGCTGACAGAAAAAACTAGCAACGAGGGTGTTCGCTTTAGCACACCCTGCCTCTGGGGTACGACTTTTGAGGAGGTTGCAATTGCGGTATTGGAGAAGGTGTACGACACCAAGGTCTACGGAAATAATATCTATATTGAGGGCGGCGCAACGGCCTACTCTCCGGATGGCTTTTGTGTGCTCCCGATCCGGCGGGCTGAAGTGGATGCTGTCTGTCTGGGGCATCCTGAGGAGGTTGTGCTGCTCGAGATAAAGTGCCCCTACACTAGGAGTCCTGGGAGGGTGATTCCGAATATGTATAAGCCTCAGGTTCTGTTGGGGTTGCACCACAGTCCGGTGGCAACCATCGGGGTGTTTGTCGACTGCGTTTTCAGGTTGTGCTCCTTTGAGGACCTGGGGAGGGCTGAGACGTATAACCAGGTGTATCACAAGGATCAGAAGAAGTATAAGGAGACGGTGGCTTGGGGGTGGGCGGGGGTGGAGGGGCTTGAAGACGGCGACTATAGTGCGAACGGGAGGTTTAATAGTTGCCTGGGCTTGGAACAGGAGCATCACGGTCCTTGGTTGGGAAGACCGAGTTGGATCACAGAGAGTCCGACGGGGGCTTTCTACTGTTGGAAGCTCTTTACGATGAGATTGATAACCGCTCGTCCCGATCCCGACTTTATCGAGAAGAACGACGCTAAGGTTGCCCAGTTTATACAGGACCTCAACCGCGTGAAAAATGGAACTTACAGCGACGGTCGCAGATATTTATCACTCAATGACCTCTATGGTGACTTAATACTGGTGTGGGCCTATACCATAGGGGCTGGAAGGGCTGGGCTAATATGGTGGGGGGGAGGTGCGAGCGGTTCGCTGGCTCATGTGAGTCACCCTGTATATGTGTGTTTTCTGGGTTGCACCCATATGAGATAGGTGTGCCATAATCATATGAGATAGGTGTGCCAGTACCGCTAACATCTATACTACTTCTCTTGAAGCAATGCTTGTTTAACCCATACACAAGTGTTTGTATCCTAGTCAAACTATTCTAGTACACATACAAATGATTCAGTTCACAACAGCACTGATACTGTGCTGATCTGCCAAGTAAATAAACAAATGATTTCACTCACATCCATGCGAAGTAACGTATGAAATCCTCTTCTTGCACGAACAGCTCTTTTATTCTTAACATAGCACCATTATATCCAAAAGCGTTGATGACAATTATCTATGCAATCACCCTTGCTCTCTTAAAGCCGGAGCTAAAGTGTTTCTCCCAACTGTTTCACCCAGTATATAGCTATTTTCCAGAACCGACATTAATTTATAGATGCATCTGTTTGGGATGACAGGGGCAAATCACCCCATGCATAATAGAGTTGCTATTGACGACGAGCCTCTGGCCCAGAGGTGAATTCTCTTGATGGTTAATTATGGATAACTCTGCCAAGCGCCATTATAGCAATGAAGTTGCCCATGTAGAGCACCTAGTTATTCAAAGCCAGTAAATTACTGTTGCTGTCCGAATGATAACAATAACTCAGAAATTGATCATCTGGTTATTGTGATTAATGTCGGGAGATTTAAGTTGGGCGCCGTAGAGCGGCCATTAAGAGAACTGATGTCTGGTGTCTGGGAAGGTGGATAATAGCGAGGAAACGGATGCATACATTTTTCATCCACGTGCAAGCTCGTGGAAGGCGGGTGGTGAGAACTAGTATTGTTGTTGGGTGCGGTGGTATATGGGATTGGCTCGACGGGTTTAGTGCATTTGATCGAACGGTACAACAATAAGACATCATACAGTACCTGCTGTATTCGAACGATGCACGTTAAATGAGGCATGGAGACCTAATGTATCGAAATTATTCAGGCATAATACTAGTGTCCTTTCAGCTGGTGATGAATTGACTATCAAAGTGATGACCGATATTGAGTTAGTGCCCATCAGGCTTCCCATAATAAGTTTCCTGCCATCAGGTGAACCATAATAAGTAACCTCCTGGCTGGTAACCCACAATGAGTAACTTCCCACAGTGAGTAACTTCCCACCAGGTGACACACAATGAGTAACTTCCCAAAATGAGTAACTTCCCACCAGGTGACCCACGATGAGTAACTTCCCACCAGGTGACCCACGATGAGTAACTTCCCACCAGGTGACACACAATGAGTAACTTCCCACCAGGTGACACACGATGAGTAATTTCCCAGGTGACCCTAGATGAGTAATTTACCCCCAGGTGATCCACGATGAGTAATTTCCCGCCAAGTGACCCACGATGAGCAATTTCCCACAAGATGACACACATGAGTAACTTCCCACAATGAGTAATTTCCCACTAGGTGACCCACGATGAGTAATTTCCCACCAGGTGACCCACGATGAGTAATTTCCTATCAGGTGACCCACGATGAGTAATTTCCCACCAGTTGACACATGATGAATAATTTCCCACAAGATGACACACAATGAGTAGCTTCTCACCAGGTGATACACGATGAGTAGTTTCCCACAAGGTGACCCAATATGAGCAATTTCCCACCAGGTGACACAAAATGAGTAACTTCCCACCAGGTGAACCGCATCGTGTTGCCTCCTAGAAGGTGACCCAAAACATGAGGCGACCTATGGTGAATTACCTCCATCCAGGTGAACCGCAAAATTGTGATCGGTAATGTCAGAAAACGTCAATATAATAACAATAATTAAAGACGTTATTATCACACTGTTGTTACTTAGAGAGGAATTATGGCTGCATACTGCAGCATTACATTGATTGTGTAGATAAGTGTATACAACCTATTGTGAGCACATTTTTTTCATAACGTGCACACGTCAACTGGAATTTAATGCTGCCCACGCTGCGATGTGCTTTACTGAATCGTTAATGTTGACTTGCAAATACAATCATACGGGTTGTAGCACAGACAATATTTTCATATTATTATACTTTTATCCAAGATGATTTTCAAGGAGGACGCACCCAAAACATCATACTATAAATATTTAATTTAATTGATGGACAGGAATTCTATTTCATATATTTGTTTGTGTTTTGCTATGTCACCCTTCTATTTGTCCATATATTTCTTATTCTATTAAATTATCGCTAGATATGGCCAAACATACTGCAAATTAACATGAAAGGTCGCCTCTTTCAACAATGTCAGGCATATCATTTATATCTTCCAATATTATGTGTACTCGGATGTATATGAATATCGTGTTCAGTTGCTTACGTCTTGCTCAATAATATGATCAAACTTAAAATAGCTGATAAGAGTCAAACCAGCAGTTTGTGTCATAACATAAATGTTTCATGTACCTTGCAATGTTTCAAATCTCATTAAAAGTCAAACACAATAATGGCAAAACTTTGGTGCTATTTCTTCTCTTGAAGATTGCCCAAAAGTGTGTACATAAAATGATACCTGTTGATATTGTAGCACAAATTATCCATTATAATAACTTGCTTCATATTTTTGTATGTAATTATTAGTGTACTTGACCATTTGTTGAACGAATAAATATCATAATTATTATGTGCTCATTCATGTTAAGCTGCTACACATCTTTTCGATCTGGTCATATCTGGTGTCTAGCCTAGCTCATCATCGTGCCAACAACGTGATGACAGTTTTGTGTCGCTGAGACATTAAGGATTGTGGTCAACTGACATGGAATACGTTATGATGGGGTACCCGTTGTAACGTGTAGCGAAGAGGTGCATAGCAAGAGAACTGTCAGAAAAAAAAATTCCACGCATACTTTCATATCACTTGATTCGATAGGACATATATACGACGATTTCATATCAAGAGAGTACGTGAGCAATGAACGGCTTGTTATATTTGCAAGCAAAAGAACTATTTATTTTACTAGATCATATTTACAACCTCAAGAGATAGGAAGCATTATTATTTTGACCATATACATAATTAGAATTGAGATTTAAACGAATGCATAATACATTGATTTGAAAGATAGTTAGGTTTTGAAAAATGGTACAATCAAAGCATTCTGTTGACACATATACGACGATTTCAAATAGGTGGATAGCTATACATTAAATAATTTGATTGTCTCTGATAAAAATAAATTCTCAATGAAAGAAGGCAAATAAAATACGTGAGCAATGCACGGCTTGTTATGGAAACGCCTAGGGGCAAGCAAAAGAACTATTTGTTTTACTAAAGTATATTTACAGCCTTCAGCAGATAGGTAGCATCATTATTTTGACCATATACATAAACTGAATTGTGACTTATGCGAATGCATAATACATTGATGTATACATTGATGAAGCACACCTTATATCATGGAATATCATAAAAGTTCTTTTCCTTGTGAAAAATGTGACATTGATATAATCGCAATACATATCTTTTAAAGACTTAACATTGATTATATGTGTGCGTCGGGTGCATTTCACCATAATTCATAGAATGAGAAATATTCAGTTATATTATATTGTAAAACTGCGGTAATCAATACAAGCTATAACCATCTGGCTTTAAACAAGATATCCTTATATATATATTTGCTACTTTTAAAATGATGTGATCAGCAGAAATTGGTATAATAACCTTCGTGTTTGTCGGTATCTGCAACTACTCGATATACGTCGGTTGATATTCATACCCCATCATTTGATATTGATAATTGCACTGAGGTAGCGCCGGTGAGATGAGGTTTCTGGCTGGCACTGAAGCAGGTGTATGGCGAGACAGCATGCACCATCCAGTGGTAGCCCATTCAGCATGATAGCAGTGGAACTTGGACTCGATTAGACATTTCCCCCAGCATTCGTTTATATCATTAGCTTCATACACAGCGTCATTGTAGCCGCTAATACAGGCATCCGGCCAGTGGCGGACTATCCATTCGCCTACACCAGGCAATCACAAGCTAATTTCCCATGACTAATAACAACTGCAAACTAAGCAGTGAATGTAGCATGTTATTGGTTCCAGTGAGCCATGACACTTGAGCACTAAGAGTGTTGTTTCCAATATTCTACATTAAACTTCTATTGCCACAAATCAAATAGATGCAGAAGCCAAAGATTCCAAACTTCCACTCACCTCCGTACATGTAAACATGGTCGGTTTGGTCGCCCAGTTTCATTTTCACGGTTGAACTGTTCTTCACCTGGCACCAATGTCGATTTGAATCTGTGAAAAAGACAGCTGTCTCACATGCATCCTCCTGAAGGCACGCCAACGCACAGCTGCTGAGACTTGTCACCTCCACATTAAATAACGTATCGGCCATGACAGACATGCCGCGCTCCAGCTGCAAAGTCAAACCTCGGCTTCCCGGTCTCGCTACCATTACTCTGCCGATCATGTGACTCGTGAATAAAATCGCGAAGACTTGTTTAACAAACCCTCTTGTGTTCTTCATCATTCCGGACAGTTGGAACTCTAGAAAAGAACTGAGGCAAGCTGTAGTCAATCAACAATGAAGTGATCAGCAAGTGGCAGCTTCCTAAATCAAGCGATGCAGGCATGTCGAGAACTTATTATTGATGGGCAAAACTACAGTAGAAAACTGTAAATGGACCATCATACTTCAAATGTACATAGACATATAATCCACACAAGGTGCGGGAGAGGAATGGGTCTCGATCGATCGGTTTGATGTTGTTAACAATGCATTGGTACAGTTAGGGTGTTAGGTGTAACACGGTACAACTACATAAAATCGTCAATGGCTTAGAGTTTGACAGATTGATATCCGACCATTATTCTACAATCCGTTTGACAGGCACTCCTTTATAAGTGCCCGACTACATACGCAGGAAGATGCCAGCTAATATTGTCATACACTGCCTAAAGTCCAACCAATTCATCAATATTTAAAACCCTGTGGTTATTACACGTCACATGGAATACAATGTGCTTTATTCTGTTTACCTCATATCCACCGCCGGAAGTGCTATGATGTTTCGGTGGACAATCCCTGATAAACGGACAGTGACATCGACAAACGTTTGCACTGGGTAAACTCAGGGTAATCTAGATGTATAAATTTGTATTTCGCGTCATCTGGCGAGATTTTATGGACATTTATCATGTATCTCTAAGATAATATTTTATTGGTTTAGAAGGGGGCGATAAAAGAAATAAACGAAAGCTTAAAATTTTACTAAATGCACGTGTTCAGTAGATGCTTGTGCTTTTTGGAACACAGAACGTTTTGCAACTGAATTAGCCATAAAAGGGCAAGGTTTTTCTGTTTTCTATCACAATTATTGTCACCTGCTTCTATAACATATTTTGAGGTCTAAAAATACGATAAAGACCTTAGCTCTTTGCTACATCTGGCAGAAAATTATTAACAGGGAAATAGAGCAATTTTGGGGTTGCTAAGCACAATCGTTTTTTGGGAGCTTTAACCCATGTATACTCCTAACAGACAAGTAATAAAATTAACTAATAAGCTACAAAATGAACATTACTTGGAGAAAAGATCAACCCGTCTGACACCCGAATACAAGAAATAGTCATTTTACTCCCCTAAGTGACAATGCATGTTACAGCGCTGGCCACATTAAAGTGGAGAGGAAAGTTTGCAACATTCTAACATGATGTCAACTTTACATACATACATACATACATACATACATACATACATACAGATACATACATACATACATACATACATACATACATACATACATACAGACATACATACATACATACATACATACATACATACATACATACATACATACAGACATATACATACATACATAGACATACATACATACATACATACATACATACATACATACATACATACATACATACATACATACATACATATACATACATACATACATACATGCACATACATACATACATACATACATACATACATACATACATACATACATACATACATACATACATACATACATACATACATACATACATACATACATATACATACATACATACATACATACATACATACATACATACATACATACATACATAGAGAGCATTTTTATAGCGGCTGTTTACAGGAAATGATCCTATTCAAACCCATGGTGAGTTACCCACTCCCCCCCCCCTCTCCTCCCCCACCAGGTGACCCACCAAACGGTGACCGGTAATGTCGGAAAACGTCAATATCATAACAAGAATAAAAGGCGTTACTATCCCTGTATAGAGAATATCACACTCTTTTTACTTTGAGCGGAACTATGGCTGCATACTGCAGCACTACATTCCTTGGGTAGATAATAATAAGTATATATCACTTACGGTGAGCTTATTTCACGCGCACACATCGACTGGGATTGAATGCTGCCCACCCTGTGGTGTGAAATGCTGAATGGGCAATGTCGATTAGCGAATACATTCGTTGGAGTTGCAGCAATGACAATTATCAAGCCTAGTATAGTTTCATATTAGTTGTACTTGTATCCAAGATTATTATCAAAGAGGACACCGTAAACACCATAATGAAAATATTCAATTAAATTGATTGACAGGAATTCTATTTCATATATTTGTTTGTGTTTTGCTATGTCACCCTTCTGGTTCTCCATATATTTCTTATTCTATTAAATTGCCGCTAGATATGCCCAAACATACTGCAAATTAACATAAAAGGTCGCCTCTTTCAACAATGTCAGGCATATCATTTATATCTTCCAATATTATGTGTACTCGGATGTATATGAATATCGTGTTCAGTTGCTTACGTCTAGATACTATACTAAGGGCCAACCACGATTGCTCAATAATATGATCAAACTTACAATAGCTGATAGGAGTCAAACCAGCAGTTTGTGTCATAACATAAATGTTTCATGTACCTTGCAATGTTGCAAATCTCATTAAAAGTCAAACACAATAATGGCAAAACATTGGTGCTATTTCTTCTCTTGAAGATTGCACATGGGCAATCTTGCTCAAAAGTGTGTACATAAAATGATACCTGTTGATATTGTTGCACAAATTATCCATTATAATAACATTTATTTGCTTTTTTTTGTGCCTTCGTGAACGTGATTTAGTTAACATTGTCAAAGAATTCATACATCAACATTTGTCATATCCCCATTGTCACATCCCCAAGTGTTTAACAATTTTGCACTGTTGCTTTTTGTTTCCTTGTTTTATTTTGGTATCACCAGGAACCTAGTAAAGTTAGATTGATACATGCATCATTTTTTCTGAAATCCTCATTGCCTTTCAGCAAGTATTATATTGTCATCTGTTCTCGCAATTAACATTGTTAGACAATTCATTTACAGCTGCTGCTTTAACATAATAATTCTTTGTCTACAGTTTTATCAAGTTAATTCATTGTAATTGAATATGGTAGAGTCGTAGCATAGAGCAGAAGCCACTTGCATCAGGGTCGTGATATATGATGATCGGGTCATAATCAGTGTTTCGTTTGATTGAATACTTTCTACTATGCTAATTGTATTGTGTGCTTGCTTCATCTTTTTGTATGTAATTATCAGTATACTTAACCATTGGTTGAAGGAATAAATATCCTAATTATTATGTTGCTCATTCATAATTAGCTACTTTTCGATCTGGTCATATCTGGTTCCTAGCCGAGCACATCATCGTGCCAACAACGTAATGACTGTTTGGTGTCGCTGAGACATTAAGGACTGTGGTCAACTGACATGGAATACGTTATGATGGGGCATTCGTTGTGTCGTGTAGCGTAGATGTGCATAGCAAGTGGACTGACAAAAACAAATATTCCACACAAACTTTCTTATCACTAGATTCAAAAGGATAAATATACGACGATTTCATATCGGTGGGTGACTATACTTTTAATAATTTGATTGTCTCTGATAAAAAAAAATTCACAATAAAAAACAGCAAATGAAATACTTGAACAATGTACGGCTTGTTATGAAACGCCTAGGGGCAAGCAAAAGAACTATTTGTTTTACTATTTACAGCCTTAAGGAGATAGGTAGCATTATTATTTTGACCATATGCATAAATTCCATTGTGATTTATGCGAATGCATAATACATTGATGTATACATTAATGAAGCACACCTTATATCATGGAATATCATAAAAGTTCTTTTCCTTGTGAGAAAAAGTGACATTGATATAATCACAAAACATATCTTTTAAAGACTTAACATTGATTATATGTGTGCGTCGGGTGCATTTCACCATACTTCATAGAATGAGAAATATTCAGTTATATTATATTGTAAAACTGCGGTAATCAATATAAGCTATAACCATCTGGCTTTAAACAAGATATCCTTATATATATATTTGCTACTTTTAAAATGATGTGATCAGCAGAAATTGGTATAATAACCTTCGTGTTTGTCGGTATCTGCAACTACTCGATATACGTCGGTTGATATTCATACCCCATCATTTGATATTGATAATTGCACTGAGGTAGCGCCGGTGAGATGAGGTTTCTGGCTGGCACTGAAGCAGGTGTATGGCGAGACAGCATGCACCATCCATTGGTAGCTCATTCAGCATGATAGCAGTGGAACTTGGACTCGATTAGACATTTCCCCCAGCATTCGTTTATATCATTAGCTTCATACACAGCGTCATTGTAGCCGCTAATACAGGCATCCGGTCAGTGGCGGACTTTCCATTCACCTACACCAGGCAATCACAAGCTAATTTCCCATGACTAATAACAACTGCAAACTAAGCAGTGAATGTAGCATGTTATTGGTTCCAGTGAGCCATGACACTTGAGCACAAAGAGTGTTGTTTCCAATATTCTACATTAAACTTCTATTGCCACAAATCAAATAGATGCAGAAGCCAAAGATTCCAAACTTCCACTCACCTCCGTACATGTAAACATGGTCGGTTTGGTCGCCCAGTTTCATTTTCACGGTTGAACTGTTCTTTACCTGGCACCAATGTCGATTTGAATCTGTGAAAAAGACAGCTGTCTCACATGCATCCTCCTGAAGGCACGCCACCGCACAGCTGCTGAGACTTGTCACCTCCACATTAAATAACGTATCGGCCATGACAGACATGCCGCGCTCCAGCTGCAAAGTCAAACCTCGGCTTCCCGGACAAGCTACCATTACTCTGCCGATCATGTGACTCGTGAATAAAATCGCGAAGACTTGTGTTTAACAAACCCTCTTGTGTTCTTCATCATTCGGGACAGTTGGAACTCCAGAAAAGAACTGAGGCAAGCTGTAGTCAATCAACAATGAAGTGATCAGCAAGTGGCAGCTTCCTAAACCAAGCGATGCAGGCATGTCGAGAACTTATTTTTGATGGGCACAACTACAGTAGTAAACTGTAAATGGACCATCATACTTCAAATGTACATAGACATATAATCCACACAAGGTGCGGGAGAGGAATGGGTCTCGATCGATCGGTTAGATGTTGTTAACAATGCATTGGTACAGTTAGGGTGTTAGGTGTAACACGGTACAACTACATAAAATCGTCAATGGCTTAGAGGTTAACAGATTGATATCCGACCATTATTCTACAATCCGTTTGACAGGCACTCCTTTATAAGTGCCCGACAACATACGCCGGAAGATGCCAGCTAATATTGTCATACACTGCCTAAAGTCCAACCAATTCATCAATATTTAAAACCCTGTGGTTATTACACGTCACATGGAATACAATGGGCTTTATTCTGTTTACGTCATATCCACCGCCGGAAGTGCTATGATGTTTCGGTGGACAATCCCTGATAAACGGACAGTGACATCGACAAACGTTTGCACTGGGTAAACTCAGGGTAATCTAGATGTATAAATTTGTATTTCGCGTCATCTGGCGAGATTTTATGGACATTTATCATGTATCTCTAAGATAATATTTTATTGGTTTAGAAAGGGGCGATAAAAGAAATAAACGAAAGCTTAAAATTTTACTAAATGCACGTGTTCAGTAGATGCTTGTGCTTTTTGGAACACAGAACGTTTTGCAACTGAATTAGCCATAAATGGGCAAGGTTTTTCTGTTTTCTATCACAATTATTGTCACCTGCTTCTATAACATATTTTGAGGTCTAAAAATACGATAAAGACCTTAGCTCTTTGCTACATCTGGCAGAAAATTATTAACAGGAAAATAGAGCAATTTTGGGGTTGCTAAGCACAATCGTTTTTTTTGGGCTTTTTAACCCATGTATACTCCTAACAGACAAGTAATAAAATTAACTAATAAGCTACAAAATGAACATTACTTGGAGAAAAGATCAACCCGTCTGACACCCGAATACAAGAAATAGTCATTTTACTCCCCTAAGTGACAATGCATGTTACAGCGCTGGCCACATTAAAGTGGAGAGGAAAGTTTGCAACATTCTAACATGATGTCAACTTTACATACATACATACATACATACATACATACATACATACATACATACATACATACATACATACATACATACATACATACATACATACATACATACATACATACACATACATACATACATACATACATACATACATACATACATACATACATACATACATACATACATACATACATACAGACATACATACATACATACATACACATACATACATACATACATACATAATTACATAATTACATACATACATACATACATACATACATACATACATACATACATACATACATACATACATACATACATACATACATACATACATACATACATACATACATACATACATACATACATACATACATACATACATACATACATACATACATACATACATACATACATACATACATACATACATACATACATACATAGAGAGCATTTTTATAGCGGCTGTTTACAGGAAATGATCCTATTCAAACCCATGGTGAGTTACCCCCCCCCCCCCCCCCTCCTCCCCCCACCAGGTGACCCACCAAACGGTGACCGGTAATGTCGGAAAACGTCAATATCATAACAAGAATAAAAGGCGTTACTATCCCTGTATAGAGAATATCACACTCTTTTTACTTTGAGCGGAACTATGGCTGCATACTGCAGCACTACATTCCTTGGGTAGATAATAAAGTATATATCACTTATGGTGAGCTTATTTCACGCGCACACATCGACTGGGATTGAATGCTGCCCACCCTGTGGTGTGAAATGCTGAATGGGCAATGTTGATTAGCGAATACATTCGTTGGAGTTGCAGCAATGACAATTATCAAGCCTAGTATAGTTTCATATTAGTTGTACTTGTATCCAAGATTATTATCAAAGAGGACACCGTAAACACCATAATGAAAATATTCAATTAAATTGATTGACAGGAATTCTATTTCATATATTTGTTTGTGTTTTGCTATGTCACCCTTCTGGTTCTCCATATATTTCATATTCTATTAGATTGCCGCTAGATATGCCCAAACATACTGCAAATTAACATAAAAGGTCGCCTCTTTCAACAATGTCAGGCATATCATTTATATCTTCCAATATTATGTGTACTCGGATGTATATGAATATCGTGTTCAGTTGCTTACGTCTAGATACTATACTTAGGGCCAACCACGATTGCTCAATAATATGATCAAACTTACAATAGCTGATAAGAGTCAAACCCAGCAGTTTGTGTCATAACATAAATGTTTCATGTTCCTTGCAATGTTGCAAATCTCATTAAAAGTCAAACACAATAATGGCAAAACTTTGGTGCTATTTCTTCTCTTGAAGATTGCACATGGGCAATCTTGCTCAAAAGTGTGTACATAAAATGATACCTGTTGATATTGTAGCACAAATTATCCATTATAATAACATTTATTTGCTTTGTTTTTTGTGCCTTCGTGAACGTGATTTAGTTAACATTGTCAAAGAATTCATACATCAACATTTGTCATATCCCCATTGTCACATCCCCAAGTGTTTAACTTTTTTGCACTGTTGCTTTTTGTTTCCTTGTTTTATTTTGGTATCACCAGGAACCTAGTAAAGTTAGATTGATAAATGCATCATTTTTCTCTGAAATCCTCATTGCCTTTCAGCAAGTATTATATTATCATCCGTTCTCGCAATTAACATTGTTAGATAATTCATTTACAGCTGCTGCTTTAACATAATAATTCTTTGTCTACAGTTTTATCAAGTTAATTTATTGTAATTGAATATGGTAGAGTCGTACCATTGAGCAGAAGCCACTTGCATCAGGGTCGTGATATATGATGATCGGGTCATAATCAGTGTTTCGTTTGATTGAATACTTTCTACTATGCTAATTGTATTGTGTGCTTGCTTTATCTTTTTGTATGTAATTATCAGTATACTTGACCATTGGTTGAAGGAATAAATATCCTAATTATTATGTTGCTCATTCATAATTAGCTACTTTTCGATCTGGTCATATCTGGTTCCTAGCCGAGCACATCATCGTGCCAACAACGTAATGACTGTTTGGTGTCGCTGAGACATTAAGGACTGTGGTCAACTGACATGGAATACGTTATGAT
Source organism: Urechis unicinctus (assembly GCA_034190875.2). Classification (NCBI taxonomy): domain Eukaryota; kingdom Metazoa; phylum Annelida; class Polychaeta; order Xenopneusta; family Urechidae; genus Urechis; species Urechis unicinctus. Next base: position 56,015,277 of record CM067357.1, read on the forward strand.
GGGGCATTCGTTGTGTCGTGTAGCGTAGATGTGCATAGCAAGTGGACTGACAAAAACAAATATTCCACACAAACTTTCTTATCACTAGATTCAAAAGGATAAATATACGACGATTTCATATCGGTGGGTGACTATACTTTTAATAATTTGATTGTCTCTGATAAAAAAAAATTCACAATAAAAAAAACAGCAAATGAAATACTTGAACAATGTACGGCTTGTTATGAAACGCCTGGGGGCAAGCAAAAGAACTATTTGTTTTACTATTTACAGCCTTAAGGAGATAGGTAGCATTATTATTTTGACCATATGCATAAATTCCATTGTGATTTATGCGAATGCATAATACATTGATGTATACATTGATGAAGCACACCTTATATCATGGAACATAATAAAAGTTCTTTTCCTTGTGAGAAAAAGAGACATTGATATAATCACAAAACATATCTTTTAAAGACTTAACATTGATTATATGTGTGCGTCGGGTGCATTTCACCATACTTCATAGAATGAGAAATATTCAGTTATATTATATTGTAAAACTGCGGTAATCAATACAAGCTATAACCATCTGGCTTTAAACAAGATATCCTTATATATATATTTGCTACTTTTAAAATGATGTGATCAGCAGAAATTGGTATAATAACCTTCGTGTTTGTCGGTATCTGCAACTACTCGATATACGTCGGTTGATATTCATACCCCATCATTTGATATTGATAACTGCACTGAGGTAGCGCTGGTGAGATGAGGTTTCTGGCTGGCACTGAAGCAGGTGTATGGCGAGACAGCATGCACCATCCATTGGTAGCCCATTCAGCATGATAGCAGTGGAACTTGGACTCGATTAGACATTTCCCCCAGCATTCGTTTATATCATTAGCTTCATACACAGCGTCATTGTAGCCGCTAATACAGGCATCCGGCCAGTGGCGGACTATCCATTCACCTACACCAGGCAATCACAAGCTAATTTCCCATGACTAATAACAACTGCAAACTAAGCAGTGAATGTAGCATGTTATTGGTTCCAGTGAGCCATGACACTTGAGCACTAAGAGTGTTGTTTCCAATATTCTACATTAAACTTCTATTGCCACAAATCAAATAGATGCAGAAGCCAAAGATTCCAAACTTCCACTCACCTCCGTACATGTAAACATGGTCGGTTTGGTCGCCCAGTTTCATTTTCACGGTTGAACTGTTCTTTACCTGGCACCAATGTCGATTTGAATCTGTGTAAAAGACAGCTGTCTCACATGCATCCTCCTGAAGGCACGCCACCGCACAGCTGCTGAGACTTGTCACCTCCACCATTAAATAACGTATCGGCCATGACAGACATGCCGCGCTCCAGCTGCAAAGTCAAACCTCGGCTTCCCGGTCTCGCTACCATTACTCTGCCGATCATGTGACTCGTGAATAAAATCGCGAAGACTTGTTTTAACAAACCCTCTTGTGTTCTTCATCATTCCGGACAGTTGGAACTCTAGAAAAGAACTGAGGCAAGCTGTAGTCAATCAACAATGAAGTGATCAGCGAGTGGCAGCTTCCTAAATCAAGCGATGCAGGCATGTCGAGAACTTATTATTGATGGGCAAAACTACAGTAGAAAACTGTAAATGGACCATCATACTTCAAATGTACATAGACATATAATCCACACAAGGTGCGGGAGAGGAATGGGTCTCGATCGATCGGTTAGATGTTGTTAACAATGCATTGGTACAGTTAGGGTGTTAGGTGTAACACGGTACAACTACATAAAATCGTCAATGGCTTAGAGGTTAACAGATTGATATCCGACCATTATTCTACAATCCGTTTGACAGGCACTCCTTTATAAGTGCCCGACAACATACGCAGGAAGATGCCAGCTAATATTGTCATACACTGCCTAAAGTCCAACCAATTCATCAATATTTAAAACCCTGTGGTTATTACACGTCACATGGAATACAATGGGCTTTATTCTGTTTACCTCATATCCACCGCCGGAAGTGCTATGATGTTTCGGTGGACAATCCCTGATAAACGGACAGTGACATCGACAAACGTTTGCACTCGGTAAACTCAGGGTAATCTAGATGTATAAATTTGTATTTCGCGTCATCTGGCGAGATTTTATGGACATTTATCATGTATCTCTAAGATAATATTTTATTGGTTTAGAAAGGGGCGATAAAAGAAATAAACGAAAGCTTAAAATTTTACTAAATGCACGTGTTCAGTAGATGCTTGTGCTTTTTGATACACAGAACGTTTTGCAACTGAATTAGCCATAAATGGGCAAGGTTTTTCTGTTTTCTATCACAATTATTGTCACCTGCTTCTATAACATATTTTGAGGTCTAAAAATACGATAATGATCTTAGCTCTTTGCTTCATCTGGCGGAAAATTATTAACAGGGAAATAGAGCAATTTTGGGGTTGCTAAGCACAATCGTTTTTTGGGAGCTTTAAACCATGTATACTTCTAACAGACAAGTAATAAAATTAACTAATAAGCTACAAAATGAACATTACTTGGAGAAAAGATCAACCCGTCTGACACCCGAATACAAGAAATAGTCATTTTACTCCCCTAAGTGACAATGCATGTTACAGCGCTGCGCTGGCCACATTAAAGTGGAGAGGAAAGTTTGCAACATTCTAACATGATGTCAACTTTACATACATACATACATACATACATACATACATACATACATACATACATACATACACATACATACATACATACATACATACAGACATACATACAGACATACATACATACATACATACATACATACATACATACATACATACATACATACATACATACATAGACATACATACACAGACATACAGACAGACATACATACACATACATACATACATACAGACATACAGACAGACATACATACATATTACATACATTACATACATACATACATACATACATACATACATACATACATACATACATACATACATACATACATACATACATACATACATACATACATACATACATACATACATACATACATACATACATACATACATACATACATACATACATACATACATACATACATACATACATACATACATACATACATACATACATACATACATAGAGAGCATTTTTATAGCGGCTGTTTACAGGAAATGATCCTATTCAAACCCATGGTGAGTTACCCACCCCCCCCCCCTCCTCCCCCACCAGGTGACCCACCAAACGGTGACCGGTAATGTCGGAAAACGTCAATATCATAACAAGAATAAAAGGCGTTACTATCCCTGTATAGAGAATATCACACTCTTTTTACTTTGAGCGGAACTATGGCTGCATACTGCAGCACTACATTCCTTGGGTAGATAATAAAGTATATATCACTTATGGTGAGCTTATTTCACGCGCACACATCGACTGGGATTGAATGCTGCCCACCCTGTGGTGTGAAATGCTGAATGGGCAATGTTGATTAGCGAATACATTCGTTGGAGTTGCAGCAATGACAATTATCAAGCCTAGTATAGTTTCATATTAGTTGTACTTGTATCCAAGATTATTATCAAAGAGGACACCGTAAACACCATAATGAAAATATTCAATTAAATTGATTGACAGGAATTCTATTTCATATATTTGTTTGTGTTTTGCTATGTCACCCTTCTGGTTCTCCATATATTTCATATTCTATTAGATTGCCGCTAGATATGCCCAAACATACTGCAAATTAACATAAAAGGTCGCCTCTTTCAACAATGTCAGGCATATCATTTATATCTTCCAATATATTATGTGTACTCGGATGTATATGAATATCGTGTTCAGTTGCTTACGTCTAGATACTATACTTAGGGCCAACCACGATTGCTCAATAATATGATCAAACTTACAATAGCTGATAAGAGTCAAACCAGCAGTTTGTGTCATAACATAAATGTTTCATGTTCCTTGCAATGTTGCAAATCTCATTAAAAGTCAAACACAATAATGGCAAAACTTTGGTGCTATTTCTTCTCTTGAAGATTGCACATGGGCAATCTTGCTCAAAAGTGTGTACATAAAATGATACCTGTTGATATTGTAGCACAAATTATCCATTATAATAACATTTATTTGCTTTGTTTTTTGTGCCTTCGTGAACGTGATTTAGTTAACATTGTCAAAGAATTCATACATCAACATTTGTCATATCCCCATTGTCACATCCCCAAGTGTTTAACTTTTTTGCACTGTTGCTTTTTGTTTCCTTGTTTTATTTTGGTATCACCAGGAACCTAGTAAAGTTAGATTGATAAATGCATCATTTTTCTCTGAAATCCTCATTGCCTTTCAGCAAGTATTATATTATCATCCGTTCTCGCAATTAACATTGTTAGATAATTCATTTACAGCTGCTGCTTTAACATAATAATTCTTTGTCTACAGTTTTATCAAGTTAATTTATTGTAATTGAATATGGTAGAGTCGTACCATTGAGCAGAAGCCACTTGCATCAGGGTCGTGATATATGATGATCGGGTCATAATCAGTGTTTCGTTTGATTGAATACTTTCTACTATGCTAATTGTATTGTGTGCTTGCTTTATCTTTTTGTATGTAATTATCAGTATACTTGACCATTGGTTGAAGGAATAAATATCCTAATTATTATGTTGCTCATTCATAATTAGCTACTTTTCGATCTGGTCATATCTGGTTCCTAGCCGAGCACATCATCGTGCCAACAACGTAATGACTGTTTGGTGTCGCTGAGACATTAAGGACTGTGGTCAACTGACATGGAATACGTTATGATGGGGCATTCGTTGTGTCGTGTAGCGTAGATGTGCATAGCAAGTGGACTGACAAAAACAAATATTCCACACAAACTTTCTTATCACTAGATTCAAAAGGATAAATATACGACGATTTCATATCGGTGGGTGACTATACTTTTAATAATTTGATTGTCTCTGATAAAAAAAAATTCACAATAAAAAAAACAGCAAATGAAATACTTGAACAATGTACGGCTTGTTATGAAACGCCTGGGGGCAAGCAAAAGAACTATTTGTTTTACTATTTACAGCCTTAAGGAGATAGGTAGCATTATTATTTTGACCATATGCATAAATTCCATTGTGATTTATGCGAATGCATAATACATTGATGTATACATTGATGAAGCACACCTTATATCATGGAACATAATAAAAGTTCTTTTCCTTGTGAGAAAAAGAGACATTGATATAATCACAAAACATATCTTTTAAAGACTTAACATTGATTATATGTGTGCGTCGGGTGCATTCACCATACTTCATAGAATGAGAAATATTCAGTTATATTATATTGTAAAACTGCGGTAATCAATACAAGCTATAACCATCTGGCTTTAAACAAGATATCCTTATATATATATTTGCTACTTTTAAAATGATGTGATCAGCAGAAATTGGTATAATAACCTTCGTGTTTGTCGGTATCTGCAACTACTCGATATACGTCGGTTGATATTCATACCCCATCATTTGATATTGATAACTGCACTGAGGTAGCGCTGGTGAGATGAGGTTTCTGGCTGGCACTGAAGCAGGTGTATGGCGAGACAGCATGCACCATCCATTGGTAGCCCATTCAGCATGATAGCAGTGGAACTTGGACTCGATTAGACATTTCCCCCAGCATTCGTTTATATCATTAGCTTCATACACAGCGTCATTGTAGCCGCTAATACAGGCATCCGGCCAGTGGCGGACTATCCATTCACCTACACCAGGCAATCACAAGCTAATTTCCCATGACTAATAACAACTGCAAACTAAGCAGTGAATGTAGCATGTTATTGGTTCCAGTGAGCCATGACACTTGAGCACTAAGAGTGTTGTTTCCAATATTCTACATTAAACTTCTATTGCCACAAATCAAATAGATGCAGAAGCCAAAGATTCCAAACTTCCACTCACCTCCGTACATGTAAACATGGTCGGTTTGGTCGCCCAGTTTCATTTTCACGGTTGAACTGTTCTTTACCTGGCACCAATGTCGATTTGAATCTGTGTAAAAGACAGCTGTCTCACATGCATCCTCCTGAAGGCACGCCACCGCACAGCTGCTGAGACTTGTCACCTCCACATTAAATAACGTATCGGCCATGACAGACATGCCGCGCTCCAGCTGCAAAGTCAAACCTCGGCTTCCCGGTCTCGCTACCATTACTCTGCCGATCATGTGACTCGTGAATAAAATCGCGAAGACTTGTTTAACAAACCCTCTTGTGTTCTTCATCATTCCGGACAGTTGGAACTCTAGAAAAGAACTGAGGCAAGCTGTAGTCAATCAACAATGAAGTGATCAGCGAGTGGCAGCTTCCTAAATCAAGCGATGCAGGCATGTCGAGAACTTATTATTGATGGGCAAAACTACAGTAGAAAACTGTAAATGGACCATCATACTTCAAATGTACATAGACATATAATCCACACAAGGTGCGGGAGAGGAATGGGTCTCGATCGATCGGTTAGATGTTGTTAACAATGCATTGGTACAGTTAGGGTGTTAGGTGTAACACGGTACAACTACATAAAATCGTCAATGGCTTAGAGGTTAACAGATTGATATCCGACCATTATTCTACAATCCGTTTGACAGGCACTCCTTTATAAGTGCCCGACAACATACGCAGGAAGATGCCAGCTAATATTGTCATACACTGCCTAAAGTCCAACCAATTCATCAATATTTAAAACCCTGTGGTTATTACACGTCACATGGAATACAATGGGCTTTATTCTGTTTACCTCATATCACACCGCCGGAAGTGCTATGATGTTTCGGTGGACAATCCCTGATAAACGGACAGTGACATCGACAAACGTTTGCACTCGGTAAACTCAGGGTAATCTAGATGTATAAATTTGTATTTCGCGTCATCTGGCGAGATTTTTATGGACATTTATCATGTATCTCTAAGATAATATTTTATTGGTTTAGAAGGGGGGCGATAAAAGAAATAAACGAAAGCTTAAAATTTTACTAAATGCACGTGTTCAGTAGATGCTTGTGCTTTTTGGAACACAGAACGTTTTGCAACTGAATTAGCCATAAAAGGGCAAGGTTTTTCTGTTTTCTATCACAATTATTGTCACCTGCTTCTATAACATATTTTGAGGTCTAAAAATACGATAAAGACCTTAGCTCTTTGCTACATCTGGCAGAAAATTATTAACAGGGAAATAGAGCAATTTTGGGGTTGCTAAGCACAATCAATTTTTTTTGGGAGCTTTAACCCATGTATACTCCTAACAGACAAGTAATAAAATTAACTAATAAGCTACAAAATGAACATTACTTGGAGAAAAGATCAACCCGTCTGACACCCGAATACAAGAAATAGTCATTTTACTCCCCTAAGTGACAATGCATGTTACAGCGCTGGCCACATTAAAGTGGAGAGGAAAGTTTGCAACATTCTAACATGATGTCAACTTTACACATACATACATACATACATACATACATACATACATACAGACATACACATACATACATACATACATACATACATACATACATACATACAGACATACATACATACATACATACATACATACATACATACATACATACATACATACACATACATACATACAGACATACATACATACATACATACATACATACATACATACATACATACATACATACATACATACATACATACAGACATACATACATACATACATACATACATACATACATACATACATACATACATACATACATACATACATACATACATACATACATACATACATACATACATACATACATACATACATACATACATACATACATACCTACATACATACATACATACATACATACATACATACATACATACATACATACATACATACATACATACATACATACATAGAGAGCATTTTTATAGCGGCTGTTTACAGGAAATGATCCTATTCAAACCCATGGTGAGTTACCCCCCCCCCCCCCCCCTCCTCCCCCACCAGGTGACCCACCAAACGGTGACCGGTAATGTCGGAAAACGTCAATATCATAACAAGAATAAAAGGCGTTACTATCCCTGTATAGAGAATATCACACTCTTTTTACTTTGAGCGGAACTATGGCTGCATACTGCAGCACTACATTCCTTGGGTAGATAATAAAGTATATATCACTTATGGTGAGCTTATTTCACGCGCACACATCGACTGGGATTGAATGCTGCCCACCCTGTGGTGTGAAATGCTGAATGGGCAATGTTGATTAGCGAATACATTCGTTGGAGTTGCAGCAATGACAATTATCAAGCCTAGTATAGTTTCATATTAGTTGTACTTGTATCCAAGATTATTATCAAAGAGGACACCGTAAACACCATAATGAAAATATTCAATTAAATTGATTGACAGGAATTCTATTTCATATATTTGTTTGTGTTTTGCTATGTCACCCTTCTGGTTCTCCATATATTTCATATTCTATTAGATTGCCGCTAGATATGCCCAAACATACTGCAAATTAACATAAAAGGTCGCCTCTTTCAACAATGTCAGGCATATCATTTATATCTTCCAATATTATGTGTACTCGGATGTATATGAATATCGTGTTCAGTTGCTTACGTCTAGATACTATACTTAGGGCCAACCACGATTGCTCAATAATATGATCAAACTTACAATAGCTGATAAGAGTCAAACCAGCAGTTTGTGTCATAACATAAATGTTTCATGTTCCTTGCAATGTTGCAAATCTCATTAAAAGTCAAACACAATAATGGCAAAACTTTGGTGCTATTTCTTCTCTTGAAGATTGCACATGGGCAATCTTGCTCAAAAGTGTGTACATAAAATGATACCTGTTGATATTGTAGCACAAATTATCCATTATAATAACATTTATTTGCTTTGTTTTTTGTGCCTTCGTGAACGTGATTTAGTTAACATTGTCAAAGAATTCATACATCAACATTTGTCATATCCCCATTGTCACATCCCCAAGTGTTTAACTTTTTTTGCACTGTTGCTTTTTGTTTCCTTGTTTTATTTTGGTATCACCAGGAACCTAGTAAAGTTAGATTGATAAATGCATCATTTTTCTCTGAAATCCTCATTGCCTTTCAGCAAGTATTATATTATCATCCGTTCTCGCAATTAACATTGTTAGATAATTCATTTACAGCTGCTGCTTTAACATAATAATTCTTTGTCTACAGTTTTATCAAGTTAATTCATCGTAATTGAATATGGTAGAGTCGTACCATAGAGCAGAAGCCACTTGCATCAGGGTCGTGATATATGATGATCGGGTCATAATCAGTGTTTCGTTTGATTGAATACTTTCTACTATGCTAATTGTATTGTGTGCTTGCTTTATCTTTTTGTATGTAATTATCAGTATACTTGACCATTGGTTGAAGGAATAAATATCCTAATTATTATGTTGCTCATTCATAATTAGCTACTTTTCGATCTGGTCATATCTGGTTCCTAGCCGAGCACATCATCGTGCCAACAACGTAATGGCTGTTTGGTGTCGCTGAGACATTAAGGATTGTGGTCAACTGAAATGGAACACGTTATGATACGGCACGTTGTGTTATAGCGAAGAGGGGCAAGAGAAATGTCAGAAAAAAAAATTGCATACTTTCATATCACTTGTGTAGGACGTATATACGACGATTTCATAGCAAGTAAAGGACGTGACAAAAACAAATGATTACCACAAAAGAACTATTTATTTTATCATCTAGATTCAAGATAGGGAAAATTATATTTTGACGATTTCATAATAGAATTGAGATTTAAACGAATGCACTATACATTGATTTGAAAGATAGTTAGGTTTTGAAAAATTGTCTCTGATAAAAAAAAATTCATATAGGTGGATAACATTAAATAATTTGAGCTGATAAAAATAAAATACTTGAACAATGTACTTGATCAATGCTTGTTATGAAACGCCTGGGGGCAAGCAAAAGAACTACTTGTTTTACTAGAGTATATTTACAGCCTTCAGCAGATAGGTAGCATCATTATTTTGACCATATGCATAAATTCCATTGTGATTTATGCGAATGCACAATACATTGATGTATACATTGATGAAGCACACCTTATATCATGGAATATCATAAAAGTTCTTTTCCTTGTGAGAAAAAGTGACATTGATATAATCGCAAAACATATCTTTTAAAGACTTAACATTGATTATATGTGTGCGTCGGGTGCATTTCCCAATACTTCATAGAATGAGAAATATTCAGTTATATTATATTGTAAAACTGCGGTAATCAATACAAGCTATAACCATCTGGCTTTAAACAAGATATCCTTATATATATATTTGCTACTTTTAAAATGATGTGATCAGCAGAAATTGGTATAATAACCTTCATGTTTGTCGGTATCTGCAACTACTCGATATATACGTCGGTTGATATTCATACCCCATCATTTGATATTGATAACTGCACTGAGGTAGCGCTGGTGAGATGAGGTTTCTGGCTGGCACTGAAGCTGGTGTATGGCGAGACAGCATGCACCATCCATTGGTAGCCCATTCAGCATGATAGCAGTGGAACTTGGACTCGATTAGACATTTCCCCCAGCATTCGTTTATATCATTAGCTTCATACACAGCGTCATTGTAGCCGCTAATACAGGCATCCGGCCAGTGGCGGACTATCCATTCACCTACACCAGGCAATCACAAGCTAATTTCCCATGACTAATAACAACTGCAAACTAAGCAGTGAATGTAGCATGTTATTGGTTCCAGTGAGCCATGACACTTGAGCACTAAGAGTGTTGTTTCCAATATTCTACATTAAACTTCTATTGCCACAAATCAAATAGATGCAGAAGCCAAAGATTCCAAACTTCCACTCACCTCCGTACATGTAAACATGGTCGGTTTGGTCGCCCAGTTTCATTTTCACGGTTGAACTGTTCTTCACCTGGCACCAATGTCGATTTGAATCTGTGAAAAAGACAGCTGTCTCACATGCATCCTCCTGAAGGCACGCCACCGCACAGCTGCTGAGACTTGTCACCTCCACATTAAATAACGTATCGGCCATGACAGACATGCCGCGCTCCAGCTGCAAAGTCAAACCTCGGCTTCCCGGACTCGCTACCATTACTCTGCCGATCATGTGACTCGTGAATAAAATCGCGAAGACTTGTTTAACAAACCCTCTTGTGTTCTTCATCATTCCGGACAGTTGGAACTCTAGAAAAGAACTGAGGCAAGCTGTAGTCAATCAACAATGAAGTGATCAGCGAGTGGCAGCTTCCTAAATCAAGCGATGCAGGCATGTCGAGAACTTATTATTGATGGGCAAAACTACAGTAGAAAACTGTAAATGGACCATCATACTTCAAATGTACATAGACATATAATCCACACAAGGTGCGGGAGAGGAATGGGTCTCGATCGATCGGTTAGATGTTGTTAACAATGCATTGGTACAGTTAGGGTGTTAGGTGTAACACGGTACAACTACATAAAATCGTCAATGGCTTAGAGGTTAACAGATTGATATCCGACCATTATTCTACAATCCGTTTGACAGGCACTCCTTTATAAGTGCCCGACAACATACGCCGGAAGATGCCAGCTAATATTGTCATACACTGCCTAAAGTCCAAGCAATTCATCAATATTTAAAACCCTGTGGTTATTACACGTCACATGGAATACAATGGGCTTTATTCTGTTTACCTCATATCCACCGCCGGAAGTGCTATGATGTTTCGGTGGACAATCCCTGATAAACGGACAGTGACATCGACAAACGTTTGCACTCGGTAAACTCAGGGTAATCTAGATGTATAAATTTGTATTTCGCGTCATCTGGCGAGATTTTATGGACATTTATCATGTATCTCTAAGATAATATTTTATTGGTTTAGAAGGGGGCGATAAAAGAAATAAACGAAAGCTTAAAATTTTACTAAATGCACGTGTTCAGTAGATGCTTGTGCTTTTTGATACACAGAACGTTTTGCAACTGAATTAGCCATAAAAGGGCAAGGTTTTTCTGTTTTCTATCACAATTATTGTCACCTGCTTCTATAACATATTTTGAGGTCTAAAAATACGATAAAGACCTTAGCTCTTTGCTACATCTGGCAGAAAATTATTAACAGGAAAATAGAGCAATTTTGGGGTTGCTAAGCACAATCGTTTTTTGGGAGCTTTAAACCCATGTATACTCCTAACAGACAAGTAATAAAATTAACTAATAAGCTACAAAATGAACATTACTTGGAGAAAAGATCAACCCGTCTGACACCCGAATACAAGAAATAGTCATTTTACTCCCCTAAGTGACAATGCATGTTACAGCGCTGGCCACATTAAAGTGGAGAGGAAAGTTTGCAACATTCTAACATGATGTCAACTTTACATACATACATACATATACATACATACATACATACATACATACATACATACATACATACATACATACATACATACATACATACATACATACATACACATACATACATACATACACATACATACATACATACATACATACATACATACATACATACATACATACATACATACATACATACATACATACATACATACATACATACATACATACATACATACATACATACATACATACATACATACATACATACATACATACATACATACATACATACATACATACATACATACATACATACATACATACATACATACATACATACATAGCACATACATACATAGCATTTTTATAGCGGCTGTTTACAGGAAATGATCCTATTCAAACCCATGGTGAGTTACCCACCCCCCCCCCCCCTCTCCATCCCCACCATACCCACAAACGGTGACCGGTAATGTCGGAAAACGTCAATATCATAACAAGAATAAAAGGCGTTACTATCCCTGTATAGAGAATATCACACTCTTTTTACTTTGAGCGGAACTATGGCTGCATACTGCAGCACTACATTCACTGGGTAGATAATAAAGTATATATCACTTATGGTGAGCTTATTTCACGCGCACACATCGACTGGGATTGAATGCTGCCCACCCTGTGGTGTGAAATGCTGAATGGGCAATGTCGATTAGCGAATACATTCGTTTGAGTTGCAGCAATGACTATTATCAAGCCTAGTATAGTTTCATATTAGTTGTACTTGTGTCCAAGATTATTATCAAAGAGGACACCGTAGACACCACAATGAAAATATTCAATTAAATTGATTGACAGGAATTCTATTTCATATATTGTTTGTGTGTTTTGCTATGTCACCCTTCTGGTTCTCCATATATTTCTTATTCTATTAAATTGCCGCTAGATATGCCCAAACATACTGCAAATTAACATAAAAGGTCGCCTCTTTCAACAATGTCAGGCATATCATTTATATCTTCCAATATTATGTGTACTCGGATGTATATGAATATCGTGTTTAGTTGCTTACGTCTAGATACTATACTAAGGGCCAACCACGATTGCTCAATAATATGATCAAACTTACAATAGCTGATAAGAGTCAAACCAGCAGTTTGTGTCATAACATAAATGTTTCATGTTCCTTGCAATGTTGCAAATCTCATTAAAAGTCAAACACAATAATGGCAAAACATTGGTGCTATTTCTTCTCTTGAAGATTGCACATGGGCAATCTTGCTCAAAAGTGTGTACATAAAATGATACCTGTTGATATTGTAGCACAAATTATCCATTATAATAACATTTATTTGCTTTGTTTTTTGTGCCTTCGTGAACGTGATTTAGTTAACATTGTCAAAGAATTCATACATCAACATTTGTCATATCCCCATTGTCACATCCCCAAGTGTTTAACAATTTTGCACTGTTGCTTTTTGTTTCCTTGTTTTATTTTGGTATCACCAGGAACCTAGTAAAGTTAGATTGATACATGCATCATTTTTTCTGAAATCCTCATTGCCTTTCAGCAAGTATTATATTATCATCCGTTCTCGCAATTAACATTGTTAGATAATTCATTTACAGCTGCTGCTTTAACATAATAATTCTTTGTCTACAGTTTTATCAAGTTAATTCATTGTAATTGAATATGGTAGAGTCGTACCATTGAGCAGAAGCCACTTGCATCAGGGTCGTGATATATGATGATCGGGTCATAATCAGTGTTTCGTTTGATTGAATACTTTCTACTATGCTAATTGTATTGTGTGCTTGCTTCATCTTTTTGTATGTAATTATCAGTATATTTGACCATTGGTTGAAGGAATAAATATCCTAATTATTATGTTGCTCATTCATAATTAGCTACTTTTCGATCTGGTCATATCTGGTTCCTAGCCGAGCACATCATCGTGCCAACAACGTAATGACTGTTTGGTGTCGCTGAGACATTAAGGACTGTGGTCAACTGACATGGAATACGTTATGATGGGGCATTCGTTGTGTCGTGTAGCGTAGATGTGCATAGCAAGTGGACTGACAAAAACAAATATTCCACACAAACTTTCTTATCACTAGATTCAAAAGGATAAATATACGACGATTTCATATCGGTGGGTGACTATACTTTTAATAATTTGATTGTCTCTGATAAAAAAAAATTCACAATAAAAAACAGCAAATGAAATACTTGAACAATGTACGGCTTGTTATGAAACGCCTGGGGGCATGCAAAAGAACTATTTGTTTTACTATTTACAGCCTTAAGGAGATAGGTAGCATTATTATTTTGACCATATGCATAAATTCCATTGTGATTTATGCGAATGCATAATACATTGATGTATACATTGATGAAGCACACCTTATATCATGGAACATAATAAAAGTTCTTTTCCTTGTGAGAAAAAGAGACATTGATATAATCACAAAACATATCTTTTAAAGACTTAACATTGATTATATGTGTGCGTCGGGTGCATTTCACCATACTTCATAGAATGAGAAATATTCAGTTATATTATATTGTAAAACTGCGGTAATCAATATAAGCTATAACCATCTGGCTTTAAACAAGATATCCTTATATATATATTTGCTACTTTTTATAATGATGTGATCAGCAGAAATTGGTATAATAACCTTCGTGTTTGTCGGTATCTGCAACTACTCGATATACGTCGGTTGATATTCATACCCCATCATTTGATATTGATAACTGCACTGAGGTAGCGCCGGTGAGATGAGGTTTCTGGCTGGCACTGAAGCAGGTGTATGGCGAGACAGCATGCACCATCCATTGGTAGCCCATTCAGCATGATAGCAGTGGAACTTGGACTCGATTAGACATTTCCCCCAGCATTCGTTTATATCATTAGCTTCATACACAGCGTCATTGTAGCCGCTAATACAGGCATCCGGTCAGTGGCGGACTTTCCATTCACCTACACCAGGCAATCACAAGCTAATTTCCCATGACTAATAACAACTGCAAACTAAGCAGTGAATGTAGCATGTTATTGGTTCCAGTGAGCCATGACACTTGAGCACAAAGAGTGTTGTTTCCAATATTCTACATTAAACTTCTATTGCCACAAATCAAATAGATGCAGAAGCCAAAGATTCCAAACTTCCACTCACCTCCGTACATGTAAACATGGTCGGTTTGGTCGCCCAGTTTCATTTTCACGGTTGAACTGTTCTTTACCTGGCACCAATGTCGAAGGCACGCCACCGCACAGCTGCTGAGACTTGTCACCTCCACATTAAATAACGTATCGGCCATGACAGACATGCCGCGCTCCAGCTTCAAAGTCAAACCTCGGCTTCCCGGACAAGCTACCATTACTCTGCCGATCATGTGACTCGTGAATAAAATCGCGAAGACTTGTTTAACAAACCCTCTTGTGTTCTTCATCATTCGGGACAGTTGGAACTCCAGAAAAGAACTGAGGCAAGCTGTAGTCAATCAACAATGAAGTGATCAGCAAGTGGCAGCTTCCTAAACCAAGCGATGCAGGCATGTCGAGAACTTATTTTTGATGGGCACAACTACAGTAGTAAACTGTAAATGGACCATCATACTTCAAATGTACATAGACGTATAATCCACACAAGGTGCGGGAGAGGAATGGGTCTCGATCGATCGGTTAGATGTTGTTAACAATGCATTGGTACAGTTAGGGTGTTAGGTGTAACACGGTACAACTACATAAAATCGTCAATGGCTTAGAGGTTAACAGATTGATATCCGACCATTATTCTACAATCCGTTTGACAGGCACTCCTTTATAAGTGCCCGACAACATACGCCGGAAGATGCCAGCTAATATTGTCATACACTGCCTAAAGTCCAAGCAATTCATCAATATTTAAAACCCTGTGGTTATTACACGTCACATGGAATACAATGTGCTTTATTCTGTTTACGTCATATCCACCGCCGGAAGTGCTATGATGTTTCGGTGGACAATCCCTGATAAACGGACAGTGACATCGACAAACGTTTGCACTCGGTAAACTCAGGGTAATCTAGATGTATAAATTTGTATTTCGCGTCATCTGGCGAGATTTTATGGACATTTATCATGTATCTCTAAGATAATATTTTATTGGTTTAGAAGGGGGCGATAAAAGAAATAAACGAAAGCTTAAAATTTTACTAAATGCACGTGTTCAGTAGATGCTTTTGCTTTTTGAAACACAGAAAGTGGGCTCGAGAACGTTTTGCAACTGAATAGGCCATAAAAGGGCAAGGTTTTTCTCAGTTTTCTATCACAATTCATGTCACTGGCTTCGATAACATATTTTGAGGTCTAAAAATACGATAATGACCTTAGCTCTTTGCTACATCAGGCAGAAAATTATTAACAGGGAAATAGAGCAATTTTGGGGTTGCTAAGCACAATCGTTTTTTGGGAGCTTTAAACCATGTATACTCCTAACAGACAAGTAATAAAATTAACTAATAAGCTACAAAATGAACATTACTTGGAGAAAAGATCAACCCGTCTGACACCCGAATACAAGAAATAGTCATTTTACTCCCCTAAGTGACAATGCATGTTACAGCGCTGGCCACATTAAAGTGCAGAGGAAAGTTTGCAACATTCTAACATGATGTCAACTTTACATACATACATACATACATACATACATACATACATACATACATACATACATACATACATACATACATACATACATACATACATACATACATACATACATACATACATACATACATACATACATACATACATACATACATACATACATACATACATACATACATACATACATGCATACATACATACATACATACATACATACATACATACATACATACATACATACATACATACATACATACATACATACATACATACATACATACATACATACATACATACATACATACATACATACATACATACATACATACATACATACATACATACATACATACATACATACATACTAAAAAGCATACATGCATGCATACACACATGGGGGACATAATCGCGCAAAGCAGCAAATTCTTAGTGGTTAGAACAAAAAATTTACAGGGACCTAAAAACACTAAAAAATTCAATAGCATGCAAACCTCCTTGAATTACGAGCAGCAGATATGTGCGCACTGCTTTCTCAATCCTTCTTGAGTAGTTCTTATGGAATTAATGGAAGTTCGAAAATCCGAGCGTTTATCGGGATATATTAATAGCAAAGTGCCAATTTAATTTCGCTGAAATATACTTTATATCTTTGATAATCCGTTTTTTGTGAGGACTATCAGTTTGATTGTACATTGAATGGATTCCGTTGAATGGCGCCTGACGTATGTGGTTTGTCTTATGGAGGCATGTTCACACATTATTTGTGAATGCTTAGCGAATACATCTTAGAGGTACGGGTAATGAGCTTCTGATTAGACAATGCTCTAAGACAAGCCACGTCAGCGTTTTCTGCCGATTACCTTATCATAATGTTCCTAGAATCAAGACAGTCTCGAACCTACCGATCATAGATACGTGCGAAAGTGGTGACCCTTTAATTCTGATTTTGTTTTCGTTCTTTTACTCTTTGCCTTTAATTATTAATTACACTTCCTGCTTGGTATCAGGACCAGCAAATCTTCCATAATCGATAGATATCAGCGGATTTATAACAGCATTCGATTATTGTTTGTGAAGATATTAAAGCGAGAAGTGAATGGATTGACTGGTTACGCATGCTCAATTCAGTAATTGTCCGTTGGTAACTTTCCAACTCCGCCCATGTTGCAGCTTGTTATTTCTTACATGGTCCGACTCGTGCAAATATAAGCAATCTCGGTAAGTCTACACATAAACTGATTTATGATTGAACTTGACCGCGAAGATATTAATGTAAACAATTGTTGCAATAAGTCAGTGGATCTATGCTCTCATTTTCTGACCTTTCACCTGTTCATAGAGATAATTAAATATGTGTTTGTATGGAGTGCACAAATATAGTAGAAGATTGATACATACCGAATATGGTGAAATGAAGAACTAATTGCATCGCCGCCTTATTTGCCACAGATGGGATTTATCACCTTGTTTTCGTTATACTGCAGTGTTTAGTGTTTCCTTTTTGCACTATTCGTGATCAGCAGTCACGATGTTTTATTTCACTATCATCGGTAACCCCTAATCGTGAACTTTAAATGCGAATAATCTCACACAGAAGTGACATGTCTGCTTCGTGTGAGCTTTGAAATTACGATATATATACACAGACAATGTGAAGCGGTTTGTCAGGTAAGTCACTTTGATTAAGAAGTTGTACTGAACACCTGCGGCGTTAGTCCGTTTGATCAAGTATAACAACCAAACCAAGCAGTGTACACGAGTAAGGCACTGTCACTAGATCAGTAGCGCTTAATACAACACCTAAAATCAAATGGTTTAACATGCGGTACTCAACATTCTCCCTGACGATTCCAATAATATATTCTCATTTATTCATGACTGGTGTCAATGCTTATGTTCCAGTGTCTGTCAATCATCAATCAACCTTCTAGAATTAAATATGACAGCACATTGCTTTCCCTAACGGCCTTTTTTATGTTTTGTATAACAGCTCACTCAAGCTACTGAACAGCTCACTCAAGCTACTGAACAGCTCACTCAAGCTACTGAACAGCTCACTCAAGCTACTGAACAGCTGAAGTTTAGTTGAAGACAGAACTATAATATACAAAAAAGGTGCGTTTTAATTTTTACAGTTGCATATCATTGTGTGGATAATGACATACATAGTATAAGATACACATGTTTATACATCGCAGATAATTATCTACTAAGAATTTATTTGACGTTATCCCTGTATGCTAAGTTGTAGATGAAGCTCTGTATATAGCAGCTGTATGTTAAGTTGAAGATGAAGCTCAGTATATAGCAGCTGTATGTTAAGTTGTAGATGAAGCTCTTTATATAGCAGCTGTATGTTAAGTTGTATATGAAGCTCTGTATATAGCAGCTGTATGTTAAGTTGTAGATGAAACTCTTTATACAGCAGTTGAATGTTAAGTTGTAGATGAAGCTCTGTATATAGCAGCTGTATGTTAAGTTGTAGATGAAGCTCTGTATATAGCAGCTGTATGTTAAGTTGTAGATGCAGCTCTGTATATAGCAGTTGTATGTTAAGTTGTAGATGAAGCTATGTATATAGCAGCTGTATGTTAAGTTGTAGATGAAGCTCTGTATATAGCAGCTGTATGTTAAGTTGTAGATGCAGCTCTTTATACAGCAGTTGTATGTTAAGTTGTAGATGAAGCTCTGTATATAGCAGTTGTATGTTAAGTGGTAGATGAAGCTCTGTATATAGCAGTTGTATGTTAAGTTGAAGATGAAGCTCTGTATATAGCAGCTGTATGTTAAGTTGTAGATGAAGCTCTGTATATAGCAGCTGTATGCTAAGTTGTAGATGAAGCTCTGTATATAGCAGCTGTATGTTAAGTTGTAGATGAAGCTCTGTATATAGCAGCTGTATGCTAAGTTGTAGATGAAGCTTTGTATATAGCAGATGTATGTTAAGTTGTAGATGAAGCTCTGTATATAGCAGATGTATTTTAAGTGGTAGATGAAGCTCTGTATATAGCAGCTGTATGTTAAGTTGTAGATGAAGCTCTGTATATAGCAGCTGTATGTTAAGTTGTAGATGAAGCTCTGTATATAGCAGATGTATGTTAAGTTGTAGATGAAGCTCTGTATATAGCAGCTGTGTAGTTGTTAAGTTGTAGATGAAGCTCAGTATATAGCAGCTGTATGTTAAGTTGTAGATGAAGCTCTTTATACAGCAGATGTATGTTAAGTTGTAGATGAAGATGAAGCTCTGTATATAGCAGCTGTATGTTAAGTTGTAGTAGATGAAGCTCTGTATATAGCAGTATGTATGTTGTTGTAGATGAAGCTCTGTATATAGCAGATGTATGTTAAGTTGTAGATGAAGCTCTGTATATAGCAGCTGTATGTTAAGTTGTAGATGAAGCTCTGTATATAGCAGCTGTATGTTAAGTAGATGAAGCTCTGTATATAGCAGCTGTATGTTAAGTTGTAGATGAAGCTCTGTATATAGCAGCTGTATGTTAAGTTGTAGATGAAGCTCTGTATATAGCAGATGTATGTTAAGTTGTAGATGAAGCTCTGTATATAGCAGCTGTATATTAAGTTGTAGATGAAGCTCCGTATATAGCAGCTGTATGTTAAGTTGTTAATCAACTCTATATAAGAAATACAGCTGTACATTAAACTCTAGATATATCTGCTTAATCCGAAGTAAATAGCTTGGCCACCGTTACATGTGAGTCGCCTGTAGTGCATCATGTGCTTTTGCGGATTATTGTGTTGCATCGATCCAAATCAACGCATGTTTATTCGCACATTTAATGCTGTATAATCGTTCTGAGCATATTCCTCAGAATGACATGAACCTACGGAGGATGATTTGATCCCTCCTTATACAGCATCACCGTAACAGGTGCAAGTACATGACGTCATGACGCCGTTTGCTTCAATGCCTCATGCCTCCAGGGCTACAATGCGAACACTTATTTTACTCTTCCTACTTCCATGCAACTTTAACTTTAACGACTACTACTATTTCAGTACATCAAGTTATACTGATACATTTTACCCATACTTCTACAACTACACTTAACTTCTGTAAATATTGCAGTTTCATCAGCACCCTTTTCTGGTCGTCTGCCCTATTTGACATCCCATAATAGTTTCTAGTTATACAATTGATTCTGGTACAACTTACTCCAAAACTAATTGTCCATCGGATACAATTGGTTTATGCTCTACTATTTGTGCTACTTGTACTGGCACTACTATGAGTACTTTTCTTCAATCGTTGTTTTCAGTGCTCGTGTTGTGCACGTGTTGTTACGGCATTCGTTCGCTATGTGTTTGCACAGTTTTTGTTCGCAAAGTTTGCACGATGGTTTCAAGGAGTTTCCATCGACAAATAATGAATGATTTGGTGCCCCCGTAATATAAATGGGTTTTTATTGAGCGTATTAGAAGCCAGACGTAAAAGGACGTGTAGTATGTCCGCATTAGTTGTTAAGGGCATTAAAACGGGGTGTCATACGGCTGCCAATGGCGTCACGCGGGGGAAATCAGAGATATTTTGAACAGCCTTTGCGTTTATTGCTTATCAAACAAACAAAATTCTCTTATTTATGTACATCTTTTACTTATCTTACCGCGGTTAATTTTCCATGTTGCTATATTCAAATTGCAAATAAAGTAGGCAATCGATTTCAGGTTCGTTGTTTCTGCTGACGCACCACATTCACACCAGAGGGCGTGCGATGTCGTCTCCTCATGGCCTCAGCGAGAATTCGTAGAATTGGGATTTCCAAGTTGTCGTTATTCCTGAAAAAATAGTAAACTGAACATTCGAATCGCTGTAGGTGCGAAAGCAAATGCGTGGCAACATCTATAATAATTAAAAACAGCAGATTCGGTTAATGGTTTTCGTTTCGATGGTTCATGTGGCTATTTGAAATGGACTGCCGAAATGAAGGTAAGCTATAGGATGATGAAAGATCTTGAGCCCGGAGACTTTTTGCTCATACTTCTCTATATTATAATCTCAAATGATCGACACTCGGATTAATGGCTTTGCATCTCCGCTCAAGATTTGAAAGAAAAGACTTACATAATGTGATGAGTATACTATTGCTTCATAAGTACCTATTGTTATAAGCGCAGTTTAATTATTCGTACTATGTACTGATTATCTTTGATAGCCATCATTTACATTTTGACTTGTGGGCTTATAAATTGCAAATCCTTCTCTGCGAAACTTTGACCAGAGACGAATGATGCACCAAGTTGGTTTAACGTCTATACACATTGATGAGCCCGTCACGCGGTCCAGAGCTTTGAAAAAAATCGACTTGGCAAAAATACACACTTGAAAAGAGCAATAACGTCATCAATGACGTCATAGTGCTATCTTAGCAACGGCATGGAGCACAAATATAGAGTTTCCATTGCAGAACTTTTGTTTGAGTGATGATGTTGCAGGTGATGACTGTTCTGTTGTGATGTCATACCGATTGGAGCATGATATGGCTCGGTAGAAGCATGGCAAACATACCCATGAATTCAAATGTCACCTGGATGTCTACAGTTTCCCATCAGCAAGTGAACTAAAGCTGAATTGCAATCGTGCAAGACCTATCTCTAATATGACAACCCTAAACAGATGGGCAAAGTGAGAGGCAAACTATGGCTCGCGGTCTACCTCTAACATGGCAGCCCCTCACCACACCAAGTGACTACCAAACAAAAGAGCGCGCCTTATCAGGCCTTACGGCTTCACTCAAGTGATTGTTGCTGTTTTAAATATTCATAACAACGCAACAATACTTGTAAGCAATGTAGTTTGCCCAAGACAGCTATAACCCGTAGTCAGATATCAACAGCCGTAAACTTGTCCCATCCCTCCCTGTCCCTAATCTCCCTACCAATGGCTACATGTATTCTCTTCAGTAGCTCAACCAAGCAATAGACATCGATCGTTTGTATTATAGATGACAGCTGTTCTATATAAGCCCTCTTAATTGTCGTACACAAGCGTCGCCCCCTAATTCTTCCTAACCAGTGAAAGAAACTTTGCTTCGTCGACAATTTAAATGACATCATCTAGAAATATACCATTGAATCATAAGAGGCAGTAAGAAAACGAACCCGCTCGGTGTATTTGGTTCCTCCAACAAACTCTCCAGAACGTCAGACACATCGCTCATATATTCATCTGCCTCAATATTCGGCGATCGCACGCCACTGTTGGCAAGAAATTCCCCATCAACCTGGTCGCTTTTCGACGTCGCTGCTACCTCCTCGCGTCCAAGAAGTCCCTGGTCCAGGTTGCGTACTGGTCGAGTTGCCCATTCCACGTCGGAAGCTTGAGGTACCCTCTTCCCGGCGAAGTGGACTGCGTTACATTTACAGAGGTTTCCTCCTCGACCCCAGGTACACATTTTAACGCAGTAGCCGCTGTACTCGAATGCGCATGTCAGGTGGAGCAAACAGAGCACCAGAGCGAGGCCATAACGGACGCTGGGTGACGTCATCAATCGCTGGCTCATATCCCCTGGTCGTGTCTGTTCAGCTTCCCGATGTCGATGTTACTTGCTCGTCTTGTTCGTGCCTTAATGAAACAAATTAATATATCATCGTCATCATCATTATCATCATTATTACTACTATCATCCACCATAACAACGTAATCAGTATTTTCATCATCGTCATCATCATTCATATCACCAATGACCGTCTTCGACAGCAGTACTAACTTGCTCTCTGTCACTAACAGTAATGACATCAGAGTTACTACATAGCGCCTGGTATTACAAGCCACACCAAGATATACTCAGTTCATGAGAGACCATCACCATTCATTCCCTTGCAGCTTATACACTGGCTTTATACACTGTCTTTCCAGAGCGTATTGACGCTAGGACACGTCATAAACTGACTTCATTTCATCGTAATCATTCGGTTCATTGATGGCTGGTTTATTTTGCCTCCAGACCAATTGTTGAAGACATAGCCGGCACAATGCACGAGCGAGGGTGCTATTAAATGACGATGTCGTATGTTAGGAGGCATACGACGGGACCATTGCTCTATTTATTGTGATACAGCCCATTCAGGGTTTTTTAATCGCTGTACATTATGTGCATATAAAAGTAGAACAACATTTAGATTTTCACTGTGAAATTGCATTTAAGGAAATCCATGAAAAACTCGGATATACTCTCCCGATTGTCGTCGTTTCAAAGGATGAGAAAACCAGTCTATCAATTATTTGTTTCACTTCATGTGATCTTCCATATTTACACAAAAGCAGCCAACTCCCGAGACATTAGACTTTCCGTCAAGAACAGAGCCAAATTATGCGAGAGAAGAGGAAGTGACTAAATAACTTAACAGTGCATTTTGGGGAAAATGCATCCGTTCTCAGCGAAGGAAACACCATTATAGCTGGCTATAATTGCGAGTACGTATTCCCCAGCATGAGCCAAATATATCACCTCTCTTGTGGATAGCGGATGTGTAGAATTACCTATATGCCCATAACACATGTAAGCATTTCGCTTGAATGAGACAGGAAACTTGGCATCAGCGCAGTATCCGATAAGCATCCCGCCAGACCTGCTAATTCAACCTAACTTAATTTCTCCATTGTTTTCCGTGCCTCGCTCACTTCGTTATTGTACCGGAAATGGGATGGACGCGCTATGTGCACACGTGATCAGAATACGACTGCCACATAACACGTACATCATGGAATGAAAGTTATAGCTTTTTCTTGTCTTGCATCGCACAGCGACGCTGAATATTTAATCAACTGGTAGTTATAACTTTATATATATTCCCGTCAGCTGCATCTCAGCGGAAAAAGCTTGCCGTGTTGGGCTACTGATGTAACCCCCTCTAGCCGTAGTTTTACACCCGTACAGGGTGCACAATTTATAAACGACTTTCGTATGTGCGCCATGCGCTGAGATTCAACAATTAATTCAGCACTAGAAGCTCTTAAAACACGCAGGAAACTAGCATCTTATCGGATGTCGGCGACACATAATGACCTTGTCGATAGGTTTGCGGCGAAATAAGCTGGTATATGCCCTTTTCTAGTACAAGTTTATGTTGCTTCCAACAAATTGTGGGAACCAATATAGAGCTGAAGACGTGATTTGGAATTTTGTTATCTATGAAAGTTTGTTTTTATTATTTGGTTTATGGAGCATTGCTTAATATACGGTTCGTCAATATCGACAAATACGCACAATTGTCGAAGAGAAAATCTGCCCTGTTTTCACCAATGGAAACTGACAGACTTCACACGGGCGTATCTGACGTATGCCCAAGGCGAAACTCACTCTCACGCCATAACCAGGGTAATAGCCGAAATCCCAACGGCAGCAATAACTCTCCTCGCCGCCGCTTTTGTAACGTACAACGGAGATGAGCGACCTTTACACGAGTTGAACAATTGTCCAATCCCCCATGCGTCATCATAGCTATCAGAGGCCCTTCAGCGGCCGTCTCTTGACATACAACCTTAGACCTGCCTGGACACAACCTGGATTACGAATTGCCATTTCAGCACGCGTGTCTGCTCGATCTTCGTGTAATCCCTTGCAATCCCCAGGTTAAGGCTTCGTAAGTCAGTCTCATATCCTCATATACACTCACGGCGCACCTTTACGGGTCTTTTACATTCACTGTGTGAGCGATATTACAAGCAAATTGTTTCTTTATTGTTGGATACAGTCAAATTGAGTGTTTATTGGTTTGGCAGTCTATATACTATGGAGCGTTAACTGAATACCCACAACCATACCTGCTTTATGCCGTGATCATAAAAAAAACTTTACCAGCCGCGTTTTATTCCCGGATGACCTCTGAACTCATTTGAGAACACCCCAACGGCGCTTTGTCTATTGCGACAAATAATGTTTTTATCGTTAGAACGGCAAGACATCTTTGGGATCACCATCAACAATACTGAAGGCCATTATATCACCAGATAAAATGGAATGCGCCCCGGTTCCTCGACTCGAAATGAACCATGTGGCTTGTTTGGTCCGACCCTGTGGAGAAGTCCGACCCTGTGGAGAAGTCCGACCCTGTGTCAGCGTTAACTACACTCGGGCACACCTTGTCGCGTCAGGGGGATTAAGGTGTAGATCTGGCGCGGAGATCAACAATCAAGATTATATAACCCCAGCAAAGAGTCTACGACATGCAAACGATGTGGTGGACTGTGACATTTGACTGAAATATTGTTTCTGTGCAGGTAAATATCATATCCCAATTTGCTACTGCAAATATGAGAAATATCAAGTTACAATCTACATCATACAACAACATATTACAATGACATTGCCTTGTTTCTATTAACATATAATTATATTTTTCTGTATGCAATTCAAATTTAACTGAGCAATGAGAATCTCAAACGTTTCAAACTTAACTACAGTAGGTCGTTGCCAGTGGTATAACCTCATTGCAAGGTACAAACGACGGAGTGTAACACACTGTAAGGCGAAATATTGCTCGTGGTACGCGCACCTGCGCTTCTTCAGTATCTAAAAGCGAGCGATTGTAGGGCCAGGGAGACGCAACTCAATAGCGCAATGTCCACTTGTCATCGATAGATGCTGAACAAAATGTCAACAGTCTGTCTGAAGCCTGCCACATGTCGCAGTAACGTAGTAACGTGCAAATATTTGAAACACTTCTGGTTCCGCCGTTAACGATGGCATATTGGGGAATACGATACGGCAATTATAGGCACAGGCATATATATGTGGATATGAGGAATCGAACGAGGTGCATGGAGAGAGGTGGGGGGGGGGGGGGGTGATAGTGATAGGGATAGGAGACGCCGGTATATGGTTAGGTAGGGCTTATAGGAGTGACGTTGACATGTGACATGAGATTAAACTGTGGTGAGGATCGTGTCAACATAGAACCAAAACCAAAATGGATGTGTGTTAGTGGGCGAGTGGGTGTAAGTTTAAAATGAACTGAATCATTTTTGTTTTCAACTAGTGACAACGTGATTGAATATTTGTGCATAACCACAAAAGTATCAGATTAATCGTCACGAATACAAAAATGATTTTAAAAACTTCCTTGGAATAATTGCGTGTGGATTGACGATCATATAGGTCAAGGTCGAATTACTAGTTATATATAAATATACCAAGTGTACCGTAAGTTCTGTATGAACGAGATCCACAAGGTGTAGTGAAGGTACCAAATGTACTGGATGTACCAAGTGCACCTGGTGTACCGGGCGTTTCAGGTGTTTCCCGATCTCCGAGACGAGATTTCGCTCGTGGGGAGTGCCTCAGCTTTATATATGTAAAAACCTCGCTTCGGTTCACCCGTGAAGACGTTCGTATTTCTGTATCCAACTATTTTAACTCAAGATTTTCGGTCGCTTCTTCCTTTTGACATTTTAGGAAAGCAAGCTCTTTCGTTGTTTTGGATTTTTGTTCAATGTACTTCCCTCTTCGATGTCAAAGATAAATTCATCAGTTATTTAGCATGTATTCGAACACTGGCAATTTTGTCGACAGGTGGCTTTGTTGATGCTGAGTGCTGCTCGAGGCCTTGTTCCATTAGTGTAGAAGTCCGCAGCAAAACAGGCGCCGCTAGCAGCGTGGGTATACCTATCATCATGCATACGCATCATTCAAGTCGCAGGTGTAAATACTTTTCAAATGATACACGCAAAATGGGGATAATAGTGGTCTCTCCGCTAAAAACAACCCAACGTCTACCAAAAGCCCTTACTGGTCGACTGGAAATAGCAGAGGTCTGACACTGTGTAATCAGAGGAATAAGAGGGCGTGTCCACAGACTCTTAGGTCAATTCATTCAACGAGCGCGTTCGGTAGTGTAGTATTGGGTTTCGGTTGTATACATATATATATATATATATATATATATATATATATATATATATATATATATATAGAGAGATAGATATATATATATATATATATATATATATATATATATATATATATATATATATATATATATATATCTCTCTATATATATATATGATATAGAGAGAGGGGGGGTGAGGGATATATAGACAGAGGGATCTATATATGAGAGAGAGTCGAGAGAGATCTATGATCTCTGTCTATCTCTCTCTATATATGTCTCTCTATCTCTATGTGTGAGTTTCTCTATATCTCCTCTGGAGATCTCTATACCCTCTGTATATAGAGAGAGATGAGAGAGATCTCTAGATATCTCTCTCTCTCTATATAGAGAGATCTAGATCTCCCTCTCTCTCTATATCTCTCTCTCTATCTCTCCCTCTCTCTCTCTAGAGATAATAGAGAGATATCTCTATCTTTATCTCTATCTTTCTCTCTATATCTCTCTCTCATATCTCTATCTATATATATCTCTCTCTCTCTATATATCTTATATATCTCTCTCTCTATATCTCTATATATATATATATATATATATATATATATATATATATATAATAGTGGGGGGGCGACACCTGGCGGGGATCTTACACCTCCCAATAAGAAACTCATCAACTTTGTATGCATTTGCGTGTGTGTATGTATACATGTATACGTGCATGCATGTAAGGGTATGTGTTTGTCTATTTGTGTATAAGTTTGTGAGATTTGTCCGTGTATGTTCGTTAGTATGAGAGCTCTTTTGCGTGCGTATGTGTTTCTCGGTGTGTTTGTGTGTGTTCATGGGTTTGCATTACCTTCGCTTTGCATCTTAAAAATCCATATCAAGCAGAACTGCGATGCGCTTTCACCAAGCCACACTGAGTGATTAACCCGCTATATTCTACCTACGTTAGCAAAATAAAAACGCCTATGACGAGTGGTTGACAATGGCCGGGGTTTCGTCCAAGTGTTTCCTAATGTGTGACAAACGAAATAATTGTATAGTAGCGAATACGGACTGAGGTAAAACAGAGGCAGCAACACTGAATCAATTATAGGAATCAACCAATCACGGCAGTAATTGCGCAAATGGAGCCAACTGTGTTTCAAAGAACATCAGTGGATGAAAACTCAGTCATTAAGGAATTATGTAAAACTCAAAGCGACAGGTGGCACAGACCTGTGCCTAACTAATCCGGCCTCACCATTGTCTCGAGTAAGTTTCTCGGCTTTCGGAAAAGATAATCTGTTCAAATGGTATTCAAGACTCATTAAATAAACCAATTGTAGATTAAACATCGAAATATGATTTATGTACAAAACCTGATTTATATGACCCTAAAACACAACCAATTCGCCACCAAAATACACCACTTCCGGTTTTAAATATCATGCCAATCTCTAGTTAGATAAACCTAGAAATCGTAGGAAAGCAACTAGGATTCTGACGGAAAATGTAATTGTTGCATGCTTACAAAATGTACAATACTTATCATTGCACCGATAGGTATTTGTTTTACGAACTCAAAATGTTTGAATATAGCTGAAAGAGAGGTTCGACGGCTGTCAGGTCATTAACCATTCCTACAGAGTAGACGTTACCAGCCTTATGCGTAATCTGCGGGCCGATTGGAGATCATTTGATTGTCTATATTGTGATTTGATCTGGTTTTCCATTAATATATTTTCTGTTATGAGCACTACTTTTTTATATTGTAATGTCTCCATTTTTGCTAATAACCCAAAGGTTAACGAGGGCAATAAATCGATGGGAAATATATCGACGAATAACGAGACCAAGTGTCGCCAGGGCGCTAATCTCATTCAAAGGCACTATGTACAATATTGGGTTTCTCACTTCACAATGAGCGTCGATTCTCGCGTAAAAAGAGCATCGTTCAATCTCAAATTGTAGTCTTAAGATAAACTGGACTTCAATGGTCTTAAAATTACGATTTGAGTACCAGGGGAAGCACGGTGGCCAGGGGAAGCACGGTGGCCAGGGGAAGTACGGTGACCAGGGGAAGCACGGTGGCCAGGGGGAAACATGCTCAAGCGAGAAGCTAATTCGGACCACTTTAATTTCAAGGGATATAGCGGTTTACTACGAGTGATATATCCATGTTTAACGGTTATTAATCGACTTCAAATTAGTAGATTGTCGTTGTGTTATTATCATATTATTAATGGAAAAAATCTCAAGCAAAGTGCTCAGTCAATTATTTCGTTGAATAAAACACCCAAACCACTTGCTGATCAAAACACGTTAAATGATCCGCGATATCAATGGCACAAGATTCTATGGAATTGAAGAGATTACTACCTGGTGGGATCGGTTGACTACTTGCTTTCATAAAGAAACGTTAAACAACCCATTTACTGAGACAGACAAGAATGCATACATATCTAGCACTTCCAACTTATCAAACAACGAACGTGTAAGTCACTCACCCGCTTGTCGGATTCCTCTCACCCAGACCAACCACAGCCCTCTCTTTATAAGCCTGGCACAGTATTGATGACATCAGCACTATACCACGCCTCTCTCCCCAAGACGTCCACCCCACGCCTACTCCGCCAACGACTCACATTGCTACACCACCCACATTCTGACGCACCTCACCAATTCATAAAACAAGAAGCCCAATCCTTACAAACGTATACCCTGCATTTCTACCTCTCTGCGTCACAATACATCGCAAAACGAGACCGCTGCATTCAGTAACACCCCCTACCCCCGTCCGCCCGTACTTGGGAAGTGATCAGGGCTCAGTTGATGGGGATACGCCTATCATGTCACGTGGTCGGTGCTAACGTCGAGGTGTTCAGGAGTATTTACTTACAACAATAAACAGTTACAGACTAAAATGGGTTACGAAGACTTTACTTTAAAGCACAACTATTTCAGGTCGGGGCCTGCCGTTGATGGTGAATATTTCGCATTTTTCTACCACAGAGGGCCGCATTCTTATGCTAACCAAAATAGTTGACCATTCCCACTGAAGCTCCCTCCAATTAAAGGCCTCCGCCCCTAATTTATCTTCAAATATATTTCCAATGGTATTACTTTGGAAATGATATATAATTTCAACTGTATCTTTGTGTCATTGAATACTATTAAATTGGACACAACAAAGGTCACAACAAAGGTCACAACCAGTTGATAAAGGATGTGGGGTCAGTTAAGCTATTTTCACGGCAGGAATTTTATGACTTATTAAATGTACCTTTTATGCATTTTTTAAAAATCTATTGATCTACGTTACAATATCATGGGTTTCACAGTCTGATTGTCTGAAATAGGATTAATGCCAAGTCGATGGTGACATGTAAAGGAAGTTGACTTGGCGACCATCTCAACCAATCACCGTCACGATAGTATCTCAACATTGAATCTACGTGAAACCCGGCATTGGCACGTGTGACTGACTATAAGAAATATACCCCGCCCCCCAGTGAAACTTTTAAAACCAAATGACCTTCCCTCGAGAGGTGCCGAAAAAAACTTGGCCTTCTCCCCACCCAGAGCTCAGCCTTCCCTCGCCAGATACACATTGAACGTTTTTTTCTGTTGGAAGTAAAATAACCTTCATTCCATTGTGAGTTCTTTGTTCGTTTGTCAGGTGTTGTATCTGCTAGTGCGGCTACCTATTCATCTGATGGTAATTTTGGCTAACGGTCTGAAGACTTCTTATTTGTTTGCCTGTCTGCGACATTTTTACATGGTAGGCGCACCCATCTATTCATCCTTGCATGTGTTTGTATTAGTATGCATTTGAATGACTACACTTAGTAAACGCGCCTGTGAATAATCGCTCTCAGCGGACTATTTGGTGTTGAGCTCGTTGGTGTGGCGCCCTCCAGCGGTACATTTACGTTTTTGTATTACTACCAATAATCACCAAGTTGGCGCCAAAACACATGACAGACGAGGAGACAAGAACTCCTGTACAAGAGTTCATGTGAAAAATTCATTTCCATTATTGGTGACTGAATTTTGCAGGAAGATCACTGAATCGAGATGAGAATTGAGGGGAACTTAGGCGTGCCCCACCCTACACGCTGTCGGTGTTATCAATCACTAGTTTTAGTTGTCCTTTATAAAACCCACATACTCGTTTAGAATTCTTAACGGCTTTACCATTAAACAACCTTATGACAGCATATCCAATAGAATGCAAAAGCACCTGTAGTGAATATAATTTTGCAAATATTTTAATTAAGAAACAAGTACTAGAGTTATATAGCAATCTTAATCTATAGTCATTGTTTCAAATGATATTTATGCGCTGCAATACCTAATGCTTACACTACGTCGTTATTGTCAATACCTAATGCTTACACTACGTCGTTATGGTCAATACCTAATGCTTACACTTCGTCGTTATGGTCAATACCTAGTGCTTACACTATTTCGTTATGGTCAATACCTAGTGCTTACACTATTTCGTTATTGTCAATACCTAATGCTTACACTACGTCGTTATTGTCAATAACTAATGCTTACTCTACGTCGTTATTGTCAATACCTAATGCTTACACTACGTCGTTATGGTCAATACCTAATGCTTACACTACGTCATTATTGTCAATACCTAATGCTTACACTACGTCATTATTATCAATACCTAATGCTTACTCTACGTCGTTATTGTCAAAGGGGCCGCACGTAGAAGAGCGTCCACACAGCGAGACCACACCGGCGTTCTCAGCAGTCATTTTAAGTTAATCACATTAAATCGGTCTGGTGAATATGTCGTACAACACCCTCGCACCTGTGATATCGTCCGAGTCCCAGGAAACTTCAAAGGTGATTACATGGAACAGCATGGTCATCGCATGTCTTAATCAATTATTTAGTAGCATGCGCATATTAACCACACCACCTAAACCCTTACGCTTACATCACACTAATTAATTAGTCCTCAAGTGGGATTCGGATGAATCGATTCCTAATTACTGCATCTTCCTCGGTTTTCCTTGGTGTGATGGATGACGGCAAAGGTATTCACTGTGCTATTATAATTACTGTGATGATGCAAAACCATGTTAAAAATCCTTTCTTAAAAACGTTTCACTTCTTCAATGTACGGCAGTCATTACCAATGGGCACTTCTCTAATTATCTCTCACCTTTGTTTCATAGAAAAATCCTAAATGACGGCATTGTATATTGAATAATTGGAAAATTTATTAAATTCGGCCTTTTTGAGGTCAGCCTGGTAGATGAGTGTTATGGAATTAGGCTTTTGATTTGCTGCCGACGTATTTGAATGAAAGACAGATTGAGTGATTTATAGATCAATTGCTTGATCGAATGAATGAATTGATTAACACCCCTTCACATATTTTGATTGAGATATTGATATGGCATATATCACATCAAACCCTAGATATCTAGGCGAAGAATAACAAAACAACAAATGACTAGCAACATACATCAGTGTTCTGAGATATGATTTACGAACAGATCACCAATTTAAATATCTAGTTTGGTTTATACCACTCACATTTAACGTCCCTCTTCTAAGTACATTCAATCCATTAAGACTCGTTATATATATCCATTAATCATTAAAAAAACACTTTATGATATTGATAACATTTGTACTTAAAAGCCAATATAATTCAACGCAATTCTCGGACAGATGACACTGGGGGAATGTTAAGTCTGATAGTAGCTATGTACACAGCACCATGGCGCATAGACTTTACCTTCACTTCTCACAACCGCTGCCATCCATCAGCGTCGCATTATGACCCATTAACACGACATTAAACCCCAATATATCATTTCATTTCAATACATCCACTCGCGCTAAATTAATATTTTTTTCCCTCCTAACACACCTGCAACTGACTGTAAGGCATCATCACTGTAATTATAAAACCCATACAACACCAGCTTTAATCGCGAGGAAATCATGTATGCTCCCTAGAGTCTAACTGTATATATTTTTATGCTTCTTTTGAACAATCGATGGTGATGGCCGCTATTGCTGAAAAATGTGCCTTAGCTGACGTCGGGTGAGACGAAATGACAATTAAAATAGACGACATTATAGAATAAAGATCACCACACCGTATTAAGCGCCGTTACGGTTACGATCGCGCCGTTAAAGACAGAGAGTCTATGTCAAACCATTCCCCTGATAAAGCGTAAAGGCATACTAATCGCAACGTAAATACACCCACATGTTGTTCTGTATGACTCTGAACTACCATAAGAGGGCACCTAGGGATGTCGATGAGTAAAATCCGGCAGATTTATTTGAATGTGTCGTTCACATTTGTGTCTTATTGACCAGCAAATTAGTATTTGATATTTCATCTACTCCCCATGTCGCACTGTCGTCTTTTGATATAAATCTCCAGAGATATAATATCATAACTATAACGGACTTTCTGTCGCCTTTTGGACAAACTAGGCCTCACCATCCAATTTCCTTACGAAAAGTTGATCGTTGAGCATTCTAGATATGCATTAAGTCTTTATATAGCTTGTATCATAAACCTTAGCTCAGGCGTCCGTCTGTTCGTAAACTATGAATGGGACGTTTTCTTACACGCCAAGCGAGCTGACCCAGATAATGCATGGACTCCTCTTGTGTTAAAGTCTCCTCGCAAACGAACAATAATTGCTGCATGCCGTTTGCCTCGTGAGTAATTATTGAAAAAATGTAAACCCTATTTGGAATTGAAACTTCTGTTTCTCGTCATTGAAAAGATATATTGTAATGTCCTTAGAGAGGATGGCAGTGATCTTGGGCGCGCTACCAAGGTCACACCCTTAGATAAAGTATGTGTGAATTTAATACAGTTACATGACACTTAACATAGCAGGGAGAATGATACGAACACACAGTCACCTTTTGGCATACAACCCATTAGGTTAAGTAACTACACCAATGTGACTAGTCTGTACGTCCGTCCGTCCGTTCGTTTTACTCACGCATTGTGCGGCTAGCTTGCTGCCAAAAACTGTTACTGAATCCCTCATATATCTCTTTTAAAACTGAAATTAAGATTGCATGACCTTTGATCCCTGGGGTATTTATGAAAAACTTTCAAAAATCTCTTGTTCCGTGTAAACCTAAAGGAAAAGTTAATTTGCATAAGACCTATCGAAATATTTGCCAGACCGGTTATAAAGTTTGGTGAGGTCACTCCATCAAGTAAAAAATGTGTGTAGCTGACACAATAAGGTGCCATGTTTTGTCAATAAAACTTGCTGATTGTTGTTGATGCATTTGTACACACCTTTTAGAACGCCCTTCTTTTTATTCAATTACTATGATGAAGTGATCAAATTTGGGTGCTTTGTGAGCTCTGAATAAAATGTTCAACCATAAACGTTATTATTTGGCTTTATCATAACGTTCATTTGTAACCCATGTCAAAAGCAGGGGAGGTTCGAACCTATTGAGCTCATGTTGCTTCCAGATGCGGTACCTTAGGTCATTTCGATGATAATATTTCCGCCTGACCTTTGTCTTTATTTTCACTCTTCATTCCGGGATTATTAACTATAATGTCTATGTTGGTAATGGTAGAGTCCGACACGCTTGGTGATACAGTTCCCGGGCGCTCCCATATAGGCGCTCCTATGCCCCCTGATATTTCAACAACAGCTATTTTAAGAATAGTATGAATTGACTGATGAATGTACAAGCTCTTGAATTCATGGAATCATGGATGAATGTATGCGTGTATTTTGTTTAATCGTGTGACATATAATTTATTTGAACTAAACAAATTTTCTTGTGAACTTATTTGTGGATAAAATCGATGACGATTTTAACTGTTTCGTGACGACTATTGCGTCATGATTCGATAGTATAAAATAAACACGTGATTCAGTATGAATGAATTCGAAACCGCGGATCGCGGGTTTGTGAGGCAGGTTAAAGTACCAATGTGTCCAGCCTGGCTACCAATCAAGTAGGCTAGCGGTGTATAACTGTAGGATGTGATGTGATTATCTTGTCCTCATTGTTAAACATAAAACCAGAGGACAATCCCACGTCGATTCGTTCAACAATGGATGCTTCTATCTGTGGTAGCGCCAAATTTAATGCGCCAGACCACAGCTGATGGGAATACTTGTGAATTTATGGCCCATTGTGACACAGTACATAACATAGTTCTACAGAATATAACCGCATTAAGACTGATGTATCATGATGTAAATGTGGGCGTCGGTGAAACATACAGCCTAAGTTTATTATCGCTACTAAGCCGATAAGGGTGCATGTCGACTGCACTCCGCAATTAACGTCTGAATGATTTATAAGACACTCTTATAAACATGTATTTATCTGCTTACCAACAACGTACAACAGAGGGTAGCGATGCTGAATATACTAACGCGCGATATATATTATCCTTTGTTAATATACCATAATTTTACAACTTGTGTGTGTTTGTCTGTTCAGAAATCGACATCCGATACCGGCTGCTGATAGGTAGCCGTAGGACTCCGCGTCATGGATCCAATTCACGAGAAATTATATACAACACGATACAGCGCAGAATAATATAGTACGTAAACCGGGCCGTCAGCCGATATGATTCACGGCAGCGGCCAAATGGTGGGGTGCTGAATCAACTTCCGATTCTCCCTAAAGTTTCCATGACTCACCAACGTGCAGTTCCGCTTCCTATCAGCTCACTGGTAGATCACCAGTGGAAGTCGTAGGAATTGCTCCTACTCTTTCATACATTTATATGTTTAGGCAAGGCAACTCGCCCCTGGTGTTTTGATGATCTGATGACACCTTAGGGGCGAGGGTCCGTATGGAATCTGAGCGTTATAAGCAAATTTGCTCCTTCTCGCAATGCAGACAGAGACAGTTTAAAAACATAGATTTTCATATCCATAAATGTCTTGCCATCAATCTTGCCTAGAGTGCAACAACAGTCATACTCCTTAATCCACAGAATCGACGAAATCCAACACAATTTTAAAATTGTTGTCCAACAAGGCTGCCGCGCGAATCGAAAACATGAGCAATATCAGTCCTCGTTTCATTTTGAGGTATAATCTTGCATTTTGTCACAATTTTTTTTCATGGAGGGCTTTGGTAAGTTCATCGGTCGTTTTGACTTCGGAAGCTCCGAAATCTCGCAGGAGGCGCTTCGCCTCTACAGCTCGGATGTGAGAGATCGAAAGAAGTAAACAGTGCGGAGCTGTCAGAGGCGGAGTTTCTTTGCCAATTATATGTTATGCTTCGTGGACTAATATGCCATAGCTTAGGATGAATATCGCCGAAAATTTTAGGCTAGTTGCTCATAAAAAAGACAAAACTATGACATGTTTGTTTCAGTGAGATTTTTTCAATGAATTCCAAGGAATGGTTTAATCGGGATATCATTTTTAGTGTGAAAGTCAGTAAAAGCTTGCCGGTCCACCACGTAGTTAGGTCCTTCGCCGGGCGATATATATTCTGGTCTCAGTTTGAAAAATATTTTGCCTACCCGCTCCAAGCAATTTCTTGATCCATCTATCCCATCCTCTCCTAACTGCATCCCTCTGTTACCCCACCCCACCCTCTCCTCATTGCATCCCGGATGTCCTTCCGGTACCCCACCCCACCCTCTCCTCATTGCATCCCCGATATCCCTCCAGTACCCCACCCCACCCTCTCCTCATTGCATCCCTCCGGTACCCCACCCCACCCTCTCCTCATTGCATCCCGTATATCCCTCCGGTACCCCCCACCCCACCCTCTCCTCATTGCATCCCTCCAGTACCCCACCCCACCCTCTCCTCATTACATCCTGGATATCCCTCCGGTACCCCACCCCACCCTCTCCTCATTGCATCCATCTGGTACCCCACCCCACCCTCTCCTCGTTGCGTCCCTCTAATACCCCACCCCACCCTCTCCTCATTGCATCCCCGATATCCCTCCAGTACCCCCCCCCCCACCCTCTCCTCATTGCATCCCTCCGGTACCCCACCTCACCCTCTCCTCATTGCATCCTGGATATCCCTCCGGTACCCCACCCACCCTCTCCTCATTGCATCCCATCTATCCCTCCGGTACCCCACCCTCTCCTCATTGCATCCCGGACATCCCTCCGGTGCCCCACCCTCTCCGCATTGCACCCCGGATATCCGTCCGGTTTTTATTAACAACAGCTCTGTCGTAGTATTTGACTTTTACTCCATTCCTTGACCAAACAACATGGTTGACGTTAGCGAAAAGATGGTATGTCATTTGGTGTCATAACGATATAAACTCATGAATCATATCATAACGTTTTTCACCACATCATTCATTCCAATAGTGACGAAAAACAAAGCATATCGTCCCTTATGACCCGTTTTCATCCTTAGCGAATGAAAGATCGAGAATAAATGTGGGGTTAATACCATCAAAGGTGATTTTTCATTATCCTCAGGTTAAATTTTCCTTTGTCTTTATTCATTGAATCAATAACAAACATCTACAACATGGAGTTTTTTTGCTTTGTTTATTTTCAAGCATCAACAAACCGTCATGGTAGAAGCATACCCTACCCACAAACAAGCACCATGATGGCATATCATGAAAATGTGACATGAAATAGCAACGTGGCCATAGCTTTGTGACAATGTGACATTATTCCATAACAATGTGACATTATTCAATATCAATGTGACATTATTCAATATCAATGTGACATTCACCAAATATACACATCATGACAAGCAAGTGCTCGAAGACATGATTTCTTTAAGAACATTTGTTAAATTAAAGTACCCATTACCATTGAAATCTCTCTCAGAGTAATCCACTTGTGTCCACATTCACTATTGCTGTCAATCATTTGATTGATAATCAGAGAACAGTTACATACATCAATCTTATATAATAATAAATTACAAATTGTGGAATTTATTTCAGGAACCATTGTCTTCCAAAATATTTAGATTTGAATAGCATTAAAAAGCCAAAATTTGGCAATAATGCTTACGTACTAGAACAATTTAAATAAGGAATGTGCTTCAACAAACTCCGAATCTCATGCAATACACACACACACACACATATATATATATATATATATATATATATATATATATATATATATATATATATATATATATATATATATATATATATATATATATATATATATATATATATATACACACCCCAGAAAGGTGTTGCACTTCATGACACTTCTATCAATCTGTCAAATCCTGGCTGTTCATGTGTTGAAGTCCTCTATGTTAAACATGGCAAGTGGTCACAGGAGCACCTATCAGACTGAGGTCACATGACTTGCATGCAACATTTCTAACTCTTTATGTCATCTGCATAAATGTCTTCTTCAAACAATATACAAACATCATCGAGTATTCCCAGGGGGAATTTGTAACTAAAACATAAATTAAAATTCAAATGTTATCATATTACACCCAGCAAAAAATAATCACAGGAATGGAGCCAGCCAAAGCAACCCACAACATGAACACAACCAACTTAGTAAAAACATTTAAAAAAACCATCCACAAAATAG
Source organism: Urechis unicinctus (assembly GCA_034190875.2). Taxonomy (NCBI): domain Eukaryota; kingdom Metazoa; phylum Annelida; class Polychaeta; order Xenopneusta; family Urechidae; genus Urechis; species Urechis unicinctus. The sequence continues at coordinate 56,054,729 of CM067357.1, forward strand.
GATTAAACGAGGTTTTAACACACACAAAGAAGAAACAAAACACCACTACACGGTGTTATAAAGGCTCTTTGGTAAACAAGTGTGTATAATAACAGCTTGGTGAGGTATGTCAACATGGCTATCCATATGATTACACTTAAGCAAGTACAGCAAACTGGAGGCATCTGCCATTCTACATGAGTCAGCTCCCAATGAAGCGCTTCCCTTCCTCACGCCACTCAGTTTCCTCGTGAAATCAGATCTGTGATAACGGGATCAAACTTTAAAGAATCTGACAGGTTTAACCAGCCGTCTTGTATAATATCACCATGGTTACTATTGTTAGTCTTGTGATGCTATTGGTCAGGGTCAGGCATACTGAATCCTCTGAAACAGACAAGTATAATCAAATATAGAAGAATCATATATACTACCCCTAGCAATGTATGGTGAATATAAAAACAGGTCACGTTAATAAAATTATATTTATATATATTTTAAAATTATTGTGACTTGAATGTTCATTATTTGCACATGATACATGAACTCTTAATATATGCAACACAACCCTAATTGTATAAGCTGTTGTTCCTCTAAGCCAGACCACAGTTACATAAATAGTAAACCAGTCTATTGTTGCAGAAGCTGGAACCATTCAAGTGTGTCACTGTTATGGGAGTTTATAGAAGCCATGCAATAAATTGCTGCAGATGGTTTGTGGAGATGAAAACAGAGCAGCTTGGATAACAGGTAAAGCCAACCATATCATGAATTGACAACACGTTCTTGAAATAGTGTGAGAATTTCTGAATTTTTAAAATCATTAATTTGATTCCAGTGAGGCAAGGGGGATTTCTTTCAAGAAATAGAAAACATGTGGGGAGGGCAGGTGAATTTACATGCAGATGTTATGGGATGGGAGAAGGTCATGGTGAGGTCATTGAGGGCATGGTGATAGTGGGGTGGGAGAAGGTCATGGTGAGGTCATTGTGAGCATGGTGATAGTGGGTTGGAGAAGGTCATGGTGAAGTCATTGAGAGCATGGAGATAGTGGATGGGATAAGGTCATCATGAGGTCATGGTGATAGTGGGATGGGAGAAGGTCATGGTGAGGTCATTGAGAGCATAGTGAGTGGGGTGGGAGAAGGTCATGGTGAAGTCATTGAGAGCATGGAGATAGTGGATGGGATAAGGTCATCATGAGGTCATGGTGATAGTGGGGTGGGAGAAGGTCATGGTGAGGTCATTGAGAGCATAGTGATAGTGGGATGGGAGAAGGTCATGGTGAGGTCATTGAGAGCATAGTGACAGTGGGTGGGAGAAGGTCATCGTGAGGTCATTGAAAGCATGGTGACAGTGGGGTGGAGAAACACTGACTTACTCTACTGCAGAGTGCACATGTTCTTACTGCAAACAACATACACAGTGTCCCAATACATGTCAATACTCGAGGATGGCATAAGGAGGGTGGAAGAATAGGACCCAACACTTGCCCAAGCACCTCAACCAGCATCTATCGCTTCTGATGCTCGTAAAAACGTTGAGCTACAGCTTTCAATATTTCAACTTGCAGTAATTCGTCCACCAGTTAACCGGGGCCCTTAACCTGATTCTTTCACACCTGGGATAGGGACCCAGCATCCGTTACACCTGTTGATTAGTCCAGTCAGTCAACCTGGTAACCCACACATCCTGTTTACCTTGACAAACCCTCTCTATTTGACCAGTTCTGCAGTAAGATATGTGCTGCTAATGATCTGCAATGAGAACAGCTACATACAAACCACGAGCCATGACACTAGTTGGTAGACTCACAACTACCCCTCACACTAACCTGTCACATAACCAACTTATCCAGCTGCTGTACAAGTTTTTATCAGGTAGCATGAAGTTGCTGAATGTAATGTCACCTGCCACACTAAAACACTACCATAGCCATATATGTAGGGGTTCATTTGCAATCTAGTGTTGTATATAGACTGGCAGTCCATCTAACATGCACAGGTCCACAACACATACAGAGAACAGAATGCTACTGAACCCAGTCTTCAACCAAATACTCCAAAACTAAAAAGATGTAGTGTGATTGATCTACATTGGTAAGTCAATCAGAATGATTGATCTACATTGGTAAGTCAATCAGAATGATTGATCTACATTGGTAAGTCAATCAGAATGATTGATCTACATTGTTAAGTCAACCAGAGTGATTGATCTACATTGTTAAGTCAACCAGAGTGATTGATCTACATGGGTAAGTCAATCAGAACGATTGATCTACATTGGTGAGTCAACCAGAGTGATTGATCTACATTGGTAAGTCAATCAGAGTGATTGATCTACAATGGTAAGTCAATCAGAGCGATTGATCTACAGTGGTATGTCAATCAGAGTGATTGATCTACATTGTTGAGTGACCATGAATCACATGAATACAGTGGTAAATGTCACATGTATTGTTAAAAAGATAGATATTGAGGATATACAAGAGTTACAAAGAAATATAAAGAGGGTAGATAAATTCAGTGTTGATGCTAAGCTACACAGATGATAAGACACAGACTATGAAGGAAAATGATGCTGGTAAACGGTGAACTCACCGCTTCATTTGGAACATGACTTTCTTGTCTCCTCGGAGTCTTGGTTGGCGGACTGGAAACAGAGAGGGTAACTGGGTCATTGACAATGTGGACTTTGGATATATATGACCGTTAACACACAGATAATCTCATTAAGTAAAGAAAGCACATTCTTTAGAAACATGGATGATATTTTTTTCATCATTTGAATGTTCATGATATCTGTTGTTAAGTTCTTGAATGCAATAGATAAATAAATTCACTGGTCTAAATTGGATTGATAAAATAGAAATTTAATGAAAATAGAAACAGTACAAGTCATTTTGGATATATCCTCGGGATATATGTAATGACTGGAGACCATAGACGCAGTGCAATTGACGCCTGAGAGAAATCAACAGGCGCCGATGGCAATGCGGGGATGGACCACAGCCCAGCTCTCCACTAGGACTGCATTAGGACTCAAACTCACGAGGAACTCAACATTGTTCGCCAATGGACAATATTTCCACACAACTCAATACAGAATGTGAAACTACACTACACCACATGAAAAATAAACAATCATTCACTGAAACACAAAGAGAGAAAAATGCAGAAGGAAAACAAAGAAATCAAATTTCGGTGTGAAATGCTGGAAATCCTAACACAACATGTCTATTTGAAAACTGGAAAAGTGTTCCTTTTCTTGTTCCAATTCAACACATCAGTGAAAAATGTCAGTAAATGATAACATTACAAGAAGTGGGGAGACACATTGAAAACATTACCTATACACAGGATAGCCTACAGTAGGCATGCACACAGAGTATGGAACTGCCTCGTTACTATGGATACACACAATTTAACCAAAGCATCCTGCCAATTTCAAGGTACAGAAATATTAAACACTCAGATTTTATAATTTGATTGCACAGTTTGTTTAATCTTAAACTGAATAGTATCAGGCCTTTTAAAAAAAATTATATGAACCTGTTTGAAAGGAGAGAGTTGGAGAGAGACTTGCAAACCACCGGCATTTTATACAACAGTGTCATAAAAAGAGGACTCTACAGAAGAGTTAAATGTAGAATGAAATAGGGATATGTACAGGTTAAAATGAGGACTCTCAGCAACATCACTATGGGCAAAAACATTACCATGACAACCAAATAGTGTTTACCTTCAATCATTGCTATGGTGATCAGCGAGGAGAATAAATACAGCGACACCAGTGTTGGTTATTTTTAAAGCATGAGGCAGAGTCGTAATTATCATGATCATGAAATTTTAACCAATAAATCAAATAAATCATCTGTCAAAACAATTGATTTATGTAGCCGGCAAAAAAGGCTGTCTATTCAAGATGCAGTTCTTGATCCTTGTGATCGAGATGGAACAATAGACGACGTTTCCTGTTTTGTCCCATACTAACATGGCATTAACAATACACGTATATGGACAGCTATCAAGTTGGTAGTGTTCAAGTGGTGAAGAAGATGTATAAGTTGTAGACTGACCGTGAGGAGTGACTGGGTCCGGCTGGAGCATACTGCTGTACATGTTGACAGCAACCACAAGACAACACAGTAAGATAGGACCTATCACCGCTCCCTGCAGCCCCAACCAGTAGATCCCACCCGCGATGGCCAGACCTGTCATGTACGGGTGGCCCCTATACACACACAGGCATGTCAATCTTGAATGCACTGTAGCAGGAAGTGTGTCTGGCAAGAAGTGTAGTTTTATAGTTATGGGATGATACAAAAGTAAAAGTGATAGTGGTCAGAAGGCAAGACTGCTTTACATCCTGGATATAGTTAGTGTGGAGGCATGGTTCATGGTTTCACAAATGGCACACATTCTATTTCACAACAGCTACTTGACAGAGCTGATAACCAATTACCTTAACCGTCCTAGTGTCTAATAAAGACTGATAGTATCTGTTTGTTCATTTAACAAATCAATATTCATTACACCACCCCCGTACCCCATTTCTCCTCACCCCCAATCCCTAACCCCACTTTTCTTCCCCATGCTATGCCCAGCCCCTCTCCCCAACCTGACCCTCTCTTAACACTGTCCTTCTCTCCTCACCTAGCCCTTCTCATTCAGTCCCTCTTCTCCTGTCCCCCCAAGCCCTTTGTTATGCCCCTCCCCTCAGCTCACTCTGCCCCTTCTCTCCCACCTTCTCTCTTTGCTATGCCCCGCCCCTCTGTTCACCTTGACTCGCTTCTCTCATCATCCCCATTTCCCCATATGCCCCGCCCCTCTGTTCATCCTGCCCCTCCCCTCCTGCCCCCTCCCTTTGCTATGCCCGCCCCTGTATTCACCCTGCCCCTCCCCTCCCTTTGCTATGCCCCGCCCTCTGTTCACCCTGCCCCTCCCCTCCCTCCCATTGCTATGCTCCGCCCCTCTGTTCACCCTTCCCCTCCCCTCTCCTCCCTTGGCTATGCCCCACCCCTCTTTTCATCCTGCCCCTCCCCTCCCACCCCCTCCCTTGGCTATGCCCCACCACTCTGTTCCTCCCTTTCTGCCCCACCCCTCTACTCACCCCTTTATGTCGCTGTAGATGGCCGTGTCTACGACCGATGAGGGCAGCAGATGTAGGACGATGAGCAGCACCGCTTGTAGAGGCTGCTCCCGTACCAACCACAACTCAATGATCCCTGGTACTGCTGCAAAGTAGGTACCCAGGAAGGGGATGGCAGCAAACGTGGCTGCTAAGGCTGGACACACAGGGGGCAGGATGGGATATAAGGCTGAGGACACAAGAGCTTGATGCTTCAACATCGCAGGTACATTCACTGATAAACATTGCAGCACAGTAAACCATTCTGGGGCAGCCACAACTACAATACGTTATAAACAACCCCATCGAAGCCAAGGGGAAAAAGCTGGATGTATTAAATGTATCATTATCACACACAGAAGTATGTTTGATTAATGTCATCCTACCTATGAGACTCACCTGAGGGGATAAAGACAATCTGAAGATCAAACAGGGTATGTGTCCACCAGGTAAACAGACCATAAAACACAGCCATCTTGAGTGAGGCCAGCAGCACAGAACTATACCAACACAGAGCAGGCAGGGAACACATCACAAAGGATGCTCAACATATCAGGTGACCACAACGATGTGGGAATCACCACCCGGCAAGCTGAGCCAAGGGAAGCAATCATACCCTCAAAAATGACACCATTTTGTGACGTAGTCCACCTCATACCATCCTACATTACACATTATCCCCACCTGCCAGATAATGGAAGAATCACACTGAATTACAGTACACATATCATCACTGTAAACCAGGACTCACCTGATAGCTTCCTCTACAGCAGTTCCCAACTTGTTGCCGGCGCTATGCTGTGTGGGACTCAGGTTGCTGAACCACTCGACAGGCTTGTACTGGTCCCCGCTGGAGGCCAGCAGGTAGAAGAGCGTAGTGAGGAAGATCATCTGTGTGTACCAGACAAACGTAGCTTAAAGGGGTACCATGGAAACACTAAGGTTCATGTTACCAGGCAACAATTTAAAGGAGCTTAATCAGGTAGGAGACAGACACAAGATGGTTTAGACGGGCATGAACTAACACACAAGGTATGATGAGGAACAGCAAGGCTGTAGTCTGAGGCTTTAACAGAAGGGCCCCAAGAGGAAGAGGGGAGCAGGATATTCTTTTAGGGGGGTAGGGTGTGGGGGTTACCAATCTATTGTTTGGAAATTAATCTGTTGTATTTCACCATCAAAATGCAGTAAAACCTGGTTATGATTTTAGATACATGGGAATGAAGACACAAAGGATTTTATTTGAGTATTTGTTTGGCTTTCATTCACCAAGTATATGGAAGCTTAGTAAGAATGGATGTTAGCAATGGTGAATAACTGACCAGTGATAGGATAAAGTTGAGCAATGCAGTGCCCCCTCCAAACACCAGAGATACGGAGGCGGTTACTAGGTTGATGGCCAGAGACAGGTTGCCCTTGAGTACCGACCACACAGATTCTACAACCTGCAACACCACAGCATCCCTTCACATCAACACAATGATACAACACAAAATATAGCATCCGTTAAGCCACAAAATGACACATCCACAGAGAGAAAGAAGAAGAAAATGTCACCTAGCTAATGCAAAACATCCCAGCATCGCATGATACTTAAACCCAGTCAATGTTTGTCAACAAGGACACACTTAAGGTAGTAAGATGAAATAAAACAGAGCATCTTATTTTTCTGGAAGGTTACTGAAAAGTTATAAAAACCTTGTCTTTGTGACTGCTGAAAACAAACCAAGGTACTTATTTACAAAACTCGAGAGGAATTGGCCGTTTGATCACAGGAAATGATTATCCCAAGGGTTGAGTCATAATATGCAAATTCCCAATTATAAAGCGTCCTCTTACCGACATAAAGATGCCTATGTGTTCCTGGAGAAAGCCTACAATGTCAAAGTTGAAGTCCTTGGTTCTCTCGACAACGTCCCAGATGCTGTTTACATCTGGTAGTTCCATGAGGCTCATTTGACGGGAGATCTGACGACCAGGCGCCTCCTTTGCCGTGACATTCTGAACCATACACACAGCCCATGCCAGCAGACGTTATACCTAGCTGTACAGTAACTCTTAGCAAAGGCTCTCTATATTTATTACATCATCATATTAGGGCATTTGAAACATAGATATGTCTTAAAAATAAATACCAGTAACATTCTTGTAATGAGATCAACTACAAAACTATGTGTTAAATACACATGTCTAATTATACACTTCCTAGTAGAACAAACAGAAATACAAGCCTGGGTTTATATCATATTGAGGAATATGAGGGCATGTTCAACTAATTGAGAATGAACTTGAACACACATGTAATCACATTCATCCTATTATAAGACACAGCAACACCCCATGGCAACCTGGCATGACGACTTGCCAAGGCCACCTAATAGGACAACCCACCTTAGCAAACCAGGTTCTGTAAACTTGGTCCCAGACTTGGAGCACTTCTTTTTGTGTTTTTTCTTTGCTCTCATCATCACCACTCAGCATCCCATGAAGCTGTAACCAGGCAACACACATCCCATCCAGTCTCTCACCTCAATCATCAAATTATGTTAAAACTGCATACAGAAAAAAAACGAGCTATTTCCCATTTTTATCTTCCTTTCAAAGGACTTAAATGTTATACAATATATGAATGTCTGTGCCTTGTCATTATTATAGACAACAAGAGATAAATATTAATCTCCTGTCTCAGCAAAAGCTAGAACTAACAAACAATAAAACATATATCCAGCTCAATATGTTGCCTGTCTGTACCTTTGTCATTATCATGAACACATAAATAAAGTTGCTGTCTTTGTTTTGTCTGATTGGACGACAATGATGATGATGATGACGACAATGATGATGATGATGATGATGATGATGATGATAGGATCGAGGATGATGGAGGAGGATGATGATGATGATGATGACGTCTACCTTATTGATAGGACTCGAGGAGGATGTTGGGGTGTCTACCTTATTGAATGGTGAGTTTGTTAACTACTGGAGGAGGATGTCTACTTGGGGATGTCTACCTTATTGATTATGGTGAGTTTGTTAACTACTGGAGGAGGATGTCTACTTGGGGATGTCTACTTGGGGATGTCTACCTTATTGATTATGGTGAGTTTGTTAACTACTGGAGGAGTATGTCTACTTGGGGATGTCTACCTTATTGATTATGGTGAGTTTGTTAACTACTGGAGGAGGATGTCTACTTGGGGATGTCTACCTTATTGATTATGGTGAGTTTGTTAACTACTGGAGGAGTATGTCTACTTGGGGATGTCTACCTTATTGATTATGGTGAGTTTGTTAACTACTGGAGGAGGATGTCTACTTGGGGATGTCTACCTTATTGATTATGGTGAGTTTGTTAACTACTGGAGGAGGATGTCTACTTGGGGATGTCTACCTTATTGATTATGGTGAGTTTGTTAACTACTGGAGGAAGATGTCTACTTGGGGGTCTACCTTATTGATTATGGTGAGTTTGTTACTACTACTTGGGGATGTCTACCTTATTGATTATGTGAGTATGTAACTACTGGGGGATGTCTACTTGGGGATGTCTACCTTATTGATTATGGTGAGTTTGTTAACTACTACTGGGGAGGAGTATGTTTCTACTTGGGGATGTCTACCTTATTGATTATGGTGAGTTTGGTGAGATGTCTTTGGGGATGTCTACTATGGTGAGTTTGTTAACTACTGGAGGAAGATGTCTACTTGGGGATGTCTACCTTATTGATTATGGTGAGTTTGTTAACTACTGGAGGAGTATGTCTACTTGGGGATGTCTACCTTATTGATTATGGTGAGTTTGTTAACTACTGGAGGAGTATGTCTACTTGGGGATGTCTACCTTATTGATGATCCACTCCCTCCCGTACACATACGCGTTCCCAACCATAGAGTCAATGGCTTGCTGCATGTCCTCATGTCCAGGCAACCACCTGCAACAGTACACAGCACCATGGCAACACAACCAAACAAAAGCCATCAGAATACAACAGCCAATCTTAATGTTTATCAAGCAATACTGACTGGGACATTTCTGTGCGATTCAAGACGTTTCCAGTGACAGTCACCAGGTGGACACTTTCTTTCTGCACCTACAGAAACACATTATGACATCAAACAACCACACCACACATCAACATAGATTATTTCAGACAATGCGTCGCTATGGTGACAGATTATGCACAGGTGATGTATCTGCACCTGGATGACCACGAAGAAGCTGATGAGGATGAGGCCCACGATGAGGATGATGATGATGAGAACACTCATGAATTTATCCATGGACGCCTCTAACGTGGACACTATCTGCAACACACACCAAATGGATGGCATTCAACTCACAAATAGAAATATGGCATTGAACAGGGCTTGAACAATAAGAGCCAAGTTTGACAGAAATAACAACAGTTTTGTATTGGCTGACGTGTAAATGAAATGAAGTGTCAGAGTTCAACATCGCTTCTCTCATAAAACAAAGTCAGGTTTGTTATGATTGATAGGTCAAAGCCTCTCAAACTGCATGACACCATCTTAACAGACCCACAAACAGTTTATGTGAGGGGGGTGGGGGTGTGTGTGTTAGATGACTTTGGGTGTGTGTGTTAGATAACTTTGGGTGTGTGTGTATGTTAGATGACTTTGGGTGTGTGTGTGTTAGATGACTTTGGGTGTGTGTGTGTTAGATGACTTTGGGTGTGTGTGTGTTAGATGACTTTGGGTGTGTGTGTGTTAGATGACTTTGGGTGTGTGTGTGTTAGATGACTTTGGGTGTGTGTGTTAGATGACTTCGGGTGTGTGTGTTAGATGACTTTTGTTAGATGACTTTTGGTGTGTGTGTGTGTTAGATGACTTTTGGTGTGTGTGTGTTAGATGACTTCGGGTGTGTGTGTTAGATGACTTTGTGTGTGTGTGTGTTAGATGACTTCGGGTGTGTGTGTGTTAGATGACTTTGGGTGTGTGTGTTAGATGACTTTGGGTGTGTGTGTTAGATGACTTTGGGTGTGTGTGTGTTAGATGACTTTGGGTGTGTGTGTGTTAGATAACTTTGGGTGTGTGTGTTAGATGACTTTGGGTGTGTGTGTGTTAGATGACTTCGGGTGTGTGTGTTAGATGACTTTGGGTGTGTGTGTGTTAGATGACTTTGGGTGTGTGTGTTAGATGACTTTGGGTGTGTGTGTTAGATGACTTAGGGTGTGTGTGTTAGATGACTTGGGGTGTGTGTGAGATGACTTTGGGTGTGTGTGTTAGATGACTTAGGGTGTGTGTGTTAGATGACTTAGGGTGTGTGTGTTAGATGACTTGGGGTGTGTGTGAGATGACTTTGGGTGTGTGTGAGATGACTTGGGGTGTGTGTGAGATGACACTTAGGGGTGTGTGTGGCAGTGGGGTTAATATATTGAGAATAGTCATCATCAAAATTTAGGGTTATATTTCACCAGTGCCAGTTATGGGTGACTGAGTAGACTGGCGCACAGACACATGTACCCAGGTCGGGAAGCAACACACTCTAAATCAGATACGCCATATCTGCTGGCGCTGATCAGATGTATCATGATACAAATCGATACATAAATAGCATCATCAAGGCATGTTCAATGACTCAGGGTGTAAACACGACCTCACCTTGCGGTCCCCACGCAGCGCCAGTTTCACGAGACCTCGTATTGGTCTGGGGGCCAGCACGTTAACGCGCGAGTCACTACACAGCGTGGTCTTCACATTGTGGGCAGTGCAGGTAGCTTTATTCTGAAGGAACGTCCATGATCCAAACTTTGCCCCTGCAACAGTAATGTGTGTTGTACATTCCCCATCCACATGATAACTAACAACTCCACTGACCAACATAACATATAACAACTCCACTGACCAACATAACATATAACAACTCCACTGACCAACATAACATATAATAACTCCACTCATCCACATAACATATAACAACTCCACTCACCAACATAACATATAACAACTCCACTCACCAACATAACATATAACTCCACTCATCCACATAACATATAACAACTCCCCTCACCAACATAACATATAACTCCACTCATCCACATAACATATAACAACTCCACTCACCAACATAACATATAATAACTCCACTCATCCACATAACATATAACAACTCCACTCACCAACATAACATATAATAACTCCACTCACCAACATAACATATAACTCCACTCATCCACATAACATATAACAACTCCACTCACCAACATAACATATAATAACTCCACTCATCCACATAACCTCTAACAACTCCTCATCAACATAACATATAACAACTCCACTCACCAACATAACATATAACAACTCCACTCACCAACATAACATATTATAACTCCACTCATCCACATAATATAACAACCCCAGTGACTCATATAACACAATTACAGCCTCACTCACCCACTTTTTTAACCAGGAGACAGGCTAGCAGAACAGGCACAAGCTGTATGATCCACAGGTGGTACCAAACCTGCACCAGCACAATGGCCCACAGCAGTGCCATGAAACAACTGTCACTCAATGAATGCTCCCCAGATGCTCCCTCGGCTACTGATGGCTCCCTCATTGGAGTGCCCTGTGAATTATATATAAAGATGGAAATAAAAAGAGAGTTATTATAACAATATAAATATGTTACGATTCTTTAGTGGTATAATCATCACATATACCTATTAGTCTTTATACAATTTCTTACATTGTCATTGCAATGATAGCCTGTCAATGAAGCAAATTATTGGATAACTGATAAATTGCTGAATTGAAAACTGGTCATTGATTACCTTTGGGTTGGAGTCAGATACGTCTTGAGATGATTCGGTCACATCTTCAATCCCCTTCACAGCACATTTGTTAATATGGACATCACTCATCATTACAAACTGTAACAAATGACCTTACAATCCATGTGACCTAGAAATGACCTTGAAAAATTATTTGTTGCAGCAACCCAAATAACTCAAATGGATGGACCAAACACATTCAAATCTTTTCCATAACTTTCCTTGATATTATATGTTTCATTTGACCTTGACCTTGAAATGACTCACAGTATCTTTTGGGTTCTCTTCTTCATTTGGATCTGCCTCCTTGACCTCTGATAAAGATGATTTTCTGGTCAGGTAAGCAGCCAGTCTGGAGGTGAGTGGGAGAGCAGGTGCATCTTCTGTCGCAATGTCATCATCATCACCTGTCACACACACACACACACACAGGTAAAAAAGGTGTGCAATACGGTAATCAAGGACACTGGGCGCACGTGTAGGATCTTATCACATTGGAAGAATATTGACAACAAGAAATTGAAACCGGCCATATCAACATATGTATAATGTTATAACAAGAAATCTGCACTGAGGTGACCTTATACTCACTCACATAAATTGTCTGAAAACTAGCCTGATCAAGTGTGTATAGCCCACACATTGAGTAGCTCTGCTTATAGGTATAACTACTCCAGTGTATTAGCATAGCTGATGATTCATGTTTAGATACAGGATATTCTCTAATCAGTTATTTACTCAAGGGCAACTTTAATAATTCTTGACGAGATATATTGAAACCAATATATATACTTCTTGGTGAGTGGTTGGGAAGTGAGATAGGTATGCCACCACTCAGGGAACAACAGGCACCCCATCACCCCTAATAACCATAGAACATGTACATGACTAAAAACATTCAGTGGTGCTCTGATGAGCCTTGCTCCCATCAGATATGTAGCCCACCACCTTAATACCTATCCCCCACAGTCTCGCTCCCATCAGATATGTAGCCCACCACCTTGACACCACTCACCCACAGTCTCACTCCACTCGGATATGAAGCCCACCACCTTAACACCACTCACCCACAGTCTCGCTCCACTCGTATATAAAGCCCACCACCTTAACACCACTCACCCACAGTCTCGCTCCACTCGGATATGAAGCCCACCACCTTAACACCACTCACCCACAGTCTCGCTCCACTCGGATATGAAGCCCACCACCTTAACACCACTCACCCACAGTCTCGCTCCACTCGGAGATGAAGCCCACCACCATGAGCACGATGAGCATGATGAAGAGCGGCACACGCAGTGGTCCTGCGATGGTCACCAGGTGGAGCAGTAGAGCTGCCCACACAGGCACGGACAGGAAGCGGAAGACTATGGCGCTCTCTGGTCACCAGGTGGAGCACAATGCCACCAGATAGGCACTACAAGAAGCGGAAGACTATGGCACTCTCATGGTACCAAATGAAACAAGTCATTCCCACCGTAGCAATAATCACTGGTAGTCAATTCAACAAAAACCTTTTCTCAGTTTTAAAAGGGTTTCTTTACACAGATATGTAATTTTCCATACATGAGATTATCTATTGCTTATACACCCAACTGGTACAAACCCCTCATCACATTATCTATTTCTTTACACCAACTGTAAAACCCCTCATCACATTATCTATTGCTTATACACCCAACTGGTACAAACCCCTCATCACATTATCTATTGCTTATACACCCAACTGGTACAAACCCCTCATCACATTATCTATTGCTTATACACCCAACTGGTACAAACCCCTCATCACATTATCTATTGCTTATTTTTCCAACTGGTACAAACCCCTCAATCACATTATCTATATGCTTATACTGCACGTTTATATAACATCTGTAAATTCACTGGTACAAAACCCCTCATCATATTATCTATTGCTTATACACCTGAACTGGTACAAACGCAAACCTCATCAGCCATTATCTATTGCTTATACACCCAACTGGTACAAACCCCTCATCATCATTATCTATTGCTTATACACCCAACTGGTACAAACCCCCCATCACATTATCTATTGCTTATACAAACCCCTCATCACATTATCTATTGCTTATACACCTAACTGGTACAAACCCCTCATCACATTACTATCTGGATTTATTTTTCCACCCAAAGGAAAATGTCAAAACCAGACGCAATATGCAGTCACAACTGCATGCGTTTATATACCGATCAGCATCGCTGTAAATTCAACTCATTGATATGGAAAGCCTAGTTGCTTGGGATGTTGAGATTTAAGGCTCCAAGAGATTGACACGAAATTGATCTTAAAAGAGACCAAACGCAAACTTCCCACGGAGCCTAGTTGCGTGGGAGGCAGCGTCTATTGAGCCTGATCTGACCACACTCAGATAGGCAGAAGCCCGACCAGCCTCAGATAGGCAACAGCCTGACCAGGCTCAGATAGGCAGCTGTCTGACCATGCTCAGATAGGCAACAGCCTGACCAGGCTCAGATAGGCAGCAGTCTGACCAACCTCAGATAGGCAACAGCCTGACCTGGCCCAGATAGGCAGCAGTCTAACCACGCTCATATAGGCAACAGACTGACCACGCTCAGATAGGCAACAGTCTGACCACGCTCAGATAGGCAACAGACTGACCATGCTCAGATAGGCAACAGATTGACCATGCTCAGATAGGCAGCAGTCTGACCACGCTCAGATAGGCAGCAGTCTGACCACGCTCAGATAGGCAACAGTCTGACCACGCTCAGATAGGCAACAGACTGACCAGGCTCAGATAGGCAGCAGCCTGACCAGGCTCAGATAGGCAACAATCTGACCACGCTCAGAGAGGCAACAGACTGACCAGGCTCAGATAGGCAAGTCTGACCAGGCTCAGATAGGCAACAACCTGACCAGGCTCAGATAGGCAGCAGTCTGACCAGGCTCAGATAGGCAGCAGCCTGACCAGGCTCAGATAGGCAACAGACTGACCAGGCTCAGATAGGCAGCAGCCTGACCATGCTCAGATATGCAGCAGCCTGGCCATGCTATCAAGAGGGCTACAAAGTGATAATCCCATCCGACCCTACGCTGCCCGCTAAAAGGTGCGAAAACAGCCAGATTGAGTCCCTATAGCATTGCTATACAAGATTAGGACTAATGACGCCTTGGTCCTCAAAATTGTTTCAAGCTGGTGAATCATTTGTATGTGATTTCCCGGTGATTCTATAAATAACCATGTAAGTTTGATATTTCACCGATTTGTAGCCACCGAGACATTACCTCCCAGTCATGACCAGAATGCAACAGCGAAAAAAGGTATTAATGAGTCACACCTTGTGGATCTCTACCTGTGTACCATGGACATGTGTCGTCACACCTTGTGGCTCTCTACCTGTGTACCATGGACAGTCGCCGTCACACCTTGTGGGTCTACCTGTGTACCATGGACATGTGTCGTCACACCTTGTGGCTCTCTACCTGTGTACCATGGACATGTGCCGTCACACCTTGTGGGTCTACCTGTGTACCATGGACATGTGTCGTCACACCTTGTGGCTCTCTACCTGTGTACCATGGACATGTGTCGTCACACCTTGCGGCTCTCTACCTGTATACCATGGACCGGAATGTGTGAGACACCGTTGCTCCCGTTGAAAGACACCACACTCGTCATTTTAATTGCCACTGCAACGATGTCAGCCACCCACAGGTAAATGACTGCAACGATGTCAGCCACCCACAGGTAAATGACTGCTCGTAAACCACTCTGCCCACAAAGGCAAATAACCACAGAACGTAACAACCTCACTCTCTTTCTCACTTGGCAATGAACCAGCAAAAGCGCTCATTCCAACTATGACAACTGATGGAGTCGAAGACAACAAACGCATTGCGCTCGTCCGCAATATCGCAGCAACCCAAATATGTAATCAAAATTAAAATCATTGCCACAAAAATAAAATGCAACCCTGTACGAAACAATAATCCTGTGTCAGTATTATATTCATATCATCCTGCTGCTTGCATTATGAGTTTTAAACTGAACGGGTGCTGACAAAAATTACCAACAATGCTGGCGGTACAACAGTTGTATAATCAATCTATCCACCTTTATTCACATGCGAAACATTTGAGGATGATGACAAAATAAGGAGAGGAATCTATCGTCGAACGTATCCCCAATTAGCAGTCATATCGCCGCAGGATTCAAGTGACAGCTTCGAGTTAGCGGTTGAAGAAGCGTAGCCAAATGACTTCCACGCGCAAAATATCTGTTTTTATCAGTGCCCAGGGAACGGACTTCAACAATCAATCACCTCAATGAAAAATGATTTTAAGTCGTTGTGTGTTAAAGTACATAAAATATTATGTAATGCCCGTCCCTAAGTATTAGCAAGATCAGGCAAAAAAATAAACCCCATTTTATTCAATAAACATTTCCAGCTATTTCATTATTTCATTTATATTAATTGAGTCAAATAATTTTTAGCATTGATTTTGTTTGATGATTAAGTTTTCAGTGGAGTTGACAAAATAATCGCAATCAACAAATATTAGCTTGGGTTAAGCGAATCAACCAAGTGACCACAATGAAAGTCGTCTGCTTCCATATGCCGTCTGTCTACTTTTGAATATATATAAATTCTTAACTTGCAAGAAGCTGGGCTCACCAAACACTGGTTCTAGTCGTTAGCCATCGATAAGACACGCGCTCCGGATATCGTCTGCTTCTCAGATGTCGTCAGCGGCGTTGTCTCAAGCGAACACTCCTCGCTGGCGGTCTGACCAACCGATCCTGACGAGAAGACATTCCTCGCGCAATGTTTTTATATACATACACGAGGGTGGTTCACCGTCCGGAAGCAAGGCAGAATACTCCACCCCTCCCCCTGTCCAGCAACCTAGCGCCGAGTACCAATACTTAACCCCATATCGCCGCGCGCATTGCCGTTTACCGTTATATGCGCTGTTTATGATACTGGGGGGTGGGGGATGTCACACATGCACCCACATCAACTTTGTGTTGATCACCGCTTTGTCAGTTTTGAGGGGGAAAAACCTTACGAAATCATACGACCACGCCAAAATACTCATATTTCGAAGTTAAAACATACAGTTCACTCCCTCGGGTTCGGCCCCTCATGCAGCCTAACGTACCCCAAACGCCAATGAAACACATCCAGAGACCATACCCCCGATCTGTATGCATTTAGTTAGCATCTCAGGTTAAAAATAGTTTCAGCGCCATATTGTGAACGAGGTTGCCTAGCTGCTTGATAACCGAACCTTGGAAACCTTAAGTTTAAAGTTTTCAGACTTTTAGTCACTGTGCGGCGCTGCGGTCTCTAAAAATATATCCATCGCCATCGTTGCTGTCGGAAGTTCCGCCTGCGTACTCGTTGGACTCAGTGTTGTGAAATGTGGTCATGGATTCAAAGACTAATACTCGATTGTGATGATACCTTTAACCCATCCTGGCTAACCTGGCTAACGCTGACCTGGCTAACGCTGACCTGTCTGACCTTTATTGAAGATTTCATGAACAACGCAATGAAGATGTGGCCTTGGAGTGGAGACAGGGATTGTCGGGGCATCAATGCCGGCAAAGTACATTTGATGTCAAGTGTCGATGAATAACGTGCTTCAACTTTCCTTTTGTAATTCAGGGTACTATAAGGTGGGACGCACGTTACTAGTTAGCTTGTGGGAGTAGCACGCGACTTCAATAAGTTTTTTTTGTAATCTTAGCGAAAGAGTACACTGCATTAGAGAGTCGGCGATAGGGCGCGAGGAATTCTTTAGAGTCACCATTAGAGAGTCACGATAGTGCGCGAGAAATTCATTACAGCCACCATTAGAGAGTCGGCGATAGTGCGCGAGAAATTCATTACAGACACCATTAGAGAGTCGGCAATAGTGCGCGAGGAATTCATTACAGCCACCATTAGAGAGTCGGCGATAGTGCGCGAGAAATTCATTACATCCACCATTAGAGAGTCGGCGATAGTGCGCGAGGAATTCATTACAGCCACCATTAGAGAGTCGGCGATAGTGCGTGAGAAATTCATTACAGCCACCATTAGAGAGTCGGCGATAGGGCGCGAGGAATTCATTACAGCCACCATTAGTGAGTCGGCGATAGTGCGCGAGAAATTCATTGCATCCACCATTAGAGAGTCGGCGATAGTGCGCGAGGAATTCATTACAGCCACCATTAGACAGTCGGCGATAGGGCGCGAGAAATTCATTACAGCCACCATTAGAGAGTCGGCGATAGTGCGCGAGAAATTCATTACAGCCACCATTAGAGAGTCGGCAATAGTGCGCGAGAGAATTCAAATTCATTACAGCGCATTAGAGAGCAATAGTGCGCGAGGAATTCATTACACCATTAGAGAGTCGGCGATAGTGCGTGAGAAATTCATAGAGAGTCATTGCGCAGGCACATTAGCCACCAGAGTCGGCGATAGTGCGTGAGAAATTCATTGCAGCCACCATTAGAGAGTGCGCGAATAGTACAGCCACCATTAGAGAGTCAGTGCGCGAGGAATTCATTACAGCCACCATTAGAGAGTCGCGATAGTGCGCGAGAATTCATTGCATCCACCATTAGAGAGTCGGCGATAGTGCGCGAGGAATTCATTACAGCCACCATTAGAGAGTCGGCGATAGTGCGCGAGGAATTCATTACATCCACCATTAGAGAGTCGGCGATAGTGGCGCGCGAGGAATTCATTACAGCCACCATTAGAGAGTCGCGCGAATTCATTACAGCCACCATTAGAGAGTCGGCGATAGTGCGCGAGAAATTCATTACAGCCACCATTAGAGAGTCGGCATAGTGCGCGAGGAAATTCATTACAGCCACCATTAGAGAGTCGGCGATAGGGCGCGAGAATTCATTTACAGCCACCATTAGAGAGTCGGCGATAGTGCGCGAATTACAGCCACCATTAGAGAGTCGGCGATAGTGCGCGAGAAATTCATTACAGCCACCATTAGAGAGTCGGCGATAGTGCGCGAGGAATTCATTACAGCCACCATTAGAGAGTCGGCGATAGTGCGCGAGGAATTCATTACAGCCACCATTAGAGAGTCGGCGATAGTGCGCGAGGAGGAATTCATTACAGCCACCATTAGAGAGTCGGCGATAGTGCGCGAGGAATTCATTACAGCCACCATTAGAGAGTCGGCGATAGTGCGCGAGGAATTCGGCAGCCACCATTAGAGAGTCGGCGATAGTGCGCGAGGAAATTCATTACAGTCGGCCACCATTAGAGAGTCGGCGCCACCATTAGAGAGCGCGAGGAATTTCATTACAGCCACCATTAGAGAGTCGGCGATAGTAGCGCGCGAGGAATTCATTACAGCCACCATTAGAGAGTCGGCGATAGTGCGCGAGGAATTCATTACAGCCACCATTAGAGAGTCGGCGATAGTGCGCGAGGAATTCATTACAGCCACCATTAGAGAGTCGGCGATAGGGCGCGAGGAATTCATTACAGCCACCATTAGAGAGTCGGCGATAGGGCGCGAGAAATTCATTACAGCCACCATTAGAGAGTCGGCGATAGGGCGCGAGAAATTCATTACAGCCACCATTAGAGAGTCGGCGATAGTGCGCGAGGAATTCATTACAGCCACCATTAGAGAGTCGGCGATAGTGCGCGAGGAATTCATTACAGCCACCATTAGAGAGTCGGCGATAGTGCGCGAGGAATCCATTGCAGCCACCATTAGAGAGTCGGCGATAGTGCGCGAGGAATTCATTACAGCCACCATTAGAGAGTTGGCAATAGTGCACGAGGAATTCATTACAGCCACCATTAGAGAGTCGGCGATAGGGCGCGAGAAATTCATTACAGCCACCATTAGAGAGTCGGCGATAGGGCGCGAGAAATTCATTACAGCCACCATTAGAGAGTCGGCGATAGTGCGCGAGGAATTCATTGCAGCCACCATTAGAGAGTCGGCGATAGGGCGCGAGAAATTCATTACAGCCACCATTAGAGAGTCGGCGATAGGGCGCGAGAAATTCATTACAGCCACCATTAGAGAGTCGGCGATAGTGCGCGAGGAATTCATTACAGCCACCATTAGAGAGTCGGCGATAGGGCGCGAGAAATTCATTACAGCCACCATTAGAGAGTCGGCGATAGGGCGCGAGAAATTCATTACAGCCACCATTAGAGAGTCGGCGATAGGGCGCGAGAAATTCATTGCATCCACCATTAGAGAGTCGGCGATAGTGCACGAGGAATTCATTACAGCCACCATTCCTGTGGTTCTAAGTTCTAGGAAAGGGCTGTTTATCAATGAGCCGATACGACTTTCACAGTACAGGCACGTGCAATGAATGGTTATGGTAACAGAAACGGAACTTAACAACCAAGGGGGGGGGGGGGGGTCTTTTGCACAGCAATTGTTTTAAAACATAATGCAACTCAGCAAGTAGAAAATTATGAACGAAAAATTACGATAGGTAATCATTTGATCAATATTGTAGTATATCATAAGTGATGCGAGGAATTAGAATGACAATTTTAACCATCGCATACAAACCACCTGCGATCACTGGGATTTGCATTGTATACATAATAGGAGATAGAAATTGTATACAGTCAAATTTCATCCCGCATAGCAATGTTTAATGACACAATGCACCCCCAAAACAGCGACCATGTCTCGTGTATGGAGCACGAGGTAAGAGGTCATGAGGCCAATCCAAGGTGGAAAAAATGCCATAGGAAAGGCAATGATGACAGAGCAGTCGTGATGGCTGGCGGCCAAGTGAAGCCAGCCGAGCCAGTTGAAATACTTGTATGAGATGGAGCAGGTCAACCGTCACAAGAATCAGCAGCCAATCAGAACGGACTATAATAATATATGGACCAAACAAAACCCGTGTTCTCAGAAAAAGCACTCATTTATAAACTGGTGTCGTTTTTTTTTAATGAATGACCTATTTCCAAAAAATGACAACAAATTTATAAATGAAATGTTCATGAGACAGATACGTATATATATATATATATATATATATATATATATATATATATATATATATATATATATATATATATATATATATATATATATATATATATATATATATATATAATCATATATATATATATACGTAGACTCAATAAGACGCACAAAGGTATATTAATAACCATAAAAGTATAGCAATTTGATGGTTAGCAAGAGTGATACGGACAGCCTGACTTGGAGCGCACCATATACCACGCTGATGCTGTCCGCGTTTGTGGTGGGTGAAGTGTAGCCCACGCAAAGCAGACCGCAGTAACAGTCACGAGTGGTGAGCACGGCGAGGCGCGTGATCGTGATAAGGGCTGTATGGGGGAGGGGGGGGGGGAGTTAGTTCGTCAGTCAGTCAGTGGTTTATTTGATTAGAACGCATTTGCCCTGCATGATCCGGATGTGTTGGCCGAGCCTCACGTCAACTGATGGCTGACGTCAAGGCGAAAAGCATATGACCTCCCGCATGACATCACGTCCTCATATGTACTATTATCAACACCACCACCACCACCATCATCATCATCACTAATAAAACCATCTTCATTGTTATCATCATCATCATTATCACCATCACCATCTTTACCACTAAGTCTACCATCCCTATCATCATAATCATTAACATCAGCATCAGCAGACTTGAAGACGCTATGTAATCAGATGGAGCAGTCGGGTGACTTCCGTATGGATCCCGACTCCGATCGACCTGTCGTCACCGACTGATCCATGCGGGTATTTTGACAGCTCAACAGACACATATCATCAATGTATCAAATAATAAGGTGAACATTCAGGTATATTCTAATATTGACCGGTCAAGCACCAAACAGGTTCGCATCTCGCAGAATCTCAGTTCACGTGGTAATTTCCGACAACAAAATGGCCACAGCCAAGGATCTATTTTCTGAGACCGTAGCGACTGAAGGTCTGGACAATTTTAACTTTTGGTTTCTAAGGTGCGGTTGCCAAGCAGCTTACTAGGCAACCTCGTTACAAATATGGGGCTGAACGGTTTCTTTAACGCCCCACGTCTACAGCCTGAAATGGAACCAGCCCGAAACAGCATGCATGAAGCTGTGTGTCCGTAGTACCTCAAGTGGTTCGGTTAATCTTTGACGAGGAAAGGCATGAAAACTTGTCACACATGATATTCTGGACCACGATATGATCATTACCTGCCCCACCCCGATACGCTAACAGCGAATACAGGTGTTTGAGATGTTTACATATAAGGAACATCTCTACCACAGCAACCATGAACGGTTATTGCCAACCATCACTGGCCGTAACAATACCACAGAGCCAAGTCCACCGGGGGTAAAGTCAGGCGTTCACTGACAATGTTTACAAACATGGTGATCCATACGCACTTAACCCAAAGCACCACACCTAGACCTAGTTATCTCGACAAATGCATTCTCAATACATTAGGAGTAAATGTATTTGTCACAAGTGGGCGTTCAAGAAGAAACACAGTTACCATCACACAGACGTACCGAAACATATTCTGACGTCCACGAGTTCGAGGTCTATCGGAAATTAACCCAACCTATTTACCAACTTGATAAAGACCGAGTATCTGACCTCCTGATTGACGACAGACAAAGGGGGAGACACGTGACTCGATGGACGCTTGGAAAAAGTGGCACCCCACCAAAAAAAAGAAATATCTGTATATGTCTACGTATTATACGATACAATTGTCCAGCGACGAACAGCAGGGTAAATATGGAGAGTTATATGAC
Source organism: Urechis unicinctus (assembly GCA_034190875.2). Classification (NCBI taxonomy): domain Eukaryota; kingdom Metazoa; phylum Annelida; class Polychaeta; order Xenopneusta; family Urechidae; genus Urechis; species Urechis unicinctus. The sequence continues at coordinate 56,077,417 of CM067357.1, forward strand.
AATGCGCAAATGACGATCATTGTAGGTAGGAGTAAATTGTTCACAAACATAAATTCAAGTATATTGTAGGTTCAAAAAGCCCCGAACAGAAGCTTACATTTGGTCTGCATATTGAAAGCAACAATGACAAGCAGTGTGGTCCATTTTGAGTTATTTATACTAAGTAAGTAAGTAAGTAATTATCGTGACTAACGGAACACCAACACTAATCTCCTGATTAAGGGGCCGCCTTCTGGGATACATGGAACAAAGTGGTCAATCCACATGGATGAAAATGAACAAGAAAGTGGAAAAGATAAAAATGCGAACGATTATCAATGGGCATGACGTCACCAGCAGCCGATTGACTTAACCCGGCCATCCCAGCCTTGCGTCTTGGTGAAATCCAACCACGCAACCCACGGCAAACAGGTTGCCCCAAATAATTCGCCTCTTACGACATGCAGAAGGAAACAGTGGACCTATTCTCTCCCCCCCCCCCCAGGGACCAACAGGGGGTTTAGGTTATGATATATCGGCAGCATGAGCACTGCACTATGCATCATCGTGTTTATTTATTTTCTTCATTCATTCATTAACAAGTTGATTGCTGCTTAAAATACACTTTAAAACCACCAAGCATATTCATGGGGCTCTATCTGCGGATCAAATTGAACCATTTTGGGGTTTGACAATACTAAAACATTTGAGGCACTTGAAATGGAGGCTATTACATATTAGTATTAGTATTACGTCAACGTCACACAGAAGACTCCAACTCATGACCCTCCGGCTCAGCCAGTACAGCTGTAAATGATCCCCAATAGCACTGGCTGAGTAGATATGGACTTAAAAATGTATTTTGTACAAATCTTGATTGTCACCCTTTAGAAAGACCAAATCATCGAAAAATGTCGTTATCAGTGGCTTGAAATAGCCTTCAAAAATAAGCTAATAAGTAAGGAAGAGACTGGAGTAAATACACATGCACAATTCAATTATTCCCTGGTATAGACCTGTTTCCAGCTTAAAATGTCTAATGTCTACCACATGGCATTTTAAGTCTGTTTGCCATGTTTTTCAAAAAATAAGCAACATAAAAACCGCCAGGATGACCAATTTGATTCGTCGTTTTAAGCACTATTGTTTCCAAAAAGTTGCAGGGTACCAATCAGTGTAGATTTGTTCACAGAAGAATTATTATGACTCAACTTTTGCCATAAGGAAAATTATCAGGAAAAAAATGCAAGAGGTTACAAGTTTACGACAAAGAGGAAGGGAATGAGTAATTGTTTTGGGGTTGACATGGTGCTACCACATTCTTATCCTGTCATGACAACATCATCGTCTTCTGACGTTATTGCAACTATTCCAGTCATTAATAACCGGTGAATTTATCTCTGGTTTTACATCCTGTTCATAAACCGTCCTCGGTAAGTAGGCAACATCTGTCACTTTCTAGTTTCCATAAACGGTTGACACTTTGATAAACGTGAGTTGACTATCATCGCTTCTATTGTACCGGTACTACTGGAACAAGGGCGATAGCAATTCACCCTAATCAACTCCTTTTCTGCTGTTTTTGTTGCTCTTTGCTCTGTTTTTCAATATTGAGTTTATAAAAAGTTAATTAAATAAATTGTTTACCTTTATTATCACATTAACATAGACTAATATGCTTATTATTGAAAAACGATGAGATGAGAAGTAGCGGTATATGAAATGTGTTACGTTGTGATGCGATTGATGAAGCAGTGGAGCAATCGATGTTTTATATGTATAACAAACTGCTAGAGGTTTGGTTACTGCAGTTAGAATTCAAACTCCAAGCACCGAAAGGCTATTTGCTGTAAGTCGGTTATATTTGAATCTAACTGCACTGCGCTCGGAAGCCTGATATCGGGAGCCGAGCGACTAAGTGCACATGATCAGATGAATCATGATAGCCTGCTATGCATGATGACATAATGTGGTCTATGACCACATCAAAATAACACATATGACGTCACATCACATGATCAAGCCGCCGACTCGTGCGATGACGTTACATGCCACACTACGTCATCGATTCAATGCAAGTCGTACGCCTGGATTTGTCTCGATATCTAAATTACGGGGATTGATTCAGCAGATCCCACGGCGACCCCCACTCAACTCCTATTCAGAGAGCCCCTGAAGACGACAAAGAACCTGCATGATTGACAACAACTATCAGTCTGGCTGCTGTAACACGTCATCATAGGTTGACAAGCCAAGCTGACCCCCAGTATGACCAGGGATTAACAGTCAGCCGTCTGGTCGAACACGTGCACCATGACTTGATGATATGGAGAGTGAGTATAGGGTTAAAGGAACACAAACACTTATATGATATACGGCGCCTAGAAAGGTAAATAGATAAGTTTGGCCTTCTAGGATAAACTGTAAAAAAGACAGTAACACATGGATGACGATGAAAAAGAAAAAAACCAAACAGATTATCCAGGGCATGTCACCAACAGCCTATTGACCGGACAAGGCGATCCCAGCCTCTCGTCTAGGCGAAATCCGGGTACTAAAGTTCAGAAAGTAGATCTCCTCCAATGAACCACCTATTCAGACGTCTCTCCTCCAAGTAACCATCCCATCAGACGTCTCTCCTCCAATTAACCATCCCATCAGACGTCTCTCCTCCAATGAACCATCCCATCAGTCTCTCCTCTAATGAACTACCCCATCAGACGTCTCTCCTACAATGAACCATCCCATCAGACGTCTCTCCTCCAATGAACCATCCCATCAGACGTCTTTCTTCCAATGAACCATCCCATCAGACGTCTCTCCTCCAAGGAACCACCTCATCAGACGTCTCTCCTCCGATGAACCATCCCATCAGACGTCTCTCCTCCAAGTAACCATCCCTTTAGACATCTCTCCAATGAACCACCCCTTTAGACATCTCTCCTCCAATGAACCACCCTATCAGACGTCTCTCCTCCAATGAACCACCTCATCAGACGTCTCTCCTACAATGAACCATCCCATCAGACGTCTCTCCTCCAATGAACTACCCCATCAGACGTCTCTCCTACAATGAACCATCCCATCAGACGTCTCTCCTCCAATGAACCATCCCATCAGACGTCTTTCTTCCAATGAACCATCCCATCAGACGTCTCTCCTCCAAGGAACCACCCCATCAGACGTCTCTCCTCCGATGAACCATCCCATCAGACGTCTCTCCTCCAATTAACCATCCCATCAGACGTCTCTCCTCCAATGAACCACCTCATCAGACGTCTCTCCTACAATGAACCACCCCATCAGACGTCCCTTCTCCAATGAACCACCTCAACAGACGTCTCTCCTTTAATGAACCACCTCATCAGACGTCTCTCCTCCAATGAACCACCTCATCAGACGTCTCTCCTACAATGAACCACCCCATCAGACGTATCTTCTCCAATGAACCACCTCAACAGACGTCTCTCCTTTAATGAACCACCTCATCAGACGTCTCTCCTCCAATGAACCACCTCATCAGACGTCTCTCCTCCAATGAACCACCACATCAGACGTCTCTCCTCCAATGAACCACCCCTTTAGACAACTCTCCTGCAATGAACCACCCCATCAGACGTCTCTTCACCAATGAACCACCTCAACAGACGTCTCTCCTTCAATGAACCACCTCATCAGACGTCTCTCCTCCAATGAACCATCCCATCAGACATCTCTCCTCCAATGAACCACCCCATCAGACATCTCTCCTCCAATGAACCACCACATCAGACGTCTCTCCTCCAATGAACCACCTCATCAGACATCTCTCCTACAATGAACCACCCCATCAGACGTCTCTCATCCAATGAACCACCCCATCAGACGTCTCTCCTCCAATGAACCACCCCATCAGACGTCTCTCCTCCAATGAACCACCACATCAGACGTCTCTCCTCCAATGAACCACCACATCAGACGTCTCTCCTCCAATGAACCACCACATCAGACGTCTATCCTCCAATGAACCACCACATCAGACGTCTATCCTCCAATGAACCACCACATCAGACGTCTATCCTCCAATGAACCACCACATCAGACGTCTATCCTCCAATGAACCACCACATCAGACGTCTATCCTCCAATGAACCACCACATCAGACGTCTATCCTCCAATGAACCACCACATCAGACGTCTATCCTCCAATGAACCACCACATCAGACGTCTATCCTCCAATGAACCACCACATCAGACGTCTATCCTCCAAGGAACCACCACATCAGACGTCTATCCTCCAATGAACCACCACATCAGACGTCTATCCTCCAATGAACCACCACATCAGACGTCTATCCTCCAATGAACCACCACATCAGACGTCTCTCCTCCAATGAACCACCCCATCAGATGTCTCTCCTCCAATGAACCACCACATCAGATGTCTCTCCTCCAATGAACCACCACATCAGACGTCTATCCTCCAATGAACCTAGTGAGTATAGCCTTTAGGGTTTAACAGCACTCAAACACTGATGTGTTATATGGTACCTATACTTGACAGTCAAAGTTGAATTTGCGCTCTTCAGAATTGTACTTTTTCTCTCCATAACTGAGTATATATCCAAGGGAAATTTGGCATGCCAGCACTCAACTGTTTAAACCCAGGGTCCTGAAAACTTATTCTTAGTATGCTTGACATAACCCCATTTGATGCGCTAAACTAGTGGTCAGTTTCATTGTGTCCAATTGGGAAATTTTTTTCCCAGCTTTGATTACAGGTTTTTTTAATAATTTGTCAACCTCAATAAGGATGATTTCAGCTAGTGGGGAAACATAACACCTTCCTTCCTTTCAATATAATTTCAGCATGTAGGTGGGTTCATAATTGCCTACTCTTGTGAACCGTTTCACCTGTGTACTTTTACTTTCAAGCATGTTCACCAAAGAATGATCAAGTTATCAATGAATAATTCTGTCTGATAGCGTCATATTTACGTTAACTTGAAATATGACATAATCATGGATTCAACAAGAGCCATCATGATGTTCAGTCAGAAATGATGTAACATCATAACGTTCACATAGACCAACATAAAACACGTTATGATAATCAGTTGGTGATCCAGGTCATGAGATGCTATCCAGGGTCACATCAAAATAAAAGATAAAAAATTCAAACATTTTCCACGTTTTGAGATTTCAAATTAACCAAGTTGCTTAAATTAAAAATTCAAAGAAAGGCATTTTCAAGCACTGATGAATATATTATTGATATATCATTTAAGCTAAAATATATGAATTTTTTAGTACTAGATATTTTTCATGCTTATAAACAAAACATAGTACAAATCGATCCATATGTGACTGATTCATGTTGTTAATCGATCAGGTATTGACTAATTTCGCGTTTTTAAGCTGGATACTCACCCATATGGCACTGAAGTATCCTAAAGCTTCGTAAACGAAAATGAAGGAGGCATAGAAAAAGTAGAATACTTCTCCCAATGGCCAAAGAGAGAATATCAGGTAAAGAGTCGGCAAAATAAGACAGGCTCCAAAGCAAAGATACGCATTCTTCCAGAGAAAGCGGCCAAGTCTCGTTGACGAAGAATCCAGAACTTGAAAAGGTAAAAGGGCTGTCCCAACAATCAAAGGGGTGCCCGAGTTCTCCAGACTGTTAAGCCATCCTCTCACTAATGATGTCAGGGTATTTTTAAATGGGTGAAGAAATGTTCCGCAAAGAACTGCCCATAAAAGGGGGCCCAAAAAGGCTTCCAAAATATAGTACACTGCGACAGCCGCACAACAGACGACGACAGCAAATAATGTTGCTCCTGTATTATAGAACGCTTGCTTCAAGGCTTTATCGTGTCCTTGAGGCAAAATTTGAAAAACATTTTCGAAAGGTGACCGCAGATATTCCAAACTAGGCGACGCCATTCCAATATGATATTGGAGGAAAACGTCGAAATTATGTCTTGTCACATCGGACTGTCTAATAGGAGCTGTCAAAACACGGGGTATTTTCCGATGCGAGAAAGAGGCTGAACATGAATGCCATTTACCCAAAGGCTCCGCTCTGTTACCAAAGCGTTCTATTTTACATTACATTTTCTTTCAAATAGAAAATCTTCTGTAACGCTCTAAGTTTTCTTAACGAACCCTGGATGTACATATACACCAATCAGTATCGGTTTTTCATTTTGAAAACTGTGTATTTATATGAATCACGCAATTTGTATTTCCACATATATCGTCCACGCATCAGAGTGCTGAAATGGGAAACGTTTTCACTTGTTTGTCCAATATTATCCTGTTGTGCAACCTGCAACACAAATCCCTTTCCATAGGCGTGGTAGATTTGCAACACTTCTGATCTCTATTTCAGTATAAATAGAAACTGTCACGTTGACCACAAAAAATATTTTACAGCACAAGTGTCGTCATTACTCATGTCGACATTACGTGCCGCAAATTTGGCTTTTGAACATTCTTTGTGTTAAAAACGCAATTCAAAGAGACAAATTTAATCCAGATATATACGACAGATATACCAAGATGAATAAGGGGAGCTACAAAACTTTGTCGAGTACTGTCAAATATTTGACAGTACTCGACAAAGTTTTGTAGCTCCCCTTATTGTTCATAGAAACCTGCATGGCAACTAAGTTGTGAAAGATAACGCTTTGATGCTTTGCAAACAATCTTTCGTGATATCTGCCGATGACCAAACATAATGGTGCCATTATGACCAAGCAATGCGCCATCTCAAACCTTTTCGAAAGCGCGTTAGTTAGCGCCCTTAGCCTGTAATGTATACAACACTTGTCAACACGACGACCGTTGGAACTCCCTTACGTCATTGCGTCACGAAATGAACTTGGGTTGCTTCGGCTGTCAAACTCTCAACATGGCACCGTCGGCATGCAACCTGCGATCTCGTATTGCATTTGCTATTATAGGAATACTTGTGGGCTTGTCAATCTTTTTCACGTTTGGATTTGTGTATACAAACTGGGATACAGCTATTTTCGGACTGCTTTCAGGTAAATGTGCTGACATAATCTGCGTTATTTGGCAATAACCGTAACAAACAAAGTGCAACGGCGGCATTGTCGGCCGGCATTGGTCAGTTGCATTGTGATGGTAGCAGGTTAGGTCCACATCTGCACATGTTCTGTGCCTTAACACAGTTATTATTTAATCGTTACAGAGAATTGCAATAAATGCTGTTGTATATATACAATTGAGTTCACTACGACATGTATGATACGCTAACTTACTGTTCATTTTAACTGGTTACAATATTTAATCGATGCTCCTTAATTAATTGATAATGGCACCGCTCAAGACTTCAAGTAGCCCTTTTGAACCAAGTGGAGCTTGAGCTCTCTCTTGAACAACAAGGGAGTACCCGATTGACTGTTAGTCTGTTGCGCTACACCCAAGCACTGATATCGGTCTTGTGACACTAAAAGCAGTTCAAAGGCACTAGTTTCTATTTTTGGACCCATGGTATATTAAGTTGTGAGTGCATGGTTGTTGCATTTGGACAAAACAATTCCCTGTACTGTAAATTTTAAGCACAACAGTTGTAACACATGACAAATAAAAGGCAAGTATAGTACTCGCTTGTGGATGTAAACTTGAAATCCTATCTGCTTCAGACATACTATGTTAATGCATGGTTTTTGTTGAAAAAAGGTGTACTACATACTAAGTGATGCATTTATGTTTTATGCCAACCTGATACTTGTAAATAACCACAGCAGCTGTGGCGAGTCTAACCAGAATCCAAATATATCGTCATTATGAAAATGTTGACAAGATTTTGTATAGTATATTTACCAAGCCTATTGGATATATAGTACAGTCTAGTACTGGCTGCATGTTGGATTGTAACATGCTGATATGTATACTGTTATATCCAGCAGAACTTATAGGCTTGGTTGCTTTGGCCTCCACTGTTATACATTGTTAAATGTCCCTCGCAAGGTTTTTACACTCTGCTCTTGATTGGAACTTATCATATACCTTCACTCTGACATCCGTCCATCTGTCTGTTTTCAAAATTTGGTGGCATATTTTCTTGCTGAGCAAGCTAACACCCCTTAATTACACATGGACACCTTATATTGATAGCTCTTCACAAAGAAAAAATCAGCTCCACAAGACCTCTGAGCAATGAGTTATTAGAAAAAAACTTCTTGTCCTGTCAATTAAATTGAGAATAACTTTTGATGGCATATTCCCTTCTCAAGTAAGCTAGCTGCCCAAACATACATGGACTTCTCTAATTTAAATGGCTCCTAGCCATCTAAAAATAAGCCCTTTTCCACCTTTGACACCTGAGTTATTAGAGAAAAAATTGTTAACATATCTTTGTTAACCCCAACTGAGTATAACTTTTGATGGCATGTTTCCATATAAAGTAAGCTCCATCTAAAAATGTAACTCTTATGACCTTTAACCCCTGAGTTATTTGAGGAAAACCTTTACAAAATATCTTGCACTAAGTTATCCCAATGGCAAATAAATTTTGATGGCATGTTTCCTTTTAAATCAAACTAGCTGTCCCAAATTACACATAAACCCCACTTATGTGGATGGCTTCTTGCAAACCAAAAATTAGCCCCACCTGACTTTTGACCCCTGAGTAATTTGAGGAAAATCAAATTATACCCAGAATAACTTTTGATGGTATGGTTTCTTATAAAGCAAGGTAGCTGCCTGAAATGACACAGGAACCCCTCGGATGATAATGGTTCCTATTAAACTTAAAATTAGCCCTTCATGACTTTGTACCGCCTGAGTTATTTTTTTGCCTAATGGGCAACAATATTGATGCCATGTTTTTCGCTTTGCTGTTCAGAAAAGCTTGTCATGTACCTTCACTCTGGCGTCTGTCTGTACGTGTGTTTCATCCAGCTGTCAGTCCGTTTTTCTGCTGCATTTTCTTATAAAGTTAGCTAGCTGCCCCAAATATGACTTCATGTGATGATGGGCCTTTGCTTTCTTAAAATCAGATCAGCATGACCTTTGACCCTGAGTTATTATTTGAAATTTCACGCACAATTTAAACCCAATGAAACATCATGATTTGTTAATTTCATGACTTTTTAAAAGTCATATCAAAAGTAGTAGAGCTTCAAGGCCTATTGTGACCTTGTTGGATAACCATTCCATAAAATCCAACAGCAAAGAATTCTTTTGCAGCCAATCAATATTTATAATTTTACAGTGCATCTGTGTTGCAGGTATATTTGCAGGGCTGGCACTGTATGTACACATTGGTTATTCACGTGATCACTGGCTCACTTCTCCTCACCTGTTGCGTCCTCTCATGCTTACTGGATGCTTCGTGCAACTCCTTGGTGTCTTAGCATTTACCGTATATATGGTATTAGCTATTTCCCAGCATCTACGTAAGTAACGTACTAATTTGCTCACATCATTTCACTTTTTTCAATACAAACTCTTCAGGTCATTCATCTGATGGTTGATTCAAATACTGATGATGAATGATTAGCTTGTTATCTTGGTAATGTATGACTCCATGTTTTGCTCATAGCACTGACTCCATATGGTCCTCATGGATATTACCTGGCAGCTGTCTGGTCCGCCATGACATGGAAATGGGGATTTGTACTCTTCTACTTCTCGCGTCAGTATCGCAGATTATATACCCATGAAACCGGCTTACCTGCAGACATGCCCTATGAAAAAATCCCCTCCTAAAGCCAAATTTTTCATTGAATGAATGATTTCAACATCTTTGCCTTGTTCATGTATGTTGGTGATAACGTTATACATTTTGAGATTGTAAAATTTATGATCTAAAACTTCCAGGTAATAAAAGTTGGATGGTTTAGTATATGTAGCAAGCCATTCATTTTGCTGGGTTCATTTTTCACTGCTCTGTTAGATAGTGGATGGTAAAGTGGCAATATTTGATTAGCCATCAGGTGACAACAACCAAATATTGTATTATATTCTGCATATTGCGATGTATTTCAACGGAAGGTTATTTTCTGCCTTAACATTCTGTTGAATAATATTATGTCCACATATCAATTGAATAAATGAGTTATCACAATTCTCTTTTTGAATGAGAATCAGGAGTTGTTAAATAATGTATTTATGATTTCCTATAAATTGTTATATAGATGTTGTTATTTAAGAATATTATTGTTAGGACTCGAAAGAGATTTAGTGGAATTTCTTTCTGTAAATTGTATATCTTTGTTGTATTTTTATAAGTATATTCTACATTTGATGCAAACTTGTACCTAGTGTAACAGAAATATATACATTTATTCAATAAAAGTTGAAATTAATGATAACATTTTGTTATCGTATATATTGTTCTGAATTTTATCCACAAAAAAAAACTACCACACTTACAGCATGATGTATTCATTTTGATCATTGGAAAATGACTCTTTACTTTTGTATTTGTATGCATTGATCTTCATTATACAGTGTTTTCATTTACAAATATATATATGACTATAGCATTCAGTCGCTGCTCAACCAACACTTCACGACTCTTACTTGAACACTGCGCACTGATGTTTATTTAATGATACAATTAAATTAATCATTATGTTAACTTGAAAAATTGCCTGTTACTACCTTAAATGTTGAGCTGGATTTGATAAGTTTCAAATGTATGCAGTCAACTACTCTGACCTCATACATTCAAAGCATGATAGCGATGCCTATATTCTGGTTGTAACATTACACACAGTGTAAGATATAATATGTATATATTATATATAGATGGTAACACCATGCTAGAGTATCATCTTATCGCAACTGTTAAATATTCATGAAAAGTAATGAATTACCTATCAATTTAATGAAATAAACTTTGCCTCCCATAACTACCACGTTAATCACTCTTAAATCCGTCATGTTCGTGTTTCATTTGATTTTCGAAAATCTACTTGTGTCTTTATGAGTTTAATGCCAGCCTGCTTTGCACGCTAGACTAGCCAACAGACCAACACCATCTTTTATTATCTTGTTGAGTGCAGCTCCTGTACTTGGTTTGATAGGGCTACTTACAATTTTAAAATACTAATTCTTAGTAATAAGCTAACTGCATTTTCCTACTCCTGTTCATGTTTGGAAGACATGTATTTCAATGGCTATATTTGTGAAAATGTCACAACGCTGCCCTGCGCATAGTCTGCCGGGAAACCCTAATTTACCCCACGCCGTGATAATATAAAACGCGACACCTACAGGAAGTTCAATTTGTTTGGGCTCGAAGCGGCTTAGCAACAGACAAGTGCTCCATCAACAGCTTGCTATCAAAGTCGACAACAGGTAAATAAAATCAAGATCGGTGTCTAAGTCTTTTATTACCGTTGATCTACGCACGAATATTGTGTTAGTGTGTTTCTTTTGCAATCCCTTCAGATTTAAGGATCATAAAACAGCGGTTGTCGCAATCGAGCCTTAAATCCCTTTCTTTCAGATCCGCGTTTGCCAGCCAAGCCTGTTCCCAGGCCAGGGGTCCATGATATAATGCATGAAAATTCAGCTGATTGGTTGGTGGATTACTGGCCCAACAGGCCCACAATGGTTGGTGGCTTACTGGCCCAACAGGCCCACAATGGTTGGTGAATGGTGGCTTACTGGCCCAACAGGCCCACAATGGTTGGTGGCTAATTACTGGCCCAACAAGCCCACAATGATTGGTGGCTTACTTGCCCAACAGGCCCACAATGGTTGGTGGCTTACTGGCCCAACAGGCCCACAATAGTTTGTTTACCTTGTTAAGAGAGTCTTTATACGTATACAACCAGCTGATCAGACCGGGTGCATATGAGATTTGTGGTCTGTCAGTATACATACCTTCAATCAATCGACTCCTTGTGAGCAATTGGCAACAGACATGCATCAAACGACTTATATCATCAGATGTACAGGGCGGGATATATATTTAGGGTGGGATCTAGCTGATGAGATTGGGTTTTCACATTTGCACATAAAATCATGAATTGATCTATCAAGTTTTTTTTTACAGAGGTTGGCCATTATGTAGAGTTGTGTTTAAACCATCCTATCTCCTTTATCAGTTTCCTACTTTGATATCACTGTATGATTTGATCAAAAGATAATAGCCTGACCATATATAGTCATATTTCATACAACAAAAACATGAACATTTATCTGACAACAGTTGAAGAACTCACTCAGTGGAAAAGAAAACACGTGCTGTTTTATTAACTGAATATGTGAGGACCATAAATAAATATATGCAAGTTCAGTCAGCTGATGCAGTGGTTATGAGAATGCAGTTTGTCCCCTTAAAACTGGAAATTGCTAGTTAGCATTGATAAATTAATCAGCAGCTCATTGATAATTCATACTGCAATTTATGTTGATAACTGGTGATTGCTGCCCTCATTGATTCTAGGCATTCTGTAGGGATGATTTATAAAGATCATGTGTAAATAAACCCTAGCATGACATTATATTCAAAATGCCCCAAACTATAACAAAATAACTTTACCACAACGAAGATCAATATCAAGCCATACAGGCCAAACTTTTCAGGGAATATAGGGACAGCCAACCCTCTAATGCCTCACCCATATTCAGCTTTCCACAAAGACTGTTCTATGAGCCATTTAACATTATTTCTTTAGTATAATTTGTCTATGCTATCATTTGCACTCTGTTAACCTATATGCCACCAGAAATGATTGCATCATGGTCAATGAAATAATTCCTCTGTTGAACATAATTACCAGTACTGTAGTTGCATTTCATCACCATGCATATATAATTTTCTAGTGTCTGTTTGTGATATACAGAATACATGCACTGCATTAAAATGGCAGGCAACGTTCTACTTCATTTGATTGTCTTGAACTTTTTTTGAAAAGCAAATCAAAGTTGGCTTCATGTTTATTCATGTGCATTGTGTGTTTTTCAGATCCACAAAATCATGTCTAAGGTAATCTCACAAATTACCGTTTAGTTTTGAAATTTCGGTTAACAATTTGATTAACCACACCATTGTTAAGATTGCACCCTTCACTCTTACACATTTGACGGATTCATTCTTTTTCCTGTCTATTATTTACTTCCACTTGATCTTGTGAACGACTGCCTTCTACTGCCAGATAGGACTCCTGGAAATAAACACAAAAAGAATTCTTAATTCATTGAGCTTGGTTAAGCATACAAGTCATCTAAGTACACATTAAAACCAGGGTTACATAACGTGGTGGGTGTGTGTTTGTAATGTAGTTGCCTTCTGTGTTGAGCAGGGTGATGCTGGCGCTCTCATCCTGATTCGTTATGGTGTCAGTCGGAAACAAGCTTGTAAAAACTCGCTAAGCAAGTGGCGTTCAGTACACCATGTGTATGAAGGCTGTGTGTCTGGAGTGTCCGGAGATGTGAGCACATTGGCTGCTTTGTGTTGTTAATTCAGTATAAGCAAGGAATATGTGGGATTGCTTTGATCAGATAAAATGGGTCAGTGTTGGGGTAAAGGCTGTGGATGAAGGGTTTGATGCTGGGGTCAAATTAGGAGATGAAGGTTAAAGATGGTTTGAAGTTGCACAAGTTAATTGTCCTCTTATTCGGAATAAGCATAATAATTGCAACTTAAACTGCCAGCTCATTGCTGTTTATTTACAATGTGCCTGGCAGGTTCAGATTCTGGAGGGGTACTGGCCCCATGACAAGGGAGTGGCACTTCTCTCGTTTGAGAGCATGAAGGACGCCATTATGTGGCATGACTGTATTCCTGAGATCAAGCAACACGATTGGATGGATGGGCCAGACATGGTCCTCGTTCCCCTCGAACAGCATCCTCGTTAGTTCATGCTCTGTAGAGTTCATGGCTTATAATTATATCATCAGTGTTGATAAACTATGGCAACATTTTCATTAAATTTAATCATTTATTTTGGAAATCATAAATACTATAGGTTGCTTATTTAAAAAAAAAACAGTGTTAAACAATTGACAATGACATACTATAAATGATTTGTATTATATGGTATTAAAATGTCAAAAATAAATCTGACAACTGAAATTTGAGGTTAGAAAAGGTTTCTTTCAAAATATTAAGATCATACATGCTTTGTTACTATTCACACAATTATTATACATGTTGCAGCTGTGGAAAAGAGATTTATTCAGATTCTAGATATGGAGTTTATTGAGGGAAGACAAAACTGCTACCAAGAGCACTACGTACCAGGGGCAAAAAACATCCTGCAAAACTATGGAGCCACAGAATCTGTTGTGGCAACTGGCAAATCTCAGATCCTCAAAGGATCGTGGAACCCTCAATTTCTCATCATTAACTTCTGGAATTCTGAGGACAATTTTCACCAGGCTTATTGTTCAGGTGAAAATTTACTCCTTACTGATACTAAATTGGATTGTTGGATGAACCTGTATAGCAAGTGAAGGGCATAGTTCTGTTGTTATGCAGTACATTATGTAATTGCTTCTGTAGATTCAGGAATTCATTTATCAAATGTAACTTGGCATTTTGTGCTCTTTCCAGAGGAGTATGCGCCACTAAAGGCTGAACGGCAGACGATGACCAAGACATCGGCCATTGTATTCCCCCTCGAGGATCTCTTCCCTCGTACACACAGCTGCTGATCAACCCAGCATATATTCCATGTCTGTCTCACACTGATAGCAGCTATATATAGCAGCTATATATATATATATATATATATATATATATATATATATATATATATATATATATATATATATATATATATATATATATATATATATATATATATATATATATATATATATATATATATATATATATATATATATATATATATATATAACTTTTAAGTTTTCTCAGGTTAACTGGAATTGGATGTATCTTGACAGCTTTCTTGAGAAAATTGGTGCACATATATTTTAGGTCTCTTTCAAAGGTGGACATATGAATAATCAGCCGACTGCTTTTAATCTAGACACACCATGTTTTCCACGTAATCAGCTGTTATATGGTGCTGTACATTGTTATCTTAATTGTTAATGGATTATTTTGAAATAAACAACCCTATTTGTTGTTTCTGAGAGGTAAAAGTGTCAAGCTGTATACTGAAGTGGGATGTTGGTTGAGAAATTTCTTAATATTCAATGTCTTCATTAGAAAATGTTTTGGATTAGTTTTATTTTTAATGCAGATATTCTACACAGCTTAAGCTTCCCTAAAGGGGAATTACTTCCTCTGTCATTTAAGATTTAGTATTCCTATATTTATGTTGATTTGTATGACATTTTAGTCTATGTTTACAATGACATTATACATTTTGCTCAGTCTTCAGTCATGAATTTTGTAGATAAAAGAAGATTTAATTTCAGCTTGTGATTGGTTGATTAATTGCCATAGGCCACAAGAGACTCCATGTTTCTTTACACAAAGGAAATAAAGGTTTACCTATCTTATGGTATGAGAAAAATGACATGAAGTATGTATAGAAAATATGTTGCCATTTAAATTTCAGATTTCATTTATTCATCACGTTTTTACACATAGAACACTAGCTACAATGATGCAATATACAATCATGTGCATATTTTAAGTTCAGAAATGTTAGCACAACAACTGCACTTTGAAATAGCCCACCTAAGCAGGTGGATTGACTTGCTTTGAATACATTGGGGAAGCCCATATAGCACTACAGGTTCCTATCACAGATAACTCCAGTCAAAGCACAGCAAGTGCTCATTCTGCAATTCACAGTTGAAGTCTTGTGTTAAGAAGCTCTTATCTCAAAACAGAATTAGTGAGGGATTTTGTTGGTTAAAAACCCCTTTCATTTATGTCTGCTCATACCATATTTACCCAAGCATAGGTCAAACCCCCTATTCTTGACTGAATATTGTCCAACATTTGGGACAAAATTGACTATTAATACAGTAAGTAGGCTGCATAAGACCATGCCAATATCGATATGCATGGATACTTAAATTAATATGAGTGTCCAAGTAAATAAATATTAACACATAATACAACCTACATCACAACACTACTTGGTTCTTGTTATTCAATACAAACATCAACAATAACTTCAGTTAAAAAATCAAACAAAACGCTGCCATGGTTACGGTGCAACAAAGCTTCAGAAGCCAAGACGACAGACAAGGTTAGCTGTTGGATGAGGAATTACCCTGAGATAAATCATGACCTTGAAGCATCTCTTGAGTAGCAAGTCTGAGATCCTCAATATGAAGGTTGAGTCTATCTTCTAGTTCTTTGGCCCTGTTCTCTTGCTGTGCTAGAAAATTAGCTGTGGCTCTCTCAGCTGTGTCAATACACTGAAATCAACAACAAAAATTTATGGACTTTCTCAATGATTTTGGAGCTCAAGGTTTCAGTGTTGACATCAACATTATTCAGTCCATTAGAAAGCAAAGCACGAAGAATCTTACATCATCCTCGTCATCCTCAAGGTCATATTCATAAAGGCCATTTCTCTGCTGCTGCTGCTGCTGCTGGGTCTCATCCATTGGTTGCCCAGGTAACTGGACAAGGTGATCTACCCCTGTGACAAATTGAGTCATAGCTTCATTTTCCAGACCCATTCCTGTAACCAGTGAGAATCTTGACAGGGTGAGCTCAAAAGTAAACTAGGATCAGTGAGCTCAAAAGGAAACTAGGACCAGTGAGCTCAAAATGAAAGTAGGTCAGGTGATTTCAAAATGAAATTAGGTAAGCAACTGAAATAGGTCAGTTGGGCTAAAAAAAATTGAAAGTAGGTTAGGTTGGTTCAAGCAAATGAAGCAGGTCGGGTGAGCTTAAATACTGCTAGTCAGGCGAGTTCTAGTCAAGACACCAGCCGCTACTCCAATTACATGACAAGTCAAACAAGAAGTGAAATAGAACTTGAACTTTAGTGATATAAAATGGTCAACCAGCGTATGTCTGTCTTATTAAGTAACCTTTTAAAACAGCTCAAAGCTCTGCAGCTTTTGACAAGATTTTCAGTTAAACGTTGGTAGATTTACATTGCATTCAGTAGCTCACTTTAAAAAGGTCATAGAGCCCTCCATTTATGTCAAATTGGCCTGGTGTTTGAACCGCACAAGAGATGCTGAAATGTGTTGGTAATCACATTTATAACATTCCACAATCTTAATTGACAAAATATGCCACTTAAATGTATCAGATATTCCATATTTGATGGTGTGGCCTTGGGAATGATGTTAAGATCACCGATGACTTCTCCATTCTTAGATCCTGACAGTCTATGTTGAGGCATGAAATTGGTCTTCTGATTGCTTAAAAACAGCAGTTTAAATTCCCTATCTTGTTTACATTGCACAAGAGATTTTTCAATAATGACCCAAGGGTTAAAGGTCATATAGTGCTGATTTTTTTACACTTTAAAAGGGTTATTGATATAAGAGGCCACGTATAATTCATAAGGTCATAACCTTACCCATAATAGATTTTCATACTGTTCCTAATAACCTTAACCCTAGAACCAATAATGGCCAACCCTTGTGATACTTGGGTAGCAGAGACAGTGTTGTAATGCCCTTCCCTTACCAGGGTGATCGTCCACAGCACATGGAGCATGTTATTATACTAATTTAGCACAATGCAAAGCAGACATGGTAGCTGTTGATTCAGTAGAAGATGCTTACGTGTCAGTGTGTTGTTCCGCGAGTCTAGTTCACCCTCGAGGTGAGACAGGTGTTGTCGCAGTTCACTGATCTCGTCTTGGTAACGGTGGACCGTGGAGGACAGGTGGCGCTGTAGTTCCTCTACCTGCTGGCCACTGTGTCGCCTTATCTCGTCAATACGTCTGAAATAAACAGAAAAATATGCAAATTCAAGATTACACATACACATTTAAATTTTTTACAAATATACATAAACTAATGAACGATGCCAGCACAGGGAATGTACGTCAAAATATGATCATGCAAAAGAATTAACACAAATTCGTTAGTATACATAGACATACATGAAAATATGCATAAAACAAGACAATGTATGTAAATATATGCATAAACATTAACCCATTAAACGACACATGCAAAAATACACACAATAACACAAACATACACCCACATTCACAATATTAGAAATACAGACACAGAAAAATAGCCATGCTCACAATCAGAGAAATAGACACAATACACATGCAAGATTTAAGAGTACAATTTCTCAGTACCATATCTTTGCATCCCCGTTAGAAATCTACTCACTTCTGCTCAGCCTCCCTCATCAGCGAGATGGTTCGCTGAGATTCGGTGAGAGCAGCATGGAGTTTCTGTTGCGCCTGGTTGTCTGTGAGGTGGAGGTGATGTTTCAGCCGAGCCATGTCTTCCCCAAGCCTCTCATTCTCCTCCTGCACACACACACACACACACACCCATACACACACACACACACACCACCCCATACACACACACCTCAATATGAGGATTATAATTAAAATGATCCATTGCAATTACAGAATCTTGGATCTTAATACAGCAGATATTGCATATTGATATCCAAAAAGGCTGACTTCATTCAGAATCATAAAATTAAAATAACCCGGTTTTTCTACTGTGAGTTACCTCAAGGGTCTTGATAGACGAGTCATAGGCAACCTGGAGGTCCTGTAGATGCCTCTCTGCTTCACCTGCATCAGTCTTGTCATTGCTAAAGCTCACTGATGACATATTAAGTGCTGAACGTCTCAAATGTCTGTTCTCCACTCGCAAGGCTTCTTGCGCTGTTGCAACCTACAGAGAGAAGAATGTCAGATGACTAAAAGTGTGTATGTGTGTGAAAATACAAAATAACTTGTAGAGGTATAAACCAGCATAGCTATACACTTAAATACACTTTACTTGATACTCTGCAGACTTCTTTTCAATGCTCTCATCTTGTTCTCGCAGTTGCTTTTCCATAGCTGTTGCTTTCTCTGTGACGCTGGCCATGGCTTGTGTTCGCTGGAGGAGCTCGGCAGTGATTGTAGCTAGCTCGCTCTTCATTCCCTCTTGCTCCCCCAGATGGCGCTGTTTACTAATCGCCAACTCTTCTCTGAGCTGAGTAAGAGAACAAATATTATTTGCCAATATCATCCTAGTATATTTTTTGTGCTTTAAATATATCAAATCACTAAAGAGACACTAATGGGTTTGCTGACCCCTATTTCATTTGTTTCAGGATATCCTAACAGAAAATATCAAACCAATCACTAGTTTTAAATTATTATTCTTTCATGTCCAGAATTACCCACCTATTAGCCTTATCAGTGCTACTAAATGTGATAGTTAAAAAAAGTATCTTGAAATAAAATAAAAAAACCTTCTTCACTTCACTTCTCATAAGGACTAAATCTTGACTTTCTATATTCTCCAGCTCGCACATCTGAAGACATAACAAGAATAAGTACCACAATAAGATGATTTAAATGAAATGCCCTCAATTCAAATAGATATTTCCATTTTGAAATTAAAAGCCATGCAAGTTCACAAATCCAAATTGGTATTGCACAGGACTCTCACATTTCTCACAATGAAAAGAAAGGATAATACATAACAGTCATGAAGAGTGTTGCAATAAAGCATCCCACAATCACCAGCATCACGAATGTTGCAATAAAGCATCCCACAATCATCAGCATCACGAATGTTGATCAACAGAAACTGAAAGCTCACTGACCTTGTTATCAAGCTGTGACTTGAGGAGTGAATTCTGTTTGTGGAGGGAATTCAGTTCAGTCCTCAGTTGACCAACCTCAATCTGAAGGCCTTGCTCAGACTTCTTCAATGACCTATGACAATTTTGTGGTGCAAATTGTACATAAAGAGTATAAAAGCACCATAGCCAATCAATCTATATATTGTGTCTTTTTCACCATCATCAATGGAATTTGTAAATGAATAACTTTAACCTATATTCAGTCCTATTGCTTGACAGACTGTCTTTGAGTTTAATGATGTCATCATTCTCCAACTGGTTGATCTTGTCCTCTAAAGTCCTGTAATAATGAGGCAGGGTGTTAATATGGGAAGAACATGTCAGAATAGAAGTAGAACTTGATTGCTTAGAAGAGAAAATGGGCATCTTCTGTAGGCATTTAACATGGCATGAAGACTGTCATGAGAGCCAATGCCAGAAATATTAAATTTTGGAAATTGACTTACATGCAAGATGAAAACAAATCATACACAATATCTTAAAGATCGCAATCATTGAAAAATAAACAATATATTTTTTAACCACTTGAGAATAATGTTACTTACTGGATAACAGCATCTTTTGAGATGATTTCCTCTTTGTGTTTGGCAGCAGTGACGGTAGCTTTCTGTAAGTCTTTCTGAGTGATGCGCGCCACTTCGTCGTTAGCTTCTATTGTCATCTTACCCTCGGCAACCTCCTCCTCTATGCACTGAAATCAACACAATATATTACTATGGTAACAAAGCAATCTGTTGTTGCTGTACAAAATTCTAAAAAAGGAGAGGATTACAATGACAAAGAGATTAATAGTCTATTGGTGCTACATCAATGAGAAAATGGGCGACAAGTCTGGCTCACCCTAACAGCGTGTTGTGCCTTTCGTAACTCCGCCTCGACCAGCTCCTTCTCCTCCAAAGCTCGGCGTTGAGCGTTCAATGCTTCATCTATGGACCCCCGTAAACGAGACAATTGAGTTTCCTGCACACATTGAGTTTTATTGCAACTGATGATAGATGGAACTGAAACAAGAATTGGACAATCCGCCCAAATACATTGCATAAAATCAGACAATCACAATGGTGTCTATTAGCCAAGTTACATGACGCATGTACAATTCTTATGGTGTACTGTTTGAATTATGCAACTCTAATCATCAAAGTCTTTTTGAATAGGCTTCATGTTAGTAGCTATTCACTGGCCCATACCATATGCGATTCAGTCTACCCATACGTTACGCCGAAGCATTAAACTAAAACATTTGAGATCATTACAATGTTAACACTTGTATGGGTCATAAATATCAAGACCAAACATGTCGTTTGGAAATCAACCCCCAGAATATGAATACATAGCAAACGTGCCACAAGATATACAGTACATATTGTGGGGCTAGACACAATCAGCTGCCCTGTTGTCCGTGAGACAAGCAAAAAGTCCGAAGTAATTTGTCAGACTTGTCAGTTAATTACTTTGCCGACTGCAAGCTATATCTAGAGCAAACCTTAATACCCTGCAAGCCAAGGTTGCAAATTTGTTGCGTGGGGCATAAAGGGCTGTAACCGTATAGTTATGTACAGTTATTGCGGCATGAAGGTCTATTCACTGCACATACCCAACACCTGGTCATGTATGGTTTCATGTTGCTTCAAGAGCTTATGAGATGCGACAAATTTGTGCGCTTGATTACAACCCCAAACACAGGAGGATTAATTTCTTGCTCTTTTTGTTGCATATCTGGTAAGGAATGGGTGATACAAGAGTTTGACACAAGTCTTCCTGCATTCACTTACTGGTACATGACCAGTGAATGTTGGTGTCTACCCTGGCATATTGATTTGTATACAACCATGTCCAAAACATGGCGACTCATTTTTAAGTCCACCCCTAACAAATGAGCCCAAAACATTGTCTCATCTTCCTGGTAAATTACAATCATAAAAGTTAGAGGCAAACGTAGGTGAGGCTCCTATACACCAGTCAATATTTCATCTCTTCTACGATGCTCGAAGTGTCGCTTCCAAGCAATTTATTTGATTTTTCCTATCCTCGATCTTACCTGGTTGTTCACTGTATCTCTAGAGCGATGCAGTTGACCCTCAAGATGTAATATCTGTGACTTCAAAGTCGACTCTGTTGTGTCCAATATCTCCTTTCGTTTATCAAGCTGACTCTTGTAACTGCCTGACTGTTGCTGTATAACAGCAATAAAAGCAAGCACAGTGCAATAAGTATTTTATTTCTACAGTCACAAAACCTTCATCATTACTGCAGCATCTTAACATCAGCATCCTTAACATCCAAGCTCAAAATCGGCACCAAATCGTGTCCATCCACGAGCTTTAATTGCTCCAGAGGGATTTAACAACATATGCGTTGATGATGCTTCCTACCTGTGCCTGAGGGATTTTACAACAACACACATGTTGATGTTTCCTACCTGCACCAGAGGGATTTAACAACAACACATGCTTTGATGATGCTTTCTTACCTGCGCCAGAGGGATTTAACAACAATACATGCGTTGATGATGCTTTCTTACCTGTGCCAGAGGGATTTAACAACAACACATGCATTGATGATGCTTTCTTACCTGTGCCAGAGGGATTTAACAACAACACACACTAGCTACCTGTGCCAGAGGGATTTAACAACAACACATGCGTTGATGATGCTTTCTTACCTGTGCCAGATTGTATTTATCCTCAAATGTTTTCTGCTGTGATTCTGCTGACTCAAGCTGTCGCCGTAGCGACCGCCTCTCTTGATCCCACTCGACACTCTTCTTCTTGTACTCCTACACAACAATCATATACATCACGTGATAGTCATACACATCACGTGATAGTCAAACACATCACGTGATATCCATACACATCACGTGATAGTCATACACATCACGTGATAGTCATACACATCACGTGATAGTCATACACATCACATGATAGTCATACACATCATGTGATAGTCATACACATCATGTGATAGTCATACATATCACGTGATAGTCATACACATCACATGATAGTCAGTCAGCAAAATATACAAGGAGTTTAACTACCCCTTCATTTCAGGGCCAGACAGAAATCTTTCAGGTGTAGGATAATGAGCAATGAGATGCTAATGCCAAATAAATCGTATTCTAAACAAATATTGAATGAGCGTCACTATATTTAGGTTCATTGGTTACTTGTTCCAAACAACAACTTCTCACCTCAACCCTAGCTGTGAGACGTTTCATGTCTGATGACATTTTGTGATCTGCGTTTGAGGATTCCGCTGATTTGGCAGATTTATCTCGACTGCTCTTCTGACCATATCTTTTCTGTAGTCTCTCATATTCTTTTTTCATATGATCCACCTACCATATGCAGACAAACATGAGAAATTACTTCAACTGGCTTCAATGAGACATTTACAAGACAATTTCAGTGCAATACACATATCATAATTTTTAATGTACTTATAAATGCACATCTTCACATTTTACAATTCAACCTGGTACAAATAAGATGATATTCCTCTCAGAAAGACAGGATAAGCAAGTGTAAGGCATCAGGATGGAGTCGCATCGAGATGCTGTATCATAGAGCATGTGA
Source organism: Urechis unicinctus (assembly GCA_034190875.2). Taxonomy (NCBI): domain Eukaryota; kingdom Metazoa; phylum Annelida; class Polychaeta; order Xenopneusta; family Urechidae; genus Urechis; species Urechis unicinctus. The sequence continues at coordinate 56,100,678 of CM067357.1, forward strand.
CTAGGGAATAATACAGATCAAGCAACACACAGATGCAGCTATCTACCGGTAAACAGACAGTTATTCATGTGGTGGCTCAGTTGTTAGCATGTAATAGAGAAGGGGATATAGAGCAGATACCATAGAATATGATGACAATAGACTGTTCAGATTAGCCATCCCAATAGCTATCAAATCACCTTAAATCATTCAATTACAGACATATTATCAAAGTTTGTAGTTATCTTCAACTACAGAGAGTATAGACATCTGATACCAGCCCAAACACACGGGAGATGCTCTATAAGTTAATGATGTTCAATGAGGGGGCAAAGCAGAGCAGTTCATCTGGGATGACATAAACACAAGCCATATAAGCTAAGAGACCTCGGTGCGGAGTGAAGAGAGCTGATGCTCATGGTGGGTGGTGGCATCACGATTCACTCGCTCCAAATTCTCCACCTGAGCCCGCAATTGGCCAATCTAGAAGACAAATAGAAAAGAGCAGTGCCAAAATATGCAAATATCAATGTAATATCTTGTCAAATCCTTCATTTACATCACAGCAAATACAACTATTTTAAATGTGTTTCTAAAACGAATTATTATAATCAAAGAGCATAATATTTAAGCACATACCATAAATTATCAGACCCAGAAATTCATGGAAAGATTATCACTTGCTAGAAACCTCATATGACAATCACACCTCAGTATGCTTCTGTTGTAATGTAGAGCGTTGAATGCTGAATTCCTGTTCTCGTATATCTAGCTTGGCTTGAAGCATATGTTTTTCTCTTTCCCACTCAACCTTACGAGACTGCACCATACCGTCAATCTGACACATGAGTTCCTCTAACTCTGATTGGCAGCCCGCCAACAGACCTGTCTGTGGCATCCTGAAGGGAACATGTGACAGAATCAGCGTCAACAGTTTATTGTCATGTTATGGTATAAGACACTGATATATATCCTTATCAGTATGAATGTCCTACTTGCTTATCTGCTGCAAGTCTGCCCACATTTCAGATACCTTGGGAGTGTCCATTTTCAACCTTGGAATGTCAGTCCCTTAAAGAAATACAAAACATTTGTTTATTCAAAAGTCTAGTATATATCAAGTCTTATGTGGAGCAGTAATGTACATTTATTATATTGGTTATTAGGTAAGGGACGGAATTTGGGGCGTGAGCAAGGGGTTGCCTTTTTACAGTCCTGATATGGTGTTGAGTTTGAGCGTCCAAGTAATAACTTGGACCACGAAAATGACTCATGAGCCATCACATGAGCAGCATTATCCATCCGCATGTTTTGAATTATCGCAAATGGCAATTACTCCATGGACTGAGAGTCCCTTACACAGCGTTAATGTTGTCTAAATGCTGAAAAAAAACCAATACGGCTGACTCTAATTTGTGAGTCATGCTTATCAGTGATTATAAGCTGGACAGAAATTGACCACCGTCATCACATTAGTTGTGTCTAACTTGATCAAGAGTATCCAAGCGTGTCAGCGAGTGCATCCTCCTTCCCTCATTACTCCATTGCAACACCAATAATAATCTAAAGAAGACTTCCTACAGATTGACAGGAGTATGTGGCAAAGTGGAAGGGATTCAACAGCAAGCCTATCAGCATCACTGGCCCTACACTACACCCTACACAGGCTACAGGACATTTGAGTAGGTATATATTAGGTATGTGTATATCTCCCGATAAGCGGCGGACATTTCCCGTCGCTGACGGCGTGACGCTGCGATCGGGAATATTCCGCTAGGTATTTCCACGTCCCACAAGAATCGCTCTCATTAACTGGCGCAGTGGAATTCTGAGGAATCCCGTTGACCCCATACTCGGGGATGATGTATCCACCAAGTCGTTTTTGAATTTTTTAATTCGGTCAATTTGTTATATGTACAGCCGAGTTAAGAATTTCGTCCGATTTCCAAGCACCAAAACCACTTGAAATATAATTTATACGAAACTGAAGGTAGGATACACGTCATTATAGATATCTTTTCTCAATTTGTAGCAAATTTGACGGCGATCTGTTGCGTCCAACATAGTTAAATTGGAAGCGGAATTCGGGTTACCCTGTCAACAAATCGGCAAAAATCCACCATTACGGTCGGCAGTCGAACCTCGCTGCAGGTGGCCGCGCTTGTGACCCATACGCAGCTGATCGCTTGGGGCCAACAAAGTCGACTTTGATTGATTTATCAATATAACCCCTAACATCCATCTATATACGGGGCAATTCAAGTATAATGGAACACTTAGGTCAAGTTTATTTTCAGATTGATTAAAACTCTTTTGTCGATTTTTAAACTTTCAAATGATCGCTCTTCTCATATCCGCGCCGGGAGACCGTGTAGCTTGCCTTCACACGGCCGACTCAAGATCCCAAACGCGGCTGATCGCTTGAGGTCAAACAGAGTCGATTTTCATTAAGTTTTCAATCTGATATAATTTATACGAAACTGAAGGTAAGATACACGTCATTATAGATATCTTTTCTCAATTTGTAGCAATTTTGACAGCGATCTGTTGCATCCGACATAGTTAAATTGGAAGCGGAATTCGGGTTACCCTGTCAACAAATCGGCAAAAATCCATCATCGGGTGGCAGCCGAACTTCGCTGCAGGCGCAGGCCTAGCTTGCCTTCACACGGCGTTATCAGCATTACATATACGATTCTTGAACTTAATATCATATGTTACTTAATTTATCTAACTGGGGTTGTAGATTTAAAACATTATCAGTTACAGTCCGCGATCTGGCCAGAAACTTCAAAGGCAATGTGCCACTTGCGCTGGCGCGTGGGATTTCCGCAGTTAGGGTTCACGGAGTAGATGCTGAGCTGCGACAGTTGCGCGACCGTCGCGTGAGCTGCTCGTCGCCGAGGGCACCACCCACAATGAATACATCAAAGAGATTCTGTTAACCACGTTTGGTGCTAGATTCGGTCACCGAGTAGATCCCGAGTTTATCACGAGTTCACCCCAGCCTTATATAAGCTGCGTATTTTCACACAAATATTCATAACCATCGCGGTTTAACAATTCGCTATTTCGATCACATTGTTCTAACAGTTAATCTTTTATATAGCTGGCGGAAAACGAAGGCCGATTTTGGGACTTCAAAATTAAATTTCTCAGTCTGTACTCATCACAGAGTCATAATTTTGGTGTCATATTAAATGGTTTTTTTAAGGTCTTTATGGTGATACTAATTGTTTGATAATTCAATAATTTTGAAAATTTTGTCCCCATACCTATATATATCTAGTCCAAATCTTTAGTACCGTCCGACCGGGGCTAGCCGTACGAATAGCCAACATATGTCGTATTCGTACAGCTGCAGTAAAAGTATCCTCTCCTCTACCTTATCGTGATAAGTCCCGGTCGGACGATAATAGATATATTTATTACATTAATAGACGTCGCGCACGGTATACGTCTATAGACTAGTCTATAGGATCAGAAACATAGACGCAAGTCATGATATTAAATGGTCAATTAATAATGTGATCATCACAAACATAGCATCGTATCAACAACAGCACGAAGCTGCTCACAGGAATGTCAAATCATGGTTGGCGAAATTCCGTTCAGCTGTTCAGCAGTTGAAGAGAACCAAACCGAACAGGTTAGTAGATATCGGAGAACGGAGGGAACATGAATAAACAAGCCGCCGTAAGTTGTCCAATTTGTTTGCCGTAAATCGGCCTTACATCATGTGACATCCTGTGGGCGGAAATGCAAGTTGATCAGCGTTTGACAGATGACAGTTTCTTATTCATTTACGTTTATTGATCAAGATTGAAAATGTTGCTGATCTTGGACGAAGAACATAGAGAGCATTTATCTTATTTGATATCAGTTCCCATTGAGGGTAATGTTAATCTAAGACCTTTTTTCACAATTAGAATGTGACCTGGGACTTAACTAAGTCATAACCAGATAACCAGTTTTCAATCATCCCATTGTGAAGTAGGAATAACCATTGCCATTTGTCCATATACCACCCACAAGTGAAATTAAGCAACCCATTGCAACTAAATGTCACAGTATGGTATCTTCAAAGCATCTAAGGGTTTGAAAATGATCACATAAATCTTCCTTTAATTTATAGATTGCTTCTTGCCTTGCATAAATGTTAGGTTCTGTGTGCATTATTAATGACAGAGTAGGTTTTAATTTGCTACTCAAAAAAAGGCTCATGAAATACAATAACATTAATGATTTTCTTATCAGATTTTAGTTGGTCAATATCTTTGGCATCACACGCCAAGTTCCTGAATAGCTGAAAGAGGATCGGCTATGATGAATTGCATGATGAGATATTAACAAATGATATATTGGGTCTACAAATGCTGTTGATAGGAATGTCAATGATTCCAACCTAAACACTTAAGTTGTAAAAAGAACGATGCATGTAATGTGTGACTGTTTGATGACAAAATACATAATTTTGTATGGCCTTGTACATATATAACGTGTGTATCTGTATTGGCAAGTAATGTTACGTTGGCATGTATGTTTGAAGCTTGACATATCATATTTGTTTCAGTTGTGAAAGAATTTTGCAGAATTGCTCTAGAATTCTTAAGGAAAGAAGCGAGCCCAAAAATTTACCAATCTGCTGCCCGTAAGTGTGTAATTATTGGCTACAGTCATTGTTACATATCATCTAAATATCCCTACAACCAACTGTTATGTTCATTAAAACCTAGCTCAATAATTCAACCTTGCATTTTCAGCTTATCTGTATTGCAATAAGTAGTCAATAGAATAAACCCATGTCTATCAGGTCCTGTGATATGACATCAATTTTGTGTCAAATGAGTTGTGTCAAATCATTCATATCAAGTGACTGTGGTCTGACACTTAATTGAATGTTGGAAACCATTTGCCTGCTTTAGAGTGTTCTGTCAGATATGTAATGTACATGGATTAGCCATGAGCTGACTTGGGTACACACCTGCTTAGAGTGGATAATCAGCCGCAGATTACGATACTGCTCATGTAACTTACATGACACTGTTTTCGGCATTTGTAAAAATAATTATTTAACCTACAATTAATGCTCCAACAATGTGAAAAACAGGGGTCTGTATATTATTAACCCAGTTATAATGCAGTGGCATGGACCATAAAATGTCAATGTGGAAGTCATGCTTAATCAAGGTACCTTGTTTTTTAAGGGGGAAAAGGGTCCTTATATGCACATTCACATTAAATTGAGTGTGTGAAATCAGAATTTCATTGAAGGTCTATTTGTCAATACTGGAGACACATTAAGGATTCTATTTGTGGGTTTTTTCATATAATTTCTATCCTCCTTGGACTTAGACAATATATATGTTTTCAGAGAAGCTTGGTGTGGCCCCAAACACAGTACAGCATGCTGTGGAAGGACTCATGTATCTCTTCACTGAAGCTTCTAAACTCATGGTTAGTGTTGATGCTTCGTCCATAAATGATTCCAGAAAAATGATTACTGAGTCATTGGGAAAAGGCAACAGTTTTCTTGTATCCATCATGTGGGTCTTTGTATTTATCATAATATATTATACCTCTTGCTTTCAGAATTTAGAAGGTCTAATCAATTTCTGTAAACTGGCCTTCAGTTGAGCCAACACTAATTTGGCAGTTGGTTGGTTAAGAACACTTTTACCCCTGTTTATTATGCACTGACATAACCCCTTGTTTTGTTTCAGTTGAGCGAAATTGACTTCTATGACTCAGTGATGACACTGGGGTTGTCGGAGGATGTATGTGAGGAGATGAAGCTGCAGTATATGAGTGGGAGAGGAGAAGTCCGCAATCTCCTTTCCTCTCTTGCACTCGACCTACCATCCTACAATAATCTCCACTGGCGACTTGATGTCAAGGTAATTTTTTGCCCTATTTTTTACTAAGTTAGCTTATTTGGTACAAGTTCATATCACCATTAATCATTAACCTTTAGGTAGTGATGTTGTGAGGAAGTTTTGTTCAAATAATATCAGTTGCACTTTGTGGTGTGGATGACCATTATGATACCTTGAACGTTATGATATATATCTGCAGTTGGCAAGCAGGACTCTACGCTATCAAATTGAACCAACAATTCTTTTGCAACTGCAAACCAGAGAAGGATCAGAGGTGACCAACCAAGTGCTTCAGACTGATCCTGTCAATCTTATTCATCTGACAAAGACATTAGAATCTGCACTTGATGAACTCAAATCCCCTCACTGTAGAAGGATACTCAGAAACATTTAAATTGACCATCTTCTTGGTTGTGTAATTGTGTTCTAATGTCTAAATGTTCCCCATGTATTAAAATTAATAATAAAAGTGTCAAGTAGCTATTATTGAGACCTTGTCCAAGAATTATGACCTGGGGTTGTTGTGTGTGTATGCAAGCATGTATGTATGAATGCATTTGTGAGTAACAGTTGCAGGATTCAAATTCATCTGTTTTGTTAATGAACTCTTTTGACACTTGAAATTATATACCAGTTTTCTTTTTCATCACAACATGTATACGACGTTCTACAGGGCTAATATGTTCTTTTACAACATTGGAAGGGCAGAGATGCCATCCTCTTCATCAGAAGAAAGTTCAATATTAAAACAATAACATCCAAATTGATTGAAACTGCCATCTCCCTTAGATAGCCAGAATATTTGCAATCATGTATTCATGTCTGTACTATTATATTGAGCCAGTAATTAATTAAATGAACTTTAACTAGTGTTCATTAAACAGTATTTATTAACAAATCCCAGGGTGATACACATCAAAAATATCACTGGAGCTCAGAATGTAATGACAATGGTTAGAAAGGTCTCCAGACAATCAAGCACGAGAATGATGGGCGAGTTGTACATTTCTGATAAAGATCAATACAGGGTTGAGAGAGTGAGAGAAAGTGATAATGATGAGATGGAGGGTGGGTTATCCGTCTCCTTACAAAACGATTGTGGGAAAGGATGAGAAATCAGTCCCTCCACCTATGTCCACACTGCATATCACAACATTTGTAAAAGTTTGTCATTGGTTCATCAGCTGACCGTGTCTGAATCTGCATAAAAAATGCTCTTGGATGCGAACACTTGGGGCATTTCTCTGAAAAATTACCACCATACATTTAGGAACTCACTGAAAATAATAAATTATTCATTTAAGGAAATTCAGTGTTGAGTATTAAGTATATTTCCCAAAATGCCTGTTGTAAAAATAAGAAATAAATGAGATTAACAATAGCTATATTATTTGAGAAAAATCTGGGTTTTTTTCAACAGAAGCTACACCATTTTATATCTGAGTGAAAATATCAATTGCAGAGAAGCCCCACCATTTGTTGCATCCACATTTTCCCATGCAGCAGCTCCACCTAACACATCATCCACTTCCTTCAGCTTGGGATATTTTCTTGTACTTATCTGCAAATGAAAGCTCAGTAATATTGTGGAACACTAAGGGAAGTGGGATACACAAGCCAATTTCAAAGGATCCTACAGGCTGCAGGCACTGCCCCACAGCAGTCATCCCAATGGTGTTACCCCAATACAATGGCATAACATTTTTATCAAAGACTTGGAAACAGCAGGGGTCACCGATTTTACTCAATTTTACAAATATCATTTCAAAAGAAGTAGAGAATCAGTCCATGGAGTTTCTTTCACATCAAAATGTTCAAGATCTATCACACTTCTTCAGAGTGGTCCAGTATATGTGCTGTCCTTTTGATCTTAATAACATAATCCACAGGCAAAGGTTGCAGTGTCAACAGATCTGTCACTCACGCAAATTTCCCCTCATGCCCTTCGACCCTGCTTCCCCCACTAGCTAATTTCAACAAAGTTTCCCTCTCAAAAAAATTGATCCGACTGTTGCCAACAGTGTTGGTTTCCCCCCACCCCCATCGACGTATTTTTACATCTTCACCCCATCATGCTTCACGACGTATGCCTTACTTCATCCATTTAGATAACCCATTTGTCCAATTAGACAAACTATTTGCTATACTGGGTTTAAGAAATAATATTCTCTCATGTAAATAATAAACATAATAAACCTGTAAACATAGACTAAGTCATGGACATGAATGGGCGATAATAAAGAATCCACACCTTTCTCGTGACGTTATGAACATAAGGACATGTTTTACAAGCAAATCGGTAACAACTTGGCCCCTCTTCAACCACCAAGACATTAGCGCAAGTAGGACAAAACATCAGCATTTTAAACGAGTCGTTGCGTTATTTCGTTTCCATAAACATGATAAGCTGGTCAGATTCCACCAGATTCCACCAAGCTTAACCATAATGAAATCATAACGCATCTCGGTTTCTATTTCGTCATTTCCCCACGTGATGTCGCCCCTAATAACATGAACTTGCTGACAGTGACACAAGCCTAGAGATTAAAGCTATACCAAGAGGGCGTGAGGGCTCCCTCGTGACAAAATATGTGAGCACAGCCTATGAGTAGCACGCGGTGTCATAACGTCTATTTTAAATCAGAATGCTTGATTTCGGGGAGTGGGTTCCCTCGACCATAAAATGTCACCATCTCTTCAACATATACTGCAACATGACAATCCCCAAGACGTTACATAGCGGGCGTTGGATCAACAGTCCCATGTGGTTTAGTTGATATTGTGGCTGGCTGGAAATGTTCACCCTTAGCCAAGATAGGTTTAGTCTCTAGATTAAGGTTCTTTGACCCAAGTGCAAAAGTGGCAAAGAGATAATGTGACCATTGGTCAACGTAGGCAAAGAAACTCCGCCTCTGACAGCGCCGCGCTATTTACTACTTTCGATCTCTTACATCCGCACTGTAGGTGGCATCAGACCATCAAAACACCAGAGGCGAGTACCTTGCCTATGGTCAATGTTGCTGTGTTCCAAATGTGAAGCTTCCAAACTCCTTGCTAGTCGAGTTGTGTTGATGCACAGACGTGTTTCCGGGATAGACATTTTCTGCTTGGTGTTTTAATGACACTGGGATAGAACTAGGAAGAGTCAGAGAGAAGAGTCAGAGATCTGGCTCAGAATGGTGCATCAGGATAAAGCTGATCAACTAGAACTAATTCCTAAAATACAAGGCACCTTAAACTAGGACCAGTTAAGCTGCGATAACCATATTCCAGAAGTTCCCTGATATGTTGTAAGGTGCTTATACCCTGGGGGGGCACTTAAGTGTATAGTGGTAGTATACATGTGCCGCGCGACGGGGTATGTTCTTTCGGCCTCTCGACTTGTATGACAGGTTTAGTTGGGCCTCGCACATGTACGACAGGGTATGTTTTTCAGCTGCAATTTGTACGACAGGTTTTGTGGGGGCTTCGTTTTGTACGACGGGGTATGTTTTTCTCTTGCCATCTGCCAAACGGTTTTAATATATATTTTGGTTCAGTATGTCGAGATTTTCTCCCGGGATTTCCCAGCGATTGTTGACGATGCAAATCCAATGAATGGTCCCCGTGTGACGCGCCAAGAATCACACGCTTGTCCATGCAAGCGCGCGAAGTTGTTACTGCATATAATCAGAAATCAGCTGATCAGATTTTGAGATTTTTCCGACACTTTTATCCTGCCTATGCATACGACAGATTATACATTTAAAATGCGTAATACGTTGTACAACGGGGTACGCTTTTTTGCCATTTTCACCTTGTACGACGGGTTATACATTTGCATAATACCTTGTACGACGGGTATGCTTTTGGCAATTTTCACCTTGTACAACGGGTACGAGTTCTCGAGGTCCCTTGGCACACCCCTATCCGGGAGAAGGCCAAGTGCCCCCCCTACACCGGGGCTTATACCGATAGCTTAAGTTATAAACTGTGATTTATAATCTGGTAGGTGATGTGCTTTCAGAAGTATAAAACTATATATATATAAACTTGAACAGTGAAAATGACATTGCATTGCTTTATTACCCCCCCCCCCCCCCCACCGACCCACAAAGCCAAACAAGGAAAAAACATAAATGGAACAAGTTAATTTCTTAAACCATTTTATTGACATAACTCAACATATGGGAAAGGTTGTTCAGTGTTCACGCAATGGTGCATTCTGTATTGCTGGCTGACACAAAAGACAAACCTCTCAACCCAAGTCCCCCTCCCTCACAAATCACTAATTACATTCAAGATAAACTCTCAGTAATAAAACAGTAACTAGAATTCTCAGCCAATGCACAGTTTCATTCAATCACATCCTGAAAGCTGATTTTGTGGTCTTACCATAACAATACTCCAATTAATTTGCATATTTGAGTCAAATTTGTCACCAGACAGTGGTTTAGTGTTGGACAATGATATACAAGAAGGGACCCATTGAAAAAACTCATATCAGAACCTACTTGATCACAATAGTAAATCATCTATATTGCATACATTGACTTCAAATCAGTTTTGCCAAGTCAACAAGAATGGATGGAGATTTTCTATAGAATATAGAAAGACAGTGTATCAAAAAGAAATGTTAAGAATCAACAAAACACTGTCAATTGACCAGCTACTACATACATGGAGACTGTGAGAAAGGAATCAACACAAACATCCCATGGAAAAGAAATCAGTCACATTGGACAGAACAAAATCATAACATATCTTACAGGTAAATTTACCAAGCATGAAATATAAATCTAGACAGAACAATAGCAAAGTACAGCAGTATTTTTTTTACAAATATCATGTGTCCTTCACATCCTTACTGTTAGGCCACAGATTGCAAGACTTTGTAAATACAAACCAATCTATTATTGTTATGATGCACAGCCATGGATGATTTAATCAATAAACTTCATTTGAACAGGCCCATATTACCACTTTTATTTACCAGAAAGACATCAAATCTAGCCTTCTTCATCTGTTAATTCTCAGTCATACATGACTGATTTTGCTCAGGCTTTCACCATCTGTGGGAATGGTATGGTTTGAGCTAAGTAACCTTGAGCTAACCAAACATCAGCACATCCAGGAAGAGAACACGAGGCAATCAATTAACAACACTGAGGAGGACATGGTATCACATGCAGGGCTCTATGAAGCTTAACACAAGCACAGAATCTTTGAAAAGTTAACTAATTCATCTCCTTTCTGCTACCGTTTACAAACCACAAGCAGAACAGTCACCCATGACCAATTCAGAGACCATAGCTCAAAGTATTGTTTTATCTTAACAAACTGCGCTTTCACTAAACTGAAACAAGTAAGAAAGTTCATTGTCTTGATGAATGAGAGTAGCTTTGTTATCGTGTGAAGACCAGCAAAGCAGCATGGAGCATGAGATGTGTCTGTATGATGATAGAGTGAGATTCTGAGTAATATCAAATGTGAGGATACCAAAATGAAGTGGATGGGCTATGATTGGCTTTGAAGGGAGAAAAATAGTCGACATGGTGACACAGTCAGCAGTCCAGTGATGATGCAGTAACAAATCATTGGGATGACACTATGAAGTCTTGTCATGACACAATGAACTATCAAAAGGATGACAAAATGCGTAGTCATGGAGATGACACAATGAGCAGTGAGTTTGGGAACAAAGATTGTCTTTGCACCTAAATGATACAGAAGCCCAAGCACACAACCAAAGACTTCAACCAGAACCCGAGAACAACGACAGGACTTGGCAACCACCGTGACTGCAGCCCAAACAAATGACCATCAACCACCCCTCACATCATGACAGCATCCATCATCAATATTACTTCCACAAAAAACCCATACAACTGGGAGATTGGAGCTCTGACCCTAACTGACTCACCTTATCAGGCTTGACTCCAGCCCTATACCATGTCCATGACTCAAAACACTTACAAGGCTCCACTTGATCCAAGCACCAATCATCAATAGCAGGTGGACAAGTCACATCTCCTGGCGTAAACCATGGGTTTGATAATAATGACACTCAAGGAAAAAATGTGGCCCATTTGAACAGAACATTATATATGAACCAATCAGGAAACAGCCGCCAACTTGGCTAACAGCAGGAATAAGTACAGGGCAGTGTGTCAACATACCAACGGATATTTAGTATTATATAGACTTTGTTCAAAGTTCCTATTTCAATGACCCCATTCATTTCATCCATCAGTTCGATTGTGTGTATGTCAATGCCAAAGAGCAGAGCAGCTATACAATGACATGAAGAGATATGACAAGACCGCGTTGACTAGCTAGTACCTATTGTGAAGCATCACCGGTCCCTTTGAGACTGGCATATTCCAACTTACATAGGATTCTTCATAGATTCTAGACCCATTTCCCTCGTATCACAGTCCTTTTGGCGCATTTGTAAGATACAACTGTGTTAGTGTGAGATGCTGCGACGACAGCTAAGGTTTTGCGTTATGATGAAAACTCGCCCACTAGATACGTTATGATAAGATACACATGCACTCAAAGCGTTTGGATGCCAGGGACTCTGGAAACGCTATGACGAGAAACCTCTCATCTTACGTTATGACGACAAGCACTCTTCATACTGACCACAAGCAGGTCAACAAAGCACAGCGAGTTCGTTTGAGATGAAAGACAAAAAGAACAATTAGGTGGCTCAGCAGTGAGAGTGGGCATCACGACTGTTTGACTCGCTTCCTGGGTGGTCCTAGCGGTGGACTCTGCTGGCTGGCCAGCGCGCGGAATGCATCGGCCACCAGGTGGGGCTGTGACTGAACCATGTGCTTCCATCCACTCGTATCCATGACGTCTGTGGCATGGCTGAATACAGCCACAGATCAACACAAGTCTTAAAACACACTTCTCTTTCAACACTTGATATGAACTGATTAAGATGAAGATGAGTATTTTACATCACAATGCAATGGGTGATACAACAGCCTTACAGACTAATTTTTGCTTATAATAAATAAACTGCTGGAGTCAGATATATTGATATGAAAGAGGAAATACGAATCACAGCCAACTAATACAAGGCTACTATGCAGGGCTGATTTGTAGGAGCCTTCAAATTGATTGGTGTCTGTATGTAATTTGGGGCTGCTAGCTAGCTATTTCAGGAACATGCCAGCAAAACTGGTTCCTTATTTGGCTTACATGGTACAAGATATTTAACAATAACTCAAGGTTCAAAGGTCATGTAGGGATAATGTTTCGCTGCAGGGAGCCATGGACATAAGTGGGGTCTGTGTGTAATTTGGGGTTGCTAGCTGCCTTTACAAGAAAATGTGCCATCAAAAATGCACACTCTCCTTATTTGTGTATGTGACCTTTAAATAAGGTCATAGATACTATTAACCTCCCTAATATATGGTGCCACCATATTTTCCATGCTAGTAAGTGTATTCATAATATTCTACAAGCAATATTGACAAGATGTGCCACTCAAATGTATCAGATTCAAAGATTCCTTAAGTGTGGCTGTGACCTAGAAAATAACATCATTGATAAGCTTTCCTATTAAAAATCCCACCAGACTTTACTTTGGCCCAAAGAAATTGCTTTAAGTGTTCTGATTGCTAATAAGCAGATTTAAATCCCCACGAGGTTAACATCGAACTTGCCATCTCTTTTTTATCAATTATTCAGGGGTCAAAAGTCAAACCAAGTTTACCAAGAGATATTGACATAAGAGAGGTCCATGTTTTGTAACAAAACGTGCCATCCAAATTTACGAACAGACGGACTCTGGAGCAATGGTATATGATATGCTCTGCTGAACATCAGAGCTAAAGCGGAAGTGCACATCATCATGACATACCTGTTGATGAAGTCGATGGCATGTGTTTTGAGCTGCTCTGCACTATGAAGGTCAGCAAGCACTAGGACCTCTGATACATTGTCCACGGTCAGACTCGAACACAGCGCCTCTTCACACATCACTTTTAATCGCTCCAATGCATACTGAAACAACAACAAGTTCAATTGGTGTGAGCCATTCAGCTTGAGAACCAAAAACATAGCTTAGGCCGCGATCTGAACCAAAAAATGGGCAGGCTACTTTGACCGTCATCAAAATTACACAGGGCACCAAGGCCAGCTCAATGGGGCACCAAGTCCAACTCAAGGGGGCACCAAGTCCAACTCAAGGGGGCACCAAGGCCAGCTCAAGGGGTACCTAGGCCAGTTCAAGGGGGCACCAAGGCCAACTCAAGGGGGCACCAAGCCAGCTCAAGGGGGCACCAAGGCCAACTTAAGGGGGCACCAAGGCCAATCATTTTAAAACCTTGATTTGACATATACATACAGCCAGTGTATACATATACAATCTGTAGGTAGCATGTATCACTGTATGCACCATGTCACATTCCCTGTATACTGGAAAACAATATTGATAGTTATTTCAAATGACTGCCTCAAGTTTGATTTTGTGATATTGTTTTGTAGGGTAGAAAGATGATTGCGCCATGGTAAGTTTTTAAGTAAGGCCAGGTATACTTTTGGTAACTAACTTGATGTATCCCATGCATATAATAAACATGTGAAAATGTTGGCTAAACCGGTCAATAAAATTGCACGAAAATAATTCTAAGAAGCCTTTTTGTGTATTCAGATGCCAGGGAAAGGTATCATGCCTGAAGCACCTCTCATATCGTTGTATGCTTACCAACAACTCTCATCTAAAAGTCATTATTTGACAGGACATCCCCATCAGAGCCAAGTGCGCCTTGACTAAAAGCTACGTTCGGAGCCACTCTGACCTCACCCCATTGGTTTCTACCTCACGGCAACGCCACAGTGTATGTGTGTGTGTTTGCGGCTGAGGAGCTGGGATCAAGAAAGGCTGCCACCCGCATGTGGGGTACCGTAAGCATGTGATGTTGGCCTGCATGTACATGTATATGTGTACGTGCCTACAAACCAAGAATGATAAATTATCCTGACCATGTATTTCACCGCGACAATTTGGGAATAGTGTTTGTGTGCACAGATTTCCCACACAGTGCCCGTGATGTACAATTGTCATGGTGGGATGTGGAGGTAAATATACAAAAGGGCACGCTGGCCAAGTTGGCTGTGATGTTATTTTTTGAAGGGGCATTGTAACCAAGTTTGAAGGGCAGCAGCCATTGGCCGTGGTAAATATCGAGGCCTGATATCTCAACAATGGTTGATGAAGATGTGGTGAGGGATGAGGTGTCCCTTATATTCATGGTGAACATTGTGGAAGGTCACGGAAGGTCATTAAATCATCAAACATTTTATAGAAATGGTCAACAGGTCATAGAGTGAGGTTGAGAGGAGTGACTGAATGTTTTATGATTGCAATTCTCACCTAGCAGACTGTTACACTCATTGGAGAGCAATCTACCTGATAGTTACAATATCTTTAACCATAAAGTCATGTAAAAATTAAAGGCATCCAAGCAGCATATTTAGATCTAATGTCCAGACTGCACTGAATGACCCCACTCATGGAAACACACATTCCATAATCTGATAATAATCCTTACCCTGATACTGACCAAACATCAGGGCAGTCACATGACAAATACAGATATTCAGTACTCAAGTCAGAAACCGACAGGACCGCGACAAATTAAGCGTCCATGTCACCTACTTTGTCTGCTGCTGCCAGAAGATCATCAGCCATTTTGTCGAGGTTGGGTGCACGGCCGGTGTAGATGAAGCGCAGCATTTCCCGCATCACTTCATGGTCTACATCCATGATGTCTACACGGTTCTGTTGTCATGGTAACGTACACGTGACCCATACAAACACAGTGCTTCACTAAGTAAGAATATATATTAAGTCAGTGTTACACACAAAATGACAGTGTAATACAGAAATTAAACATCAGTGTGGTGAACAGAAAGTCAGGATGACATATAGAAAGTCATTGTGTGACTCAGTGAGTATAACTTAGAAAGTCAGAGTAACCCAGAGAGTCAGTGTAATACAGAGTCATTATAACTCAGATAGTCAGAGTAACCCAGAGAGTCAGTGTAATAGTCATTATAACTCAGATAGAGTAACCCAGAGTCAGTGTAATACAGAGTCATTATAACTCAGATAGTCAGAGTAACCCAGAGAGTCAGTGTAATACAGAGTCATTATAACTCAGATAGTCAGAGTAACCCAGAGAGTCGGTGTAATACAGAGTCATTATAACTCAGATAGTCAGAGTAACCCAGAGAGTCGGTGTAATACAGAGTCATTATAACTCAGATAGTCAGAGTAACCCAGAGAGTCGGTGTAATACAGAGTCATTATAACTCAGATAGTCAGAGTAACCCAGAGAGTCAGTGTAATACAGAGTCATTATAACTCAGTCAGTTAGATAACCCAGAGTCTCATTATAACTCAGATAGAGTAACCCAGAGTCAGTGTAATACAGAGTCATTATAACTCAGATAGAGTAACCCAGAGAGTCAGTGTAATACAGAGTCATTATAACTCAGATAGTCAGAGTAACCCAGAGAGTAGTGTAATACAGTCATTATAACTCAGATAGTCAGAGTAACCCAGAGAGTTAGTGTAATACAGTCATTATAACTCAGATAGTCAGTGTAACCCAGAGAGTCAGTGTAACACAGAGTCATTATAACTCAGATAGTCAGAGTAACCCAGAGAGTCATGTATAACTCAGATAGATAGTCAGAGTAACCCAGAGAGTCAGTGTAATACAGTCATTATAACTCAGATAGTCAGAGTAACCCAGAGAGTCAGTGTAATACAGTCATTATAACTCAGATAGTCAGAGTAACCCAGAGAGTCAGTGTAATACAGAGTCATTATAACTCAGATAGTCAGAGTAACCCAGAGAGTCAGTGTAATACAGAGTCATTATAACTCAGATAGTCAGAGTAACCAAGAGAGAGTGAGTCATTATAACTCAGATAGTCAGAGTAATACAGAGTCATTATAACTCAGATAGTCAGAGTAACCCAGAGAGAGAGTCATTATAACTCAGTGTAATACAGTGTACAGTCATTATAACTCAGATAGTCAGTGTAACCAAGAGAGTCAGTGTAATACAGTCATTATAACTCAGATAGTCAGAGTAACCAAGAGAGTCAGTGTAATACAGAGTCATTATAACTCAGATAGTCAGAGTAACCCTGAGTCAGTGTAACACAGAGTTATTTTAACTCAGAGAGTCAGTGAAACCCAGAGAAAGTCAGCATGACACAGTAGGTCAGAGCTAAAACCAGAGCTGCGTCCATTTTACTACAGTCAATTCATACTTGAAGTCAGTGTGCATTAAGTGTACCACCGACGGGCTATTAATAGAGCGTGGGACCTTAACAAATACCAATGACACATCTGACACTTCCTGATGCATTAATGAAAACTCAATATCAAGGAAGTCAACCAAACCACAACGCAGTGATCAACACTTCCCTATAAATGTCGGCAAACTTAACAAGGGGTAAATAAATCGGGGCGTTATATGAGCACATCACTAACCTGCTTCCTTTCCTCCATTTCATGCTCAAACATGGCGTTAAATACAGGAGATCTTGCTGTAACAGAGACAGGTATCATAGTGTTAGTCACGTATTGTGTTCAGAAGCCAGTAATAATCCCTCTACACCCGTTTGCATGTAATCTGTTATCTATATGATCAAGATTGAATGTTCAGGTTCCAGGAGGCATTTTCTGGTGCATATAAAAACACACAATATCGCACAATTATCAAACTTGCTATTCCTAAAACCACATTTCCTCCCTGAAACCTGGTGCACATAAAGCAGATTGCACAGTAAGCACTTATAACCATTTAACCAGGATTCAGCACAAACCATTACCTGCTAAGATTGCTTTGTGTGCTTGGAACTCACGACCCCCAACACAGAGCGTAACATCACTGAAGGAGGAACGATCGAATAACTGGCCCAGGTCCTCACTGAGGCGACATTCTGGCACTTTAACTGGTGTACAGCTTGACTGTCCAGACATGTTGATGGTCTCACCCACTACACTCACCTGTAATCAACACATTCATTTTCACACTTATAATGCCCACAATCATTTTGTCACACCAGCAATTCATAATCTTTGACGTACCTGTAATGCCCATAATCATTGTCACACCTGTAATACATTCAATCAGTCAAAAATGTAATCCACTCAATCATTGTCACACCTGTAATTCACAAAATCATTGTAACTCCTGTAATCCACTCAATCATTGTCACACCTGTAATTCATACAATCATTGTCACACCTGCAATTCACTCAATCATTATTACACCTGTAATTCACACAATCATTGTCACACCTGCAATTCACTCAATCATTGTCACACCTGTAATTCACACATTCATTGTCACACCTGCAATTCACTCAATCATTGTCACATCTGTAATTCACACAATCACAGACACACCAGTACTCCATACAATAATTTTCACACCTCTAATTCAATTTTTGTCACACCTGTAATTCACAAAATCATTGCCACACTTGTTATTCACACAAGTCACACTCGAAATACATTAAACAACTGTCAAACATGTCTGACACAATCTCTGTTTTACCTGTATTAAACTTAATCACACCAGCTTTCAACAAAATTTGTCCTACCTGTATTCAACACAATCATTTGCATTCAACAATGGTGTCATGCCGATTATACGATTATACGATTATTGTCAAACCTAGATTCAACAATCGTTGTGATGACTGTATTACACACAACCATCAGCATGCCTGACAGGCATGGATTCAACAAAACTGGTTCAGACATAACCAAGTTATCTTGTCTCAACCATAATCTCTAATTCATATACATTTTCAGACTATCAAACTGCTGTGACTTGGACAACACGTAAGTGTTGATTTCATAACCTCTTAGACACTCATGATTTAGTTTGTTAGGTAACACTGTGACCATATGTACCCTAACACACCGTAACATTGATTCTGCTCCTGTAACTATTCTTCCATCAGATAACAGAGAGTTGGGGGCGTAGCTTCTCGTACAATATCAGACAAATACCTGTCATAACCAAGTAACTACCGGATTCATTGACTGAACTGAAGCCACAAGCTGCAGATACACTACGGTTAATAATACGCTTTAATTGTAAATAAAAATTGAATATAACTGAAAATTAATTGCCATATCAAATACAATATAAAGCCTCCAAATGGACACTGGTTGGTAAATGAGAGGACAACCATGCCAGGGCCTTAACAGCTCATGTTTTTCTCACCCCTTTTGCACCTCAGAGGCCTACAGACAGTTCTTTACAAATCCATTCATTTCAACATGTTGAATCATCAGACATGTTGCTCTCTATGAATGAATCAATTATTCAAACCCAGTTCCTATTTTAAAGGGTCACTTGAGGCCTCCTGTATTGAATTATAGTACCTGGGCTGAGAGCACCATTAATCCATATCTCAAACGAATGGCAGGAATGAGGAAAGCTGAGAGGGTTTTTGATGAAAAGAGGCCAGGACACCAACCTCACAGAAGATGGTGAGTCTGTCGTCAGGAAGCAAGCCATTAGCTTCATCCATGAGGAAGTCTCGCCGAATGAACTTTTTGAAACCCCAGTCCTTGCCTTGTACGAAGCGGTAGGCTCGTTGGCTCTCTGCATGAAAAATACATGATGTAAGCTTCAGTAATACAATGCACTCCATGCTCAAAAAACAAATGGGATAAGCAATAAACTGAAAGTGAAAGCTTAAATACCACAGAGTATTATTTGACAATCGTCTATCCCCTCTTAGTAGCCAGCAGTGACCAGTGTCATTGTACAGGCAACACTCACCCATAGCTTTTGTCTCCTCACGTTTGGCATTGAGGATGGAGAACTTGAACTTGGCTCTGACTTCTGACTTATTACAGGAAACAAGGAGTAGATACAGAGACAAGTAGTCCTTGCTCTCTTCATCTAACCCTTTAGGATTCACTCGTAAGCACCTGTTATAATTGACATACCGGTGTTAACAGGTGAGGTGTAAACTGTTAACAGATGAGGTGTGCACTGTTAACAGGTGAAGTGTACACTGTTTACAGGTGAGGTGTACACTGTTAACAGATGAAGTGTGCACTGTTAACAGGTGAAGTGTACACTGTTAACAGGTGAGGTGTACACATTTAACAGGTGAGGTGTACTCATTTAACAGGTGAGGTAGATATTGATAAATGCCACAGAGGCCAGAAACAGGGATATCCACCCCCACCCCCCTACGCACCCATCGGGGAAGCAGGGCTCATAGGAACCTCAAGTACCGACAAAAGTGATCACAAATGTGTTCCCATTTACTCCCCAAGTCCCTGGTACCTACAAACATTTTCAGGAATTTCCTCTTCCTTACATGTAAATATAAACATGGTTAAATGACTTATTTGGTGTGAGTGAGGGGAGTGACAGAAAAATATGTTCATCCTGGAAGGGATGTTATTGGATGGGATACCTGTTATTGCTAATTAAGGTGTTCTAATAACAAAATTCCAGAACCTGGGATAATGCAAAGTAAAGAGGAGTATAGACATGTCATAGACTAACGAGCTGCTGTTTTACACCACAGTAATAAAAATCTGGCACGAAGAATAAAAGTAAAATAAGTGAGTTGACAACTAGCATAACTTAGTTATTTTCACAATAATTACCCACCATTTCAATTTGTCATTGGCCCCAGCAGAAAATGTTGAGCTTTTGAGAACTTCCCCCATTTCTTCTCGGCAAAAGCTGAAGTTGTTAATGGTCCACATGTATGAAAACTTCACTACTTTCACCTGAATATATAAAACATGTAAAGAATGGAATAATGATACAACGTTAAGACCAAACAAATAATTTCTATCACATAATAATATAACAATTATTGCTCAATTTCAAATTTCAATCCTACAAATCATTGCACAACTGTCAACCTAACCTGTGTGTAGCACCAGTTTTCTGCCACAGGGCAACTCATCTCGGGAGGTGGGGGGCTTGGCACCCGTGGCACAGCCATCCTATCGGCCCCCTGAACCCCCACCACACCCCGCCCCCCGCCGCTGTTGTTTCCTGGCACAGCAGAACTAGAAACTATCCCTGCTAGAACCCCTCGAGCTCCTGGTCCCTCCGTTTTTACTGTTGACTGTGGCGTCAAAGACGCACAGCCCCACAATCCAAACTTTTTGAGGCGCTGTGGTATCAGCGCTTGATGTTCTTGTGCTCCATGATAAGAATCTATGTCAACTCAAAAAAGGATCCTTGTTGTTTTTGTAACAACACCTGCAATGCAATCACGATAAGGATGCACAAATTGTCAGCAAGCAAGTGCTAATGTCAAGGAGAAAGTTGCAAAACTCACAGAACATTGAAAAATAGTGAATCTCTTTGGTCAAAGATTGATGTTATTTTTAAATGATTTTTATTGCTTATTTATCAAAACAACTCATCCAAGAGGGAAAGAACACATAGTTACAACGATATGAACGAATCATATTTTTTTGATTAGTAGAACAAATCTTTTGGTGAAGGGTGATAGTGAAAACAAATTGCACACGCAACAGAAATAAGCAGTGACAGCAACATCAGATCAATCTTTTCTGGATTCATGATTACCTCGCTTGATCGATTGAAGAGTTGATCGCGATCAACAACAACTTGTTAATTATCTGGCGAACTAAGACATTTAACTTACCGCTGATAAAATATCTCTAACGCAAAAAGCCAGCAACAACTATATCGATTCTGTGAATCGAATGGTCGGGAGTACTAATACTTGAACGGAACCACGCTTGTAATTATGATATTCTCATCCACAGACAGAATAATCCGTACCAGAAGTACACATACGGGGATTTCTGTGACCCACTAACTTGACCTCGGTTTCCGATTACGTGACCCGACCCATATAATTAGCTAGCTTTTGCCATTGGTTGAGAAAATTATCCTAGCCGTATTATATATTATAGTAATATAGAAAGACGTTATGAATTTATCCACTTCTTCATAAATGCACATTATGATTCATTCTGCGGGAATGAACACGTGTGAAAAATGTGAATGTGACCCCCTGGGGGGGTGGGGGTTCTCACTATGTGGAGGTTAGTGGGGATGTGCCGCCAATTTGGGTCGGTTTTGGGGCATTTTGGTATACAAATGGTACGTTATTTCTTGAAGACAGGTATAGCAATGGGTCGGTTTTTTTGCCAATGACCTGGTATACCAATAGGTACGTATTTTTAACAGTGAGTATAGCAATGGATATTTGTTTTATGATGGGTATCCAATAGTCAAGGTCCCCTAGCCTGATGGCTGCGGACGCTGTTTACATGTTACTGATATTCAATAGTCTCGCCTTCAGGACTCTAGGGCGAGAAGCGTAGCGGAACCCCTGGAGTCTGGGACGCAGACTAGGTATCCAATATGATGCTCAATATTGGGTGTTTGCTCAAGTCCCCTGTGTCAATGGTGGCCAGCCATATCAGTCAATGTGGTTGCGTTGTTTCAAAGACAAGTTTTATGGCATGATATGCAAACAGAAAGGTCAGGTCCGTACATTCTCCTTCCACTGTTTCCTGCAATATCGTCTACCTCGTGGGCCGGACGTCCTGGGGCGCTCGTTGATAGCCTAACTAGTCACACATCGGTTTTTTTAGTGGCCACTATTTGATTAACTGCCTTGCCGTTACGAACCAGACTATCGTTGGGACTGACCACGGTATCAGCAAAGTTTTTTTAAATATTTTTTTGCAGTTGCGAAGCTTAATAAACGTACTTTTTCATTCTGAATCGTTAGTTTGGTATATGGATGGGTCCTAATTGTAGCTCCTCGAGGTGGTCTAGAAATGATTTGGGATCATTAATTTTGGTATATATATTGGTGACCCTTTTAAAAAATCATATATGAATGGGTCTTTTTTCAGAGGATTTGGTATGTAAATGGTTCCCTTTTCTCACTTCGGCTTGGTATAGATATGGTCTGGTTTTTGTTTCCCAAGGCGGCTCATATTATTTGGAAATCTAACTGCAAATTTTAAGGACTCCTATTGCGTGTAGTATGTTTATCAATTCTATAATCAATTTGGAACCTTTTTCATCTCCTAATGCCTTCTTGATGGTTGATTATTATACTCCTTGGCCTCGACTTTTCCATGATGTCTGCCGTATTAGATCCAAGACGGCACTTGGATTATTCACCAGATATTAGGTGGCTTGATTTTGAAATGGATATCAACCTATATACGAGCGTAACTGCACTTTCTGTCTTATCATCACCCGTTATAGTACCCACTTCTGCTGCCCCTTATCTGGATAAGATTGTGTTGCTTTATTGTGTAGTATGTGTAATTGATGGTTAATAATAAGAGCGGATTGTTGTCCGAATAAATGTTTATGCAGATCGCATTTCACTTGAAATATCAAGACAACTCGGACTCGGGGTCAGTTAAGGTAAAACCTGAATTCAAGTATTGGATCAAGAGCAACCAGTTCAAGCTGATGGACTTGGAATAAAATATGCTCTCGTTGCACCGTGCAAAATAAGTAAATAAGTTGAAAACAAAACCATATTTTTATAACTGCATCTGATCTCCCCGGATGATTCAGCTTTTGTTGCTTATAAGTTCCTATCGTCCACCCTCAGTGAACCCAACTCACATCAACATCAGGTTCTCTCTCTTAAACAGACTCCTGCTGTTCGTATTGTAGGTTGCTGTGTCAGAGTCTAATGTTGGAGTCCATATTTCCCAAGATTTGCATGGCTTCATCTGATCTCATACGTACACCTGGGGTTGTTCTTGGGATCCATTTGAAAAATGTGAAGATGTATTCTATCGCAACCCTTTTTGGGATTCTGTGTGGGGTACGTGTAGGTGTGGCTGGAGAGAAATGGACACTCAACGCCATACTGAAAAGGTGGACTGTAAGATCGGCCGTGTTCTTTCACTGCGGGCAGCAGCGACACTGGAGCATCCACATACCAAGACAATGAGCCTATTGAAAAGGATTGATTGCTCCTCACAGTAGACTAAATCACGCAATGTGGCAATTCTTAAAACGCGCTGAGTAATTCGGTATCGCGCATGAGAGGTCGCGCTATTACCGAATGGTAGCTCAATATAGGCGCGTTTCAACCTCCTCACTGAAGGTTGACTTTCTGATATTCAACACAGAGCCGGACATGAGAGATCAAAAATAGAAAACGACATCAGATCACCATTCATGATGCATGTGACACCAGATCACCATTCACGATGCGTGTGACATCAGATCATCATTCCAGTGGATATATGTACTTTGTCTAAATCACTATCGCCATCATAACTTCCTCGGCTTCTACATTTCCCGTATTTTATTTATATTTCCTGTGTGTGTATTACATTGAAAACATCAATTGACGTTCTGCAAAACGCATCAGTTCTAGTGGTAGCCGTGGGAGACGTCTTACCTTCGAGCGCGGCTATACTAGTGGCAATAGAACTGTCCATAGGAGTATTGTCACCTTCCTCCATACGCACGCACGCACGCACACACACACATTCAGTTAGGTTTATTGATACAAAGTTCCTTGTTCTTGCTTTTGGTAAAATCCCTGCTTAGTTTAAACCATAAAAGTTCTTGATGCTCATCTGAGTGTATACGTTCGAGCTACCAGAGGGAAAGCTATCACAGGGAGAGCTACCAGAGGGAGAGCTATCACAGGGAGTGCTACCACAGGGAGAGCTATCACAGGGAGAGCTACCACAGGGAGAGCTACCACAGGGAGAGCTATCACAGGGAGAGATACCACAGGAAGAGCTATCACAGTGAGAGCTACCACAGGGAGAGCTAACCTTGTTATCTTTACCAAGTAGCTTGTCATTAGCTGAGCTATACAAATCAGCGTTCAACTTTTTTTAGCACGCCTTGAAACACTGTCCAATAAGTCAGTGTACTGGTGCAATCAAAATACAGGGAGAGACAAAACTAATAATGGAGTTAAAAGTTTATATATTACAAAAACATCATAGAAAATGTTTGCCATTGAAAGGGTAGAAATGGTATGAATCAATAATAGTACATGCAGTAACAACAATAAATGCAAGTTGATCGCAACTAATCCCTTTAATCAGCCATTACTTCACTTAACTGTTTTCATACACAAATGGAGTTAACTATTCTGAATGTTAATAGTAGTATACAGATACACAAATCTTATCTAAATACATTTTGACCGTTCACTTCTTGAATGTCCAGCTGAAAGCATACATTGTTCTTGATTGACATCACGGAAAGCATTAGCAATTACATCCTCATTCTCAACTGGACAGGATCGCAGATAAATCATCAGGAACAAAAAAGTGGAGCAGATGCTTGGGTTGAAGATCCTTCAACTGTTTATAACAACATTGTGCATATTACAGCAATTGAGATGATCAGTCCTTCAGATTCAGTCGATTTTTGATAAACCTAGACACGAGAAGAGCAGGTCTTTCGTCCCATTGATGGAGTTCTTTGGCTGGTGTGGCCACCTGGTCTCCCTGGAGACGATCAAGTAATGTCACACACACGACTGCGCCTGCACACACATCAAGTAATGTCACACACACGACTGCGCCTGCACACACATTATATGTTCATGCTGTATGTTTTAAACACCTAATTAGTGTTAAAACTGAACTATGCTAGGGTGTTAGTTTTCCTCTGATTCAAAAGCTGGACAGTGTTATTTACAGTGGTCAGTTGTTATCTGCATCCTCATCCACTATAAGATATTAAGAAAGAGCATTAACATCTTCTGTATATAATCATATCATGCTGATATTTCAAACCTTTGAGGTTGGCACCATGGCACATCGCAGCGAAACAAAGAGATTCCATTTCAATATTCCGAATACCCTGATCAAAACAATGCTGCAGGAAGGCCATTTTGTCGTCATCATTGAAGTCACAGAAAGCCCCATCCAAACGAGCTTGACCTGCACCAAATACCAATGAAATTACAATGCTTTACTAAGAATATTTGTCTTACAAATTGGCTTAAGTCTTGTTATTTCCTCATCTCCAACCTTTAAGAAACGTCACTAGTAATATGGTCATTGTGAATAGAAGCTCAGATCATATATCCACACAGTACTATGTGATTAACAACAAATAAATCACAGCACCTTCATAGAAGTCCATGGTACACATAGTTTTGCCTTTGATGGTTAGGAAGTGGTCATCTCCGGAGGCAATTGAAAGCATTTCATTTGCTAGATCCTGGTCCAGCAAGGCCGGTCTTGTTGTCAGTTTCCCTAGCACAGCCTGACAATTAAACATTCAACAAAATGAATCATCATTATGTCATATTACTGCAGGGTTAAATGCATTTCCTGCCTATGTCATTGAGAAGAAATATGGATAATCCATTGTATTATAACAAATTGTAATTGGAATAAATGCATTTCATGAAAATGCCCTGTGATGTATGGACTGATAGAGATGGTGAGTTTTGGTTGTATGTGCGGTGTTTGGGAGAGCTTGGTCTCACCTGTTCCATAACGGGTCTGAAGAGACCATCGACCGGCTGATCCGTTATGACTACAGTACCTGGCTCCAGTCCTGAAAGCAAGCACACCACGTTTCTCAGTCAATTAAGCTATTTGATATTCGATATAATGACAAACGTGCTAAATTAAACATTCTTCGAAAAAATCTCTTTCATGCATGAACGTCGGATATGCCATTTATCAACAGCAGATTATCTGTGAACAGTGGTGAGCATTTGTTTTTTTAGATTTATTTTTCCATTAGAATTATTATAATATCGTATGAACAAATTCAATGTGGAAATTAATAACACAGTGCCAATGGCCATCTCCCATTGAAATATCATTGAAGTAGTATTACCAAGTCCTCCGGAGGTTCCCAGGCGAAAACAGCATACATTAGTCGCCTCGGCATAGTGCAGTAACTTGATGAGTTCGTGCATCATAACGGAGAAGGACGCTATGCCGATGCCGTGCTGCCACCGGGAATATCACGACAATTCACACAAATAGTTATCCATCTTCACAGAAAAGGATACCTGAACCAATCTGTGCACTTAAAATAAAAACAAAATAATTGTGGACTCTTGGTGATAAAAAAACCACTTCACTTACGCTGACGGCTAGAACCGGTCCCACTTTGAAGAGAGCATAACGGTCCGTAGCTGATGAGATGTTAGCTAACGCTTGTCCAGCGGGTAATGTGTAGTGCAGTTCTTTCATGATGAAGTTAGCGAAGTATTCCATTCTTCTCGGGCTGCCCCCAACACATACAAACTACAACAACTGATCTCAAACTTCTGATCTCAAAACATCTAACACACGCGTGTCAAGTGAATACTTCATGGCGGCTATGTAAACACAGTGTGTGTGTGTGTGGGGGGGGGGGTGGGTGTGTGTGTGTGGGGGGGGGTCCGTGTGTGTGTCTTTGTTGGTGTTTTTTTTGTGTGTGTGTGTGTGTGTGTGTGTGTGTGTGTGTGTGTGTGTGTGTGTGTGTGTGTGTGTGTGTGTGTGTGTGTGTGTGTGTGTGTGTGTGTGTGTGTGTGTGTGTACGACAGTGTTTTAGAGCATGGAGTTGCGATATCCCTCTCATAGGGTCCAATTCAGGAGACGGTAACATCATAGATGTTTGATATCTTGCTGTCAACATCGGAACTAGGTCTGGTTTTGCTCGGGAATCAGAAGTGTGACTCATCATTAGAGTCATTTCCACGGCAACAAATTCATATGCCTTCACAGTCAGGCCTTTATAGTTATTACAAGGGTTATCACCGCTGTCATTGTCATGGCAACTACATCCTATCGTAACAGCTAACCACCAGCCGTCTTCGCTCTTACAAACGGAGACCTGGTCCCATGATAAACAGAATCATGCTGACTAAAGAAAGCTGAGAACTCAAAATGTTTGCCAACCCATCTTAAGAAGATTAAATTTGGTACATATCGCTTTTAGTGTTCATTATTTACAACAGTTCTTGTCATATTGGATTTGTAATACAACACCGCGAAATATTTGAATGGTTATTATCCAAGTATAATGTATTTGTTCCGATAGACCCCCTTAATAACCAGACTGAAATCGTCGAGTTCAAGCGAGGGCAATGCGCTGGATTGGAATGTAAACCAATCCCTGGTAACTACACTGAACCCGGATCGAGATGCCATGGGGTTCACCAAACACTCTATTGATCTATATTTGTTTTGCCGTATAGAAAAGGATTCACCAGTTCTAGTTTCTGTCGACCATCACCTATTCATGTTGGCCGATAAGTGTCAAAAGTATAGAATGATGATTTAGTAGGAGCATCGATCAACAGACGGCGCTGCGGACGGCCGGGAACAGAAACGAGGCTTCCTCAATGAGCAATATTCAGAACACGAATTTCATCTGTAGCGATTAATTTTCGTGACATATGGTATTTATTGATATCAGATTAATTAAATCTATCGCACCCATCGGAAAGCGCCCGTACAATTCAACGTGGAGTTTAAAGGCTTGTTCTGTAGACGACTTCAATATGCGCAAGCTCAGCAATCAGTTTGTGTCATCTGTATCCGAGCTCCCATGAGATCACACTGGGCTCGCAAAGGCAGCCGTTGTCGCTTCAGTACGAATGGGGGGGGGGGGGGGGGAGGAAAGTGAGAAAAGGGAACCATTTACATACCAACTCCTCTGAAAAAAGACCCATTCATATACAATTTTTTTAAAAGGATCACCAATACATATACCCAAATCAATGATCCCAAACCATATCTAGACCTAGCTACCAACGAGCGCCCCAGGACGTCCGGCTCATGAGGTAGACGATATTGCAGGAAAGAAGGAGAAAGTACCGACCTGACCTTTCTGTTTGCTTATCATGCCATAAAACTTGTCTTTGAAACAACGCAACCACACTGACTGATAGGACTGGCCACCATAGACCCAGGGGACTTGAGTAAACACCCCATATTGAGCATCAAGTTGGATAACCATCACAAAACAAATATCCATTGCTATACTGGAGGTCAAAAATACGTACCTATGGATATACCTGGTCATTGCCAAAAAAACCAACCCATTGCTTTACCTGTCTTCAAGAAATAACGTACCATTTGTATACCAAAATGCCCAAAAACCGATCCAAATTGGCGGCAAATCCCCACTAACCTCCACATAGCGAGAACCAATCCCCCCCACCCCTGTAAATCCAACCCCTCAAGCCAAATTCGAACTCGCGCGTTAAGTAGAGGGTCAGGCGGAGATGATTTAGTAGCGAAGCGTAAGAGGACGCTCTAAATATGGGGACTATGTACATATGGGGTTACTATGTCAAGTACGTTTTACATATGACATAGAGTTGCACTCAGCTCAAATATGCCATTTAAAGAACGCCCACAATATCTCGTATCTGTACAACTTTTGAATAATCAGTCAAGTACATGCAATCCGACGCCAAAACAAGTGTCTCCATTCAGGTTGGTCGTGTATTTACTCGTCAATAACGGTCTTCAAAGTGGAGAATATCGAATTTCGACACCTACACAGAGACATATCTCATATTCATTTGAAAATGTGTGTGTGTGTGTGTGTGTGTGTGTGTGTGTGTGTGTGTGTGTGTGTGTGTGTGTGTGTGTGTGTGTGTGTGTGTGTGTGTGTGTGTGTGTGTGCCAATAATGACATTCAAGTATGGTGTACGTGTTTGTGTGTGTCAATCTTTTCCTCCAAACGGCAGCACCTAGACAATTGTAAATTGTTCTACACATTAAACTTTTGACCGTGCACCTGCTGCTGTGCATTAATGGTTGAAAGGCAGTGGCTTTCTAAGCCAAAATGACAGTACAAAACTTGACTGAATGTATCCCTGTAGAGCACAACCACCTAGCCTGTTAAACATTGGTCCACTTAGGCCCTATTCAAATTGGAATTTAACGCCATGCAGAAAACATCCGTCTACTATAAACGTAGTGGGGTCACAGCAGTGATAAGGGTGGGTTCACGGCGGGGATTAGTGTGGTGTCACGGAAGTGATAAGGGTGAGGTCTCAGCAGTGATAAGGGTTGGTTCACGGCAGGGATTAGGGTGGTGTCACAGCAGGGATTAGGGTGGGGTCACTGCAGTGATAAAGGTGGGGTCTCGGCAGGGATTAGAGTGAGGTCACGGCAGTGACAAAGGTGGGGTCACGGCAGGGATTAGAGTGAGGTCACGGCAGTGATAAGGGTGGTGTTACGGCAGTGATAAGGGTGGTGTCAAGGCAGTGATAAGGGTGGGGTCACGGGACGGATAATGGTGGGGTCACAACGGAGATTCATTCATAGCTACTATTCAGAATCGGCGATGCGTGCTGTCTATTATTTGCAAGCAAGCTGAAGAACATGAGCAAACAAGCATATTCTCACTAACTGTGATACCCACCTGGACATCGCCAAACATCTGCTTGAAGTCATGCTTCTTCGTGTTCAGTGCAAAGTGATAAAGAACGTCTTCCGACTGATTGGCCAAATTCGGGTTCTGAATCTTAACTCGACCATGGCTGAAACATACACTGTGTTATCGTCATCCTATTCATTCAGGATGTTGTGCGTTTTATGTGTCTCGCTGTCTGTGTGCAACAGAGGAATTTGAACTGTTCTGTTAGATAATTATAACAGTCGTAAAATTGTTGCAAAAAAAACCCCGGAAAACAAAAATAGATATTTGATAACAGAACATCCCAGACAAAACCTTTCAAGAAGAATCTTTATAAATTAATTCGGTACAATGACAAGATTTACATTCGGCCAAAAGACCAACATAGAGTGTATTTGCCATGAAAATGAAGCTTGGTTCGAAAGACCGAATAACATCCGCTTCAGTATATAAACATTAGACGAAATGGACATTGCGCGTCTGCGCTCACGATGTCCGGGAAAAAAATGCACAAGAACAGCATTCATGACCTTGACCCACACACAATAAATGTAGTTTTATCTATGCTTTCATGTTATTTGAAAACACCGAATCATCCTATGTTGATTTCTAAATATCTTAATACTAGTAAGTTTCAAAAAAGTATACGCTTAAATGGCAAAAATTATTTAAACGTACCTATGGTTACGGTTGTCTTGGGTTCCGATCGTTACGTTTTGGTCATTCATGGCACGTGTTTTCAAACTATGCTTTTGATATTTGAGGAACTTGAACAACACAAAATGTCTCTTTCAGATCTCGGGTTAGTTGATCAGTTAGGTATTGGAAGTCAAGATATGCACTGTGAGCAGGATATGTAGTGTTTACAGTAAGATAACGGCCAGCGGAAGTATTTGACATATATGGGGTAAAAGGTTAAAAGGCGTGGCTTGAGAGATACCCTCCAAATAAGGGACATGACCTTCTATGATAACGACGAGTCACCGGGACTAGTATTGAGAGTTAAATAAGGATATATATATATATATATATATATATATATATATATATATATATATATATAGATATATATATATATATATATATATATATATATATATATATATATATATATATATATATATATATATATATATATATATATATATATATATATATATATATATATATATATATATATATATATATCTATATATATATATATATATATATATATATATATATATATATATTTAGTTGATAGTGCTTGTCAGGGTTATTAAAGTGCCTATCGCACGGTTATAGGTACTTCGCTGAAATCAATTCATAATGTGATCAATAAACTCAAACCGGTCCAATAACCGTCGCATCTGATCAGTTAAGGCCAAAATTTTATAAAATGTCAGTTCAAATGAGCGCGCCCGACTAAACGTTGCGGCAGCCATTATCTAGCGCAACCATGCGTGTGACGTCAGGTAAGGGAGGCCGTTCTCTGAGACGCAATGAGTTCCCCGTTGTTTACATTGTCGGAGTTCGTCTCTCGTTTTTGGGATTTTGGATCGTTTTTAGCCAGCTTGTGACCGCCTGAACGGTGTTGTGTTGGGGGCTGCTCGCGTACCAGTCGGGACGGCGTGAGCTTGTTCAGGTTTCCTCGTGAGGACGATTTTAAAAAAACAATGGATTTGCGAGACAAATGGCCGGGCCCGGGCAAGTACTCGTTTGTGTGCTCGGTTCATTTCACTGAGCCTGAGGAATTTTTTGAGGAGGCAGCGAATCTCAGAGAAGAGCTTGGTTGGATACCACGATGTAAGCGGGTTTTGAAGGAAGCTGCTGTGCCTACTCTTTTTGCGAAGGCCTCTGCTGTCAACCAATCAAGAAAGGATGGTGAGGCAAGTGAACCCCTCCCACCCCAGCCCAAAAAAAGCAGACCTGCCTTTATCAAGAGAGAGAGAAGCAGAGTGTGAGACTCGAAGACTTTCTTGTTGCATTAGTATTGAAAAAAATAGTCCATTATCTTGTTAAGCCTTCCATAGTTTGGTCAACCACTTCACCCCACAGATGCTGGTCTTCTTCTGAGGGTATGGTTGCCAGGCAAGTACCATTCTTATGATATAATTTGTTGCTTTTTACAGTGCTCCTTCATGGTGATGTTTGTATATTCTGAATTAATTTTGCGAGCCATTAATTTGTTCACATGTAATGATATGCCATATATATGTAGGTCACGTATAATTGGTTCATTGTATCACAGATTGAGACTGGCTGCCCTCCATTACAATGAAAATGGGGGAGGAGAACAGACAACAACAGAAGCTGGTTATCCAGTCTTCAAGCTTAGATACCCGAAGTTTAACCAGGGGCATGTTGTCACTAAAGTAGCAACAAAGGCAACAGTTGGTGAATATTTTTACTGATATATAAAATGTAACCAACAACAAATTGAATAACCATAGGGATATAACGTAATAAGCGACAGTCTGGTGTGCAAGCTGTGACTTGATTCCTGTTATGTTTCAGAGTATGTCGAGTGCCTGATGGCTGAGTTCTTGCTAGTTTGCTATGAGCCAACCCTGCCAAAGACACAAGCACCACCTCCGATGTGTGCAGATACGATGAGACCAGAATCTTCGTGCTGTTGTCTGTAGGAGAAATATGCCACTTGCAAGGCCCAAAGGTTCAAACAGATTGGGCTGAAACCAGGATGCTGGGTTATGCCACCAATGGGAATGGGGCTGTTCTCTATTGAGGTCATGACTCAAGGAATTTCCACACAGCACACAGATTCTTCCACCTCTGCCATTGGTTGACAGTAGCCCCACAAACACCTGTAACATGATGTAATGATGGGAATATTAATGTATTTAATAAAGGATGATATTGTATAGCAAATATGTTTTAGCCTCTGCATTCATAGAAACTCTGATGTAACACTGACCACAATGATAATATAATACCATAATCTTCACCTCCTAAAGTCCAGTTATACATTCATTTATGGGCTAACTGACAATCCTATGAGAAAACAGCTGTGGTACTTGCTCTTCTATATATATTCTACCTCAGAATCAATCTACATCAACTTTTAAAAATATTGCAACCAGGCTTTGATAAGACCTACTTTAAATAAAAGAGGATCTCTATTTATTAACAGCAGTCCGAAATTAGTTTGCTTGCAATTCGTGTGGAGGAGCATTTACATTTACATGGTACATCTTTGTAAACATGAACCCTTGCAACCACTTGATTCGATAAAAACTTTGTGGTATATCATGTCTGCTGTCTGATATGGAAGAATTATTTGCTGCAAAGCTTTGTTGTATACTGTTAGGAAAAGAGGTTACATATTTTGTTGCTGAAATTTAAGGATTAATTTCCTAACACGCCAACACATATACGATGAACTGGTGCAGACATAGCTTACCAAGCATCGTTCTGTATCCTGGGCAGGATGACCCGCGTGAGACCAAGACGCAGGAGTTACATCGCCATTGTCTGTTTTCTCCTCATTCGCTCATTTCTGGTTCGAATCTGTAAGGCAAAACTTGCTCTGCCGAAGCAACAATAGTTTGCGAATGACCTGTGCCATACCATGTCTCTTCGTGTCGTCGCTCTCCTGAACAGCTTAAGTGATGAAATAACGAAATTTCCAGAAGCCATTTCTCGCTAATCGTAGTGCAGATTGCGCCTCGCAACAAAAACAATCCCGGACCTGATGTCACGCGGAGGCGATGAATTATTCATGAGCTCGTCGGCTCGATACGCCGAATTCATCTTTAAAGTCGAATTTCGATCAGAAAGCGCGCACTTAGACAATTGACACATATACAGAATAGGTACTTCTGGATTATATTTCCGTTATCTGGCGAAAAATGTCATGATTTTTCGTGCGATAGGCACTTAAACGCAAGTATACACTGGCATGTCGGGGGTTCATATGTCAACACACGTCTGTTTTCGTATTCCATGTATAGATTATTGTTGTGGCAGTGCACTCACTATTCAAAGTTGACATTACCCTTTAGTCGCAGACGGAATATTGGAATGATTGAAACCCGATGTGAGTTAATGGCCACGTCCACCTCGTTACTTCTTATCAGTAGTGTCCGCAAACAGCAATGTCGAGGTGCACTTGAGGGCGACTACAACCACTCTTCAACGTCAACCCCACACATCTGTGTCAAGCAGGAGTGCAGACAAATGTAGCCGTGGATTCGCGAAGGAGATTTCGGCGGTGGAACATGTACATATGCACTCTCCATGGCAGACTTTGACGCTATGCTGTTGCTCTGGGTTTATAGTGTAAAACTTGGCTTGTGCACGGAGTAATGGTACAAGGCTCACAAAGTGCATTTATGCTATATCGATTCCATCTGACAATGTTGTACCACTCTATATTTGGTAATGGACTAAGGTTGACTATGGCTAAATTTGTTTTTCTTACCGCTTGAGGCTTACCATATACTAGCTCCGGTGTAACGGTAACATGAATTTATACCGTTACGAAGAGTTCGTCAAACACAGTCGGCAAGTTCTCGTTTGGGTTGAAGGACTACTCTGCGTACCTAGAAAATAACATATATCAAGAGCCTTTACAAAAAATAGACTTTGCGCGCCAAAAAACTTACCACCACTCGACGCTATTCTTCAATAAATGGCATCGATAGTTCGTTTCCGAACAAATCGCGATACGATGTCTGCCATTTTGGAAACAATTAATTCTCGCGATTTCCCGCATTGCCTTAGCATCCCAAGTGGGGGGCACTTACCCTAACTCGGATAGGGGTGTGCCGCGGGACCTCGAAAACCTGTACCCGTTGTACTCGTTGAGAATGAGGAAAAAGTATACTCCATCGTACAAGGTATTATGCGAATGTCTAACCCGTCGTAAAAGTCGAGATGTTGAAAAAACCACCCCCTTCGTGCGGCACATGTATACTATATCTTTACACTTAAGTGCCCCCCCCTCGCGCAATGCATGTGGTCTTGAACTTGTAAACAAACATGTTGCTGTGTTTCTGACTTTTTACCGCTTCCCAAATTGATCGAACTATAAATAATTACCACGGATGAAATCACCAGCCGAAAAGGGATGAAATTGTCCGTAAAATCATTGCATTCTATAACTCCATCACTTGTGTATGTTTGGTGTTTGGTAGTTGTCTGAATCGATCTAAAAATAATTGAGTTGCGTTGTTTCGAGAAACGGTAAGACGTCTACGCAGACGTCTTGTAGGGCTAACCATATACATGATCACAGGCGCCCGGTTCCCGATGTCAAACTTCAGAGCGCCGACCCGCTTTCGAGCGCCGAACCACAATCTATATGTACCACTATCTGATTATGCTAAAGAATTTGACTTCTGATTGGTCGAAGGCCAGGCCCCAAAATTAACCATCAAATTTCACTACGTGTGCTTTTCTGCGACATAAATGTCAGACACATGTACTCGGCAATTTATTCGCGCACATGATTGCTTAAGTCTAATAAATATACGCAACGTTCTTAATGGACAATACAGTCAGGGCTGCCCTAAATCGGATCATGAACTGATTATGAATCCAACCGAACCTGTAATTCACAGTCTCATATGTTGTTATTTTCCTGGAGCTGAGCATCCTCTGGTCCGGAGAGAATGGTGTGTTGCACATGGCAGCGGCCGGGTCCGGCGCGCTATCCACCAACTTTCTCGTGATATGACATGTGTAAAGAAAGTGCGTTTAGCAAATACAGATTTGTTTATGCAAGGAGTTACATACAGGTATATGTTACTCGTTGGTTTACGTAAAACCGTATAAATGAATGGCGATTTCGGGGCTGCTGATGCATATATGTATGATAATTCCGGAAACGACAAAGACAGTAACCATGGTGATGCAGACAATGCATCTTATATAATTAAGTCATCAGCGGGATCAAGAAGTTTTTGCTACCAGACGGGTTTACGGTCAACAAATACCACATGATTTTAAAGTGGACGCTCAGAGGAGCTGCGCGCCTGCAGACAGATGGCGTGGTCAAATATTAAGTCGGACGGAGGCGCGAGTGAGCACTCATAGCGTTGCTGTAAGGTCTTTGCGCAAACATCGCGATAATCGGATTATTTGATAGAGCTAAGCTCGAGATTGTCTGATGATAACAAGTTATCTTTGCACAGGGATTATTTCATGACATCTTTCCAGACAATAAATGTCTTGCATTAGGAACATTGTCCAAAGCCTCGTCCGAATTAAACGTTGAACAACTATTGCATGTTTGGCAATCTGCGCGTTCCATCTGTCTTGTCACATTTAGGTCACAACAGAAGCAATACACTTGATCTGTGTATCTAATGTGATAAGGTGGCAGGCAGTAGAAGCTAATATCGTACATTAACCACAGTTATATCTCTAGTGTTGTGATTTCATTGTTTAGACAAACTGAGGGGGAGCAGACCCCCAAGTTGGTTCACACGTGGCTGTGTTTAGGTGCACAAAATGCAATAAACCATTCCTGTATGTGCGTGTACTGCCTACACAGTCAGCATAAATCCCTGCATAATCAGATCTCCCAATAACCACATGAGCCTCAGTTATAAGAAAATATATCTTTACTTCAAATATCAATGTACCACACATAACAAAGTATAAAAGATGATATGTACATGGCAATCAACAGACACGTAACGGTCTTCTTTGTTCCCAGACACCAGCATACAAATACACCCATCAAACCACTTGTAATCAACATACATTAACCAAACCTATCTTCACCCATATGACAAGAGCTCACTTCCCAATGCCAAGCTTCCGAGCCGCTATCTATATATACTACTATATATGTATATATATAGCGACTTGGAGCCTGGAAGCTTGGCATCGGGAACTGAGCACCTGTGCATATAGCTCCCACTTGAGACAGCACCAGCTTAACCTAATTGGTGAACACTGCCTTTACCAAGTGGAAATATTTACTCATTGTAGGAATAATATAATACCAAAAAAAACTTCAAACATATCTCAAGAAACAAAGTATCAGGGGATGAAAATCAAAAGGTATTACACAATTTAGCAAATCTACCCTGTCCCAAGTTAACTGTACTATCAGAGAAAGGCATTTTAAATATCAACATATTTAACTACTATTCTTTGGGATTGGCAACATACACCATGAGTTAAGCATGTCATGTTGAATCTTAACACGGTTATGAACATTCCAAGCCTAAAAACTTACATAAATGACTGAAGAATATGATCAAAATATATCCTACAATACATGTAGACAGTTTTTGCATATTTCCATATCAGACTACACAAACACATTAGATGAGACGCCACACACAGTAAAAGTTGCAACCCCCCCCCCACCAATAATCATTGCTGACATCAAATGTGCCCATGATTTAGACAGATAAATATCCTTAAAATAAGTCCACTTTATATACCACTACATATACCCTGACACTGACTGAATAACACTGGGCTGTCACTGGCCTACTGTAAAACGTTGGCCCCTATGTAATACCCCCACCTAACGACAAATAAGTAGAACTTGCATTGATAGTCACCGAACCTTAATACATCTGCTGCCAATATGGTAATGTCTGGAAAGCTTGCAACATGGGCACCGTATATTGCTATGTCTGTCGTATATATGAAATTTAAGTTTACAATTTCCTTTTTTGTTGTTCTATATGATAAACTATATTTCATATATGTCATGTCCAGATGGGTAGAATTAAGGAAGCACATGAAAGGCACATTATTTTGCTGCAAAGATCAAATCATATTTGTTCCGATTAAGTCACTCAACTGAAAACAACACATCACATGAAAACCAGACACAAACTCTCCTCAGTTGGCACCCAAATTAATATCATTATTAGCATATAATTACCATATCATTTTAATATCAAAATATGGTTTTTCAGACAATTTCTTATACAACCATAATGTAATTTCACCTGACCACGACTGAACATGAATAAATTTCACTCACCACATCAAATGGCAAACCATGATGCATCAACCCAGCAACAACTGCACCAATGCACCTGGATTCTCAATAAAATTGTATCTTCTGATAAAAGGTATTTGCTGCCAATGATTCTCTTAGATAGTGGAGTATATGTAAATCAGTACTTAAGTTGGTTTTTAGAAGCTTCATTTGACCTGGCTATATAAAATTACATGGAGGAGGTTGATTACGCTGTCACACACAGGGCAATACGTTATGACACAGCATCATGACGTTACCCAGTTATCCAAGCTTCACACGGTGGCATGCTCTACCACATATTGATGTAACAAGGGCCACTGATAATTCCACCCAACCTCCTCAGTTCCAGGCTTGTAATTCCAAGATAGGTCACAAAAAGGATCTGATAATAGATAACGCAGTGGGGAATACAATATGGTCATGGGCCAGAATCTTAAAACCCAACAATTGTGGCATCACTGTCCTAATAATTTGGACTCGATGAATATCGTTATGGGCTATAACATCAAAAACAATCATGACAATAAAAACATTACTATTAGTGACATCACTAACCATGCCACTGATTGTGACATCACTAACCATGCCACTGATTGTGACATCACTAACCATGCCACTGATTGCGACATCACTACTGATATGTGGTAAGTGAGATACTGCTAACTACAAACCAGAACCTCCATCAGATATCTGTTCACATAGCAGGATGTATACAAAAAACTTCAACTGCATACTGTCAAAATAAATCATCATCTATATATAGATTCCTCTGAACACAGCTTTGATGGAGTTCATGTGGTGACATTGTCTCCAATGAACAATGGAAATGACTGTCTTAGTGGTGGGGTCACTCTACAATCATTACAGCAGTCAGTAGTTTTGAAGGTAAGGCCACTTCAGAACTGTATCTTCAATTACAACTTGGATGACAGGTCATTCAAATTTCACTAAATAACAAGTTAGGGCAGGGCATCCACCGGTTAGGATGGCAGGGTCACTTTATTTTCAGCAGCCACCAGCAGTTATCTTGCAATAGGTTGGCTCAGACATATTCTCTTCTTCCGACCGTTTGCGTTT
This sequence comes from Urechis unicinctus, assembly GCA_034190875.2. Lineage (NCBI taxonomy): Eukaryota > Metazoa > Annelida > Polychaeta > Xenopneusta > Urechidae > Urechis > Urechis unicinctus. Next base: position 56,139,957 of record CM067357.1, read on the forward strand.
CTCTCCACGATCGCCGACCATAGGGGAACACGCCTCAACACGAGGCTCTGTGGGTGAGGTACTGTTACTGGCGGGGTCACTCTCATCACTTTCATCTAATTGCTCATCAGCTTCCAGATTATTGACAGTAAGTGCAGCAAGATGGCGGCACTCTTCCACTCCCTCCTCTGTGACATCTACCCCAGAGGAGGCTGACGTATCCCTCGATGATGCTGATGTGTTGCGACTGTCCATTGACTCATCTAACTCCTGACTCTCAAAACAGTGACCTTGACCTTGCACTTGGTCTGATGTGAAGTAACTATGTCGTAAAGAATCCTGAGCGTTTATCCTCATGTGGTGGTTGAATACAAGCATCCTCTGGACATAACACACAGTCAATAATGAGGGCCAGCTATACATTATGATAATGATAATGATAACAATGGGATGATATTGAGGGCCAGCTATACATTATGATAATGATAACAACGGGGTGATATTGAGGGCCAGTTATACATTATGATAATGATAACAACGGGGTGATATTGTTGATTATGATTATAACTTTAATGCTGACACTAACAGTGTTGATAATGAAAAAACAGCATACTTCTAATATATCTTTGGCTAGAGGTCCCATCTCAGGTACCAGCTTCTCCCAGGGTATCTTGGGTAATTGCAGGAAAGATCCCCAAGGTAGTGAGGCATTGATTGGCCATTCTGACTCAGGTGGCATGCCAATGATACTGACAAGAAACAAGACTAGATGATTAGCAGCTGCAGGTTTGCATTTGCAAAACAGAAAAATAATTGAAATTAAAGACTTTTTCATCAATGGCTAAGGGATAACAAAGGAACACTCACCTGAATATCTTATTGAGTTGGTCAATTTCTGAAGTTCCAGCAAACACAGGTCTGGAGGTAGAAAATGTGAAAGTCAGTATGAGGAGTAACCTCTCTCCCATATCTCATGGCAAATACAACTCAAAATACACGAGTCACTTACTAACAAGTGTCCAGTATAGATTGAAAAGAATCCTTCTGTGGTGGATATTATCAGGACCACGAAGGTCAACTACAGCTCATGAATTTACACACAACCACATCTCAAACGATGTCACGCCCCCATCTCGTAAAACAATGCCACACAAGACCAGTCCTGCCACCATATAGCGTCACCTGGTGGAGACTTGACCTCACCTGCGGGTGTGAAGCTCCACAAAGATGCAACCACAGCTCCACACGTCGACTGCCGTGCCGTAGACGTCCTGCAGGAGGACCTCTGGTGCTCGGTAGTACAGCGTCACCACCTGCAGGTCATGTGACTTACATCATAACATCAACTAACATCGGCAAACAGATCCCATCCCGAGTTTGGGCCATTCAGCAAGCATGCATTGAATATCCTGGTCCGCTGGTGCTGCAGTGAGAAAGTGTATCAATTATGTATCCATACACGTTTTTGTTTCTACAACATGGTCTCTCCATTAGTAAGCATCACCGTTTCCCAAGCCCCGAACCACAGACACATCAAGTTTACCTTAGCGACGTATCACATCAAGTGTTGTGTAATGAGCATTTGGGATTGGCAAGGTGAGGAGAAGTGGGGTGGGGCAGGGCAGGACGCTACAACCACCCTGGCCAGTGTTGGAAACTTCGACACTCACTTTGAAATTTCTAGCTAACCCTCTGCAGCGAAGGACATACTGCCAAGTGGTGAGTAGTACTAGTAACGGGTTGAGGATGGAAAGTAACCGGTCCTCATGATAGATTCGCAAGGCATTTGATGAGTACTTTACCTGGTCAAATGAACCAGTCAGGTCCATTCTTTATTATCAATCAATGATCAATGGGATTTTCACATCTGATGATTGATAATGAATTTGAAGACGATTCCCACCTCCAGGTATCCTTCATAACATTTACATTCATGCACTCACGGTACTGGTATCAATTTCAATTTGAAAAATCGTGCATATACGCTGCACCCCTCGACCTTTCTTAAACTGAAATTTTAGTCCAATATTCAGTAGTAAAGCATTGGCCACCAGTGCCGAGCTCATCCACAGAACAAGCATGTTAGATGCCATAGCATACCCTGCTGGCTATAAATAGATTCCAGCTAGTCTGTGATAAGTTGAAGAAATACCTGTATATACCTCTGTCACATGGTAAGGAGCAGTGGACAGCTGACCTGTCCTTGACCCTTTGCTCATGCAGTATTTCAAACACCTGGTATTTGTTTCGAAGTAAACATTAGCAAGAGCCATAAGATAGTCCCATTTTGTGTTTGGATTTCAACATTATACATTGGGAAGTGACCAGTGTTACGAGAGAAACATTGTTTAAAAGTAAGGGCGTAATTTGATCAACAACGCTCTTTCCATACCCTGTCGGTAACAGTAATATTGGGGTATAACGTCACTTTCAACGAGGTGATGTCACGACGGTGAGGGCTGAGGATGATTTTGATGGGAAACACACCCCGCTCGGACAAAGGTCCAGCAAGGTACAACTGAGCAACCGGGTGGGGTGCATCCACTTCGGAGATGGTACCGCCATTTAACGTGATCATCTGAGTCACGGGAAACAAGTCAGGTTTTCGCACCTTGGTATCGAACCCACAACCTGTGGGTCAGAGGTGATGCAGTTTACCACTACGCCACATGAACCGGCTCCATACCCAGTCAGAAAATCTGATACGACCTGGATATCATCATAAACATACAGAAATGGCAGAAGTGTCATTCAGACTAACTGCCTGTCATAAACATCTCATCTATAAAGAGCGCATCCATTTTTGTGTGTTTGAAATGCTCGCATCATCCTGTGGCGGAGTTAGAACTGAAGAACGTAAAAAGAGCCCAAAAAAATCCTGCATAAAATTACTGTATTGCATTATACTCACAACAGTCGTGAGGGTCATGTCGAAATGATAAACCCGAGCAAGGCCAAAGTCAGCTATCTTGATTTGGCCAGAGTTAGTGACCAAGATGTTCTGTGGTTTGAGGTCTCGATGTACGATGCGGTTGCAGTGAAGGAAATCCACACCACACATGATTTGATGCATCAAATCCTACAGAGCAACACATTGTACGTTCATATCCAAAGAACCCATGTCAATAGAATCAATCATTTATGCTAAGACGATGAAAAACAGAATCTATTTTTTGATTAACCTCAGGAGAAATTTAGGTGAACAAATCCCGAGAGATGAGACAACACCGACCCGAACTCTATCTGGACCGAGACCAGGAGGGGGCACTTTCTCCAAGTAGCGAGATAAGTCCTGTTCGACGTGCTCAAACACTAGCATCAGACGCATCTCTCTATGGCAACGGTTACCATGGCAAACATCAAGTAGCCTATGAAAACACCATTAATATCAGGTATCAGTTAAATGTCAATCAGACAACTTTTTTATATCACATTAAACCGATATTCATCAATCATATTTGATTGACACTAGTATTTTAGCATTTCTGAACAAATAATTAATATTTAACTCTGAAACCATACAGATAATAAAAAAAAGAAAATAACTAATTCAATGTTTTGTGGCTTTGTTGACTTTCATAATAATAACAGACAATTTGAACAGGTTTTTTCCCCACCTGACTATGTTCTGATGTTCAAGTTGGTTTTCCATTTGTTTGAGCATTGCAATTTCTCGCATAGTACTCATTGGCATTCCTTCCTCTGAGCTTGTCTGTATCCTTATTTCCTTCAAGGCCACAAACTCTCCTTCGTTGTTGATGTCACGTGCCTTGTATACCGTTCCATATGCACCACGACCAATCTCAGCCACGATCTCATAATGACGCTCTCCAAACTCTGGACGACTCATGGTGGTAGCGAGTGCACTGGGGCAGGGGGGATTAAACCATAATATCTGAAAAATAAGATTTTCAACAGGCTCATCATTTAAATGGCTTGTCCTTAGATCCTGTGAATAGCAGCTCATCTGCTGATTCTTTCAGATACAATAAACCAAAGAGTGCTTGAAACCGAGTTCAGTGGTACAACATGATTTGCTTTTACATAAATTCTAAATGGGTTTTACACTGAGGTCCAATATTAAAAATTATCCATGGTGATGATTACCACCTCATTTATTGGCACCTGCGAAAAAAAAAAAACTTTTTCTTTGACCCCTATCCTGACCTTGAGGATTACACAGATCTGTTGGACTACTAAGCTAAGACAAGGTGATACAGTAGAGAAAAAACCCAATTCAGTAATAGCACGTGCATTTGACCCACTTCCCAGGGTGAGCATCTTCAAAGGTCAACTAGGGCACCGCACGCAAATCTCACTTGTAGGCATATATGGTCAACTGTGCCGTTTTTCCAAACCCAAAACTCATAAGCACAATTGCCTGCACAAATTCCACAAAAGAAGGAATAATTCTTTGAATTTGTATATCAAATTGACCACTGCCTTTTTTACACAACAATCATTTGAAAACAAGTGTTCATCTCTTACCGCCACATTGTGATATGATGCAATCTTACCCGTTTACAGAGTCTGTAATTTAGTGATGTGCACAAGATAACATCTGCCTGACCTCTAGCCCTGGCAAATTGAGTTGTCAGACATTCTTACCCACAGAGCCATCTCACTGCCTGGGTGAGGACTGGCTCTGATGGATGTCATAGGTGAATTCTGAGCAGGTTCACTGATTATATAACTGAAATAGCAAAAGCGAAGTGGAACTCGTAGTACGCTGAAACAATCATCCAATCAGATAGCCAATGACATACCATATTGGAATAGCCACGCAAGTTACACCCTACCAGAGATGATTTTAAAAAACGAGATGAGGTCATGAACTTTGACAATGGGTTTCACTATTTCAAACCTACACTGTTATAGTCATGTAGCCTGGTGGGCAACATATAAGGCCATCTTGGCATGCGATACAACTGTGACAGAACTAGATGAATGGACCATAACTACCGGGTCACGGTGTCTTACTTAGCTGTTTATAAGCTAGCAAGGTACTGCGCCCCTGGAGGTTTTGGGATTTTGTCAACAACTGCAATATAATGAAAAATAATAAAATAATGAATAATTATATAGTGACTATGGTTTGGGTTCTTGGTTTGCAGTTGTGTTTGGTTCTGACTGAAGTGTTGCGACTTTTGTGCTGTAATGCACCACCACTGTATGGAAGTATATAAATGACTAAAACATGAGCTATATAATCACTGAATCAGATATAGTGTCAGTGAACACAAACCAGGTCAATCTGATGTTGAAAACTCGTACCAGTCGTACAAGGTGAAAATGGCAAAAGCATACCGAGAGGCCGAAAAAACATACCCCGCCGCACGGCACATGTATACTACCTCTCTTAAGTGCCCCCCGCCCCCGAAACCGCAGCCACATGGCAAGTGAAACTGAAACTGCATGTGATGTCATACTTAGAAGACTGTGGTTGGCGAGAACAAAAGTTGTGATTCTAAAAGTTCATGTGACAATTGCTAAATAATCACGAGGCAGCGGATGACCAAAATAATGATAATCAAAGTTTATTCATCCCAATTCTCGACATATATAGATACGCAAGCACACAACAATGATGTCGAATGATGAAAAGCTATGGACACTCGAAATAAAACACTCACCACATGAAGTATATGCCTCACACATGACAGTATATGTTTATATTACCGTCGTGAACAGATAACCTCCACATAACTTTTGAGCTCCTTGATACAATAAAATAATGACTTTAACCTTTTTCTCTTGTAAATCAAACCCCCTAACAAGAGGCAGAGTTTAAAAAAACCATTCTGTTCAAGATTGAGGCGATATCATGACCTCAACATTCCTCATGTGACTAACTCCCTCCCGACATTTTCACCCGTGGCAAGAGAGTCATGGAAGGGAGGCTCAAATTAATATGCAAACTTTTGATTGACCCGAACATGCCGAACCTGAAATTCTGTATCAGCGAACGATTCCCGAAAAGCATGTTTATAAAAACGAAGCATATCATTTGCCAAACGGTGAAAAATCATTGAACCAAAGATTCGCATACAAAGATGATTTTTTATCCGCCACATCTGTAGTATTACCTGGTCAATATTTATTTAAAAAACGTCGAAACATAACTTCGAAAACAAGTTCCAGAGAGTGCAGTGGAAAGGGATTCAGTTGGGCTCCACCAGTCAACCGCGAGGCTCGACTGTGATTGGTCAGTGAAACTTTAATAACATACGATCACATTATAGTATAATTCATGTAACCATTGCAATTGGATAACTGTGAAAAGTCAATAATAATTACAGCAAAGAATAATTAAAAGAATTACTCTTTTAAATAATATAATGAAGCTAAAACCATCATATATATTATGAATGAGTTACTTTCGTATATTTGGGATTAACCAATTTCAGTAGCGGACATCACGGAGCAGTCTCGCGTTATGACCAGTTGAATGGTCCTTGCTTATGTTCTTGGAGAAATTACTCATGCTTACGTTGTATACTAACGAATGACATTAAAGATGCCATCGATACACACACACACACACACACACACACACACACACACACACACCTCTCTCTCTATATATATATATGTATATATATATATATATATATATATATTCATGGGTAGATGAAGGATGCAAGTGCTTGGTAACATACGTGCTAAGTTTGGGTTCGAATGGAACATTCGGTTCAACCCTAGTAAATCGTATTTGATGACATTCACCCGAAAGTATATGCCCTTCTAACAGGTTTCAATGTAGTTTAATATCTTGGTATTGTACTTGACAGCAAATGCAAAGACATTCAGATCAGAAACACATATCATGACCTGCATTTTATTGTGAAAGTTTTCGCCATGCTCTCCACAAATAAAACTACATCGTATTGTGCAAATTGTTACTGTTCGCAATTGTGATGCAATCATTTTACAATGTTTTCCCTAAATTGTTGGATATTTCCCGTATTGCCAGCGCCAAACATATGTTCGTCTCCAATAGACTTGAGGCCACTGAGGCAATTAAGTCTTAGGGTAATACGTACAATACAAATTTAGCCTAAGATTATTACTTTCTCATGGCGTAGTGGTATACTGCGTCGCCTTTTGACCCACATGTAGTGGGTTCTGTTATATTCTGTCCTGTCATTCTCCTGATGCAGAGGATACACACGTTGATTGCTGCATCCTCTGCTCAGGAGAATGCTGTCCTGTATGACATATAACTCCATGAAGATCTCGTGTGTGTTTCACTTTGTTTTAATTATTTCACAACGGGAAGAGCATTTACAAGTATTACCGTAATACCACGTATTATTATTACATTCCCTTTCTTTTGAAATTCAGCAAGTTAAGCATGTTAACTGTAATCATGATACTTTCAATTCTAATATTCAGAATAATACGTTATAGAAACAAAACAAATCGCCTCTTCATTTTCAAAGTTATTCTGACTTCTGTTTCTTCTTAATACGAACACACGACATCCTTTAGGAATTATTGAAGCTCGTTGGTGGGGGTCACCGTCCTTCCGGGTCTCGCCAAGTAGCTGGTTCTGATCTCATGCAAACCATACGCGTTTACTCGGTCTCGGTGGAACCATATCTGAGAGTTTCCGTTTGTGGTTCTGATCTCACAGCTTCGATGAACGTTTGCTTATTCAACTTGTCCTGGCCTTCAAAGGTCGCCATCTTGATACATGATTTTAGTTCCCAATCGAAACGGTGGCAATTAATGTCCTGGCTGATTGGTTTATCGGCCCACTGCCTGCTCCTGTGTCTTCTTCCATGTTCCTAATCATCCCCTTGGACTGGGCACATTCCAGTATGTTTGTTAATTAACACACAACTTGCGTCCAAATCATCATCAGGGACTGGGCACATTCCAATAGGTTACTTAACTAACACACAACTTGCGTCCAAAACATCCCCTGGGACTGGGCACATTCCAATAGGTTAGTTAACTAACACACAACTTGCGTCCAAAACATCACCTGGGACTGGGCACATTCCAATATGTTAGTTAATTAACACACAACTTGCGTCCAAAACATCATCTGGGACTGGGCACATTCCAATATATTAGTTAATTAACACACAACTTGCGTCCAAAACATCCCCTGGGACTGGGCACATTCCAGTATGTTTGTTAATTAACACACAACTAGCGTCCAAATCATCATCTGGGACTGGGCACATTCCCATAGGTTAGTTAATTAACACACAACTTGCGTCCAAATCATCATCTGGGACTGGGCACATTCCAATAGGTTAGTTAATTAACACACAACTTGCGTCCAAATCATCATCTGGGACTGGGCACATTCCAATATGTTTGTTAATTAACACACAACTAGCGTCCAAATCATCATCTGGGACTGGGCACATTCCCATAGGTTAGTTAATTAACACACAACTTGCGTCCAAATCATCATCTGGGACTGGGCACATTCCAATAGGTTAGTTAATTAACACACAACTTGCGTCCAAATCATCATCTGGGACTGGGCACATTCCAATATGTTAGTTAACTAACACACAACTTGCGTCCAAAACATCATCTGGGACTGGGCACATTCCAATAGGTTAGTTAATTAACACACAACTAGCGTCCAAATCATCATCTGGGACTGGGCACATTCCAATAGGTTAGTTAATTAACACACAACTAGCGTCCAAATCATCATCTGGGACTGGGCACATTCCCATAGGTTAGCTAATTAACACACAACTAGCGTCCAAATCATCATCTGGGACTGGGCACATTCCCATAGGTTAGTTAATTAACACACAACTTGCGTCCAAAACATCATCTGAGACTGGGCACATTCCACCAGACGTAACCATCACAACAGACGCCTCGCTGCAGAGCTGGGGAGCGACAATAGGGGGCCAAGCAGGTACAGAGGAGGACAGTTACCATGTCAACGTTCTGGAGATGTTGGCTGTCAAAAAAGCATTGAAACAATGGTGCCCGCTCTTGTCGGGCTGAGCAATCAATCTCCAGTCGGACAACAAAACTGTGGTAGCATATCTCCTGAAGGAGGGGGTACAAAATCCCTTCAACTCTGCCTCCACACAATGGCTATATACCGACTGTGCAACAAGTGGGAAGTAACACTCAGACCGGCCTACCTCCCAGGAATAGCCAACTCAGCAGCAGATGCGGGGGAGGAAATGTCCGGGAATGACATCTATCTCCTACACTAGCCAAGAGGAATACGCCCTCAGTGGACCTGTTTGCCTCTAGCAGCGCTTGTCAGCTCCCCTCCTACTTCACGCTGGACAGGAGAGATCAAAACGTGCCTTTCTCTAGCCATGGGACCAGGGCCTTCTGGATGCTTTTCCCCCTCCCCAGCTCATTCCCCAGGGGCGAAACAAGAGCGACCGGGTCACCAAGTACTGCATGCCATTCAAGACAAAACTCCAGTTGACCACATTCGTGAATACATCCCAGGACGGATACAAGGAATTAGCCAAGCCAGTATAAACAGCTCATTTGAAGACAGCGACGCAGCACGCTGGCCGCTCATCTACGATCAAAATAAATACTGTTCTGTTCGATAACGCTTTTTATGTAATTCATATTCAGTTAAAACTATATAGATTTATCATTTGCGACAGAAGTCTCCAAACTCCTGTGCCTTGTAATGTGGTCCTCTGTTAGATACGATCTCCTGAGACATTCAGATGCCGGCTCCGGGGTCGATGAATAGGCGCTTGTAAATTTTTACTGTACTGTAAAGAGCTATGGTTGACAACTTCCTCATTATTGCATACTTTATTGTGCAGTCGGTCACAAGTATGAATAGTTATTTCTTTGAAAATGGAATAAGTCGGAGTCGCTATAAAGGTCCCAGGGCTGCTGGCTTCCCGCGGCATTTGACCAGCCGATACGATAGGCCAGGATTGGCTTTCTGTTCACACCCCTACCACTCGGGCGGGCGTCGACCCAGGCTAAACATGTCGTACTGAATAATTAAGAGGGGGGGGGGGGGGGGGGGGTGGGGGGTTCTGATTAACCAGCCGATACGATAGGCCAGGATTGGCTTTCTGGGTCACACCCCAACCACACGGGCGGGGGTCGACTCAGGCTGAACATGTCGTTAAGAGGGGGTTGGGGGTGAGGGTTTTAAAGTCGGATGAGCTAGAATAGATTATAACACTTGTCTGAGATATATTCTCGCATGGCAGATGGGATGATGATTCGGCATCCTTTCATAATTTCTATCGAGATCTCGTCCCGATAATCCTCAAATGGTCTTGTGCCGTGTTCAGCCTCATTGATGGTTTTGGGCCCTCTTGTCATCACTTGTGCTTTTAGAGCTGGTGTCACTTCATCATCCTGTGTCGCTTGCTGTAGCTCTACTAGCCTTTGTGGGGCAAAACTGATGAAATCCACACGGCCAGCTCCACGGCGTCCACTAATTTAACATATCTCTAAGTGGCGTGGCTTTCTCTGGCAGATTCGAAATGAACGGTGCTAAGAATTGGATAAAATCCAAGAACCTCTGCAGATCCGCTGCACATGTGGGCTCCACGCACTTAGTCTGGATTTGGACTGATTCATTTTTCGTTGTAGTCATTTCAGAAAAAGTTTACTTGGGTTTGGGTTGCATCATGGTCGAACTTATAGTCTTCCCAAAAACTGTTATGTCGTCTTTACCGACAACACATTGGCACTGCTCGTGGATCGTGTCCATTGTCGGCTTGAATATGTCCTGAGATAGTGACAGCCCAAATGGTAACCTTTTGATATCAGTACCTGTAAGTGTATCGGATACTGCCGTTGTGGATCAACTTAAGGCTCCGCATCCTATTTAGTCCTCGCCAAGGTCACCCAGGCGGTCAAACTGGTTGGGGTTTAGCTTTTTCAGGTGACAGTATGTCGCCTTGTCTTACGCCATAATACACACCGAGTCGGTCAGAGGTAGTTCTGCCCCATCTAACACACATCATTTGATTGGATTACCATACAACCTAAATTCTAACAATATATTCAGGCAAACCATACATCATGACTGACTCTATCAAAAGCTATACTTGCCTCCAGGAAGCAGACAAAGATACTACTATTCTGTACATAAATGCAGCGGTCAGTTCCAGTGGTTTGTATCGGGTCCGACATTCAATCTAGTAGGATTAACTCAACAATGTTACTGATTATACTGGCGGGAGCAATGAGTCTGTAATTATCTTTGAAACATATCTGGGAGTTTTTGTCCTTAATTTCAGCTACAAGTATAACATAGATCATGGAATCAGGGAGGATCTCATGTACAAACAGACTATACAAACAAATACTGAGGGTAGGTAACAACAGTTTTGAGGCATATTTTTAATGCTTAGCATAAATATCATCCATGCCACACGATTGATTAATATCCAAGCGTTTTATGGCATCTTCGATTTCTGCGGGCGAAACAAATATATCGTCATATTCAGCAGTCAGATCGTATGATCTATCAAAAGAGGATTTCCTTTTGAAATCAGTATAGTGCTTTCTCCATATATCAACAATAGCTGCCTCACCAATGGAATCATCTATTTGGGTTGGTAAAGGAATCCTCCTGCTGTTGACCATTTCCTTCCATAAGATTTCATTTCAAGGCATTTTCATTCGATTTGATAAAACGTATAGCATATTTTCATCTAGCTTTTGTTCTTTTATGCAACTCATACAATTGTCCATGTCTGGGCTTGCCAGCATCACGCCAAAAACTAATAGGAATCGCTTGATGCTTTATACAGGTCAGCGACGCGATCAGACCTTATTAAAGTGTCTGTTATTGCTACCAACATACAAGACCTGCTCACCTGCCAACATCAGACATGCAGCAGTGTTCTGATAATACGACCTCGTGATCTTTCCCCATATCACCCACGTGACCATGCGATAACCAACACTTATCATACATGCAGTTCAAGTCTATGCAGTTTAAAAATGCAGGAACTTTCAGCAATGATGGATACTCGGCTGTAAGTTCTCATATTCCCTGTCAGTCAACTGTATTTCTATATTTCTATATTTATGTAAAACTGTATTCCTATGTGCGTTTTATTATACCCTTCGATATGCTTTTTATTATATATTTTCTCAAATGAAGCCGTCAATTCCCCTTTTCAAATTCGGATACACATATATTCACTTGGGCTGGACCGTTATGAACCAACCATCATGCTCGCGTGCAGTAGTATTGTGCATATAATACTCATGCATTCGAGTTCGAGGGTAGGTATGTAATATTCTTATGACTTAGCATGCGAGCTGGATGGTAGGATCATAATGGTCTAGCTTGAGCGCCCGTGGTTGCCTCAAGGTGAGGTCGGTGAATGGGCGCAATCTAACCTTAGCAGCGTATAAGCATTCATCACAGATCTGCCATCACAAAACTAAAAATATCAGCTCATAAACTTCCATTCGAAACTGGCAGGTACTATGGAAATACCCCGGGATTCGTGTAAATGTAACTTATACAGCTTAAATGTTGTGGGTGACGAACTTCATCTCCTTACGCAATGTACCTTCACTCACAACTATTAGAGATGAGTTCCTCTTTAAACTGAAGAAAATTTCACCCCAGCTAAACAATTTAATTTCCAAAGAAACAGCCCTCTTCATCCTCGCATGTACAGACAAAAGCTTGTACAATGACAATGACGTTTATTGGCAATCACGCGCCCTCTAGGAGCATATACAATCTAGTTATTTACATGATTTTGATCGGAGAAAGTGCAACATACAATACAATAGGAATACAATAAGTGGGCAACTAATTCTACTGCGAAACACTTAAATACAAACAGTACACATTAAGATAAAGCACAGTAACAGTGTTAAATTTCTATGTGAGACCACTAACCGAGACATCTGCAACTGAGGGTTGTTGGCCATTTAGAGCCAGTTTTCTAATCTCGAGCGATTCCCTTATAAATTTGCCAATGTTTTTACATAGGAGTTTGTCCTCGTTACTCATCACCCAAATATATTTGTCATTGGGTGACAGGTATGAAAAATTGTTGTTGTTTTTGGTAATATCGTTGAACAATGAGGCTCTTTTATTTTGATATTTGGGGCATATGACAATGAAATGCGTTTCGTCTTCTGTAGCTTGCATTGCGCAACACTGACATATTCTATCATTTGGATTGGAGATGGTTCCCCTCATTGATTCTATATTTAATGGATGGGGGCTCAGGCGTAGTTGTGATACTGCAGTTCTGTGGTTGATATTGTTTATATTTAGTAAGTATTCCTCGAGTCCAAAGTGTTTGTAGGTTCTCAGTTTATTTCCCCCTTGTCTTCCAGATAGACTGTGAGTTTGTTGCGCCAGAATTTCTCATAGAGGGTTTTCATAGCACCTTCAGCTCTTTTCGTAAATATCTTTATTTTGTTCTCAGGCACGTTAATGTTGTTGTATTGTAGATGTATGTGCTCCAATATTGATGTTAATTTTCCAAACCATGACTTTTTCGTTTTAGGATGTTCATTTTGACTTTCTATTAGTGCTTCCTTGGCTAGGCTGCCTCCAGATTTTAATTTGAAAGAAAGAACTTTATTGAATTAGTTATGGCATGAAGACTAAGCTGTGGTGTTTGCCCAGTTATCCCCTGATTCCTATAATCGAGGTGTCTTTTTACGTGTAGTGTTCTCCTGTAGAATTTTAACTCTAACTGAGAAAGTTTATTATTATCCAGATTTTGTTCAAATGCATTTGGGGATCGTGACTGGGTCAGTCCAATATCTACTCCCCACACTTCAGAACCATACAGTAGTATGGGTTTTATGGTATGATCGAAGATATGCATCATGGTGCATATATTATAGTTATGACCCAGGAGTTTGTTTAGTTTGTATAGGGCCTTAATGCTTTTATGATAAAGGGTAACAACAGAGTCCCTCAGTTTACCATTAGTGGTGAAGTTTATACCAAGATAAGGGTAATTATCCACACACTCAAGTTGGTGGCCTCCATAAACAAAATTTCCCCTGAGATGTGTTTCTTTTTGGTTAAATATGATAATTTTTGTTTTGTTCAAATTGACTTCTAGTCTCCATGTCTCAGAATATGCCTTTACTGCATCAATGCAGTTCTGGAGCCCCTGTTGGCTAGTTGAGACAAGGATAACATCGTCTGCAAATAACAGGTTATTGAAATGTGCTGAACCTATCGTTACCTCATCTGTGTGGCCTTTGTTTTGAATCTTTTCAACTAAGTCGTTTATGTATATATTGAATAAACTTGGACTGAAATTATCTCCTTGCCGGACACCTATGTCCTAGGTGAAAAAAGCTTTTCATTGTTCACTTTGACACATAACATTGTTTTTGAGTACATGTCATTGATATATCTGTAAAAATAATTATTTATTCCCAGCATGGCTAATTTTAGAAGCAGCCCTGTGTGCCATACTCTATCAAATGCTTGCCGAAAATCGACAAAGCATGTATATAGTTTTTGGCCCTTTGATTTGGTATATTTATCAATTATAGTTTTCACGGTAAAAATATGATCAGAAGTGCTCGAGTTCTTTTTGAACCCTACTTGATGCTGTGAGATAATGTTGTTTTCTTCCAAGTAGTTTTGTAATCTCACGTTCATGATTGAGTTAAATAGTTTACCAAGAGCACTTGTTACAGTAATCCCTCTTTGGGGTTCAAAAATAGATCTTTTTTGTGAATATTACTAATATATCCCTTACACAACTGTTCTGTGTATATTCAAAGTGAGTACACTTTGTTGAAGAGTTTAACTATACATGGTAACATGGTCTTTTGTTATTTTTTTCAGCTTATTTATGGCTAGCAGTGTTTCTTTAGGGTCAATCCTGAAGTCAAGTTTGCTGAAGTTACGGGTTGAGAGGAGATTTGAGAGTTCATTGTTCAAATCGTTGCTTTCAATGTTTGGGTCTTTGTTGAGTTTTGTGAGATAGTCAAACCATGCCCCTGGTTTAATGTTATTAGCTTTGTTTTTGTTTTTCGGTATTGTTTTTCTCTAGTAATTGCCATAACTTTTTTGGGTTACTTTTTTGCAAAGAGTTGAGTTTATTAATTTGTTCGTTCATGTAATGTCTTTTTGAGTATTTCATTTCCTTTCGGTATCTTTTTAGAGATAAGAAATAACTCCTTCTATGTTCCCATGTTGCCGACCTACACATTAGCCTGACCATTGCTGCTGTTTCTCTCTTTAGTCTGGCCAATTGCGTAGTATTCCAAGGAGTCCTTTTGGGTTTTAAGTTTCAGAGATAGCTTTGCTGCATGCTCATATACGGTGATGAGTTTAGTCGAGGCCACGAGAAGGTCGTCTGGTGTTTTGCACACGTCTAGTGCACGTAGTGTTTCTTTAATATGGGTCTGTATTGGGGGAAGATCAAGTGCTGCCTTAAATGAGACCATTGAAATTTGGGTGGCGAGTCATGGAGTTGACCTGAGGACCCACTGGGTTGGGGCCTTTCAGCTACTAAATTGAAGGAGATCATACAGTGGTCAGTAATGTCCCCAATAAACTCATGAACTTTGAAGTAAGGTATTTTGCGCATGAGCGAATCACTGCATATTCCATAATCTACAGTGCTGCTACCATTTTTATTGGTAACTAGTATAGCAACCAAAGGTATCGCCCAGTTTCCTACCATTTAGTATTCGCAACTGAGCTACAATACAGATTTCAAGAAGGTGCTCCCCCCTTTTGTCTAGTGTTTTATCTAGGCTTGATCGTGAGGTTAGGTTTGTGTCTAAAGTATATTCATCTCCCACAGGCAAATGTTTTTCACAATCATTGCATATGAAATCATTGCTTGCTCCTATCCTGGCATTCAGGTCTCCCATCAACAGGATGTCACCAGTTTTTTTTATAGATGAATATGTCTGTCTCAATTTTGTCGAGAAGATTTTGTTCTTGTCTTTTACTGTAGGTAGATTCAGGGGGAGGTATGTATGCTACGCACATGTGGATGTCCTTAATCAAACCAAAGTATTGATTGTCTTGTGTTAACCATACATAGTCATTGCGAATAGAGGATTTGACTGTGATCCCACTGGATATATGTGGCTTCATCAATATAAGTATCCCTCCTGAGCCATGGGGTGCTTCAATGTGTTTTGGCCCAGGGAAACTTCGAATAATGTAATCATCAATATGGATGTAATCATTCATACCCTCAACTGCATGTGTCTCAGTTAGACCAACAATATCAAAATCAGAGATCTGCTCAGAGAATCCACACTAGAACATACATCTTTTCCCTTAGCAACCATTCCCTGAACGTTCCAACATCCGATTCTCAAATAAGTGTTCCTTTCATTTATATGGTCCATTTTAGGATAAAGTTTTACATTAATGAAATAGCAATGAAATACATGTTGTGAATCCAATAAAATACTCAACTTTTGTTTGTTTGTAATAATTGCCAAGTACACTGACATAGACGTAGTGGCATACAATTGTATTGTGTAGTTAACTGTTAACAACCTATGGAAGAGTTAATATCACAGACTTCAACTTAATAGACATCAACTTGATATTACAAAATCTGCAGTTTTAGACATCAACTTAAGTAAGAAGTAACCATAACATAACATAACACTAGGCCCGTTACTAACCTTAGTAATCCTGCGGGTTGTTGGCCAAGTTGCTCATTCGGTCGTCTTCATCGATCAAATCCGCTGTTTTATTGCTCTTTGGATGTCCCTACTGAGTTTTGCAATTCCTTTGGTGTTTATGTGTAGTAATGGTAGTTGTTGTCCATTACAGTATGAGGCTTTGTTGTAGGTCTCATTTGGTCTGGTGCCATAGTAGAAGTCGGGTGTGCTGACGAGTTTCACTTTGGTGCTTTGCATGTTTGAGCTAATTATGCTGTTCACTTCGTTCACCATTTGATTAAGCTTCAGACCTTCTATGGGTAGCAATTTGGAAA
The DNA here is from genome assembly GCA_034190875.2 of Urechis unicinctus. Lineage (NCBI taxonomy): Eukaryota > Metazoa > Annelida > Polychaeta > Xenopneusta > Urechidae > Urechis > Urechis unicinctus. The sequence continues at coordinate 56,156,849 of CM067357.1, forward strand.
TGACAACTTTGTTGTTTTTCTGGAGGATTTGCTGCACTGTTTTTGTAATGCTGTCAGCTACTTCCTTTGATGATTTGGTTCTGAGGTCATTTGTTCCTGTGTGCAAGACCACTATCTGGTCTTGTGGTAGCCGTGCACGACGTTAATTGGTATATATTTATATTACCGTCGTGCGCGGCTGGTCTTGTGGTTGATTCTTGCTGATGATCTCAGTTGCGTCCTTCAATGTGGGTGCCTGGGTAATGGTGAATGAACATTGTTTTGTCATTCGTAGTGGGTCAAATCCTTTTGTTTTTGAGTCACCCAAAATGAGCACTTTTGGGCAAGGTGTAGTGGGTGTTGCCGAGCGCGCAGGTTGGGTGTTGGGTGTGTACATTACTACTGCCTAATCATGTGTTTTAATCTGTTGAAAATTTATAAAGAATCAAGGTAACCAAGTTGCATGTAGGTAAAATAAATTGGTTCAATGATTATCGTTTATACAAACATTGTTACCGTTTATAAACTTTCAATGTATATTTATGCGCATAGATTGTATTTTGAATTTACGTGTTGCAACAGATCTCACTGACACTGCGCGATAAGCACCCGTCCAACACTGACTAAATACTGCAGCTAATATCATAATGTTAGTCATAATGTCTATTGTATGTCTCAACACTGATACCATTATAACTGGATCTCCCTAGGCTCATTATATTTCTATGTTTCCATTGTAGTTCTTTGTTGACCATGTAGTTCGTACATACATACATAATGCATATCGAGACCAATAACATTGTATTATTATTATAAGCTAAGTGCAACCTATCGCGGCATAATTTGATGTTTACATACTATGCGCATGCGTCTCTGCGTGTGTGAGTGTCCATCGATGGTCTCGGAATAGAAATAGGAAATAAAATCTGAGTGAATAAATCTGTTCTTATTCAGGAAAGATACGAAAATCTACATCACTTAAGAGAAACCATATTCACACTCTGTCAGTCTATGAACAAGGTTGGTTTATTCTTCTGCTGTTTTCCACTGAATGGTTAACTTAAGATTAATGGTGTTTAGTTTGGACGCAAATGTTAAAAATGCACTCATTGACCTTATGAACAGGACTTTAATTTATAGATTGTACAGGGCAAATAAGATCAGACATAGACCCGAGAGAGTCACCAGTAAAATGTTATGTATACTATGTGGGATTGTGTTGCTCACAACATGAGCCATATCTAGTAGCTATTTGGAACCAAGTGGAGTTTGCGCTCCCTCTTGAACATAGCCCTACAAGACGTCTGAGGTATAAATTCATGTTACCGTTACGACCGGAGCTATCTTGAACACAGCCTCATAGGTAGCTCCGGTCTAGGCAAAGAAACTCTGCCTCTGACAGCTCCGCACTGTTTACTGCTTTCGATCTCTCACATCCGAGCTGTAGATGGCATCAGATCATCAAAACACCAGGGGCGAGTTGCCTTGCCTAGCTCCGGTCGAACTGTAATATAAATATATACCGTGTCTACTCGGACTTCTTGTAGGGCTAGAACACAGGTAGTACTCGATCAACTGTTGGTGTGTTGGGCTAATATCTAGGGATGTCGATAAATTTTGGCAGAGGATATTTGTACGGCTGCCGTACGAATAAGACACAATCATTAAGGATATTCCGATACTCCTATGGGCGCCGTACGAATAAAGCTGAATGTACCTTAATAATCGTTTATTGTTAATTCTCATTTAAGGTTGATCCCTACATTTTGAGTCACTTAACATCACCTGTCCACTTCCTGGCCACAAAATCATATGCAGATTGTTTGATTACAGTTGGTGTATGTAGCCCAACAGACCAACAGTCTATCGGGTGCTACTGTGTTGTCGTTGTCAAGAAGGAGTGCAAACTCAACTTGGTTCATGAGAGCTAGTATATGACCTGGCTGACTAATTGTTAAAAAATCGTATTCTGAATTTCTTTTATCAATTCATTCAAATGCTATGGGTTGAAAGTTGTGTGATGCATTAATTATCATTTACTTATTCATAATCCCTTATTCTAGTACAGATATACACAAAATTATACATCCCACACCCCTATGGTAGGTATTACTTTTCAACCATGACAGATCTCTACAATTCAAAGTTCTGCCTCTGCAACTTTGATAATTGTTGTATGCACAGTGGATCACTAAGTTTACTGTCATCCCTTTTTCGCGAGCAGCAATGTTGAAATGAAATCGTAGCTTCCAGGTCTGTTGGCCTCTTGTTTAACCCTGTAGCTGTGCTGATGGACCACATGTTGATGGTTTAGAGAACAGATTTGCGGCGGTTTTATAAATGCTGAAAAAGCTAGTTTACCCATAGTAACAAGCTTCAAAAATGTCCAGCCATGTTTCTTATTGGTGTAAATCTTGACTGTTGAGTTGCCGGAAGTTGCTTTGCATGTTACGAAGAGGCATTGCATGATCAAATATGCGTAAAAATAATTGATGGCTCCTGTGACTGTACTTACTTTGCCCGGTAAATAGCGTATGTTAGGAGTACATGCCAGAGCAAGGATGTTTTTAGATCAATAAAAGAAGATTTACTGTGTAAAACCTTCACAAACTTGATAAAAATAGATCTCACCCATTCCTCTTCACATAATTGTATTACATACATGACTTGTTATTCCTTCTGCACCTTGCGTCAGTTCATTCTGTTTTTGATTAATCAATCCTCTTGATTAATCAATCCTCTTGTTTATTTCGTTGTATTCTCTTTTAAAAACCACTGTGTAAAGATACCTTGTAACAGCACTCCGCCCGCAGACTTCATCACCTTACCTTCACATAACCCCTTCTTATTAACTGTACTTTGTCTGCTAGAGTATGGCAAAGAGCAGCTCAGGGGCCCTCAGGTTTTACCCGTCAAAATGACACAGGATTGTTGGCTGTATAGTAATAGTCTTGACAAATTGAATGGCAATTTCTGTCATTTGCTTTGCTGCTTTGTTTGGATGTTTATTTATTTAGGTTAAACATGTTCCCTTGACAACCAATTATAGCTCCTTGTCAAACTAGCTGGCTTTTTTAATGCAAGGTTATTCCTTTTAAATTTTCCCTGAAATTGGGTATATGTAACCAATTTTTGTTTCAATTCCATTCACACTTTGACATTGATGATTTCCTTACATTATATGCGAAATAAGAAATACAGTTATCCACTATCGCTGGATTTTATAAACCGTGTTAACCTTTCGCCTGTGGGGACTCAAATGTGTTATTTGGTGCTATTGAGTTTGCTACCAGTTTTGTATAGTTGCCTAAATAACTCAATTGTAATAATTTCATGTGATTGGGAACATCAAATCATTAATAATTTACAGGGTTCGAAATTAACGGTGGTCCGATGGTCCCAGACCAATAAATTTGCGGTGGGACCCGTGCAAATTCCAGTAGCGCTGGTCCGACGGTAGTCTGCGTCCCAGACTCCAGGTGTTCCGCTACGCTTCTCGCCTGAGAGTCCTGAAGGCGAGACTATTGAATATCAGTAACATGTAAACAGCGCCCGCAGCCATCAGGCTAGGGGACCTTGACTAGTCCGACGGACTAAAAAAAAATTTTCGCGTTCGTCAATTACTGAATCCCTCATCAAGCATAATTCCCTATGTAAACTTCGATTGGAGCACCTTGTTTTATCAGTGACTTTTATTGCCAACGTTTTGAATCAAATTCTCACGAGCCCGTAGATCCCGTCACCGCAAACAGGAAATTCTTAAGTCGATTTACTGATTAAGTTCAGTGCAGTGCGAGTGGGAAAGAAGTGTAGAGGGGTTACTCATATGGAATTAACTGGTGTCACTAAATGTTAACTGTTTCTGTTTGGATTGAAAAGCTTATTTTGCGTGTGGATATACTATTTTACAGATGATATAATGGTTAGGCAAAACCAATGGGAAAGGTAGAATTTCCATGGTTCAAGTATAAATGTTGATAATGTGTCGAATATAAAGTGGCCCCTTTGATTCACCAGCAGGTCGTCTGCCGTGTGGTTTTTATGTTGCTGAAGCGCGTTTGAAGACGGAGACTCTATAGACAAAACTTTCATCATAGGTTTTGTGTACAGGATGTTAAGATTGAAAGATGGTATTGCACCTGCATCCATTTTACGACTATCAAGTCACAACGACTTATCCAATGCATTGGAGGTTATTATCTTAAAATATGTGGTATTTGTACAGGCCTATGTAGTTTGATAATTATTTTTTTTAGCCACAAGCAGCACTTAAATCAAGGAGTTATAACCTTTAGTTATGTAACTCCTTGCTTCAATCAATCAATTATGTATGAAATGACTTCCCCCAGTCATGTTTATTCCTAGCTGCTTCGATCAAATATATCAATGCTGTATTTATTTCTTACTCTTTCATACACATCGGATATTCATAGGAAGTTCTCTTATCGATTAATTTCTGCTTGTCAAGTTTCCCTGGCCGTTAGCTGCGGGCCCTGTTTACATGTTAATGATATTCAATACTCTCACCAACGAGAAGCGCAGCGGAACCCCTGTAGTCTGGGACGCAGACTAATATCTGCCGGTGGTAATTGAAAAAGCTATGCATGTCGTGGGTAACATAGTCTGCGTCCCAGACTCTAGGGGTTCCGCTACGCTTCTCGCCCTAGAGTCCTGAAGGCGAGACTATTGAACATCAGTAACATGTAAACAGCGCCCGCAGCCATCAGGCTAGGGGACCTTGACTATGGGTAACACGTTATGCGAGCGTTTAGTGTGACCCATAACAGAACTACTGAGAGACGACGCGCGGTGACTTTTTTTTTTGGCATGCACGACGCTTCCGACCACATTAAATGTGTTTCTACAGGTCAAAGTCTTACCTTGTGTGCGCTTATTAAGTGTGACGCACAACTGAACTTCTGAGAGACGACGCATGATGACCGTTTTAATATGCGCGACCCTGCGAGGTGTCGTCCGATATGAGATGATATTAATCTATTCAAAGTCGCGACCTAACAACGCAGCGAGAGAAAGCAATTATCTCACGAGATTATTCATTAATCCCATGATTTCCTGGGATTAATGCATATTCCAGAGAGATAAATGATTTATCTTGGGTGATAAATTAATTATCCCGTGAGATGAATCCCCCGTCATGAAATGAGTTAACAATGGCAGAGGTGTAGTGGTAGATTATTGAATTGTCTGCAGCAGGAAACCTGATCAACATGGCGACTGTCTAAAAGCATATTTGCCTCGGTCTGTATCCCGCCTAGTACATAATTTAGATGTCCAAAAATATACCAGAATACTGGCGGCTTGTTCTCTTTGACTGGTCCTGTTTGACTCTGTGTGTTTACGGCCTTACCTCTGGGGTGCGTTGGTAGGGGAGTATGTGGATATTGAAAGGAAAGGTAAGAGTAAGGTTTGACGGTTCACCAACACGAATGTGTAATATGTGCCTTCAACGATGGCTAAATACGAATAGATAGCAGTTACACCTGATTGAGGAACAGCGTTTCTGGACACATGGAGAAAAGAGGAAAATGCGGACGAAGTTGACTAATAACAAGGAGGTGGCAGGGATGAAAAAAAATAGTTCAAACGATTTTCCTGGGCTATATCACCACTGGCAGATTGATAGGACCTGGCCATTCCATTCTCAGGGTTCTCATCATTTGACCTTATGACACGAACCATTCTGATTCTATTCTTTATTTAGGTGAAATCTTTGCACAAGTGTTGTGTTGCAGATATGGCTCACTTATTCGGCGTATTGCTTCAACTGATTACAGGATCTACCAATCCCTGCAGTGGTCCCACCGTCATCCTCACCATGACCTAATGACCATGCCTCTATACTTCCCTTGACCTCACCCCCCCCCCCCCCCGTGACACGCCTTGACACCCTAATAGTGCATCGTTGTCGTAAAAACGACTGTAGCGACGTACCATAAAGTGACCGTTACCATAGGCGCTATCTGGTGTCGTGTACAGATTTCCATGATTCAAGGGATGTTTGTTGGTCTATAGCTCTGCTCTTCAGCAGAGCTTATCATAAACCTTTGGTCCGGCGTCCGTCTGTTCGAAAACATCGCTGTGATGTTTTCTTATTAAGTAAACTACCTTCCCCAAATTACACATAGACAGTGATAGACCCCTCTTAAGTTATTTGAGAAATACTCTTGTCTTGTGTAAACGCAACTTTTTATGGATTAACTTTTTATCCTTTAAAGGAAAGCTGGCTGGTCAAAATGGATCCATCTCTTGTTGGTGGCTCCTTGCATTTTACAATTAGCTGTTTGTGACCTTTAACCCCTGCGATTTTTGAGAAAATCATATCTTGTACTGTGTTTTCCCGATTGATTTAATGGCGTGTTTCCTTTTAAACCAGTGTAGCTTTTTGAAATTATTCATGGACACCCTTTGATATTTGTTGTTTCTTGCGAACTTAAATTCAGTCATGCATGACCTTTAACCTCTGAGTTATCGGATAAAAAATCTCTTGTAGAATGTAAACTCAGTGGGGAATAATACTGATGGCACGCCATTGGCTGTGCTGTTCATGTTCCGTCAGTCCGTCTGTCAATTCATAAACTTTCTATGTGCGTTATATTATCAAGCAATATAGCTGCTCCAAATAAGTCTTTGCCTACTAATAAAAATCAGCTCTACATGACCTCTGGCCCTGGAAATCTCATGAACAATTTATTCCCATAAAGTGTCATGATAAAATATTGTCATAACTTGTTTTAACCATGGTGTCAAAAGAAACAGAGCTTCAAAGTCGTTCGGCCTCTTGCTATCTTTCATGGACATCATTTCTTCGTTGAAGTAATACTTGATGGGGTTATGAGAGAGATGCCTTGATGCGATGAGTTAATTTCTGTGTTACAAAAACACTTAAGTGGCGATCAAAAGATCACTGTAGTTAATTATCATCGTTGTACGGATCTAGTGTTATCCCCTACAACAACAAGTGACACACCACTGCACGATTCCTGTAGTAACTGTGCCATTCCTGAGATTGATTTCCTTGTAGCTTCTGATGCTGCAAGATTTGCAGCATGTCAGTTATTTCAGGAGCTATGTAATCTGGGCCTGCTGTTGTCAGGTTTTGCCACCATGTTGTATGCTCTGTGTTGACGTTCGTCGGTCCTTTCTGATATATGGAGATTGTATATTGATTTTCGGACCCAATAATCAATTCAGTTGCTTAAGAATCTTAGTACTAGGTGGAAAATTTGGTGTTGGTGTTGGTGCATCAGTTTCAATTACATAGATTTTGTCCATATGATTACGAGAGGACTGGTATATTTACATCATGGTCTAGGCCGGGATTTTGTCAACCCATCTGGTCCAGGGGAAAAATGAGCCCGTTGTATGCTCCTGCATGTCATAAGAGGTGACAAGCTATTAGCAGTGGACGAGAGGCTGAAATGGCCTGGTCCTGTCAATCGTCTGGTAGTGACATCATTTTCCATCTTATTGTTCTTCCGTTATCCTAGAAGGCGGCTGCTCAGCCAGGTCAATCTTATCTCTTTAATTTGACTCTACTTTTGTAAGTCCCATGCAATACGTAAGTGTTGATGTGCCGTTGAACCCTATACTTACCCTTCCTTGCCTCGACCCTCTGGCGCTCGTTTCCCGATGCCAAGCTTCCGAGCGCCGAGCCGCTTCAGAGCGCCGAGCCGCTTCCGAGCGCCGAGCCGCTTTGTATATACTGTTATACATCAGGAAGTTATGAAACCAATGGGTCCTGTTGTCCCCCACTTCCCTCCTTCACACGCGGAATCTATGTCGCTGAAGCCATCATACAATAACACATTGATATGACTCGGAATGGCGAATTCTAGGCTTCTCCAGCGCGAGCAATGCCAATCCAATTAAGAAACGTATCCTTGCGTTGTTAAGTATCAGCCAATAATAACATTTAATATTGGCGCAGTCACGATCAACGCTTTCAACGCAAACCCAATTAAATACAGGAAGAAATGCTCTCGAGTCAAATACATGGCGAGACCGTGTGTCTTGTTAGAGACATTTACAGAGAGAAAAATGCACGTATACCAAGCACAGGCACCCAAGTCAATTCATTCGACGAGTGCGTTCGGCAGTGTTCGCTTTTGGTTCATACTATCACCATTCGAGTCGATCATTGGTTGTTGCATACAGAAAAATGCAAATTCTACCTCTGAAAGGTTTTTATCAGCACACATCTTCCACTTTGCTTGATATCATTAAACTAAAACGTATCATCTTAAAATCCTTTGCATGTATAATCCAGGAACATTGTTCGTGCGTTACGGTACATTGAATGAAAACTCAATAATTTGTGGGAAACCACAAATTTAATTTTCAAAACTTTCCGGTGCCATTCTACCGGTTGTCATTTGCCACAAGACAATCCCTCTTTGCGGCTGTAAGTGAAAATAGGACTGGGCAACATTATATATACACTGGTCTCCTGGTGTTATCTCTCTGTTATCTGCGGGGAGCGTCTGGTATTTCAGGCAAAGCGCCGTTATGCCCGAAACCTTATCATCTTGATTATTGTGCAAGGCAGCAGGCACCCAAGCCAATTCATTAAACGAGCGCATTAAACGAGCGCGTTCGTCTGATACAAGTATATTATATCATACCTGTCACAGTCGCTTGGGGAACGCGCTCGTTGAATGAATTGACTTGGGTGCCTGTTTTTGACTTGATCCCACTAATTCAAATTGTAATACATCGATTTAATTTGGAAGATTCCAGAATTTTACAATGCAAAATGATGAACCAAATTACCACTGTTTGTCACTCTATCATTTAGTCTCTGACAAGAAGGATTATAACAAGAATGCGATGAATGAAAACAATACGGTTTTTAAGCGGTTGTGATTGATATGAGCTTTGCAAGATGCTGATTGAAAGCTTCATGACATTTGAATTGACAGTAAGCAATAATGTACCCTCTTTACTGTGCCACCATATCCTTGCCATTATGGCAAGTTAATCATAATGTCGCCTCTTAATTCCACTGCTTCATTATGTATTAACAAAAGTGACTAACAATGCACGCAATATGACTTTTTGTTCCCCGCCATTTCAAGCCTAATTGAGATAATCTAATGAAACTAAACGGTTAAAGTGAAATCTAAGAAGAAAGACACTAGTTTTATTTGAATTCAAATATACATTTAGGGTTGAATATGTTAATTTACTCAACCAATTATTTGATTACGGCGCATTTAAATCAGATGAGAATTGGTATGAGAATTATATCATTCAGTAATGTTAGGATTTCAACCAACAGTGCAGATCATTCATGATCGAAGTTTTTCCACCTTGCAGTGTGTCCTTATATGCACAGGGATATAAATAGTTTTCTCTGACATTATGATAAATCATAAAACAAAGCACATATACAAATTCATAGCCACTGTGTTTGAGCACTAATATGGACTGTGGAGACTACTCGGGGGTACAGAACCCTACCCTGAACAATATGCTGGCCGCTCCTAGACATTCATTGTTCTGCATGCATATAGGGGCGCTCAAGTTGCATTGTCCAAATATCACAATCCTCCTTGTCGTTGCCATATCACCCGACCTCCTTACGCATCGGATTCTGCACCGGCTAGGGTTTGTTATGTTAGCGTAGGGCGTTATGTTAGCGTAGGGCGTTATGTTAGCGTAGCGTCAAACATGTCTACTGTGGAGAGAAGATATCACATCGTAGTTGAAAATGACTTTAAAGATGCTGTTCAGGCCCATATCGGGCACTCGGGGATCATTTCGTTAATACATTACTACGTTTAACGCAGACATAAATAATGGCATCTTTTAATTTATGCCGCAAAGTTTACTTGATTGAAAATCATGTTGATAAATTTTCAACATTATAATTTGACTGGAAATATCCACGATGTGCTGTGGAAATCTGTTTTATTTAGTTGTGTCGTTCCATCGATAACGGTGCCTCCCTAAAACCATGACCACACGAATGTTAACTGTAAATCGTTACGCGTTCTATAACTACCTCGCTATCGATGTGTATACTTCCGCTTGTATAACAAAATGTAGATTTCATCAAATCTTCACTTATTAAAGTTGTGGGCATCATTGCTCAAATAATTAGACCGACAAGCAGGAAGGGTACTTTCCGACAACAAAAATGGCGACAGCCGAAGCGAGGATCTATTTTCTGAGACCGCTGCCCCCCGTAGCGACTAAAAGTCTGGAAACCTTAATTTTTGGTTTCCAAGGTGCTGTTGCCAAGCAGCTACCTTGTTACAAATATGGGGCTGAACAGTCTCTTTAAAATCCAGATTTTTATTGATTTTTATGTCTTTGTTTGAAGTTCCGATTGGCAGGTGGGCGCTCATATTTGTTAGTAAACATTCAGCAGTAAAGTTTGGACAGGTGCTGGTGTGTTAAGTAGGAGATAAAATGGTTTTGAGAATGAATTAATGTTTACTAACGCTTTTTAAAGAATTCGTAAATCTGCCTTCGACTTGTCTTTAGGGGAGATAAGACAAGCAACCAACATCGCTATTTTTAGCGAGCTGTGTAGATTTCACCACTGCTTAAATCGCTCTTGGTTCTGGATCTTTGAAATGTCTTCCAGTCATGGTGTTAAAGATGCCATTAGTAGGTGCCAGGGTCGTTTTATTTATTTTGTGTGTGTCCTTTTTTGTCTTGTAGCTATGAAACGAAAGAAATGTATATTTTTCATATTGGGAACACCAAATGATCGAGACATTTAAAACAATTTTAAATTCTTTTGTGTTTCGTTGTGCAAGTCATTGCTTTGGCGGTAACCCTACAGGACGTCTTGTATATATGCAAACTACCGTCCGACCGGGGCTACGTTGGCGGCGCATTGACATTAGTCTGCCCTTTTCTCGTCTAAATTGACCGGGTGATTTTACCGGACCATTTTGTTTTTTCCTACGTGGGAATATGTGGATGAGAATCTAACCTCAAAGCCACGAAAAGGACAAGGCGTACGGCGCTTTGAATTACTCAGTATTTCGTCTGTCAATTATAAATATCACGATGATACAGGTCCCCATTCAGAACACTATTTGCTGAATAAATATTACATTGTTCACGATGGTGTAGTAAGAGAATGAGTATGGCTTATTGTGGCAGTGCTCGTGTTGTTGTTGATTCAACATTTAACGCTGTTCGGCTTCTTTTGGCCATGTACAGCGAAGCAGTGCTCGTAAAGAAAGTTACCCTATTTTTTATGTGGATCGTTTCCCGCCCTTACCATACCGAGGCTGGCTTCTGGGTGAGAAGCAGGCAGACGAATGGTTGTTTGCGATCCAGGGACAGTCTTTGTGGCGGGTACAGTAAGTTGTCATATTTCCACCAGGCACCTGGCTAAAACTACAGACACTCGAAGTCAATAACCCCCGAGCGACAGTGACATGTGTATGAAATATATATATATATATATATATATATATATATATATATATATATATATATATATATATATATATATATATATATATATATAAATTTATTTATTTATTTATTTATTTATTTATTGAGCGCCTGTGCCTAAAACCAGTCCGCGTGCGAGTGCCGTCCAGACGAATTGAATCACTCGTACATTCGTGTCTCGCTTGCTAATTCATGTTTACCAACTCGTTTCCACGCATGTCATCGGCTTCGTTTCCACGCATGTCATCGGCTTGTGGTTTGGGGCGAGGGACATAAAGTACCATATTTATTCAACTCATAATTTGGAGTGAAAGAGGCCTTTGTGCGTAGCATATTAATGGCTAGTGTGTATTGTGGAGCAATAAAACAAGGAGAAACACATGGACATCGTGTCAGGTCCATGCATTTGAAGCATACTCTGAATGGTCTATATTTAGCCAGTCAAGCCTTTGAATTAATCCGTCAGCAGGTTTTACGCGTGGCTACCCTTGGATGCCCGTATCCAGCTAATTCCCTGGATAACGGAAGCTTGTGTTTGCTCAAGCGGGTAATACGAACGTAAAGTTGGCAGACCACACTTCTAAATACCTGCCATTTAAAGTAAAACTATTGTCATTTAGACGATCTTCATGTCTTAAAATGATTCATTGTTCGTGCTTCAGCCCCCGAACTTTTACAAAAATAATTTATTGAATAGCGACCTTAACAAGTAACTACGTATACGCTGCTCTGCCGTTTTCAGGTGTTATTGCTCAAACTCCGCCTGTTTTCAGCTGCGGATATCTTATTGCATCTACCGTGTGCCATGATTGGGAAAAAATCACGTCCCGTCAAAAATACGAAAACTTTACAAATGCTATAAACATTTTCGGGGTCACCGATTGGGATATCGTTACTAATCGTCACAGGGAATCAGTCAATCATTTGGTTGTTGTTGATGAAATGCACCTTTTAATCGGGTACTTTTAGACAAAGAGAGATCCCCTGCGATCACCGAAAGGAATGATTGAAGTCAGTCATTGCATGGTCGCGTGGATGGGTGGGGGTGGGGAGAAGCACGAACTCTTTCTTAACCTCTGATTGGCTGAGTTATCGGTTGTGAGGGATATGCCGGTGGCGGTGAGCTGTACCCCACCCCAGTAGCCCGCAGCCTTGATTTATGGATTACCACCAACACCAGTGGTGAGTAGTATCATTTGCTTTTGAAAGCGCGCTGCTTTGCGGACTCATTCTCACGTTCATTACTACTATAGACATTTATCGCGTGGCCCGGTGTGAGGTGTGTCCTGTGTGAGATGTGTCCTGTGTGAGAGTTGTGTGTCCCGTGTGAGAGCTGTTTTCTATGTGAGAGCTGTGTCCTGTGTGAGAGCTGTGTGTCCCGTGTGAGGTGTGCCCTGTGTGAGAGTTGTGTCCCATCTGAGAGCTGTGTCCTGTTTGAGAACTGTGTCCCGTGTTAGAGCTGTGTGTCCCGTGTTAGAGCTGTGTGTCCCGTGTGAGAGCTGTGTGTCCTGTGTGAGAGCTGTGTGTCCCGTGTTAGAGCTGTGTGTCCCGTGTTAGAGCTGTGTTTGATTGGTAATCGATTCGAAGCTGGATTAAACAACGGCTAACTTCGTAAGCGGAACTGGCCACACTTCGATGATTGTCGTAATAAGCAGTCCAGTCTGGACTCAGCGGAGCAGGTTCATCGATTGTGTCTCGTTTGTACGACTGCGGTTTTTTTCTCTCTGTTAAATCTAAGACTTAACCTTTAACCTCAGCACAGGATGTCATGTTGAAATATAACAGTCATGACTTTGTTAATACTGCGGTCTCCTCGGTGGACTGTGTAACGTATGTCAGTACGCACACCCACAATCCATTACAGAGACTAGAATTGTAAGATATTATTTTCATTTGACAAGATTGAATGTCATAATTCTTGTCAGGGACTCACTTTGCAGTGCGCCTAAGTTAACTCCATCGCATGTAGTCTACAGGTTTTTAGCATTTGTGCACCGTACGAGTTTCTGTTTGTTTATTCACTTGTGCTGCCGACCCCATTCATATAATTATTAGACCATAACATACCACGTGGTGGCACGTTAATAAATGACCTGTTTACACCCTAAGTATCCATTGAAATTGTGTTACCAAACGATCTCGATATCAGCTTACATTTCTGTAACCTACAATATCCAAATATGGGCAAATATCCAACCTTAATTGTGACACCTGCAACCAGCACTTTCTTGGTTTCAAATCGCGGTTTCAGATTGCTGATATCTCCGCTGGATGGAATCCACCTAGTGCCGCTAGCTCCACCTGGTGCCGCTAACTCCACCTAGTGCCGCTAACTCCACCTGGTGCCGCTAGCTCCACCTGGTGCTGCTAACTCCACCTGGTGCCACTAGCTCCCCTTAGTGCCGCTAGCTCCACCTGGTGCCGCTAGCTCCACCTGGTGCCGCTTGCTCCCCTAAGTGCCGCTAGCTCCACCTGGTACCGCTTGCTCCACCTGGTGCTGCTTGCTCCACCTGGTGCCGCTAACTCCACCTGGTGCCGCTAGTTCCATCTGGTGCCGCTAGCTCCACCTGGTGCCGCTAACTCCACCAGGTCCCGCTAGCTCCGCTTGGTGCCGCTAGCTCCACCTGGTGCCGCTAGCTCCACCTGGTGCCGCTAGCTCCGCCTGGCTATATCTCTCTACCCCATTAATGCAAACGATCTTCTCCCGCACGTTATTCGCGAATCAATTAATCAATCTATTATTTAAGGTTGTACCGTTTTGGCCACACAAAAATTCGCTCATGGTCTGTTAAACAAACACACGTGCTACTTGCGGCTCTCACGTTGTTGATCGAATATGATACAGCGAGTTGACGGGCCACTAATTAAGAACGTTTTGGCTGTGTCGGTCGCGAGAACTCATACTGTTTGCAGTGCTTTTCTAACGTGGCGTGTCGGGACAATCATGCTTACCCTCTCCTCTGCAGCCGAGATGCCCAGCGCTACAGGTCGCGTGGAGACGCGTCATAACATTGCTTACTTATCTAGCGTTGCCCGTCGCATCGCGTGCTAACAACGATGCCAATTTGCCAAATGTTGGTCACTAACATTGATCGCTAACGTGGATAGATTTGTAAGAGGGATAGAACGAGAATAGGTAGGTATACGTGGGAGCGATGTGATAGGACTACGTGACTGAACTGTACGTCATGTTGCGTCAGGTACGTGTAATCTGACGTCAGTCCGCAGTGTGTCATACTCACTGCGTTCGCCTCATATTGTTACTGGAGTTTGGACTGATTGGTAAACATGGAGTCTGACTAATTGTGACTGTAGCCATGTCTTCGGTCGTTTACGTCAGCGTTTGAAGCCTCACATCCTGCTTTGTGTGTGTGTGTGGTGTAGCTTGGCCTGGTCTGCCGGTGAGTTGCCTGAGAGATGAAGGACGCCACGTGATGGAGGTGCGATGTTCTCTCCCGACCCTGTCCGGTCGTCTGCTTCTCTTGACCCTCCTTATCATCACCACCAGCCATGCCGTCACTGATAAGCCTGGTGAGTAAACTTCATCTCGTTAACAGGTGTAACGTCGACAACTTACAGCCTTACTCCATCATTACTCGGTGTTTTACGATCTACCTCCCATGGCTGCTCGCCTCGCGGCTTGTATGGCGTTGGAGATTAGTGTTGGCGCCGTGTGATTATACAGACTGTAGGAGTTAGATTCGTCTTGTGGAAGATGATTGATTGAGTGGAGAAATGTTGAGGTTACAGGAATGGATCTGAACACCTGGTGGTGAGTTGTAGCGTTGTACTGGCAGTTGGCTTCATGCCAAAAGCCAACACTGCCGTATTTACACTTTGATGACAACAGCAGGTTTTGTAAATAACCCAACAGTCGATTGAGTGCTACCTTGTTGTCGTTGTCAAGAGGCAGCGCAAGCTCCACTTGCTTCAAAAGAGCTAGTCGTAAAAGCTTGTCAGTGCGGCTGTTTTTTCTGGGGTGCTTTGAAGTTAAGAAGGTGCCCCCTTGTCGTTTGAATGTTTATGAGAAGCTGATTTCCTTATGAATCGCCTATCAATGTTTAAATTGCCCTTGATGTCAAATCGCATTCTGTCCCGCTCGGTCCTTTCTGGTGTTCCACGTAAGTAGAGTTATGCCCCTAGTCATCTGCGGGTTAAAGTCGTCATGTAGGACGTTTCCGTCCAGATGCTAACGAGATCGAAGAATTGGGATACATCGGCATTCAAGTTCAACCACTGGATACATGGTGTGTGTTATCTGTTATCGATTAGTGTTGCTATATTTAATCAACCATGATAAGCAGTCTCTATTGTTTGCCGGTCATTTCCCTGCCACGTGATGCACATTAGTGTTAGTTAGTGCCAGCCGCAATATGTGACGACTTGGAACAGCTTGCCTCTCTCGAGAGCAGCTATAAGTCTAGCCAGCTTCTCTTTAGGGGATACATAGCGTTGTCTGTAACTGCAGTTCCGATAAGCTGTATCGTGTTGAGCATCACGTGTTTCTCCGTCTGCTTCAATGTGAACCTCTCCCGCTGCTATGTGGACCGCGCGTCTACTTCAAACTGAGAGCGTTCGTTCGTTCATCATTAGAAACCGCAGCTTTTAAAAAACTTGGCTTCTGACGATCACAGGATGGGAAGATACGAGCAAGAGGCGGTCGTCATAAGATGGAAGGGGTTGGGGCTAGCGAGCCTCGTTTGCTAGTCCCGACCCCCAGCTGAGATAAGCTTGACAGTGGCGACATGGAATGATGGTGGATATTAAACACAGTGCTTTTAATACACATCTGTCTGTTATGAACACGTGTCTTTAACACAAACAACTGTTTGACACGGGTGTCTTTAAAACACAGGTATTATTACTGTTGAACACAAGTGTCTTCAATGCACATCTATCTGTCAAACACAAGTGTCTTCAATACACTTCTTTCTGTTAGAAACTATGTCTTTAATACACAGGTAACTGTTTAACACAAGTGTCTTTAGTACACATCTATCTGTTAAACAAGTGTATTTAATACACATCTATCTGTTAAACAAGTGTATTTAATACACATCTATCTGTGAAACAAGTGTATTTAATACACATCTATCTGTGAAACAAGTGTATTTAATACACATCTATCTGTGAAACAAGTGTATTTAATACACATCTATCTGTTAAACAAGTGTATTTAATACATCTATTTGTGAAACAAGTGTATTTAATACACATCTATCTGTGAAACAAGTGTATTTAATACACATCTATCTTTGAAACAAGTGTATTTAATACACATCTATCTTTGAAACATGTGTATTTAATACACATCTTTCTGTGAAACAATTGTATTTAATACACATCTATCTGTGAAACAAGTGTATTTATGTACACATCTATCTGTGGAACAAGTGTATTTAATACACATTTATCTGTGAAACAAGTGTATTTAATACACATCTATCTGTGAAACAAGTGCATTTAATACACATCTTTCTGTGAAACAAGTGTCTTTAATAAATACCTTACTGTGACACATTAGTGTCTTCAATACACATATATCTGTTAAACACAGGTGTCTCTTCCATGCAGGTATCTGTTAAATTGGGCATCAGTTATATCCAGTCAACTGTTAAACTCAGGTGTCTGTCATACCCATGCATACTCGGGTGTCCATTATAAATAGGCGTCTGTTATCCTCGGGCATCTATTGTTACTTTCGGTTGGTTCTTCTGTGTTGGGTATAAAACACCCATTGATGGCCAGTAGACACCCATTGATTGGCCAGAAGACACCCTTTGATGGGCCAGTAGACATCTGTTGATTGGCCAGTAGACATCTGTTGATTGGCCAGAAGACACCCTTTGATGGGCCAGTAGACATCTGTTGATTGGCCAGTAGACATCTGTTGATTGGCCAGTAGACACCTGTTGATTGGCCAGTAGAAACCTGTTGATTAGCCAGTAGACACCCATTGATTGGCCAGTAGACACCTGTTGATTGGCCAGTAGACACCTGTAGATTGGCAAGTGTGTACCCCATCCAGCATCACGCCCCACTCACTTAGACTATTAAAGTTATAACAGTTTGTGTCAATATGAATTTACTAAGATTATTGACACCTACGCCTCCTGCAGTAAGAAATGAAGGTTTACTTTTGTGCTCCAGATTGCAGCACTTATTTTCCTTTCACCCATCTCACTTATCTTTTCAGGTATTAACCTGCTGTTTGGAATGACATTACTTTGTTTGATATATTGATATACACTGTATGAATTCATCATTGCACTGGAAGCATTATTTTCCTTACTCACCGGTCATGATTGTAACAAGTCACAACTTACAGCCACCTGTCACTTACTTTTAACCAACCAGGTATTAACCTGCTGTCTGGCATGTGTGTTACCCTCATAGCCATGGAAGCATTGGAATGGGTGTTGAAGCCAAATGATACACTGACCGTCAACTGTACCCTGCCAGAAGACTGGCCGTACACAGCTGGTGATATTGTCTTCAAATTCAGCAAAGCACTTTCCACCAATAACAGCTTCATTCAAGCTATCTCCAACAAAACTGCTCAACTTATCTACCCTAACCTACCTGCCATCAAGACTAGGCCCTACCTGTATTGCTATGTGGAGGAAGAGCTTGATAAATTTGCTTCTGAAATAGTATATGTCTTAGGTAAGTATATCTGCAAGAAATGTCGGATTTTTTTTGTGTTGAATTAATGGATGATACATTGAAGACTCTTTTGAAGAGTCCATTCATAGAATAGCTCATGGATTGATTGTGAATGTGGTGATTATGAATGTGGATACCAGCACAGCCATTGCCATCGGTGCTGGAGTGCCGTGTGAGTCATTGGGAGAAGCTGAATTGTTCGTGGACTCCTTCGTACGATGAGCAGAAACAGCATCATGGACATGAAGACGAATTCCAGCATCAGCTTACATTAAAGCTCTACAGGTGAGTTGTGTTATCTAGCCTCCAGGGCTAACAATGACAAATGCTAATGTACTGATAGGACGCTATCATAGTGAATCATATTGCAAATGTAGTCTTATTGGCAATACATTTTTGTCGATGAATAATCATTGATATCTATTAAGACTTTTCTGTATGAAATAGTGGCCATGAAAAGGTGTTATTAGCCAACAAGACCTTCAACCCTGGGGATGATGGGGAGGCTGCAGTCATCTGGAAGCAGAATGCCACCAAGTACTGCTCGGGGGAACTTCTCACTGCATATGTCTCTGCCGTGAATGAATACCATCGTAGAAAAAATATATCCGAACCTTTTTTATCATATGGCTACTCATTGACAGATGTTTGTACATTAGGTCAGTTTGCCTGTATTTATTTTGAAAGGGCTTCACAAATAACCATAGCAATAAGAACAATGCTGGTCACTGTCTTATCAACCTGATGATTTGACTGTTTATTTATTAACATTTTTAACATATATAATTGAGTGATGTTGTGTGATGTCTTCATGTGGCAGTTGAACCGCCACCAGTTAATGATGTTGAAGCCACAGGGAATCGCTCGAGTACACCTTACAATTCCAGTACAGTGCACCTCTCATGGGCTGCCACACAAAGCCCTGAAGGCTACCTCCTCAAACAATTCATTTACAAGCTGACCATCATACCTCACTGGAACGATTCCATCAAGGTTCATGATCTCTTCTTTATTTATCATGACTCACTGGTACCACCAGTATATATAATGTAATGACTCACTGGTACCACCAGTATTTATAATGTCATGACTCACTGGTACCACTAGTATATATAATGTCATGACTCACTGGTACCACCAGTATATATAATGTCATGTTGTGGTTGAAAAAGGCTAATGCACCTGTCTGTGAAGATAATCGAGATGTCCAATTGACCAATGATTTTGTGATGTGATTTTCAGATAGTGACACTTAATGTGACATCTTATGATCTCACGACAATACCCTATGGACGGGTTGGTGTGGAGGTGTGTGTGAAGCCAGCCGTTACTGGCTACTGGAGCAAACCAAAACGACTGGACTTAACTGCACCATCAAAAAGTCAGTTATATTCTCTCTCTTATGCTTTTTGCCTCTGGATGTGGGTGGATTTTCGTTCCATTCAGGAATAGGAATGTATTGCCTCTTGCCTTACGACCTGTTACTCATTGATTAAGTTATTGATGGTCTCCCTTCAAGGACCCAATGTTAATCCCAAGGTCAGCCGATTCGGTTTTATGATGGAGGGGGAGGCAGGTGACAGGACTATAACAGTCTTCTGGAAGGTCAGTGATGAACTCATACAGCATATAGTCAGCTTATCATTTAAGGTTTCTGGGGTGCATGATCTAATGTGTGGTGTGGTGTTGTCCATGCAGCCACTGCCCTCTATCTTCCATAATGGACCCGACTTTAGATATAAGATACAGTATCAAAGATTGCATAGTACCCCGTGGTCTACATACGAGCATCCAGTGCCGGGCAGCGATGTAGAGAGGGGTGTCCATCAACTCTCACTGCGTGTACAAGTACCTATTAAGATGAGAGTCATCGCTTACAATGACGAAGGCATATCTGTGTCAGATGACGCTCCAGTTCTCAATATCCCAGATAAGGGTATGTCATTGTTTGTCATTGTTGTGGGGCCATGATTCTAGTAAATTTGACTCCACTTTATTAATCATGATTCTAGTAAATTGACCATGACTTGAATTTATCATGATGCCTCTAAATCAACCTTGACTCCACTTAATGAATCATGACTATTTCATTAGGCTATTTCCTTGTTGTTCCACCTTGGCAATCACTTGCACCTTATGTTAGTCACAACCTTTGTACAATATACAGAGTTGGTGAAGGTACAAGATTTGTATGTACTGGGAGTCAATGAAACAGCAGTAATCCATTGGCATGAGCCAGTTTACGGGGAAAACAGTTCCAAGCGTGTTGGGCGATCAGTGAAAGAGTCTCCCGGTTACTCTCTCTTCTGGTGTATCCAGGCTTCGAGGACACGCTGCCAGGTTAGTAAGATCATGTAGCCTCACTATGTGACACTCTCTTACTCATAGCAGAATTTTTCTCTCGATTTTTTAAAAATCATGGCCCTCTTGCCATGACGTTGGCCCTCTTCTGCCATGACCTTGACCCTCTTGCCATGACCTTGGTCCTCTTGCCATGACCTTGACCCTCTTCTGCCATGTAATGCCTCTGATGTTTTAAACCTGGTTGATGTTCTACTTGTAATAACAGAGAGACTTAGAGTGGGTGAGCTTGCCAGCCAGCGTACAGGAGTATAAGGTGGAGCTAATGGGTGAGGTGTATACTGACCTTCTGTACGGTGTGGCAGTGGAGACCGCGTCGACAGCCGGGATTACCTGGTCCAAGCGCTACCACAATGATAACAAACGTTAGTGACCTTGTCAAATCTCACTTGTCATGATGACAATGTCATGTAATGATAAAGAGTAATGTTGCAGTGATCTGCTCTGTTTTATCAATATGCTGATGTTCCTTCTTTTAATCTCTGCTCTTGAGCAGAGCTTAACACCTACCTCCTGCATCTATCCATCTGTACGTCCGACTGCCATTATTGATAATGTTCCCCCATAAGGGAATGATATTGATAGCACGTCTTTAGCTATTAGTCTCTCCTTTTATAGAGTGAGCTGGCTGTCCCAAATAAGACTTCTTATGTAAATATGTCTGTAAATATGTCTTCTTATGTAAATATGTAAATATGTCTTATGTAATATATATACTTTTGTCTGATCCTTGTGGTGGTGTTCTTTTGTCTGATCCTTGTGGTGATGTTCTTTCATCTGATCCTTGTGGTGGTGTTCTTTTGTCTGATCCTTGTGGTGGTGTTCTTTTGTCTGATCCTTGTGGTGATGTTCTTTTGTCTGATCCTTGTGGTGGTGTTCTTTTGTCTGATCCTTGTGATGGTATACTTTTGTCTGATCCTTGTGGTGGTGTTCTTTTGTCTGATCCTTGTGATGGTGTTCTCTTGTCTGATCCTTGTGGTGCTGTTCTTTTGTCTGATCCTTGTGGTGATGTCCTTTCATCTGATCCTTGTGGTGGTGTTCTTTTGTCTGATCCTTGTGGTGGTGTTCTTTTGTCTGATCCTTGTGGTGGTGTTCTTTTGTCTGATCCTTGTGGTGGTGTTCTTTTGTCTGATCCTTGTGGTGGTGTTCTTTTGTGTGATCCTTGTGATCCTTGTGGTGATGTTCTTTTATCTGATCCTTGTGGTGATGTTCTTTCGTCTGATCCTTGTGGTGATGTTCTTTTGTCTGATCCTTGTGGTGATGTTCTTTTGTCTGATCCTTGTGGTGGTGTTCTTTTGTCTGATCCTTGTGGTGATGTTCTTTCGTCTGATCCTTGTGGTGGTGTTCTTTTGTCTGATCCTTGTGGTGATGTTCTTTCATCTGATCCTTGTGGTGATGTTCTTTTGTCTGATCCTTGTGGTGGTGTTCTTTCGTCTGATCCTTGTGGTGGTGTTCTTTTGTCTGATCTATGTGTACTGTACGACTTATATCCTGACACTTGTTGTGTACCAGGGCCAGTTGCTCCTAGGGATTTCACGGTATGGGCTGGATCTCAAGGAATGTTAGAGATCTCCATCACAACACCAACCCATGTACCAGACACGGGTCATATAGATGCTTATATTGTGCGGTTCTGCTCGACTGATTCCCATCACTGTCAAGGTAAGTTACTACAGTGCCATCTGACTCACTGGTCAGATATTGAAGTGTCAAGGTAAGTTACCACAGTGTCATCTGACTCACTGCTCAGGTATTGAAGTGTTCACACCATC
The DNA here is from genome assembly GCA_034190875.2 of Urechis unicinctus. Lineage (NCBI taxonomy): Eukaryota > Metazoa > Annelida > Polychaeta > Xenopneusta > Urechidae > Urechis > Urechis unicinctus. The sequence goes on from CM067357.1 coordinate 56,179,066, forward strand.
CTACCTTTTTGGAGGCATGCACATATAATAGAGTCACAAAGGTTGATAATGTACAACCCCTGTTTCTCCTTCATTTGCCTGTGGATCTCCTTCAAAAACTAACCACATCCTGTAATGGTTTCAGCCAGACAAAAGAGTGTTTATGAGTTAGGAATGTAATATCACCATGAATCATTGTTTGGGTTATCTGCAGAAAGGAAGGTACCACTGAAGTCAGGAGAGGAGGGCCGGTCAGTGGTAGATTCGTGGGAAGTCGAGCCGGGCACCACTTACAAGGTCACAGTGTACAGCGAAAATCAGGCGGGGCTTCGATCGGATCAATCACACAATGAAATCACGATCGAGACCAGCAAATCTTGTGGTTGTTAAACGAATTTGTCAACAAGTGCGTGTAAACCATGTGTTAGTATTGGCTTGGAGTATGTGGTTTTATTGGTGTTGGTGTTAGTGTGGTGGTTCCTTGGGTTGTCTGGTTGTATTTGGTTGTCTGGCCAGGAGCTCTATCAATGTGTGTGTTGTTGTGTAGGGTGGACTGTTCCATCTGGAATCGGTATTGCTATTGTCTGCTTTATAGCACTGGTATTTGTCTGCGTTGGTGCGGTCTTCACCATAAAGTAAGCTCCCTTATATATGGTCACAGCTTGTCACTCGCCTTATATCTGATGTTATATAATATACTCCCCAATCCCATGGAACTAGTGGATGATTACTTAAAACAATGCATTAATTTAAAATGTGGACTGATTTGAATGAATATGGTGCCAATAAGTTACCATAGTTAACTGTTGCTTTCTTCTATGTAGGTTCTTTAGGAAGAAGAAAAAGAAATTGTTTTCAGTCCCCATAAGTGTTCCAAAAGCTCGAGTGAGTTGTATATGAATTTCTGGCTATGTGAATTCTTAGAGGAAAAGTTCTCTCCCAGGAGGGGTTAACATTTATATTAGGGCTGATTGTAGTAGAAAGAAAATGTACAGATTGGAGATGTAGCCTTGATATAAGATTGATGTGTTTGTGATGGTCGTAATTTTGTTGCAGGAAACCATGTTGCCTAATAATCGTGAAGTAAGTATTAAACTAATATAGCATTTTTAATATTCTGCCTTTGTTTTTTAGTCATAGCTTTAGATGTTATATCTTTTGTGTTTGTGATTCAGATCAATGAGGAACCCACATCGGAATACCTGCGGTTGATGTCAACTGACAGTGGTGTTGGGAATGAAGACACAGGGCCCTTATCTCCAATTGATAACCACCTGGGTCACATGACTGCCTCTACACGCTTCATCACCATCCCTGAAGACCCCAGCGGGGATGTGTTTGAAAGCCCGGCCACAGCCAACGGGGCCTATCTCCTCTCTCCTAACAATAACTTCATCGGCAAGTCCACAGATGACGACGTTACCCTGTCGGATTATGCTGTTATTGATGATAAATTTTGTATCAATCTCCCTGAACTTTGTGGAGATAGAAAGCTAGATATGGTATGTAATATGGCGGGGGACAGGGGAGTTGGTGATGGTGTGAGTTGTAGTCAGGTCACTGATAGCATTAGTCCGTACTCAACTGTTTTAGCTAAGGCTGAACCTGAGGCCGCCATCACTAGCGACAACCACTCCACTGCCCAAGCCATTGGGGTATACTCCAGAAACCCAGACCAACTTGTGCCATATCAACGGAACACTGACCTCAAATCTGACTCCATTCATATTGGCCAGTTTAGTGAACCTCCGGCACCAGGGCCCTATGTTGACAATATTCCCCCTGCCATAGGGTGTTATGGTACTGATACCAGCTTCCCAGTCCATGTCCCAAACACAGATGCTCACAAGCCTTATGTGAGCAATGAACATATTGCAAATGATGGTGTAAAGAGGCTATCAGTCGATAGGGGTCCTTTTCCACTGGGTGGGGGAAGTGTTGCTGGTGAAGAAGAACTTCCCCATGTCAAAGCGGCTGACCTGGGTAGCTATGTCACTGAGGAGATATTTTCTGCAGACAAGCAGCTTAATGCAGTGAATAACCGGGAAATCTGCCCGCAGTCAGACCAACCCAAACCTGTGTCCTATATGCCAGCTAATGTATGTGATAGCATCCCGATGTACAATGGTGATTATGTGACTGATAACTTCTTAAATGAAATGAGCTCTACCCGAGAGAAATCTGAAGCTGCTGACTTGAACCACACTTGGCCATCACTCAAGCCAGATGCTACAGAGGCGGGGCTGGAGGAAGATGAGGAATCAGCTACAGGCAGCAGTAAATGGCAGGGACAGGCGACGACTGACGGGTATGTGACAGAGAATGATCTGGGGTCGCTGTTTCCTACGCAGGATAACCCTGCTCCTGCTGCTCCAGCTGACTCAATAGAGCCTGGCTCGCCATATGTAACCAAGCTTGATCTAGGCTACATAACGCAGGCTGATGTGGAGTCTTTGATGTTAGCATCTGTTTATCCTGATTCTACTCCTGTGGGACCTGACCTCAACGATAAATTTATGGGTAATAAAGTGGAGCATCAAACACCGTTAGACTACATCTCTCTTGACAACCTGCCCTCCTTTGCCTTAGCTTCTTCTTCTGACAGTTCCCCTGCAGGCTGCAGCATGCAAGCTGCTTTATCTGATGACCCAGCTGTGGACAAAGCTGTTCAGAATACCAGTTATGTGTCCGTAAATGAGGCACTAAATCAAGGCATATTAACAAGCCTGACACCCACTACCGATGATGATAGGGCTACTGATGTCACTTCCTCTAGGCAGACAGACGCAGCTTCTTCAAGTGATGAATCAGAACACGAGGAGCTTCACAGCGATGACGCTGGTGAGGGGGGTATAATTGCATCGGATTATTTGTCTGTTGAAGCTCAGTTCCATGGATTCTTAGGACATGGAGCCGTTCCCTCCTGCTGACAACATTCACTCATCTTCTCACTTCATCACATGATATTGTCTTCTCATGAACCAGTTTATAATTTGTGACTTCTTCCAAATATCTTCATTGGTTATATCATTATTTCCTGAGAATGCCAGTTGCCCATTTATTTAAATTTTGTCTGGTCCATATCATTTCATTCCTGGTGATGTTCACTGTGTTGTACACTGGTTCACTGTGTTGTACACTGGCGCTCGTCGACCTTTGTTGACGGACGTGTTTTATCAGGTCCAGCCAAGGTTACTTATTCAGGAAAATATGTGTCAGTTTAATTTGTGATATTGCTTCAGCATCAATGTCAAATGAATCAGAGCAACAAAAATCCAACCCTTACTTCCTATGCATAATGCTTTGACTATTATTGATTAATGAAAAAGATATTTGATTATCAGCGATAATAATGATATTCTATGCAATTGATATACCACTTTCAACAAGTAATTGTCAAATGCATTTTAGATCAAGGAACTAGTATGGTCTGCTTCAATCCAATGTGTTCTTGAATCAATCGCATTTGGTATTTGGATCTTCCTTAGCAGATGAAATATTTTTTTATATGGACAATCATCTTTACTGATGTAATTTTAATGTACACATTGTTGCTTGTTACCTACATTCTGTTTACATATTTTGTATATTAATAACTAAATTGTTCAATCAATGCCTATCACTAATTTTCAGTAATCATGTATTAGCTGCAATATAAAGCTTCGATATCAGTTAATGGTTTTAACTTAGGTTCAATTGGCTATCGCACTGGATGTGTATATCTCTGGCTTCTGATCTTGAAGTATTACCTCAGACTTTAGACCTATGAAAGGAGGTTTAATGAAACTACATATTATGTACTATCATACTTACATGTTACAAACAACATAAAATGTATATTTATAAATATTTATATATACATATATCAGGGGCCAGCCAGGACACCAGGCCATGAAAGCTGGTGACCAGAATAATTATTTGGTGGCTCATGAAATGATCCAAACAAGGGCCACACACACATATATATATATATATATATATATATATATATATATATATATATATATATATATATATATATATATATATATATATATACATATATATATACATATATGCAATTATATATATATGCATATACATATATGCAATTATATATATATATATATATATATATATACACACATAATTAACACTTGTAGGTACGTACCTAAAATCACATGAGGTCTGTGATTTTTACATTCGAACAGTAATTGCCAGATGTTTAGTGCTTTTTGGCTAATTGCCAGATGTTTAGTGCTTTTTGGCTAATTGCCAGATGTTTAGTGCTATTTAGCTTCAGTATCAAGTTCATGTCATTAAATATTTGTAATATGAGCTACCTTGTGAAAAAAAATTATTATATACAATTCATGAATAACTTGAATTTAACCTGGAGCATTGTTTTTGTGTTAGCTTTCTGTCACAATTATTGCATATGCATACCAAATTCTTTGTCCAGGCTTGATCCTGCTCAAGTGGATGATCATACACAGATAAGATATTCTTGTTGATAAGTTGCTGGCACATTGACCAATACCATGTGTGGTTTGTTTTGTATCAATGGTTCACAGTCATGTGTGAAGTTGTTATGATTGTCATGTGTACTCAGGTGCTGTGCCATGAATGCGATATGTCTGGTGAACCAGAAAGGCAGCTGTACTTAATCTACCTATTAATGATATCACTTGATCTTGTTGCAGTTGTCTGCTATTGTGCTTTGTTATTTTCACTGACATTTTTCATTAGGTAAATAAGTGTAAGGAACTGTTATTGTGAATGTGAGTTATGATGGAGATGCGCATTATGATTGACCAATAAATGTCGATGTGTTCCGCCCTCAAACTGCAGCTTTCTCGGTGAATTAATTTTTTTGTGGCTCATTGTCTGAACCGTGAGTGTACCAGAGGAAACTAATGTCTTCCGGAAGTAACACCTGTAATCAGGTAATACTATCTACAAGGTACGCTCAATTGGTCTCCGCCGGCGTAAGCCGAATTTCAACCGATCGCCGTGTGGTCATTTGTGACATTTTCGGCGAATGTGCAATGCCATCTAGTGATCATTACTAAAAGAACACTTTTTTTATCTATTTTACGTGTAGGTACAATTTGTAATGCTCAGCTATCCATAGAAATTTTTATAATATATAGCAATGAACCGATATAGCATTATCACCTTGTTTTTCTCTACTTAATTGTAATATTCCTTAATAATTGACACCGGATGTTTTCGTCAGCTTCCAATGCCCTTCGCCGAGCCCCAAACCACGGCTATTTCGGCGTACGTCGGTATGGTGCGCTCCCATATACGCCGGAAATAAAAAAAAATCATCCACTCGGCGCCCCGGGGAGGGGGGGTGGTGATTTCTCACTATGTGAAGGTTACTAGGGATGTGCCGCCAATTTGGGTCGGTTTTCTGCCATTTTGGTATACAAATGGGTCGTTATTTCTAAAAGCCAGGGCTAGCAATGGGTCGGTTTTTTGCAATGACCTTGTATACCAATGGGTCCGTATTTTTTACAGCGAGGTATAGCAATGGGTCATTGTTTTGCAATGGGTATACAAATGGATCAGTATTATGACAGACAGGGATAGCAAGATGTCTTTAATTAACGTATGAGCCTCAATATTGCGTGTTTGCTCGGGTCCCCTGGGTCAATGGTGGCAAACCCCAGCTGACATCGGGGTCGTGTTTTTTCAGAGACAAGTTTTATGGCATGATAAGCAAACACAAAGGTCAGGTCCGTACATTCTTCTTCCCTTTCCGGGACCAGCGATTCCCCCCAGATGCGACAAGGAAGGATTTCAGTTTGCCTACCCCTCTAGCTCAAGCCGGTAACCATCCATCCCGAAGAGAATTGCCTAATTGCTGTCAGCACCTTGACATAATCAAAGTTGCCCAGTTGATAACGTTGTCGAGCGTGGGAACGGCGTGAGAATCCCAGTGCGATGGTGTATGCACAATTGACAGAGGTATGGTTTGCCGGACCCTGAACGAGGAACCTCATGTGGGGTGCAGAGGGGAGGCATGTTATCTTCCCATTTAATCCAATTTCATGTAGGTGCAGAGGGGAGGCATGTTATCTTCCCATTTAATCCAATTTCATTATAATGAAATACCATATATTGTCTACCTCATGGGACCGACGTCCTGGGGCGCTTGATAGCCTGTGGGCCCGAGTCACATATTTTTTATTTATTGGCTGCTATTTAATCAACTGCCTTGCTGTTATAAGCCAGAGCATTGTTGGGACTGACCACGGAATAAGAGAAGTTTTTTTTTGCCGTTGCGTCTCTAAAATAACTATTTTAAACTTGCTGAAACAGGAAGAATCGATTATGGATGAACATTTTATGAAGTGGCTCATTTCTAGCAATTTGTCTCAACTAACGACTGTCTTTGAATGAAATATGCCTTCGCAGCCTTAATAAACGTACTTTTTCATTCTGAATCGTTAGTTCGGTATATGGATGGGTCCCTTGTAGCTCCTCGAGGTGGTCTAGATATGATTTGGGATCATTAAATTTTGGTATATGTATAGGTGACCCTTTTAAAAAAATTGTATATGAATGGGTCTTTTTTCAGAGGATTTGGTATGTAAATAGTTCCCTTTTCTCACTTTGGCTTGGTATAGATATGGTCCGGTATTTGTTACCCATGGCGGCACACCCCTACCCTTTTTCAAGGAGTCACATATTTTTTATTTATTGGCTGCTATTTAAGCGGACCCTTCCCCCGGTCAGGATTGGATATTGACGGGTCCGTCCTAAGTCTAAGCGTTGGAAGGGAGAGGGCCTAGCTGATTGACCTTCACTCCCATTTAACAACCTTCACACAGGTGAAGCCATCAAAAAAGTTATGATTTAAGCTGGTATACGTGAACCCCAAACAAGGAGTTATAACCAATAGTAATGTAACGTATAGCTCCGGTCATAACGGTAACATGAATTTATACCTACTGACGTCTTGTAGGGCTATGTAACGTATGGTTCGGCACAGAGAACCAGATTTAGGGAGCTTGTATGATGCGCTACAGAATTACAAACGCAATCACTGAGCGTTTATTTTGATTCTACCAATAATATCGGATTTGTAATAGGTGATAGAATAAAAGCGTTTGGTGGGGAAAAAAATACTATTTCTACCGAACAAAGCTTCATTCACATCAACATTTGTTGCTAGTCATTGTGCTAAATATCACAGCACGCCATCTTGCTGGAAGGACCATAATGGTCACCCCATATGAACCTGTCGGCAACACATCTTATGCACTCTCCATGGCAGATATGTTTGACGCGACACTAACATAATCCTAGCCTGCGCAGAAGCCGATGCGCAAGGAGATCGATAAACACGGGGAACCCTATTGCAGTTTTTAACCAATGGGGATGCAGAAGACTGCTCTCGTTACCGGACGAGATTTGCTTCATCATGGACCAGTCAGCCAAATGTGCGTCATTATCAGCTATGGTCATGTGACGACTACCAGGTTGACTTCATTTCAAGATGGCGACATTTATGCCTGTTCCGATAAAACGCACCTGGGAAGTTGATCTCGAGAAACCTCTGACTACGTTTATAACAAACACATATTCATCATGTGAACCAGAAGACTACAAGACCGGAATTGTTGAGTTTAATAAACTCCGGAATAATATGATTGCCAAGTCGTTTGACAAGCATGAATCGTCACTGGAAGTTTTGTATCGGTGAGTGCTGAACTGAGTCTGAGTCACGAATCCTATGTTTACTTGTCAGTCTTGTGAGTCCTGACGTGACTTGAGCCAACAACTTGAACAATTTATATTCGTAAAACTTCGTATTTTGTATAGTCCATCTAAATAACTTCTCGTTCATTGGAAACAACGCATATCCCTCTTGCGTTTGCTATCATTGTAATATTGTTGATTTCTGACAGAACTATTCTTTTTACGTAGTGTCTATTGGCACGGAAACCGGGCCAATAACCATCCGCTTGATGGTTCGGTGCACGGGAGATACGCATGCGCATATGAAACATCCTGTGGCGGGATATTCTTTCGTCACTTTCGTTTCCATCGCCGAGGTGGAAGGATGCCATGGACATAGGAGCGAGATTTGATTCTTTTGAATCACTGGTAGAGGGAGTTGAAGTGTTTGGTCAAGAAAACAACGTTGTATTCGTTAAACACGACAGTAAGACAGTAGAAACAGCGCACGTCAACGCCAGACGATGAACATGATGCTTGTCTAACCAAGACGTCATAAATACAGACATTTTGAGTAAACATTTGCCAGGATACAAAAGCCTTATCAGTTGTATAATTATTCAACATAGACTACCTAATATTTTGGACAACTAATCACATCTCAGTATTTGTCAACCTTCAACAAGACAAAGAGTCTTTAACCAATATCAAACAAATCAAAGTCTTTCGGTCCATGAACATTGATGCCGAATTGAAAAATCTTTTGCCGTGCAATGGTGGACTTAGTAGTCATTTGTCGGGTTACCGCGCACGCAAAGATAAGCTTTTTTGTTATTCTCACGGTTACTATTATAACATGACATCACTATCATCACATGAGAAGTACAGGTGTGAAAAAGATTATACATCATAAATACCCAACAGAGTATTAGGATTCGTTATCTCCCTGACGATTTTGGATATTTATAGCATAGGGAAATCAGGAAGAAATACAAGATTATGGTTAGACAAAGAACCAGTTGTGAATCACCTAGGTACTAAGGCTCAACAACGAGTACTTATAGTCTTAAAACCTATTAAACTGGCTTATCTTGTACATTTGGCATGCATGCATGTACATATAAGGCAATATCCCCTTAGAAATGTGTAAGAATCACGTGGTTCTCCACAACGATAAGGACGTCCTGAACATACCATTTCGTTCTTCAAAAAGTAAAGTACAAATAAACTCATGGCATGAAATGCAATGTTATTTAAATCTAGTCAAATGCTGAACCTTGTCAAATGCTGACTTAAATTGTCTAGTAGAACTGGATTTATTCAACACAACCAATAGATATCATGTCCCGTGCATATAGATGATAGTTCAGTTGTTTGCACGGTTTCCGGGCGAATAACACGCCATCAGAGCATTCCGTGCACGGTTTCCGTGCATGCATCGCGAGACTGTGTTGTTGTTGGCCCGGCTTCCGTGCCAATAGCAACTTCCTTCTTTTTATCAGGTGTCATGTCTCAATGTTTATTCCATTTCACTTAAGAAGTTTTAGCGAATTGTTTAAATGGCATATTTTGGGTGGTTTATATGAGCAGACCTAATGCCTGGATCATATTAATGTCCTTGGGTAATAATTTGATTGAAAATTCTCCTACTAGTTAATGTATTGTAAAATTCTCTATGAGTCATGATGCTCAGCTTTGTCATTTTTTGTCTGTCCATAAATGAATTCATTGCAGGGATCTTGCGAAATCAATCATTTGACTCATCGACTATGCTTATTTTTGACTACAATTCATTGGAACCATCTTTTGTTATTTGCAATGAGCATGTCGCTATGTGATCTGTGTGCAGCTACTACGACCAACTTTGTGCCATTGAAAGCAAGTTTCCCATTGCTGAGAACCAGGTTAGTGCTCTTATGAAATGTTTGCTGTTGTGTAATATTGCTTTATAGTTATATTATTATTAAATAGCTCATACACATGATAAAGCATGTTCAGTACCAAGTGATATGGTTTCATGTTGAAAGACATATATACTGACACAAACTGGGCACCACAGTCAGATGTAACATGCTTCCTAAAAAAATACAAGATTATGGTATGGGTGTGGTTATATCAACAAATTATATGGTTGAGGTTATATGCACATCGTATTGGTGAGGTTATAAACACATTGTATGGGTGTGGATATGTTTACAAATGATGTGTGTGGGGTTATATACACATGGTGTGGGTGTGTGTGGTTATGTACACAATTAGTACAGAAGTGGTTACGCTAATAGCATGGGTATGGTTATGTACTGGTATAGTACAGGGTATATACACCAATTGCATATGAATAGAAATATGCATGGAATAATCTGAGTGAGTTAATGAGTACAAGCAATAATGGAACGGTTATTGATCTGGGCATATGAATCAATTGTGTGTATGAGGTGATAGTCAACACTAATATGATTGTGGTTTTGGACACTGATAGAAAATGCTGTTGGTAGTTGTATCATTGTAGCATTTATATCATAATGGTGATGAAATCATGGCATGGACTGACATTACAAAAACAAATACATCATTATACATTTTTGACAGTGTCAAAGGTTTCAAATCAACAATGCTTTGTCTGTTGTACCATCAAAACAGCTTTAGTATCAACTTCCTACCTCCCCATTTGCTTTCATTAAAAGTGCTATGTCAAATATCAAATTCTTTCACTGGTATAATGGATGATCACACTGTTTCAGATCCGTGTAAACTTTAAATGGCAGGATTCCTTTGACAAGGAGTCTTTTTTTGCTGGAAAGAGGACTTTGTGTGAGTGTTCCATATACTTCTTATTTCTCTTGACTAGACTGACATCGCGGCCACCTGTCTGGCCACAACTCCCCTTGTAATGTCCTGTCATGTCACATTACAGTGTAACAACACCCCTTGTAATGTCCTGTCAAGTCACATTACAGTGTAACTCGACTTTACTCTTTCTGGGCATTGTAATTTAGGAAAGTGACAACAGCTATATGAGTTGCATATTTTAATAGGGAATTCTTTATTTAAGGTGCACTAATCAATGATTTCATGCAATTCCTATTTGGTTTTTTATTTGTTTTGTTGCTAAAATGTCTTGATTGTAACCCTTTCGTGGTATTAGGAACACAAAATTATCAATAATTTATCAATATCAGTGCTTTGTCCAAAGATATCCAACCAAGCTGCAAATGAGATGAGTAATTAAACAAGCTCGATTCCTTGATGTTCTCACATTATCATTCAAACTCAGATGTCTTATGATATCTACCACTTGCGACTAGTGCTGGTTTGGCAATGGGATCCAGGTGGTTGAGTGGAGTCTTTAAGGCAAGGGCTATTTCTGCATCGCACCACTCTGGCCTAAATTTTGCCTAGATAAGAGGCTGGAATAGCCTGGTCCAGTCAATCTGCTTCTGATGACATGTCCTAGGATAATCATTTACGTTTTCTTTTCCGTGTCTTGTTCATTTTCATCCACATGGATTTCCCTCTTTTCTTTCTCATTTATCCCAAAAGGCGGCTGCTCAATCAGGTCAATCTTATCTTTTCATATGTTCTTTTGTAGGCACCCTATAACACATTAGTGTTGGTGTGGTGTTAAACCCTAAACTGACATTATCTTACCCTTCCAAAAGAAGGTTTGATTTCACAGTAGAATTTGGATGGTATTTAATATATATATATCTTAAAAATCACATTTCCTGTCTGCTCCTTAAACCTGATACATGCAGTTTGAGATTCATTACTGAAAGTCATCATGAAATGTTGTCACACTGTCTTGTCAGAATCAAGATAGCACATGATCTATCACATGTACACACTTAAGTACATGTTCAACCAGTACCCATTGGGTAGGGCACAGCCTTACTACATAAGGGATGTGCAATTTTTCCCCAGATTATTCACTTTTCTAGGGACTGGCTACAAATGTTGGATTTGTGCCAACATTAATGACTGTTCTAACCATCTCAACCCAACCCAATACTAGCCTTACTATCAGAGGCAAACTTAACCCAACCCAATACTAGCCTTACTATCAGAGGCAAACTTAACCCAACCCAATACTAGCCTTACTATCAGAGGCAAACTTAACCCAACCCAATACTAGCCTTACTATTAGAGGCAAACTCAACCCAACCCAATACTAGCCTTACTATTAGAGGCAAACTTAACCCAACCCAATACTAGCCTTACTATTAGAGGCAAACTTAACCCAACCCAATACTAGCCTTACTATTAGAGGCAAACATAACCCAACCCAATACTAGCCTTACTATTAGAGGCAAACTTAACCCAACCCAATACTAGCCTTAACATAAAGCCCCATTGAATTCCATCAACTGACATTTTGAAGGTAAAAGGTTTTTCATTTGTTTATACTATTTCACCCTCGATGGACAGCTGTGGTGCATAAGATTATTGTTGTATGTTGTCACAAAAACTGTAATAATTGCGATGATGTGAATATAACACTCATTGTGTCAAAATGGTTATCATGTAAAGATAAATCTTCTCAATATTACTGATATCAATATGAACTCTTTTAGTGTTTTATCTTCCCGATTATGCTGGTATAAAGTCTGCTAAGTGTTCTTAAAGCTTACATAGTGGTCACATCAGCTGTGTTGTTTATATAGCCTATCCTTAGTTTGTACAACCCTGTCTGTTTGGTTGGTGTTAAAGACTGCCCTTGATGTCATTTGTCATTAAAGACTGTTGTTGTTAAAGACTACCTTTAATGTTCTTGTTGTTTAAGACCGCCCTTTGTCAGATTGCCTTTATAAATCAGTTAATAAGTTGTCAAACTGGTTGTTTCTATTGCATGCAGCCATTGCCTCATCACAATATGAACAAGTTTGCATTCTCTTCAACATTGCTGCCCTCCAGTCCCAGATCGCTGTCTCACAGAACCATACCAGTGATGATGGCCTCAAGATGGCAGCCAAGCTCTTCCAGGTCAGATTTAACCGACGATAGCACATATTCCTATCACATGCAGAGCTATTTCAGCGAGCACATTGCCTTCTATCAAACCTCACTAGCAATACAGTGATATTATCTTGACAAGTAATGTGATATTTCAGTGTAAGTGGATGCCTGAATGTAGCTGCTGTTGTAATCTGCTTATGAATATAAAAAAATGCCCCTACTGTTGAGACTCTACTGCCACCCCAGAGTAGTGTTGTAGATGTCCACTATCATCATGGGTAGCCAGACTAGCCACCCTTTAATGGATACCAGTCAGACGCTGTCCCTTGAGATTTGCTGTACTAGATATGTGAATATAACGTTGGTCTTTTGGTCCTGTTTCAGCTGCATTTTTCTGAATTCATTTTATATTCCATATTGTTAATAATCTGGTGGTTTCATATGTAATTTCTTTACTGATCAAAGTCCAGTTTGTTGTGGATGTTTTAAAAATGTCACAAAACCCCACCTTTTGTGATTCCAGCAATCAAGTGGTATATTCTCTCACTTGAAGGACTGTGTTTTATCGCATGTCCAAAATGACCCGACCCCTGACCTTTGCCCTGACACACTTACGGCACTCGGTTCACTAATGTTGGCTCAAGGCCAGGATTGTTTTGTCAGAAAGGCTATGCAAGGTAACACTTGTTATTGATGTTGAAGTCTCTGGTCACAGATTCTTAAGTTGTATATTCTTAATATGGATTCTATTGAAATATATAATGAGCTCTTAGTAACCGCTATAATGTCAATTACCATCAATCAACTGTTGAATGATTTCTAAAAAATCAAATATTGTGTAAGAAATTCAATAAGAGCAAAACTTTTTGTAGTAGTTTGATATGAGAAGGGTTTGTATTTCCACAGATAAGATGAAGCCAGCTATTGTAGCCAAGCTGGCCAATCAATGCTGCGACTTCTATGCTGATGCTATGAAACTAGTCCAGCTAGATTCCATTCGCGGACTCTGGCCTAAGGTACAACACTGCCTTTGTTTTTACTTATTTTGCCATATTTACCAAATATTGTTGTCACAGGATATATGGTTTGTATTTTGCTTGCTGTCTGCATGGTCCATGTAATGTTATCTACAGCACCTGTAATTGGTGACCATTAGAGATATACTGCATTTCCCAAGCTTACAATTTTTGGTCAGTTTTAAAGAAAATACACTTCCAATTTGTCAAGAGTAATTTTGGTTTTTGTTGCCATGACGTTGCCATGACACCCACAGGACTGGATTCCAAGCACGGCCAGTAAACAAGCTGCCTACCATTCGCTCTCTGAGTACTACCAGAGCCTACAGGCCAAGGAGAAGAAGGACTTTGGGGAAGAGATAGCAAGACTAAAGGTCTTTTAATGATATCAACTGTTGATGTTAACACACGCTATCTTCCCATACATGAAGTAGTATTTTGTCAAAGAAATGCATTGGTTTTTTTTTATTCGAGGGCATTGTTAAAAGTCATATAAACTTAAGTTAGTGGTGTCATTTTGTAGCAGATAGCTTCCTTTAATCATGTTGGATCTTTGCTATACATGGATCCCATTCTGTACCAACGTCATCTGTATACATGCAGCATGCTAAGGATCTGATGGCAGCTGCTGAGACAAGAGGTGGTTCTGCATTCATTCACGGCCACTACCAGAAAAAAATTGTGCGCAGTCTTGAAGAAGCCATGAAAGACAATGACTTTATTTACCATGCAAAAGTACCAGAGTTATCCTCCTTGTCGGCCACTGGAAAGGCTGCAGTTGCCAAATCCCTGCCTCTCAACACACCTCTTAGCCCCTCATTCACAGGTGAGTCCCCCTCAAATCACACTTTTTATCATTTCCTCTGGTTAGTCCCTCCATTTCAAATCAACTCTTAGCCCCTCCTTCACAGGTGAATCCATCCCACTCATTGCCCCTTTTAGCCCCTCCTTCACGGGTGAATCCATCCCACTCATTGCCCCTGTTAGCCCCTCCTTCACGGGTGAATCCATCCCACTCATTGCCCCTGTTATCCCCTCCTTCACAGGTGAATCCATCCCACTCATTGCCCCTGTTATCCCCTCCTTCACGGGTGAATCCATCCCACTCATTGCCCCTGTTAACCCCTCCTTCATGGGTGAATCCATCCCACTCATTGCCTCTGTTAGCCGCTCTTTCACGGGTGAATCCATCCCACTCATTGCCCCTGTTAGACCCTCCTTCACGGGTGAATCCATCCCACTCATTGCCCCTGTTAGCCCCTCCTTCATAGGCAAGTCCCTCCTCTAAACACACCTCTGATCCCTTCCTCAGTCACTCCCTTTCAAAGCACCTGGTGGCACATTGGTCTTAGGTGAGTTCCTCCCACTCGTTGTACATGTTAGTCCCTTCTTCTTGAGTTCATCTCTCTGACACAACCACCTCCAAAAGAGGAGAGTCACTCCCATTCAATGCACCCCATTGTCCTTCTTTGCAATTAATCCCTCCCTCTCAACACACCTCTAAGACCCTCCAACAAAGGCTAGTCCCTCCTACCAAATGCACTCCTAGGCTTCTCAAATATTAGAAGCTGGTTGACTGTAGCAAATGGTAAAACCTAAAATTTACCAAATTAACACATGGCATAATTGAGTCTTGCAACTGAATCCCTCCATGATAATATACTTATGGAAAATTGGGTAATATTTGATGCCTTGCCTTTTTCGTACGTGTAAGAGTTGCTTTCACAAGTGTTGATTATTCGTTATCACAATTATCATTCTCCATGGTTTCGAATTTTAGCACAACATATAGCACAGTGAAACATTTGAATCTAAATGTCTGATGTGGTACAGATTTGTTCGCCAAGGTGGTCCCACTGGCCGTGCACAATGCATTGGCTGGGTTTGATAATCGCAAGACTGAGCTGGTGAATGGTGAGGTTGGCCGTCTGCGAGAAAGTACTCAACTTATGAATGGGTGAGTAAGAGAGGAGATGTAATAGTGCTATAATTTTCATTGTATGCCTCACATATTGTTATATTCATAATGTGGTTTTATTATTGGCTGAAATTATTTGCTAGTCTAACAACTGGTAGAGTTCATGTTGCAATATTGAATAACTCGTGGACAATAAGATGAGCCTGTTTCTGCTGGTTTGATGCCATATGTGTTTGCATCCTGGACGTTGATTGTATGATTGTTGTGTGATACAGTGTCCTAGTATCAATGAACCTGCCTGCGGCCATAGAGGATCTCTCTGGTGCCAAAGTTCCTGCTTCAGTACTAGAGAAAGCGTCCAAAGTGCGTGAGAAGGGTGGCTTTGAGGCTATCAACAGGACGATGGTGGAGTTACCGGAGCTGTTACAACGCAATAAGGAGATTCTGGATGAGGTCAGTGAGTGCAGATGTTCTGGCACATGAGCAAATTATCTGGTGCTTGGACAAATGGTCTGGAGTGTAGGCAAATGGTATAATTTTCTTTGACACTTTATGCATATGGAGTAAAATGTTAGGAAGATTACTTTGATTGTAGAATATTCTCTCAATAAATGTCGTCAATGCAGTGGCCCCTTACATTGGCTGATGGCCCTTAGCATGTGTTTGTAGGCAGAAAAGTGTCTGAACGAGGAACAGGAATCTGACAAACAGCTCCGCACTCAGTTCAAGGAGCGTTGGACACGCACCCAGTCAGATAGTCTGACAGGACCATTGCGATCAGAAGCTGGCAAGTACAGACAGATCATCACAAATGCCATCAATGCTGATGGAATTGTGAGAGAGCGTTATGGCAAACACAAGGGGTCAATTGAGCTCCTCAGCAAGTCAGATGTGAGTCTGCAATTAATGTCTCATTTTAAAGTGTTAATTTAAGTCTCCCAGTTCCTCTCCCCTGGTGTGGAAATATCCAGGTATCACTCTCAGTTGCTCCCTACCTCACTCACCCCATGTCTCTGTTGCTCCCTACCTCACTCACCCCATGTCTCTGTTGCTCCCTACCTCACTCACCCCATGTCTCTGTTGCTCCCTACCTCACTCACCCCATGTCTCTGTTGCTCCCTACCTCACTCACCCCATGTCTCTGTTGCTCCCTACCTCACTCACCCCATGTCTCTGTTGCTCCCTACCTCACTCAACCCATGTCTCTGTTGCTCCCTACCTCACTCACCCTATGTCTCTGTTGCTCCCTACCTCATTCACCCTGTGTCTCTGTTACTCCCTACCTCACTCACCCCATGTCTCTGTTGCTCCCTACCTCACTCACCCCATGTCTCTGTTGCTCCCTACCTCACTCACCCTGTGTCTCTGTTGCTCCCTACCTCACTCACCCCATGTCTCTGTTGCTCCCTACCCCACTCACCCTGTGTCTCTCTCCGCCTCTCTCACTTTCACTTTTTTTCTCTCGATCTTTTTCCTCCTCCCCTTCCTGTCTTTGACTTAGATTCCTTAATATCATATTGGCCTCGTTGAAGGGTTGATTCTAGTCATGTTCTTTACCCATTTCGGTCAAGGTTTCTGGCTACTTATATCTGTTTAATGACCAGAGAACAGTTTGCTATCGCTGTGTAAATATCATTGTTACTGTGTGACAGGGTGACATAGAGCGAGCTTTACCCTCCGCTAGTCCCGTAGCAGCCCTACAGGGGTCGCCAGTGGTCTCAGAGCTGCGAGGCCTCATGGAACAAGTAGAGGCCATCAAAGCTGAGCGTGAAGTGATGGAACATGAGTTGAAGGAGACCAAGTGTGATGTCTGTAAGTGTGATGTCTGTAAATGTGATGTCTGTATGTTGTAAGTGTGATGTCTGTTAGTGTGATGTCTGTAAGTGTGACAGACAGCTTACTGCTAATGCTGTGAAAAAGCAGTGTTATAGTGGTGCTTTGGTCTCAGTCTAGCGCGCACACAGACACGTGAACGCACACACACACACAGTTGTATAGTGGTGCTATGGTGCTGCTGATGCTGACTAACTTTACCAGTGAATGATTGATGCTTAAGTTCATGAAATGAATAATATTGAGGTATGTTTTTTATTTCAAGAATTACTCTGGCTCTCCTCCCAGCGTTTTCGTGGATTTGTGCCAAGAGGGCTTTCGTCACATTGTAGAAAGCCCATTGAGCTATTGTCTTAAGCCTTTTTTAATTTTGTTTTAAAGTATTAAAATCGCTTCCATTCTTTAATTTTTGTTCTACTTGTGATTGAGTATGTGGTTCTCATTTCAGCGTCCAAGTTTTTGGCTGCCTTGGCACAGGACGGGGCCATTAATGAGGATATGCTTTCTGCTGAAGAACTAGACCGCATTTACAGTGGGCTTCGAAATCAAGTCTCTGAAAGTATCCACAAACAAGAAGCACTCCTAGCCAATGTAGAGGTTAGTCTAATGTCGGCTCGTCTTGAAGTGTTGGTGTCCTTTTCCTCTCCTTCATTTGTTCGCTATATCTACTGTGTCAATTCACTGATGTCAAAATCTTGGTTCTTTGTTTTATGTTCAATTTATTTTCAATCAAGTTGTTTCACATCAGTCTTATATGTCAAGTATGAATTTTCCAATATCAGATACATTTCATCATGCATGGTGATTATTCGTAGGAATTTTCTACAGTCAAGTTTTTCTAGTATCGTAACTTGCTTTTTCAGAGGGCTAACAATGCATTTGTAAGTGCCAAGTCGCAAGGTCAGTCGGGGGCAACAAGGGAAGAGTTCCTGAAGAACCTGGCCACAGCTTATGACAACTTCACTGAGCTCAAAAGTAACCTTGATGAGGGCACAAAGGTTGGTGAACTTCACACCCTTGAAGCAGAAGCTTTCTCATAGTACGCATGAGAATTGATGATAAAGTTTATGAGATACATATACCCGATGTTTCATAATTTCTGTAATGACCTAAGCCTTATTGTCTGCTAAATTTAAGAATGACATGACTTTTTATTTTGCATCCACATTTTTTTGTTTACAGTTCTACAATGACCTAACCCAGCTGTTAGTGAAGTTCCAGTCAAAAGTCAACGACTTTGTGTTCGCGAGGAAGACTGAGAAAGAGGAGTTGATGAAGGATTTACAGTCCACCATTGTTCGTCAGCAGTCTGCCCCACCCCCTGCTGCACCCAGCTACCAGCAGCCCACTGGTGCGTATATGCTTACATATCTAAGTACAGACATGCAGCCAAATATGCCAAAGGCTAGATCGACATCAACATATGCATGCACATAGCAATGTGTGGATACACACCATTCTTTATTTCTGTTTATTTTGTTTATTTTGTGTGATTTGTGACTTATTTAACTATTCCTGTTGCTGCATGTTGTCATGACAACAATTATTGAAACTGCATCTGTCAATTCAATTGTAGCTACTGTTTCCATAAAAAAAATAGACATTTGAAAAAATGTGATTAGACCCAAATTTCCTTGGGATATTCTCAATTTCCCTACGGAAATCTCTGGTGCAACATTTCTGATTTGAATACAACAGTGTGGTTTATATACCAGATAGTTAAAAAAAGCCTCCTGTAGCATCAGTGTTGTGTGCTGTAGTGTCAACACCAGCTGTTACCAAGACAACCACCCAGCCTCCTGCACGCCCCCCACCCCCCAACGTAGCCACAGGTACTAATAACCTTGAGCCTCCTTGTTGTGTAAATATGACCTTGTGTTGAATTTATAAGGTAAGTCTGTGAATATCTTTTGTATTTTTAATTTATTTTGTTTTATGTTCACTTTGTAGATGCAAGAGTCAGTTGTGATTGGATAACAGTATTGCTTTATGTAGCTATTAAATTCACAGCTTTTCAATTGTCAGTAAAGCATCTTCAAAACTGATCTGGTGTGAGATGAGTATCTTGTGTTGCTTGTTATAGGGGCATCTGCTCCACCCCCACAAGCCCCGCCCAGTGCACAAGCACCGGCACCGCCCACCTACGGTAAATCATAGTGCTAGCTTCTCAATAATATCATCATGGTCTCTGTGAAGCGTTGAAAGATATTTAGGAGTAACAATGCTGTTATGTTCATGGTGTTATAACTATCTGTATGCCTCAGTTAATTATGGAGATGGGTTTCAGCCAATTTTCTACCTGTGAATGGATACAAATCATGTCTGACAAGTTGTACATTACTTCATATTGTCTGTCTCAGGTGCTGCCCCCTATCCCGCCTATGGACAGATGCCTTACCCCCCTGCTCCAGCCCAGGCCCCCTACCCTGTAGCTGGGGGGTATGCCCCACCACCGATGCCCCAGGGTTACAACCCCTATGGCTATCCACCCCAGCAACCCCCAGCTCCTGCACAGTACCCCCAGCAAGGCCAGGGGTATCCACAGCAACACTATCCTAGTTACCCTGGTTACCCACAACAACAATGGGGACCAAGGGGGTAGTTGTGATATATTCAGCCTTTGTTTCCTCATCATCATATTCATCAACTTTGTTGCTTCATAATATCTTGCAAGAATTAAAGAATATTATAATAGATTGCCTGTCTTTCATGGCTTAGGAACAATGTTTACTTTTTAAGTCAATTATAATTTTAGTAATATTAACTTAATATAATTTAGGGACAATCAGTCTTTGATTCTAATAACCATGGTGATCATATTAACAGGGACTATGTAGCAACATTACCTGGTAACAAAATACAGTTTTTGACATAATCAGTGAGAGAAACCAACCATTCATATCCTGTGTTTTGCATGCAATAAATAGGTCATGGTGTGATATTCACATGCATTTATAGATTTGAGT
This sequence comes from Urechis unicinctus, assembly GCA_034190875.2. NCBI lineage: Eukaryota > Metazoa > Annelida > Polychaeta > Xenopneusta > Urechidae > Urechis > Urechis unicinctus. The sequence continues at coordinate 56,199,402 of CM067357.1, forward strand.
TCTTTTGTGCTTTAAGTGTCAACCATGGGTTTCCTGTTGTTAAATAGCATGCTCCAGCATTACAGAAAAGTATTTGGTTGGGAGACATCAAAATACTGCTTGTCTTAGATTCAGGTTGGCGTAGTATGGTGTAACTATGATTTGTGATAACTTCCTATTCTGACTCGTTTGGTAACTGGTTTGTTCCGTTTGGTCAGATCAAGCTTCAGTTTGTCAAAATAAAATGCCTAAATTTCAAACATTAAATAAATGAAACATTTATTTGTATATGTTAACTTCTAATGTCATCATAGTGACAACCTACTTAAATATATTATGGAATTTTTTATTTATACAGCTGTTATATTACTGTTAATCTCTTGTTGTCATTCCATTAAAAGGTTTTGATGTGCCCTTAATTTTCAGGGGTAGTTTCAAAAGTCTGTGTGCTGTAATATTCCTTGTTAAAAATGTAAGGTCAATACCAAGATCCACACCCCAGTAGTACTGAAGAATATTTCTAACCTATGCTTGTTTCAATTGTGATAGGGGTTTCACTGCAAATATTGATAATAAATATAGATACATTGCACTGAGACTATTACCGAGATCTATAAATTATTAACTGAGTTGTGACATGATTAAACTTTGATGGAATGCAGGTTTTTTCCTATGCTTGTGTTCTCCTTGTCAGTTACTTTTTTGTAATAAACTTGTTATTAATGGTATGATATTGTTATAATAATAAGAGTTGGATTCGCCTTCTTCATCTGGTCTTGTTTAGCTTGCATGAGTTAGAGATTAATTTGTAGATTGAGCTGAATCATATTGCATAAGTGTAAAAGGTCATTTGTTGAATCTTGCGTAAGAGCCTTATTATATTATGACACCTGCTTACAGGACACTGTATAGGGTTACTAAGTGCGACCATTTTCTCTCTTTGGTACCCAAATGATGGAATCAGCAGATACATACCTGGATGTCGGTTTCGCCCGCGTTTCAGCGGATGTAGTATGTTTTACAAGGTCACAAGTGTGTTTGTGTGTGGGGTGGGGGAGGGGGAGAACGTCGAGTTTGGACGAACTTCAACTTGCGCATACTCCGGGCAGCTGTAATGTCGCACCACTGGGTGTGTACGTTAAATAAATCTTTAAGACGAACCATTGCGCTGCCCCAAGTTTCACAGCGGGAAGTTTATTTGCCTGATCGTTGCGCCTGGTCTGCAAATAGGCAATTCAAGGTTGGCAAAACCCGAGCAAACTGTGGTCCTTAAGAACGAAAATTCAAGGTTTACAAAAAAATGCAAATACTACGCGCTTTAACATCACAAAACTACTGTAAACATGACCCTCAGTTACGTTTAAAAATTGGCTAACCTTGTATGGTATACAAAACCAAAGTGCACGTGTGAATAAAAGTATTGTTGAAGAGATTCAACGAACGGTTTTAAGCCTGTACAGGTAAGGTAAGTATAGGGTTCAACGGCACACCAACACTATGTGTTTATATATATATATATATATATATATATATATATATATATATATATATATATATATATATATATATATATATATATATATATATATATAAGATATATATCATATATCTATATATATATATATATATATATATCTATATATATATATATATATATCTCTCTATCTATATCTCTATCTCTATATATATATATCTCTCTCTATATCATATATATATATATATATCTATATCTATATCTCTCATATATCTCATATATATCTCTATCTCATATATCTATATATATATATATATATATATATATATATATATATATATATATATATATATATATATATATATATCTATATCTATATATATATATATATATATGTATAAATCTATTATCTCTCCCGAATTTTTTAATATAGAAATATGTTGCAACGGATGGTTGGATAGCTCTGATTATTAATAATTTGTGTATGAAATATCGGCCCCAGGACACCGAGCGTCCCAGCAAGTCTGGGCGTCCGCGAAAGTCAGTTTCGTCTCCCACCTGGTCAAGATATGGAGCTCAAACCTACAAATATGTGTCATCTTCATCAACAGGCCATCACTGATATGACGGTACATGACGGTATATATTTGTTGTCTCCGTCTTAAGATGAGAATTGATGACAGGTTAAAGTCGCTTTTGTCCAATGTGTTAGTCCTCATCTGTTCATCGTCTGTGTTCATTAAACTTGTCAACATGCTGTTGTTTCACCGTGTGTTATAGTGTCAGTGATATTGATTTGTCAGGGGTTTATGTGAAGGTTGAGATCGATACAAGGAGATGGGTTGGAAAGGGGCATGGGAGTGGCGGTTGGGGGGAGGGGGTGCAGGGTAGGAAGTAGATGTCATGACAAAGCTTAAACCCAAGAAAGTGAGGTTCATATAGTACACCCTTTGTTTGATGGAATTAGGTTAGTATGTTTATGCTGATTTCGCGTAACATATACAGTACCTATATATTGATCTCGTTAGTTAGTCTCACATTGTGAGTAAGTTTATGCAATGCACGTCACGTTTATTTGTATGCAGCATTTTATGCGGCCCTTGCCAAAGTTCTTTTACCCTCCCGAGGTTCTTGGCCACCAAGTGCATTTAGGACCAACCATGTCTCAGCAGCTACCTGGTCCTCATTTGCAGAAACAATGAACGTTTCTTGTGACCAGATATTGAGTAAGTAAGTATAGGGTTTTAACGACACACCAAAACTTATAAAGTGTATTATGGTGCCTACATGCAAAAGGTGAAAGATCAGATTGACCTAGTTAACCAGCCGCCTTCTAAGATGAAGAGTGGCGACATACAAGTGGATGATGATGAAAAAGATGCAAATACAAATATAGTATCCTAGTCAAGTCACCACCAGGCCATCCCATCCTCATGTCCCGGCGAAATACGGGCCAAGTAATGTGTTGCAGAGATGACCCTCAAGAGGACCGCTCCACTTTGGGACCCCATTGTTTGGACATTACCACAGGTTAGTCGCCAATACCCCCTTCTTGACCCCACATCAGACACGAGCCGCAACGGACGATGTTACTACCAAACACCCGGTTGCCTTTATTAGTCGCCTCTTACGACATACAAGAGGATACAGTGGGCCTATTCTACCCTAGACCCACAGGGGGAGACCATACCATGAAAAAAACCCCAGTGTTCAGCTCTTTCCGATGGGTTATTTGGTTAACATTGGTTCTCGACGAATATACTCCCTGTCAAGGAGGGGGTGCAGGGTAGGAATAGCATAACTCTTCGCAGACGCATATAGTACACACCCTTTGTTTGATGAATTAGGTTAGTATGTTTTGCTGATTTCGCGTAACATATACAGTACCTATATATTGAGTTAGTTAGTCTCACATTGTGATAAGTTTTATGCAAATGCACGTCACGTTTATTTGTATGTTTTTATGCGGCCCTTGCCAAAGTTCTTTTACCCTCCCGAGGTTCTTGGCCACCAAGTGCATTTAGGACCAACCATGTCTCAGCAGCTACCTGGTCCTCATTTGCAGAAACAATGAACGTTTCTTGTGACCAGACGATGAAGGTGAGGTAAGGTAAGTATAGGGTTTAACGACACACCAAAACTTATAAAGTGTATTATGGTGCCTACATGCAAAAGGTGAATAGATCAGATTGACCTAGTTAACCAGCCGCCTTCTAAGATAAAAGGAAGAAAGAGGGACATACAAGTGGATGATGATGAAAAAGATGAAAATACAAATATAGTATCCTAGGGCAAGTCACCACCAGGCCATCCCATCCTCATGTCCCGGCGAAATACGGGCCAGAGTAATGTGTTGCAGAGATGACCCTCAAGAGGACCGCTCCACTCAACCACCTGGACCCCATTGTCCACCGACACGAGCCGCAACCTACTACCAACAGGTTGCCTTTATTAGTCGCCTCTTACGACATACAAGAGGATACAGTGGGCCTATTCTACCCTAGACCCACAGGGGGAGACCATACCATGAAAAAAACCCCAGTGTTCAGCTCTTTCCGATGGGTTATTTGGTTAACATTGGTTCTCGACGAATATACTCCCTGTCAAGGAGGCGATAGCATATACTCTTCGCAGACGCCGTGGAAGATGTTGGTCCAATTTCGTAAAGGAGTCAGCGTCTATCCTACAAATCTTCGACGCATATGTTTTGTATCGCATAAGTATGACAAAATATCCCTCCACTTAAACTCACTCAAGCCAAGTGTATATCTAATCAACGATAAATATCCTAAACATTCATCTATAAAATTGTCATGTCATTCTGAATATGTTATTATTGTACCTAAGGGTAAGAATTACATCATTGATGTGTGTTCCCGTTGATCAACATACGAGGCACCAAATTTGTAAGAAGGAGAGAGAAAAGGATGTTTAAAGTCGGTCATTGTTGTGCGAAGAACTCGCTAGATGTCGCCGCAGGGCGGATCTATAAAATTCATCCTTCTGAATCGGCGAACAAAACAGACAGTTATTCGGAATAAAGCTGTTAGTCTATGTGCCAAATGGCCTGTAGCGAAGGATCGACAGATGGGAGTAGAAGAGCGGTGGAGGAGAACGCCTGCCGCCCACAGGACAGCGAGATGCCGCCCGCCTCGGGCAAAGGAGATGTGGATATTGGGCAAGCCTCTCCGGGCGCGCCTCCAGTCACGGACGCAGCGAACGCCGCATCGCCGACGGACCCACAACAAAACGGTGGACGACGGAAAAGAAATCGTAGAAAACACAAAGGTGGACGACACCATCGGAAATGGAAGCCCTACTCTCAGATGACATGGGACGAAAGAAGCCGAATGGATGAACGAGAAACGCGAAGAGCCAACCAAAGGCGACAAGATATGTTCGCGGCCGGACAAGCTATGGCACCATACAATACCACTCAGTTTCTCATGGATCAACATGATGATATTGACGGAGCTCAGCTGATGTCAGACTTGGCTCAGAACGACCAGGGTGAACTTCGACCTCATCGGGAAAACAGCAGAAATTCGGGAGAAGGCGGCTCGGCAAGTCAGGACTCATCTGATGAGTATTATGACTCTCCGAACGATGAAGAAATATTCCTGGAAAAGGATTTTACAGAAGCATACGCTAATTACCACGCAGAGCGCTTGCAGACTCTTTCCAAAGAGGAATTAATCAAAGAACATTTGGAATTAGAAGGTAAAATAGAACGCTTAGAAAAGCGAGGGAAAGAGAAAAGGGAAAATAATGATTCTTCGAGCGACGCTGTTATCGCTAAGCTGAAGGAAGAGAACTCCAAATTGAAGAAAGAGAACTACGAATTAAAGAAATCAAGCAACTTGGACATGACTGAAACATAGATTGGTGACAAAGTTATTTTGCTTCAAAATGCGATTTTGTATAAATGTTTAATTTATATAGACTGATAGTATTAAACATTCAAGTTACACGTTAGTTAGCTACGTTGAAAAATTGTCATGGCAATGTTTGAATTAGGAAGAACCATCGGCCAATGTTTTTACTGTTTTTGTAAAGGTGGTTTATGGATATTTCCAGCAGTCTCCTTTCATGGTTGCTATCATAACATCTCTACACTTCCCGTCACTTCCCGTCACTTCGCGTCGTGCGTACCCAGATCAGCTGGACCCTGTGTGCAGTCGCCCATCGGGGAAATTAATTTCATACACGTTATGATACAAAGTTAAAAACTGTTGTGAAAATCATAATGTTACACAGCGGTCGCGGTACCTACTATTGGTCAAAAAAACACCCAACGTCAACCTTCACCGTTGGAGTTTAGTACCATGAAAGTGTACAGCGCACCAGATAAGAATAGAATACCTGGGGATATTTTTCGTCCTTTGCGATTAATTGTATTGTGAATCAAACTTATCTCTTGTCTGACCCCTGTCTTGTTTGAACTGCCGCTTCCAATTATATGCTTAATTCTATGATTCTATAGACTTACATTTTGGTTGGAATCATTTGATGTTTAACTATAACTAAACGCCTCCATAACTTGTGACAGCTTGAGACTAAACCATCTGGTAACCTTAAACATCACAAAGGGTTTATGCTTCAAATGAAAATATGGAGTCTACAATTTTTCTGACAAAAGATAATCGTAAAGAGGCCTGATCATGATGGTGTTTTTAATTGAAGATCCACATTGTTGTTGGCTTGAAATTGTTTTATTACATATGTATGTAGTGTATTACCATGATGAAACAAACATTACTGAATGTATTTAAGAGTTGAAACAATCTTGCTTGCTACACAGTAGGCTGCTACAGAGTAGTGAGAAAGATCTATTTTATAATAAAAAATCAAAAAACACAGATGCTAGCACTGCCAGTGGCATTCCAAGTCTTTCATGGGTTTGATTTCTGGGTTTGTTGTTCTGGTATGGAAGTGTTGATGTAAGAATTTCACAGAATGAATGGTGTCCTGTACCATTCTAGATATTTTTCAATTTGGAATGAAACTCTTAAAAATAATTCTAGCTAAAAGATGTTGGATATATATTTTTGTATCATTTTGGCTTTATTTCCCTTCCAATTGTAAAGTTATAATTATTAATTATCAATCTTTAGGGACCACTTGCTAAGGTATAATTATAAATTGCTATACTGTAAAGTGCTAATGCTTTGTGATTTGGTGTGAGAGTGGTATGTGTGTAAGGTGTGGTGAATTGGGATTCAGGGAGGGGGAGGGGTGTTTAAACAAGGCAGCATTTTAAGCCATCTAAACAGATTGTTTCAACTTTCAGCAATTGACATAATTCTCAGTTAACTAGAATCCTTCATGTTTGAACGTGAGTTGTAACCTTGATGCATGGACATATCCAATAACTGGGAGTCTTGAATGGCTGTGTTTACGTGTTAGAGTTTGCTCTTTTGAGCTAGTCTTTATTGAAATATAATGTTCTTACATCTGTCTGATTTTTGTTTTATATATTCTTTAAGTAATGTATGCTATTCAAAAGGTGACCTTTTTCACTTGACTTAGGTGCCAGGTTAAAGGACTCGTAATGATTTTGTTTTGTTTGCTTCCCGCATTTTATGTTCACATATATTTTTGGAAGAATTCAGGACTTGTTTTCGACTTGTATATTTGGGAGAGAAAAATTTCCAAACACTGACACTTTGTTTTTACTTGTGAGCAAGCAATATATTGGCCTCAGTATATGTCTTATCATTGCTGAGTTGTTGCTTAGGAATGATACTCATTAAATATTTTATCATTGTTGTTCCTTCATTCATGATGTGCTATTGAATAGCTGTCTTACACTTGCATAGCTAAAGAAGCCGAAAAGTGAAATCCTTGTTTTGGTACAATAAACAAAATGTGCTTCAGTTATTCCCTAAATGATGGATAGTAGTGATTTTGCGATCACCGGAGATAGACCTCATGTAATCTAGACATTGATTGGGGTCACTAGAGATAGACCTCATGTAATCTAGACATTGATTGGGTTCACTAGAGATAGATCTCATGTAATCTACGCATTGATTTGGGTCACTAGGGATAGGATCTCATGTAATCTACGCATTGATTTGGGTCTTGAAGGAAATACATCGGAAGCAAAAGAAAACATTAAAAAATAATAAAATTTATTTACACGAAGGACCTGGTTGCCAGATGATGGAAGAACCGAAATACTGAATGATATTAAAGCGCGACAAATGGCTGAAAAAGGAAATGCAGTACGTCCAAGACGCTACCAACAGGTTGCCTTATTGGCAAAGTCTCTGCCAATGGAACATATTTTTGTAATAAGGCATGTGACATGGTCTTTACAAGAGTGTGTCTTTTTGTATGATATACCAAACGATACTCTCTGTTAGTAATAAATACAATGACTTGCTGGTTTCACCTTCTCGAGCTTCAGAGATATCGGCAACCTGCCCAACAAGCAGGGCCTGTACTGAGAGGATGATCATAACGTAATCCTGAGCTTCACCAGCATATAATCTCTGATAATATCACATTTTCGTCAGTCACCGTCCGATGACGTTGAGTAGACTGACACACGTTAACGTCACTAATGTAAGCGTGGAGATTGAGTGTGAGGAGGCAGCGTCCACCCAGTGGCTGTAACCCCACGGCATGTAGATGTAGTCACGTGGGTGCTCGCACGATTCCGGGACAGCGCTGTAGAGATAGAACCCCGACTCGGCGTTGTCAATCTGACGGAACGCACCTGTCAAGGTCACAGTACACATACAAAGGTAAGCTGATAATGCCTAAATAAAACCTGCGGTGTTCGTCTTTCTTTGTTTAAATGAGCAGCTGATAGCCATTTGTATAACGCACAATAGCGTACTTTTAACTTGAGATTAGAGGTTAATTGATAAATCACCTAGTGACTATTGTTATGATATTAATCTAGCTCTTTTGACTTTTGAAACCCTCCCCCTCTTTTCCATTGTCGGCACGACATGTTTCACTAGCCCGGGTCAACCTCTGCTCTTAAGACGGGGGTGTGACCCTGATAAGTAGACCTGGCTGGTACCTTTTCCCATTGGCCAATGACCCTTCGAGCCCACGCCCCATGTGAGCAGTTGGGGTTGACCTTTGTGAAGGGGGACCGGCTATACCTGGACCAATGGGAGGCCAGCTGTGGGTGTGGTTCCAAGCGTAATCCAATGCCGGAACCCCGATAAAATAGCTGGCCTCGCCGAAGTACAGGGAGAAATACCTAGCAAAGAGACGAAGTATCTGAACAAGATTCTGACCCGAGATTCCAGAGAAAGCTATTAAGCTAAAACTCGAATAAACCAACAACTCAACTCCTGGACTCGTGTGTTTTCTCTGGCTAGTGTCCCCACTCAAGCAACTACAAGCAGCTACAATATTCCTATATACGAAGGAGCGCGCAGAAATACGAATAACCAAGAAATATAAGTATAACAAGTGTATAGCTATATACGAAGGAAATATAGTTATAAGACTATAGTCTGTAATAACTGCAATAATAAGCTGCATGATAGAGTGGAATCCACGTTCAAGAAGTAAACATAGCAACTTTTCTGAGCATATTTAGATTATAAAACAATGATAAAAAACTTATGGGTATTCCTAAGACTTAATATACAGTTTTGGATAAAAGCGAGATTCCACTGGGATAATCTGTCGTAAATTGTTAAATAACTCCTGCAAATAAATATATTTACATTCAAATTCAATACTGGAACTAGAACACCATAGAACGCCAGAGACTACGAATGAAACCGAATGCATTACATCCCAGGGATGCTCTTGAAAGAAACAAAGAAAGGATGGTCTCAAAAGCCGTACCAGCTGGCATATCTTCTTCGTTCATGGCTGTATCATTGACGCGGAGGATCATAGGAAAGGAGCCAACTGTGTGCATCTGGATCGTCACTCTGTATTCTCGCTCAATCACAATCGTCATGCGCGATCCTAAGTACTGCAGACCTGTAGTGCCCATGCGTAACATGTCATTCGCTTCGAGTAAACAGACTAATGCAATAAATTCGGCATTAACCTCTGGACATCAGAATATATGGGCAAGTTACTTTATATAGTTCTTGTACAGTTGACATTTCAGAACCATATAATCACCCTTCTAGGAATTTTGTTTCGAATCTGATCGCACCGTCATTGAGTGTGAATCTTATCATACCGTCATTGAGTGTGACTCTTATCACACCGTCATTGAGTGTGAATCTTATCACACCGTCATTGAGTCTGAATCTTATCACACCTTCACTGAATCTGAATCTTATCACACACGCACTGTGTTTGCTTCCCATCTAACACACACCCACCATGGAGAGTTATTCGCGACGCCCCTGGTGGCGGTTGCGGACGATGCACTTCAAGCATTTCCGGTCGAATGCGAATTCCCGCGAAACCGTAGATGAGCGATTGCATATAGCCTCCCATTCCTGGTAAAAAGTTGACACAGCCTCGTTCTTGGTCCTCAATGTTGCGTTCGTTAAATTCAGACCAAACCTGAAATGAAGACACCAGATGGAACCCTGCCTTATATTATGCATATCATACAACATTAAACCATTTTCAAAAATTGGGAATTTTATTAGATACCAAGAACATTTTGAAACTGATAATCGAATCAACCCTCAAACATGTCTGATAGTTAACACCCACTTGACTTAACTATTGTGTTTACCACAATTTCAATGAAATCCTGGGCTAAATCGCGCCGGATTTGAAAAAAAAGTATAAGAACTCAAACTAGAGCTGTGATAATTAGTTCACAGAGATTTACAAGCAGGTGTAGAGAGAATCAATACACATTGCTGAAGGCTGGCACCCCGGGGGGGGCACTTGGCCTTATTCTGGATAGGAGTGTGCCGCGGGACCTCGAAAACCCGTACCCGTCGTACAAGGTCAAAATGGCCAAAAGCATACCCCGTCGTACAAGGTATTATGCGAATGTACATGTCGTACAGATTGAAGCTGAAAAACATACCCCGTCGTACAAGTATGAGGCCCAAAAACCTGTCGTACAAGTCGAGAGGCCCAAAAAACATACCCCGTTGCGCGGTACATATATACTACCTCTATACACTTAAGCTGGCACTTACTTTAAATGGTTGGATGAGATAATTTTGATAGCTCTGCTGAAAGTACGACATAGCTTTGGTCTCCAGTCCGACCCACTTATAGCCGACGGCAAAGAAGCTCCAGGTGAGGGCAGGTGCGCGCTTGTCTGTGAGCAACTCGTAGAGCTCAAGGTCATTCCTCTGTATGTCCAGGCTCATATTCCAGTTAAGAGGATAGCCGAGCATGATTGTGTCTGCCTGACTCACGTCATCCTCTGTATAGCAACCAAAATAGACAGTAAAATAAGGACTCCAATATGGGGATAGCATTCCCATAACTATGACGAGCTTCATTGACATTGAAAAGATGATGTGGTTGATCTGCACGCGGAAATATGTGTCTAGTAACTTGAAACATGTATTTTTTCAGTGCCAAGTATTGGGAACACCAATTCATTGTAAATTTATTGATATCGTCGCTTTCACAATATCCTTTGATCACTGTTTACAAAATTATGCAAAAGAATGGCCGCCAGGTTGAGTAACTACACGTGCGCAGTTCCATCATCTTCTGGTGTAGGCAAAGAAACTCCACCTCTGACAGATCCGCGCTATTTACTACTGTAGATGGCATTAGATCATCAAAACACCAGGGGCGAGTGCCTTGCCTACTTCTGGTGTTATCACTCTAACTCCGTACGTTTTTATTTCGGATGCCTAGTAGCGCCTACTCAGATTGATATTTGGGTTAAAATGCACGTTCCGTCAAAAATAAGAAATCGACCTTAGAAATAGCAGGGACCGCAAATTGGTCTCGATTCTACGAATATCATTTCCAAACCAAGTAGGGAATCGGTCCATAAAGGTTAGTTTCACAACGGAAGTTTCATGATTTGTAATGAAGTGAACATTTAATGTCCATTTATTATATGCATTACTATATATATTTCGATTATATAGCATAGGCGTTGGATGATACAAGAAGTGTCTGCTCACCAGGATTGTAGCCTTGGTGTTGGAAGTGCTGTCGCTTGACATTATCAAACGGCAGGTTCATATAGAGCGCTTTCTGTACCCACTCATCAGGTACCTCCTGTCTCTCGTCCCTCTGACAGATGCAGGCGAAGTAGCGCCCCCAGTGGATGGCCAGACTGGCCAGTACCATGGTGTATGCTGAGTTGTTGACGCGAGGGTGAAACTCATCTGGCCCTGTGCAATCTAAGAAACAGACACACATTCGTACTACCACAATACGTATAATGCGATTTCACGTTTAGAATACAGCGCTGATATTATCATCTTTTTTTTCGTAAGGGGGTGGGGGCTCCGGGGTGGGGGTGGAGAGGTTTGGGTTCAATTACCCAGAGCATTCGATTTGAATTTGCGTTAAATCGCACATGTAATTGTTTATATATTCGTGGTAATCAATTTGTCGTAGTTTTACCATAAATATCGTAGCGTCCATGGGCAGGGTTGTAGACAGCCCTGTCTGCGTAGAACTTGGCGATTTCTCGCGTGATGTCACAGGCATTGTAGTCAGGGTTAATTCTGAAATCCTGGTCTCGGGTCGCCGAGTAATACTGGCTGAAAAACCGCATGTATCACGGTGCATCATAGCACGTGTGTGGGTATAAGAATCAATAGATAAGAATCATTAGATAAGAATCACTAAATGTCCCTTCAGCGGTTAGTGGTATTTAATGACTCGTAAACCCATATTATTTCCAGATCAGGATCACTTAAACCAATACTGTATACTTTTGTATGCTTGCTTCCCCGCTCCACTCAACAGTAAGGTGGTCAGTTTGAGCTTGAAGACGGGCCCCAGCTGATAAATACATTTTTGGTGTGTACGAGCATGATGATAGAATCATAACGTTCTACTTCAATTGCATGTGATGTTGCCAATGCGTTTTGTAAATCCCGATGGAAAATGTTTACTTGGAATAATTACCGTAGAAGCCAGCTCACAGCTCCGGAAGTGTGGAACTTTCTCCACACGCACTCGGGACAATCGTCCTTTTCAGACGACACCTCGGCTCCAGTATACGCGCTCTCCCACGGGTAATGATATCCTTCTCCACCGAACAGCTTGGCATTGTCTTGTGCCCGCAGCGCTGTAGCTTTGCGATAGCGGATTACCTTTTTCACTGTATTGGGATGAAACAGGAGCACAGAGGGCAGGATATGGAGCTCGCTATCATACATGATATGGCCATGATAGTCCCGACCATATCCTCCCTTGGCAAGACTACTTCGGCTCATTCCGTACACGTATTCACTATGCTGCACTCCAGTTTTGGGGAATTCGGCCGGCAGGGCGCTTAGCAGATAAAACTGCGCGAATGTAGTGATTTTGGCGAGCTGGGGCTCCCCTTCCACCACGACTCTCCCCTCATCCCACACCCTCGCCCACGTGTCTCTGTGTTCTGCGAATAATTGATAATGAGAGTTTTCGTTCGAACTTAACAAGTTGACCACCTCGTCAAACTCCGACCTTGCTGTCGATTCCTGGCGATCTATTGAAAGCAACTGAAACAAATATAATGCAATTAACCGTAAAAAAATGCGATTCCTATAAGCTGTACAATTTGGACAAAAAACCTTCGTTATATCAAGAACTTCACAGGCGTATGAAAAATCATCAAGATACTTATTTGGAACAGTTATGAAAACTGTATGTATAAATGCACACCATTGTTTCGTTGGCTACTCGGTTGTTAAACAAGAGGGAGATTTGCGTCAAGCGCTCGGTCCAGAACATGTGAATTGTCTGTACACCGGCCCCTGCTTCGGCTTGCTTCGTTGTCCCAGTCACACGCCTGTACAAAAAATTACATTATCGGTACGTTATGACCTATAGCACTACGGCCCATATGGGTCTTCTAAGGGAAGCATTTCACAGCGTCCGCGCCGTGTACTACACTCAATCTTTCATGTCCGCTCTGTAGATGGTGATATCTGATCGTGAACAACCGACAGGGAATTTGCATAGGACTGGCAACTATGATGGTCTGTCTTTCAGGGACGAAATAGTTAGTAACTTTACATACGCTCGATGACCCGCACTCTACCAAGCCCTTTCCATCCCCAAGCCACAGCCACAGTAGCTTTTCGTCACATGTATGCATCTGGTAGCTGTGCTGCATCACATCAGGGTGGAGTCATAGCGCCTACGCTTGTCCCATGTCTGAATGATCGCAAAAGGTAATGTATCTCCCTAAGGTATATGATTCAGTATATATATATGGGTCCATTTTCCAAACATTTGGTATATTGACGGGTCTACAGATGAGGTATATTGATGGGTCCCCTTTTCTCCCTTTGTGTTGGTCTCGTCATGGGTTGTTTTTTTTGCCCCATGGAGGCCCATGCCTACTCTTTTATCTAGGAGAGAACACCCCCGCGCTCCGGGGGATCCACATTAAATACATAAAATCAGTCATACAAGCAAGAAAATTCTTTGACAAAAAATTAAATTAGAAAATATTCCAGGGTCCGACAGGGCAGGGGCAGGAGATAGCCCTTGTCGGACAGGCAGACTTAACCAGCCCGACCGGACAGGCGCTTCTTGAAAGCCGACGATATATAATAAAAGGCCCGTAGGAACGGCCAGTGTTCTAGCCAGTGAAAATTTTAAAATTTGTCAAAAGCGTGAAAATAATTCCCCGTTCTACGGCACAGTAAAAGAATTCGAGCATTACAAAAATGTATGAGGGGTGAGTTTTGTCGCACCAGAAAGCTGACAAGTATTTTCGAGGTTGTTCGAAATTGAGGTCGCCTGTGTCATTGAGCCACTTGTAGGAGAGGTGAAGAATTCCGCCGCCATTTATTCCCTCCTTACGCCGGGCGTAAATGTTGCTGACAAAGACACGCTGGTACTTCTGATGGGCGTAGATGCGGTGCTCAACGTAAGCAAAGTCGCAGTCTATTGTTTCCATGAAAATACCTGTCAAGACGGGTATCATAGGAATATATTTGAATATGATATTGAAACAAGTCAAGGACATTATATCTGAACAGCACGGCAACTGGCGTGAAAATGTGACATGATTTTGGTGAATTATTTTGTATGAATGCACCCTTGCTGCAAGTCAATCGTCAGCTAGAACGAATATTAACTTCAAATATTTTTCCAAGAGATTTAGAATGAAAAATCGTCGAACCGTCATGCGCGTTAAAGATGAATTTCCGGCTGGCTCGACTTTCCATTTCCGGATCCTGTAAACTCACTCGTGACATGATGAGATTAGGGATCCTAGCTCGATGGGATGCGCCTGCAACAAATGTTGGTCGTTGTCATCATCATCGTCATCATCATCGTCGTCGTCGTCTTCGTCATCATCATCATCATCGTCGTCATCATCACCATATTCATCGTCATCTTCACCATCAAAACTATAATCGCAAGCACCATAACTATCGTCATCACAACATCGCCATCGTTACCCACGTCGTGATGCTACTTCCCTCTCCCTCATACAGCCCATTCAGGTAGATGCCGTCATCTAGCACGGTGCCCGCAATGTGTCCGTTGGAGACAGTCGGCATATACCTGTGGTTGATGGTCCCGTTGGAAAACATCGGTAAACTGAAAACATCGACAACAAACCAACCATCAAACATTCGACTTCTGGGGTCCCCAAAAGATCGCTTCTATCAACATGTGCCATGGCATTCCAGCAGAGACAGTAAAATGTCCGTGTGTCAGCGCCGCCTGGTACACCGCCTGGTCTTATGGGAACCAGACATACGAGAAGACTTATTTGGTAAACTTCGTCTCTTGTGGAGTGTTGAGTTAAGAATGAATGCTCTCTAGATACGTTCTGTATGGTTGCTGATAGAAGGCATAATATTGCCACTAAGCCTATTCTGTTTAATAACGATATCAGCAACCAATGCTTATTCAACGAATTGAACTAACTGTAAGTGTATTGAGGCAATTAAATGTTATGACATGCAGCGTATAAACAATAGTCTTTGAGATCCAAGATAAACGGATTGTTATAAAAACAACGAAACCAACATTGATTTTAATTCTCAAATATATACATAATGTTAGCAGCCAAATCAGTGCTACATCTCCATCGCAACATGTATAGAATTAATGGACCTTAAATCTTATTTCCGCGACATGTTGTACTTGTAGTAGTATATCTGTTCAATAGCTACTCGACCGCCGTGTCAACCAGATCCGCCAACCACCTACTCAAAAGAGTTCTTTGACATTTTGACTTATCGTGGCTTCCCAACAAGACAGCCGTCTTTAGCGATCGCTCTTTTGAGCTGCCAGGTGGCGCATCCGATTAATACGGTGTCTACCTTGACGTCTTGATCTCATAATGCAGGTTGCTTTCGTCACCGATTTCAGGGCTTTGTCGTTTATTGCGGTCACGTGATACCTCGCTGTTGATAACGTCTTCAGGTTTTGCATTACCGAATACCACGTCTTTGAGATTTGAGAAAAATTCATTGACATCCGGGAGAGGTGAAGCTACAGGTATGAGGGCCAGGATGAAGGTGACCCCAAGCAGTGTCCGCTGGGCATGCATGTCTGGGTCGTGTGTGTGACTGAAATAGAAACACACTTTAACATCAGTAGGTGATCGACCTATATGTGACGTATTTTCTCACCCTTTCTATGGTGGTGATAATTTCTACCAGGACCGCATGATTCGGACAGATTCAGTTTTTGCTGCCCGATCCTCGTGACGCAATCAGACATTTCAGTCGCACCACAAATGGGAAACTGGAGGCCATCATGTTGACTCAGGATATGCGTCCGTTTGAGAGTGAGTTGCTTTGTGTAAGAACATCCGCATGAATTTCTCCAACGGAAGGTCTTGTGTGGTGTGTAAGTGTGTATATGTACATGCGTCATTTTGTTTTGTGTAGTTTATCATACAATCAACCTGTCATAATTAAGAGTCTTAGTGGTAACGGCAGAGCCGACGAGCGTATAACATGAAACTGCTGCGTCACTAACGTCCTTGTTACGCCAGGTGGAGCTACTGTGTTCGCTAGACAGCTTTGGCAAGTGAGATGCGTCCGTGCAGCCGAATAACTCGATGGGCTCTTGCATAGAAATTAGTCTTAGAAAGCTACTGAAACATAATAAGATGAAGACTGCCTTCGTGTTATTCTATTGTTGTAAATCGGGTGAGCGATCGTCTGGTAGCCACTTAAACCGGGAGTAATGGATGTTTGGCTGTACATCGTATGGTTTTGGGCCTGTACAACATTGTTGAGACAACAATACCGCTAATCTGGATTCCGCAATGCAATACTTGTTTATTGCATCAGTAAACAACACATTGATCGACCTAATATTCCTTCCTTGAGCATTTTGTAAATTAATGGGTCTCGATCCAACATGCTCTCCTCCGAGCTTAGTGAGCATTGAGAATAATGGTGCTTTTAGAAGGCAGGATGCAATTTATATCGAAGTTGGTATCTTGAGATCTCAATTATTATTCGTTTCAGACCACAAGTGTAAAACATCTGCGCAGAATTTTAATATTTGTGTCGTATCATATATCGGATAATGAAATTACTATTTTGCACTTTATTGCTCAGTACAACCTGGTATAGAGGTCGGTATCGAACGATTCGACTGACAGATTTGCATATCAACTCCTAGCTCCTGTCGAACGGTAAAATAAATATATACCGTTCTACTCCGATATTTTGGGCGCAGATTAAAACATGCGTTTGACTAAAGTGCTGGGTAACACATCAAGAAAACAACATATATCAAGAGCCTGTACAAAATAAGTCACAGCGCACTAAAAGGCTTACCCCCGATCGATGCTATTCTTTAACTTCCGCATTGCCACCCTGCTAAGCTTGCGAAGCACGTTGACGCACTTTTAATAAAATCTGCTGTATCTTATCGAGTTCAGACGCAGGAAGCAATAGTCGTCGATGGGACAGGCCATTCTGAGCATGCGCGATGTACGTGGTCTTGAACTTGAAAAAAACATGGTGCTGTGTTTCGGACTTTCTACCGCTTCCAAATTTATCGAACTATAACTAATTACCATGGATGAAATCCCCCGCCACAATGGGATAAAATTGTCCGTGAACATCATTGCATTCTAAAACTCCATCACTTGGGCATGTTTGGTGTTTGGTAGTTGTCTGAATCGATCTTAAAATTTATAACATTGCGTCGTTTTCAGACAGAGTAAGACGTCTACTTAGACGTCTTGTAGGGCTTATCAACTACTTGGTTAGTACAACACATATCCAATCTATATGGACATAGAGCGAACGAAGTGAAGCTTTCCCTAAAGGCGAGCCCATTTTGATTTAGACAGTGAGTCAAAATTTACACAATGTTTGAGTGTACGCGGTCAGAGAAAGTTCCCCACACGAAGCATTCGATTCCATTCTCTCGCGTAATACCTTAAGTCGAGTGCTTTTCTCAGCTCGGATTACATCAGCTTCAGTAATGGCGATAGCTGCCGTGGTAACGTCAGAAAGGCCAGTAGATCGACGCAAGACGCCCCAGACGTTCCGCCTTCCTAGTTCCTGAGATTTCTGCTCTTATCTCCTCAGATAAGGATTTGATTTACAATTTTCAAAAATCGATTTAAAGGAATGACTATTTCTATTGCCATAGATACAGCATGTACTCTTAACGTTCACAGATTCGCATGGGGTTTGGAAAGTAAACGTCTGAACGGAATATCACGTGATCAATAGTTTGAGAAGCACCGAATCAGCGTGTACGGCTTAATGGATTGGGAGAAAAACGCGACCACTGTCCAGCAAATCAGCACTGGTGAACATTTCATTAATATGAAGCACGCCCGGCTACATGACGCCTATGGTTGGCTGACTGTAGTTCAACATAGCGATGTTTTCGTCAGCCTCAACCTGTCACATATAACTCCTACACACACTTACACGACAGGAGTCCTACTTGACCCATTAACCCCTCACCACCACACGCTTACTCGACGACCACACGTCATCACGTCCCTTGCCATTAACACATGATGATAATTCATAGACTATTTCCGCCCAGATGATTTGCCCGTTTGTGCCTAGATTGAATGTAAATGACATCATTGAATGATGAGTCAGCAACAAAGCAAACTTTAACTATACATTACGAGATTTTGAGGTCTGGGCGACTGTTTACATGTGTTTATGAATATAAAAACACCATGCTCTGACATCTCGAATTATTAGGGGAAATAACGTGCATTTTATCGCACAATTTTAAACATGCAGTTTCTCGTCTATACGTGCCGCGTTGTATCAACATGTGCCGTATTGTATCAACATGTGCCGCGTTGTATTAACATGTGCCGCGTTGTATCAACATGTGCTGCGTTGTATCAACATTTGCTGGGTGGTATCAGTGCATATGAAGTGGGGTTTATTTCACTGATGGTACATGGATCAAACGGATAATCAATATTTGCAAAATTCAACAAGCATCTTCGAAGAATATTTGTCTGAACTAAGTAGAATTACAAATCCCAGTGTCACTCGTTATGCGTGTATATGAATTCAGATTTAAAGCTACTCTGAACACGGACTGGATTACCTCTTAAAATATTGTTGTCAATAACCGTATAACTGTCAGGGAAAGGCGAAGTATGGGAAACCAAAGAATGGATTACACATGACGATATAGAGCTGTTATTGAGGCAGTGAGTCGTTATGGGGTTGTATCAGGGTATGAGAGGAACAGTTGTCAGACAATCAAGAAATACTTGAGTGAAGTATCTTCAGAGAGCCAGACAAATTAAGAAACAGCTTTGCTCTGAATGCAACACTGACCATGCGGAAGGGCAGAATCAACAGAGGAAACAAGATACATCAAGCGGGTGATCACTGAACAACTCATTGTAAATATTTGGTCAACATATCAATTGGAAAGAAACTAACCTTAAAGAAAAATGCGACTGAATGACGCGAATCACAACACCAGCATTATCTGAAGCGTCAATTTAAACAAGATCAGTAAGTTATGTTTATTTTTTCTTATATCCGTGCATAGCGTCTGTGTATATGGATCAAACCACAGGTATGAATTTATCTAACGGCTAGTGTACAAGCGACGTATGCGCATGCGTCCTACTCTGGACTTTGTACTACCCGTTATCTGCGGGGTTAATACTGTTGTCTGGTAATAAAAGGTTCTGTCGCCGTGGGGTGGGTGGAACTTTGGGCGAGTCACTGACCAATATGGTCATCGGGTTGACCTGATAAACGAGACAAGTGAAGAACACGAGAACCTTTTCTTAACAGACGTCAACAAGTGAAGAACACGAGAACCTTTTCTCAACAGACGTCAACAAGTGAAGAACACGAGAACCTTTTCTCAACAGACGTCAACAAGTGAAGAACACGAGAACCTTTTCTCAACAGACGTCAACAAGTGAAGAACACGAGAACCTTTTCTCAACAGACGTCAACAAGTGAAGAACACGAGAACCTTTTCTCAACAGACGTCAACAAGTGAAGAACACGAGAACCTTTTCTTAACAGACGTCTTTGGTTTATTACCGACATATTTACGCGGACGCTGGCGATGGACCTCGCAATGTTATTATAGTTCATAACTTTAATTGTCCGCCATACCAAATACAGTTAGACACTTGTTCCTACGTGGAAATTATTTGAGCTTACTAGACCCCAAGAACAATGCAATAAGTAAGTGAGAGTAAGTTGGACAGTTTCATAAGCGACTCTAAATATTAACTGATTATTGACAATCAATATGAGCAATCCATTCAACATTGCGTTATCGTTTAATATATGAGAACGCACCTAGGTGTCTTATCATTACACGCTACCTGTTACAATCACCTGCCTTCCAATTAACAAAGAAATCTGCAAGAACATACCTTAAAACATAAACGATTCTTCAGCTCTATCATGATCTAAAAGAGCGCCCCCACCGGCGGGAATACGACTTAATGAATGTAGAGTTTCACGAATCAGTTGAGATCGAGTCTATATTCAACTGAATAAACTACCTGCGTAGAAAAACGTGCTGTGTATCGATTCTGAGCTGATAACTACTGGATTTTACAGGTATGTAAGGTATTTGGTGTTATTGGGGCAAGGGTAAGATTAAGTGGGCGGCGTCTTGTATTTATTCGTGTATGTTGGTGGTTGTGGTGACGTAGAACCACAATTACATCAATATACTTAAAACAGTAGAATAACGCCCACTAAGATTATGACTTCAAACACCATGCTTATCAGTCGTCGTATGTGCTGACGTCACAAGGCCTTGTTACCAATAAGCTCTTTGTTGTTATTACCTTAAAAACTCGCGCTGGGATGAGGTCATCGGGGCTTAAGGTCACTAACGGGTAAACTAGGCAATACTGGACATATTTGTTAATGCGTCGATCATCGCGCCAATTTACTACCGGACGGTTATAATGTAGCCCAAAAAGACGTCTGAGTAGACGTCTTACTCTGTTTGAAAACGACGCAATGTTGTAAATTTTGAGATCGATTCAGACAACCAAATATACCCAATTGACGGAATTTTAGAATGCAATTATGTTCCTTTGTGGCGGGGGATTTCATCTATGGTAATTAGTTATAGTTCGATAAATTTGGAAGCGGTAGGAAGTCCGAAACACAGCACCATGTTTGTTTTCAAGTTCAAGACCACGTACATCGCGCATGCTCAGAATGACGTGACCCATCGACGACAATTGCTTCCTGCGTCTGAACTCGATAGGATACAGCAGATTGTATTCAAAGTGCTTCGCAAGCTTAGCAGGGTGGCAATGCGGATGAGGCGGCGGAAAATCGCGGGAAAATCTTTTTTTTTCCAAAATGGCGGTCATCGCATAGCGATTTTTCGGAAATGATATGTAGATGGGATTTCTTCAAGTATCGCATCGATCGGTGGTAAACTTTTGGTGGGATGGGACATATTTTTTCACAGGCTCTTAATATATGTTTTTTTCTAGATGCCAAACCCAGCAATATAGTCAAACGCATGTTTTAATATGCGCCCAAAATATTGAAGCAGAACGGTATATATTTATATTACCGTTCGACTGGAGCTAGTTATAAAGCTGCTCAAACACTGGTCTGACCGTATGACCTCCACGGCGTCAACCTTCGCGCTTTTGTTTTTATTTTTCATGTGATCAAGTTACTTTCATTTACTTTTTTGTATTGTACGTTTTTGTTCAAGGTCGAAAAGTTACAAAGTGATGCTCGGAAGGGGAATTATGAGTGTGAGAACACGGCATTGTGCGTGGCTCCTCCTACTGACGTTTCTCAGCATCTCTGTGTTGGCGGTTAAATTTTTGAATTTTTGCCATAAAGACTCAAATATGCCTGAGATCCAAGCCACACAGAAACCACTCACAAGAAGGGATGGCATTGATCAGGAAAGTGCAGGCTACGTGACGTCACAACAAGACACAGTTAATCACGTGGGACCCACACAGAGAAACTTTACCAGGAAGACACTAAATACTGGGAATGATTCACACTATCAGAATATGACCCTGGAAGATGTTTTTGTTCCAAATATTGTACACTTTGTGTGGTTTAACGTCGCCGAGAGACATATGTATTTCTCCGAAATGATCAGTATACAGAGTGCATGGAAGATTCAAAAACCCGAGAAGATATTGATACATTGTAACTTTAGTCCTATAGGCCGTTGGTGGGACGAATTGTCTTATCGAATTTCGATCGAAATTGTACCTACTCCAATACCCGCCGTTATTGGTTCATACGCAATTCCAAGCCCTCAATTTGCCTCTGATATTCAAAAACTATTGGTGCTTAAACAATATGGCGGCATTGTTATGGAAACAGACGTTGTAATTGTCCAATCTCTGCGGCCTCTTCAGATTTACAACTTCACGATCGGGCAAGAACAATCTGCCAAATTAAGCACTAGTATTATCCTCGCCAGTAGAACGTCCACATTCCTGGCCAGTCTGATGACAGCTATAGAAGGAGCGCCGCTCTCACAGCCACCGGTGAAAATCGCTGACATAGGCACATTAGCATACACATTACACAACAAAAACATGAATCTCGTACACATTGAAAAAGAATCTCTGTCAACACCTGACCCCTCCAAGAAACACTTGGTTTTCACAATGAACCAATCATTCCGCTGGTGGAAATCCAACTTGTATGTCGTGCATTTACATCTTAGTAACAATGACGCTGCCGTTTACAACCCAGAATATATCAAAGAACTGAGGAACCTGATTGGGCAAGTACTCCGACAGGTGTATTACGGATCAGCTGACGAAATCAACAATTATCTACCGCATATTATGTATTCAGTGAGTCTCCCTGTTTCAGACACTCGTTGAATTAGATCCTGACAGATAGTGGTGACATAAAAGACACGAGGCCATGCTTGTTGTCAGAAAGTATACACATTGGTCTGGATAAATGTTGCAGCATCGACATTAGCAAAAAATCTGGTCGACAAATAATCTTTAATCTTGATGTCAATTAACTGATTACTGATGTCATGAACTTGTCAAATGGGTCCCAATCGATGTCGCTTGTGCGTGTCCAACAGCTAAGACATTGATGGTATCCGAGCGGACTTTGTGAAATATGATACCTCAATTGAAAATGTGTTCAATGTAGATGAAATTCGGTTGATTAAAAACGATAAATGCTAATCGTTGAATAATTGCGTCGAAATGATAACGAGCACATGCAAGCTACTCCACCAGGTTGAGCACATGCAAGCTACTCCACCAGGTTGAGCACATGTAAGCTACTCCACCAGGTTGAGCACATGTAAGCTACTCCACCAGGATGAGCACATGTAAGCTACTCCACCAGGTTGAGCGACGAATCCATCAGCTTGACGTAGCTACATCCTTTCCAAAGTGAAGTTTGTCTAAATACGCGTGCTATAATTCAGATCGCAGTGGACAGACGCTTTCAGTGGATTCCAAAGCTGCATTTTTACGCCACACAGACTACAGATTTAAGTACCGCACTTCTGCAACGAGATCGGCGAAAGCAGCTTCCCCATAAGCTCGCTAATCACGGGCAATCGAGTCTAACGATGGGGTGATGGTAGGGACGGAGTGGGGCCGTGCCATTGAGGGTTGATGTCTAGAGATGTCGGAAGGGAATCGCAGGTGGTGAGGCGAGGCAGTGTCACGGATGGGGAGGGGTACTGTCTGTGAGGGAGTCAGGTCTAAATTAAGGGGTGGGTCAGTGCTAGTGATAGGGCGGAGTCTAGTGATGGAATGTTGCTAGTGATAGGGTGGGGTCTAGTGATGGGATGGTACTAGTGATAGGGTGGAGTCTAATGATGGAATGGTACTAGTGATAGGGTGGAGTCTAATGATGGAATGGTACTAGTGATAGGGTGGAGTCTAATGATGGAATGGTACTAGTGATAGGGTGGAGTCTAATGATGGAATGGTACTAGTGATAGGGTGGAGTCTAATGATGGAATGGTACTAGTGATAGGGCGGAGTCTAATGATGGAATGTTGCTAGTGATAGGGCGGAGTGTAATGATGGAATGTTGCTAGTGATAGGGTGGAGTCTAATGATGGAATGTTGCTAGTGATAGGGACGGAGTCTAATGATGGAATGTTGCTAGTGATAGGGTGGAGTCTAATGATGGAATGTTGCTAGTGATAGGACGGAGTCTAATGATGGGATGGTTTTAGTGATAGGGCGGAGTCTAGTGATGGGATGGTGCTAGTGATAGGGTGGAGTCTTATGATGGAATGGTTTTAGTGATAGGGCGGAGTCTAGTGATGGAATGTTGCTAGTGATAGAGCGGAGTGTAATGATGGAATGTTGCTAGTGATAGGGTGGAGTCTAATGATGGGATGGTTTTAGTGATAGGGCGGAGTCTAGTGATGGGATGGTGCTAGTGATAGGGTGGAGTCTTATGATGGGATGGTTTTAGTGATAGGGCGGAGTCTAGTGATGGAATGTTGCTAGTGATAGAGCGGAGTGTAATGATGGAATGTTGCTAGTGATAGGGTGGAGTCTAATGATGGAATGTTGCTAGTGATAATACGGAGTCTAATGATGGGATGGTTTTAGTGATAGGGCGGAGTCTAGTGATGGGATCGTGCTAGTGATAGGGTGGAGTCTTATGATGGAATGGTACTAGTGATAGGGCGGAGTCTATTGATGTAATGTTGCTAGTGATAGGGCGGAGTGTAATGATGGGATGGTGCTAGTGATAGGGCGGAGTCTAATGATGGAATGTTGCTAGTGATAGGGCGGAGTGTAATGGTGCTAGTGATAGGGCTGAGTCAAATGATAGGGTGAATCTAGTGATATTACAGGGTCTAATGATTGTGCGGTGCTAGTTATAGGGCGGACTCTAGTGGGGCTAGTGATAGGGTGGTTCTAGAAATATGGCAGAGTCCAATGATAGGGTGGTGCAAGTGAGTCTAATAATGGGGTGGAGGTTGTGATATTATGGAGTCTAATGATGGTGCAGTGCTAGTGAAAAAGCAGTGTTATGATGGTGTGGTGCTTATGAGATAGCAGTGTAATGATGGGGTGGTGTTAGTGAGATAGCAGTGCTATGATGGGGTGGTGCTAGTGAGATGGCAGTGTAATGATGGGATGATGCTAGTTAGATAGCAGTGCTGTGATGGGGTGGTGCTAGTGAGATAGCACTGTAATGATGGGGTGATGCTAGTGAGATAGCAGTGCAATGATGGGGTGGTGCGAGTGTAAAAGCAGTGTTATGATGGGGTGGTGCTAGTGAGATAGCAGTGCTATGATGGGGTGGTGCTAGTGAGATAGCAGTGTAATGATGGGCTGGTGCTAGTGAGATAGCAGTGTAATGATGGGGTGGTGCTAGTGAGATAGCAGTGTAATGATGGGGTGGTGCTAGTGAGATAGCAGTGTAACGATGGGCTGGTGCTAGTGAAATAATGGAATCTCACAATGGAGTGGTTCTAGTAATATGGCAGATTCTAGTGGTAGGGTGGCAGAGTCTAGTGGTAGGGTGGAAGAACTAATGACTAATATGGCAGAGTCTAGTGGTAGGGTGGAGTCTAGTGGTAGGGCGGAGTCTAGTGGTAGGGTGGCAGTCTAGTGGTAGGGTGGTAGAACTAATGACTAATATGGCAGAGTCTAGTGGTAGGGCAGAGTCTAGTGGTAAGGCGGAGTCTAGTGGTAGGGTGGTAGAACTAATGACTAATAACCTAACATCACCAAACTACAGACTTCAATGTTGGAGTAATATCAAACCATCTCACTCCATGCTCTGCTCGTTGTGATGTACACACGGAACAAGGCAGGCATTTTATCAAAACAGGAGATATCATTTCATAAAAAGAGTTGAGTCATATTAACATTTTATTTTCTTGACTAGCTAGGCACATCACGACACAAGGTTTCCATGACAACACATCATCACAATGTTTATATTGCAGAGATGCACAAATAAAAGCCAAGTCGACGAGAAAGACTCGCTATCTGCCAGCCTTACAGGCTGCATTGGCACTGCAGGATCTTGCCAAGTCTGTATCCAAGACCACATTTCAACAGTTTACTATTTGAGAGCAACACAAAACAAGCATTCACACAATGCTTGATTAGTACAGAGTTGAGGGTCATACATGTTTCCTTGGAAACACTAACGATTACAAAAAGATCTCCAGAAACAATTGACCATAGAAATAAAGAAGAATCCTTCAGCTTATTGGAGGGGACACCTCTTTACGACAGATCAGCTCAGTTCTTTAAATCATTGGAACTCATCACAGTCGTTGGTCATTCCAGCACAATGCAAGAAGTTGTCTTTTTGGATTTTGTGGCCAGAGGGGGTGGTGCTGGTACTCGGATCAGCGAGGTCTGTGTCGCTGGAAACACACAACATAAATAAGGTTATAATGGCAGTAAAAACATAATTTGATCCTGCTGTCCAGGTGAAGTTAATGGTGGAACAAAATTCATTGCTGTATGACATGGGATTATGTTCCTAATATCCAACCAGGATCCCCAAACAAACGCTGTTGCAGTCCACAAATAATAGAAGTGAGTTGTTTCATAAGTATTTCAATCATATTCTTGTATTCATTTGACAGCTCATGACAGAATGTAGAGAATATAGATTGAATAGTCATAAATACTGTATCAATACTATTCACTGTAGAACATATAACATGCATCCTGACATAGACCAGTCAACAATGTTAATTCTCAGTCATGTTAATGCAACACTACAATTCTGTACAACAATGTTAACTATACACACTACATGTACCACGACAAATTCTACACAAATGCGTAACGAGGAAACTCTTACATACATAACAATGTTAATACAACACTACTCTTACACACTACATGTACAACAATGTTAATACAACACTACTCTTAAAGGAACTCAGTCAACAATGTTAATACAACACTACTCTTACACACTACATGTACAACAATGTTAATACAACACTACTCTTACACACTACATGACAATGCAAATGACATTGAAACAAAGGCTGAGGTGCTTGGCCTCCTTTGGTGTATGTCAACCACACAGTGGAGGATTCGTTTTGTTGGATGAGAAATAAGGGTATACAAGATATATGTATATGTGCTTAGATCATTGATATGGGAACAAGAAATAACTTGATGTGTAGTGTTTTTACATTTTGATAATTGATAGTGACTCAAATCCTGATGACAGACAGCACATGAAAGATGCCCACAAAACACAACATTGAGGGAAATAGTGAAAGCTAGCTCAGCACTTACAACTCACTCCGCCTTGGCTGTGGCAACAAATAATCAATGACAGATAAAGGTATCTGATATGTATAATAAGTAGCCTGGCTCTACAGTTAAGACATAGTATATAACATGGAAAGAATGCCAGTAATATGGAGTATATATTACATGTGAGAGAAAGGACGAATCATTGTGAGGTCATCATTTATTGTTACCTGGGACACTAGGTTTGTTCTGTGATTTGTTGACCAGCCTCACTGTGGGGGTGGAGTTATGGGCGGGGTTTTGGTGGGCGGAGCTTTGGGACATGGTAAGAAGAGACACAGGGCTGGAGCTGATGGACGAGATCTTGATGTCAGTCACCAGAGACGCCACTTGGTTCAATACTGCATCACACACACACAGATGATGGCAACGGGGCAGGTGAGGAAGATTTGATGTGGCAGTGATGTCAACACATATAACTAACTTAATTGTTCACTTAATTCATAATTCAACAGGTTCTACATGCAGGCTGCTATTCCAATACATGATGCCAACCTTTCTTCATCTTCGGGTCCGGGGCTTGCTTGTCAGTCTTGCCTACTGATTTTAAACTCTCAGCCAGCCTGTCTACTTTACAGAGTTTGTCTGGCAGATCACTGACGGGCCCGGTGGAGCTGGTCATCGACTGACCATTGTCCACTGATGCTTTCCTCAGCTGTTCCTCGATCACCAGAGCTTGTTCCAACAACTGCAAGTCGACACTATCCATTAACACCTCACTTTATCACACAGCAACCGCAAGATCATGTTCATGATATCCTAATAGAAATTAAGATATTTTAGTCTGAATGTCTTTTTTAAATTGAAGAGCATATAATATTGGCACTGGATAGTAATTATTGAAGTTCTCCAGTTGCTATCATTCACTGGACCAACACAATTGTCAACATTTTAAACCCACGAGTTCTAGAGTTCGTTTTCAAATTTACAGCTGTGTAATTGGGTTTTCGGGCGGTTATATAGAACAGCATGATTATTCAAGGAAGATTATCCAAATGAAGTTTCAAGTATCAAAGAGTGAAATGTGAGCGAGGATCTATTGCAGCAGTGCAGGGACGGACCTGGAAGCGCCTGTTGAGGAAGGCCGCTTTCCTCGTCCGTTCAAGGTCCGATTTGAATGATTTGGTGAGGACTTCAAAACGAGGATCAAACAGAATCTCTTGCCAGTGTCGATACCCATGAGTGAAATACAGTCAAGGATAAGATACACAGAATAGAGAGAATAGATTGAAGGTCAAGAAGTGGTATGGTCATAATGAGGTCACAATGTTATATATTGACTTTGCTTGACCTTGTATCATATTTAAATATTCGCCAATAAAGTCGGCTTTTTAAGGATACTGGCCAGAGGTGATTAAGAGGTTATGACCTTTAGTCTCTTTAATGTTGCAAATTTCTTGGCCTTTAAAAAACCAATTTCAGTAAATTTAATGATGGTTTAAAGGCAATTCATCCCCCTGAGGCTTGCTCCATGATAACCCGTGATTACAGTGATAAGGATATGTGATAATGCCCGCCAGAAGCCAGTAATCGTGGACTCTATGCCAGCTAGTTGCTTCATTGCCAAGCTTGAGTTGGCGCTCTTCAAACACCCAGACGCCGTGCAAGTCTGTGAATCCTCCGTCAGCAATCCAGAAATGCTTCCGTAGTCGTTTTGACACTTCCTCCACAGACATGTTTCCCCAGTCTGCAATCATAACGTGAATGTTACATGACATTATGACTGGGTCTCCAAAAAACAAGTTATTGCCCACTAATAACTGATTTCTGCATAAATGATGAAAACACACAAAACCTATTGTTTCACTTAATCCGCTGTTTGAAAAACAGATATGAATTTACATTTGGATGTGACTTTGACCTCATCAGATTTTACCTGGCCGGTCAACATCATCCTCAACAATGTTGTCTTTCTCTTCCACCTTGACATCACCTTCAATGACCTTGTCTGGACTTTTGTCTCCATTCCCTCTGACCTCTTTACTGTTCTCCTTATTTCCTTCTTCATTATCGACCTCCATTTTCTCCACTTCTCCCTCAGCCTGTTCCTCAGATTCTTTACCCTCATCAGTTGATTCCTGGACAGCCTCTTCTTCCTTATCTTGACCTACATTGTCTTTCACAACCTCAACTTTCTTGTCATCCTCACAAATTACTCCGTCAGAATTCTTCCCCTCGTCGGCTTTTTCCTCTACTTTCACGACTTCATCTGTCACCTTATCGTCTGTATTTCCTACAGTTTTTGCTGAGTCATCACTGCTGGTGGTTGTCATTTCTTGATCTGTTTCACCGTTCTCCTTGTCTGACTTGGCTTTCTGCTCGCTAACATCCGACTCCTGCTGAGGGGTTTCTTTAGCAGCATCAACAGCTGGCTTAGTCTTGGCTCTGTATAGACTTAAACTGTCTGAGCCATTGTAAGCTTCAAACTCATTCACCTGCAGGCAGATATATATATCCACATCAAATACCATTTTAACCTAACCATCATACTTGCTCATGTGATGATCAGCCCACTGAGTGGTCATTACCAAGCAGCTCATATTTGACTAACGGTCAACATTCACATAAGACAGACGAATCACAGAATTCCCAGATTTCATTGGCTTAAGCCAACAGTCAAATCAATATATGGTAAGTCCCCTGAGGATGAAGTAAGGCGTTTACCTTGCGCCGGATGAGAGCTATAATGCCAATACGAGTGAGTACATGTCTACGAGACAAGCCTTCACGAGGAACACCATCAGCAAAGCTATCTGCCGAGTCTGACACCGGCTCACATAGATGGCGCATGAAGAGAGAGACATAGGCGCGGAACACACGCTCTGGTTTGTTCCTCAAGTCACGCACCAACCTGTTCACACACAACCAAATAGTATATTATAACTACTGAATAGCATAGTGTGGACAATTACCTGTCAAGTTGAATCAAGAGAAGTAATCTAAGCAGGTGTTTAAAATGACTTTGTGATATAATTTCAACAAGCTGCAGTTAATGCCACCTCATGTATGGTGTGTACCACAGGGATTTGCATTGGCCTGCCGGCCGCTATCTTCTATTTATATATAAACACAAGGGGGACAATGATGCCACCAGCTCACCAAAAATCACGCCTAAACCATCTTTAGTCCCTTTTACGAGCCTGGCACTCCCCATTGCCGTTGTGGACATGTTCTTCTACCTAACAACACCATCCACCCCAACATTTGCCACCTAAAAGGGTACTGTTTTTCAAGTTCAAACGCTATTTTAGCCGTTAAGGCGATTTACTGTACCCGGAAGTTCATTGATCGTCTGCCCATCGTCTGGGGAAAACAAATCGCAAGCTCTGATTGGGGCTCTTAATTAGATTGTCGCGATTTCTTTTCCCCTGTGGTGTGTACAGGTGAAACGCAAACTCACCATTGTGATCTATAGGCGTCCTCGGGGGGTATACCGTAGCGCATGACCGTGTCGAGGAAGGAACGCCGCTGCCTGGCACTAAAACCCAGCACCTGGTGGACACAGGGTTCAACAACAGGGTTCAACAACATGGTTCAACAACAAAATGTGACGGATGAGTAGGATCTGTCCAACTCATGTCAGCCGTTCTGAACTGTGAAGTGTCATGTAGATCAAATTGAGCTTGGGGTCAATGAGTACATTACGAAGAGCGTCTGGTAGAAGGAGAAGTAAAGCACCTCTATGTTGTGTGGCGCTGTACGGGTGAGTAGTGGAGGCAGCTCCTGGGCCTGGTTGAGTCTGGCTTCTTTGCGCTGCTGTTTTTTCAGGGCTCTCCGCTGTTTTTTCAGCTCCTTGGCTTTCTTCTTCATCTCATGCGCCTGCCGTGCAGCCGCGTCCATCGATTCTGTCTCATCAGCTTCTTCCTCATCCTCTGATGCAGAGTCTGTAACCATGGCAACTCATATACAACAACTGCAGTGTCTGCCCCATGTGGTTATGATGATCGTGACCTTGTCAAGTAACTGTGACTTTTTACATATATCATGACCTTTTTTGGCGGTTCAATTTCTTATCTTTGAAGGAACCATTTTATAGGAGCCAGGTGTGCAAATCAGAGTATCAACAGACATAGGTTTCATAACGTGGCTTGTCAATTAATAGTTCAAATGGATCAACGTTAATAATTTGAAGAAAATCTAATGATTCAAGTTATTTATGAACGATGCCCTTAAACTTCAAACTTGATCATGAACTGCACTAGTAATATTCTAAGCAATCTACAAGGATGATATTACACAGGGGGTAGAATGCAATGAATTTACCTGTGGCATCTGGAGACGAAGGCTCGTAATCCTCCTCTGCAGTGTGGCCAGCTTTCTTCTTCTGATGAAGCAATATTGTAAAAAAGAACAACTCTGATTTAATTTAAACATAACATCCATCAAACGACGAGGCAAGAGACTTACTCTGATGACAGATTGGTATCTTAGTGATAGAAATGTTATCTTTAGAGTTAGAAACTTGACCACAGACAGCCAAGTTTCCAGGGAGGCAAACACAAATGTCAAATATGATTATTATTCAATACAGGTGCAATTGTGAGTATGATTGATGGGTTGGTCAAGCCATTGCGTGACCTTCACCTTGTCCTCCAGTGTCTTTGCCACCATGTCTCGCTCCTGATAGTTGATTTGCTTGCGAACGCGCTTGCCTTTACCAAGTGTTTGTGCGATGGCCTCTTGTTCCTGTATGATGGTGACTACGTGTTCCTGGTACGAGTCTCGTAACACGCGATCCCAGTAAGCTTGATCCGCCTCCTTCGTCTATAACATACAGAGATCCAACTCAACTACTGGCAACCATGAGGACTTACCATGTGCTTCCAATGATTGGCAGCTGTAGATATAATGGTACTTAATACTACAGGGGTATCTGCAGAGAGCAGGGGATCTATGTAAGCTATTT
The DNA here is from genome assembly GCA_034190875.2 of Urechis unicinctus. Lineage (NCBI taxonomy): Eukaryota > Metazoa > Annelida > Polychaeta > Xenopneusta > Urechidae > Urechis > Urechis unicinctus. The sequence continues at coordinate 56,231,562 of CM067357.1, forward strand.
AAAGCTCACATTTTCTTTTGCACATCACTTTAATACTCTCACCAGTAATAAAACTGATTTATCCGTAGTGCCTTAGAATCAGTTTACATAATCTTGCACATGCCCATGGCATTAGTATCCTAATACAGAAGCAACATAACACTTGTCAGCGTCCCCATACACTGACATCCAGCACCTGGTGCTAACCTATTGAACTGTCACCCCATTAATCTGGTAGCCAACGAGCTCACCTTGATTTTGCGTCGTGTGCTCATCTCAGATGCGGCCTCCAGAGCAGCTTCCGTATCATCGGCTGCTGATGTACCCGGCTCAACCTCCTCTTCCTCCTCCTGATTGGTCATAAAGAAACAGAAGAGAGATGTGATTGGTGGTAAAGAGACAGAAGAGAGACGTGATATGTAATAAAGAGACAGAAGAGAGACATGATTGGTAATAGAGACGACATGATTGGTCGTAAAGAGACAGAAGAAAGATCTGATTGGTCATAAAGAGACAGAAGAGAGACCTGATTGGTCATAAAGAGAAAGAAGAGAGACATGATTGGTCATAAAGAAACAGAAGAGAGATGTGATTGGTGGTAAAGAGACAGAAGAGAGACGTGATATGTAATAAAGAGACAGAAGAGAGACATGATTGGTAATAGAGACGACATGATTGGTCGTAAAGAGACAGAAGAAAGACCTGATTGGTCATAAAGAGACAGATGAGAGACCTGATTGGTCATAAAGAGAAAGAAGAGAGACATGATTGGTCATAAAGAAACAGAAGAGAGATGTGATTGGTCATAATGAGACAGAAGAGATATATGAATGGTGGTAAAGAGACAGAAGAGAGACGTGATTGGTCATAAAGAGACAGAAGAGATATATGATTGGTGGTAAAGAGACAGAAGAGAGACCTGATTGGTGGTAAAGAGACAGAAGAGAGATGTGATTGGTGGTAAAGAGACAGAAGAGAGACCTGATTGGTCATAAAGAGACAGAAGAGAGACATGATTGGTAATAAAGAGACAGAAGAGATATATGAATGGTGGTAAAGAGACAGAAGAGAGATGTGATTGGTCATAAAGAGACAGAAGAGATATATGATTGGTGGTAAAGAGACAGAAGAGAGACCTGATTGGTGGTAAAGAGACAGAAGAGAGATGTGATTGGTGGTAAAGAGACAGAAGAGAGACCTGATTGGTCATAAAGAGACAGAAGAGATATATGATTGGTAATAAAGAGACAGAAGAGATATATGATTGGTGGTAAAGAGACAGAAGAGAGACGTGATTGGTCATAAAGAGACAGAAGAGATATATGATTGGTGGTAAAGAGACAGAAGAGAGACGTGATTGGTGGTAAAGAGACAGAAGAGAGACGTGATTGGTGGTAAAGAGACGGAAGAGAGACGTGATTGGTCAGACAGATGTAAGTGGTCATGGAAATCAGGTATGATTTATTCACATGTGAGATGATATTGAGCAGGCGGCATAAATCAACTCTTCCATTCCTCATGGTGATGTGGCTCTCCAGTAGCATTCTCCCATCTGATGATACAACCAACATCTCCTCACCATCGATTGTACAACTCACCTCATCAGCGCCCTCCTTCAGCTGGTAGCTGGCCACCTTGAAGGAGCGGAGGTACTCATTCATACCTCCCTTCACATCAGCCTCCTCTTCATCCTCGACCAGCTCAGTCTCAATGTTCCGATCCAGGAGCTTCTCGACGGCTGCGTCGTCGTACACCACTGCCACACCACACCAGGCAGTCACATGATGTGTGATGTGAAGGATATGATTGGTTCTGATGATATAGGTAAGGTGAATCTAATATACTGATGCCCTGTAGGGTGAATCTAATACACTGATGCCATGTAAGTTGAATCTAATACACTGATGCCCTGTAGAAGGTGAATCTAATACACTGATGCCCTGTAAGTTGAATCTAATACACTGATGCCCTGCAGGGTGAATCTAATACACTGATGCCCTGTGAGGTGAATCTAATACACTGATGCCCTGTAAGTTGAATCTAATACACTGATGCCCTGTAAGGTGAATCTAATACACTGATGCCCTGTAGGGTGAATCTAATACACTGATGCCCTGTATATACTATGACACCTGCCTTTCTCTACGCCTATCAAAGACTACTGACAGTAATGAACTCCCCACTTCAGTTTCAACCGCAATAATGATATTTATGCTTTTAAGAAAGATCTGCCCACACTTGAGAACTCACTACTTAAGGCAGTCAATATGACACGGACTCACATTTGCCAGTGTCATCATCCTTAAAAAGATCCTCCGCCCCGAACTTGAGGATGTCACTGATTTCCTGCTTGGTAAGGGACTCCTTCTTCTCGGTGGCGGCCACACTGCCCATGCCTTTGTGGACAATGAGCTCAGACAACATCATCTTCTTCTTACACACCTGTTACCAGCAATAGTTTTTGAAAGTGTCATCTTATTGCATTAGTGCAAATGTTTAAAGGAAGCTGTAATTGTTGGTACAGCTTCATCAGGGAATAACCATATACCTAGAGTGGGTTTAAAAAAAAACGGTGTAGAGAACGATGAACTTTCAACAAGGATTATCCGAAAAATCTCATAATGTATAAAAATTGTATGCTGGTATATTTCTATCAAATGACTGACCTGTGCAATCTTTTCCTCCACTGTGTTCCTGCATACAAATCTGTAGATCATGACTTTATTCTTTTGCCCTATGCGATGAGCTCGACTGAATGCCTGCAACACACCACACAAATAGCATCTATATCAAAACATTTTCAAGACTTTTGGCGGGAAAATTTTGGTTTCTTGAAATAGTTTAAATTTTTACTGAATAACATGGCTGAAATGCAGTATTACACCTAGCTTTCCTGCAATTAATTAATCCCCACTTTTGACTGAAATAGAACCCCCAAGTTGATCAATGTCATAGAAATAAGACCTAAACATTTGCCATTCAATAAAAATACCTGAAAGCACTTACATCCCTGACTTTTATATCTATTTTATAACAGTATGATATAAATCTACAAACTTTGCCATTTTAATCAACCATGCACGTTTTGCCATTATATTTGCCAGCATTGATGCTTGCCTGTATATCATTGTGAGGATTCCAGTCCATGTCGTAGATAACAACAGTATCAGCAGTAGCCAGGTTGATACCAAGACCACCTGCTCGAGTTGACAGCAGGAAGACAAACGAGTGAGAGTCATCCGAGTTGAAGCGATCTATGGCCTCCTGTCTCCGTGGACCCATGACAGATCCGTCGATCCGCTCATACCCATACTTATGGTACTCAAGGAAGTCTTCCAGAAGGTCAAGGTTACGTGTCATCTGAGGTCACATGTAAATCAAAGGTTAGGGTTAGGCAGTCAATCATAGAGACAGTACAAAAATAAAATGTCATGGTTTTCCCGCTGCCCATTCACCCAATGAAATGCCAAAGTTAATATGAAACCATGCATGAACTCAAGTAACATTTCCCCTAAAATAGGTCACAAAATATTTCAATGACAAAATGGTTGACAATAACAAAAAGAATCTTGCCTGTGATATATACAGAATATTTTCTTTTGACTACCCATTCTAGAACACAATTGTAGAATACAATTCATCACACCTGAGGGGTGATAAGGTAATCATTGGCTTACCTGGGAGAAGATAAGAACTCTGTGGTTGTCCTTCTTCAGTTTGTCCAGCATTTTTGCCAAGAGTTCCATCTTTCCACTGGCCTTGGTCAGGGCAGACCCCTCATATATACCACGCTTTGTGATTGGTGCATCCTGAAGTTGGAGTTCACAACAGGGGTCAATGTCATGGAAATTAATGGTAAGTCATCCTTTGTAGATCAAAGAAGTTGATTTACAATTTGCTTCCTTTTTTTGTACCTAAGTTGTACAGAAAATGCATTGACTATGAGTTTTAGAACAAGCAGTATTGTTGCAGTAATAAGGCAGACGCAGCACCTGTTCAGCTGATGGGAAGAGGTACGGGTGGTTGCAGGTTTTGCGGAGGTCCATCATGATATTAACAAGCGAGGTGGCATTGCTGTGACCTCGCACATTGAGGGCTGTATAGTTCTTAGTCAGTACATGCTTGTAAAACTTCCTACAATGTACCATACATCCATTCAAAGATTACCAGGTGCCTATGTTTACCTAATTGATATATATATATATATATATATATATTTTGGACATGATGGAATATTTTGCTGCTCTGAATATAACAGGGATAGAGCATATATATTATTTTCTAAAATCATTGACTTATACATAAATGACCCAAGTCCATCATTTTAATCCTCAACACCATAGCATAGTTGACCTACTTCTGCATGGGAGAGAGTTCTATGCGCACAATGAACTCGCTCTTGGACGGCATGTCTTTGAGGACATCACTCTTCAGCCTCCGCAGCATGTGGGGAGCCAACATCTCATGAAGCTTGATCACCTGCTCATCTTTACCGATCTCAGCAAATTGATCGAGGAAGGACTCGAGATGACTGAGGAGAAGAATGAGGTGGATTATTAGCAGGATGTGTTATATTGTCAGCCAGATGTGTTATATTGTCAGCCAGATGTGTTATATTGTCAGCCAGATGTGTTATATTGTCAGCAAGATGCGTTATATTGTCAGCAAGATGCGTTATATTGTCAGCAAGATGCGTTATATTGTTAGTTCTCAGAAGCAGGGAAGTATTGTATGGAAGTAATAAATTCCAGGATATATATATATAAAAAAACAATTTGTTGGAATTTTAAACAACAGATGGAAAGTATTCAATTAACTGGGTCCATGTTTTGAATATGACATGATGGAAATAATATGAACGGATTCAGGTGATGTGATGTCATATGAACCAAGTTGATTGTGGGACAAATACTCAGTGTGGGTTGTGACGGGGATGAGTGGGATACTAATAGAATAATGTGCAATGGATTAAATGAGCAAAACACTTACTCAAACTTGCCGGGTTCCAGGAAGTTGAGGAGGTGGAAGAGTTCTTCTAGGTTGTTCTGGAGCGGGGTACCAGTCAGGAGCAGCTTGTAATGGAGTTTGTAGTCGCTGAGAGTACGGAAAAACTGCAGCCAACGATGACATAGTAACAATAACATGCACAAATGGGGGAGCTGTAAACAACGACTCCTCAAAAGATTGAAACTTTGCACAAGGCAGCATTTCAGTGGCATAATGCCATGAAATTGCAAGGTGAACGAGAATTTATACCAGGTCGACTGTGATCTGATAACATATACTGAACAATGACAACAGAAACGAACGGGAGCTGACCAGTGATTGGTTGTTTTTCAGCCTATGAGCCTCGTCGACTACCATGGCACCCCACTCAATGGAGGAAAGTGTGGTTGAGTCCACGGACACCATCTCATAGGACGTCAGTAACACGTCAAACTTAGGCTTGTATCCATCACGGAACTTACTCGGTTTGGTAAAGTTGTGAAATGCTCCATCTTTGTAACAAAACTCTCTCTCACTGTTCAATGGAAAGCAACAATTTTCTTAAATGTTGAAACAATATATTTCTTTGTACCACGTTAAGAATTTAATAACACACAACATATTTGCTATAATAGCTAATTCTCTGCACAATAACCAGATTTGGAAGAGAGACAGTAAAGCTATTGACCGTATGACACCGCGGTTTTCCTTGGCACCCGTGTAGGTGACAACATACAGGTCTGGGGCCCAGAACTCAAACTCGCGCTCCCAGTTAGGTACAGTAGACAGCGGGGCTGTGATAATGAAGGGGTAGTTGGTGCAGAAGCCCTGTTAACAAGACAGTATACATCGAGTGTCATTATTAATGGAAAGAAACAGAAAACTGATACCAATAATCCACAAGGTTTGCATTCCCACTTTTGACACAAGTAACCTTGAACAAGGATAAATTCAAGCTTCAAGACACAATACTGCTAAGCACTATAACCGTGGTGAAATATGACTTAACAATATCACGTTAAATCATTCTATTAAATTCATTCAACGACAGGATAAATCCAAGCAGCATACAAATAATGCAGATCAGTGCTATTGGTAGACTATGACCTAGCCAAGTCAACATTGGCCTCACCTCTTTAAAGAGCGCTTTGATGAAGACGATAGACTGTATGGTTTTGCCGAGCCCCATCTCGTCAGCCAGAATGGTGTTGGTGTCCTGTACATAAGAGAATCGGAGCCAGTTAAGGCCCTCTAACTGGTATGGGTGGAGCTTCCCACCAGTCTCTGTGATGTAATCAGGCTGTTCCTCTAGCTTCTTCTTCCACTGGTAACCATAGAAACAATGCAACATAACAACAAAGTGAGTGTCATGGCAACAACCAGAGATGAGTCGCATAGAAATAAGGTCAAACTCATACGACCTTTATACCATATCATCCCTGTTGGTCAACTTTATGATGGAAGGAATCATTAATAAATGACAAACCCTTTCTAAGTATTCAGTATCTTATTCAGCACTTTCAAAAGGTTAGATGTTCAAGGTCACAGCGCTCAACACGTGAATCACATAAGCGGCGGCAGCTTGTAATATCAGTCGTGAAATAGTGCACATTACCGGCTCCCCATCTACTGTGAACTTGTGTGGAGCAAATGGTGCCTTAACAACAATCCTACATTATGTAAGCAAAGGGCAATCACAGTCTCCGGGGCTGAACAGTATATTAAAGTTTTGGCGCATCTTGTTGATACCATCGTGTTGATCGTGGAACTAGCCGTTGGAAGACATGCTGGTGGTGAAACAGTCATCTTACCAGAGACTTCTTTGGTTTCTCTTTCTTCTTCTTAACATCTTCATTTTTCGTTCTCTCCTTTCTGCAAATAATAACAAATATCAGCAATATCCAAAATGGTGTCGAAATGCATACGTTGAAATTGGAACCCAGAAATCTGCAGCACAATAATTTGTGTAGTGGTCCAAGTGATCACCTGCGGTTTGTGAAAGTCTCGACATGTTTGTCCCAGTCCTGCAGTCCCTCGGGGACCTCGCTGGGGAACTCCCACGTGCATTCTGTGTAGGGCAAGTCCCTCCATTTGACAAGGTAACGGAGGTCCTTACCGCGACCACTGAAACACACAGAAAGGGTAAGGTGTCATGGAGGGCCAGGAGTATCATCCATAAGAGATACTTCTGGGTATTCACCGGCCGACTAGGTGTCATGGAGGGCCAGGAGTATCATCCATAAGAGATACTTCTGGGTATACACAGGTCAACTAGGTGTCGTGGAGGGCCAGGAGTATCATCCATAAGAGATACTTCTGGGTATACACAGGCCAACTAGGTGTCATGGAGGGCCAGTAGTATCATCCATAAGAGATACTTCTGGGTATACACAGGCCAACTAGGAACATCTATGATTAATAACATAGGATTAATATAAAAAAACTAATACACGAATAATTGAGTAAGTGTCTCTCAATACAGAGGTGTTATATTTTGAAGACCAAGAGAGATATATTAAGAGAATATGCCATCAATGTTTCAACGATTTCTCTCATCTTCCTCACTCTCAGGATATAACAGCCACTCTCTCAGGGTATAACTGCCACTCTCTCAGGGTATAACAACCACTCCCCCAGGGTGTAACTGCCACTCACTCTGTGTGAATGATCCGATGCACCTGCAGCCACTCAGGCTTGATGCCGTAGCGGAAGTAGCGATCCTCTAAATTGTGAGGGTCGCTTGCCTCGCCACCTTTGTGCCTCAGACGGCCAAATGAGCTCCCGTCTTCCAACGCTGGGGGTTCGTTCTGATCAAACACCTTACGGAAGGAATTCCACGTCACTGGCTGAAATACTTCCAGCTGAAAGCAAGCAATAGGTCTAAAGCACTGGAGTAACACTGACCAATTGAATGGTCAGGAATCATTTTACATGATCAGAATCCACGACCCTCTGCTGAAGGTCACGTCACTAGCAACTACCGCCAAAGTTGATAGTGTTTTCAAAACTAATGCCACCCTAGAGTGGAGTGTTCACTCACTGCTAACTCTGGAATCCATTCACAATCCCAGTAAGAGTGAAACTCAAATCGCACTAACAACTCGCGCTCGGGTTTCTTCTCCTTCTGCAAAAAAACACATAATGTTCATAACAGGAAATTGTGCCTGACGATAATACCATGCAAGCATTATTGAACAAACTTAGAGGCATAAGCACAATTTAACAATCGGCAGATTACAACTCACTAATACAGTTAACCAATAGTGTCATATATTCGAAGATATTAATAAGTTGCAAACCTTTTTCTCACTCTCTTCCAATGATTTTCTGATCTGGGCCTGCAAACACATAAATTGTGCTATTAAGTATGTTTCTAGTTCAATTAAATTTAATAAATTACAATTCATATTTAATGAAAGAGAACACTGAAATCATTCCTTGAAAGCAATGAATGAAGATGCTTTGGTTGATTGGAGCCTGCAACTAAAGATCTGTAACTCTATTGGCTTAAAACCCATTATTGACGTGTGACCGATCATGTGACCGATCATGTGACAGGTATCTGTATTGTTGGGTACCTTCTTCTCGGGACTCTGAGTGTGATCTGTCTCATCCGTACCCTGAAGCTGGTGATCCCAGCGCCATGTTAACACCTTGATGACCTTGGCCTTCAGTGGCTTCTCCTGTACCTACACACATATGATGATGGATGGACTGATGACAGGAGCAGAGGTGGAGGTGCGACAATAGCTTAAATTAGGTGGTTTTATCAAATATAATATTGTACAAGTAATAATATCCTTGATTTTATCAATGAAATATGGTAGATAAAATTATAGAACAACGTTCAATCAGTCGAGGTGACGTTCAATCAGTCCAGGTGACGTTCAATCAGTCCGTTCAATATGAGTTCTAAATGAAACTGACCAGCCAGTCATCACATTCAACTAACCTTGCCATTCACTGCTACCAGAAACAACAATGGGATGACCTGGTTGGATGGACAAATATTATGAATGTCAATAGACTAACACAGCTGAATGTTGGGCATAATTTGTACTTACCTTGCAACGTGGACATTTCCATTCACCCTCAGGTACCTCTGTCATGGGCGGGCTGAGGCAGTTCATGTGGTACACAAACGGACAGAAGTCACAGAGAATGACATCACCGCCCTCTTTACACACCTAGCACACAAAGTCATTACAAGGTAAAAGTAAGATAAGCTACAGCACCTGGCTTAATTTCTTTGATAATAGTTTCTGAAGGATGAATTATGACGTAGGACATACATGCAGGGCTCAATCCCATGACCCTAGTAAACTCAGCTAAAGGTGAGTAATCACATGAGCTGTGATATCAGGGCTCCAATTCATTACCTCGTATCATATGCATAAGCAATAATGAGGGAGGTGTGACAAGAAGAGGACTTACTTTACAGAACTGGTCATGGGCTTCCTCCTCCTCCTCATCAGATGAGTCTCCGTCCTCAGGTAGACCCTCACCTGTCTGTAACACAATGCAAAGCACCTGTTGATTGATTACTGATCATGATGGCCACACAGGGTTGATCCCTGGGACAACACCTGCCATGCAAACAACCTGATTCCTAATAACAAAATGCTAAACATCGCAAAACATGACAAGTTTATCAAAAGAATTGTGGTGATTATGAGGTCTTGTTTTCACTTGGTGAGATGAGATTAAGATCATTTCCAGGACAAGAAACGTTAATCCCATTCACGAGGTAATCGCCAAAGAGAATAAGACATATTATGTAGTTCCTCTGTAATCCCTGTTGGAAAACAAATAACTTTGATATGACATGAGACAGAAGTCTACATAAGACACACAACAGTCGTTCTGTCAGCATTTCCACGAAAGGGCATGATTTTAACAAGCTGTCAACATATAGGACGAATTCAAAACTATAATGATAGATAGAAATGGTATAGGAAACAAGATACTGTAAGCTGTACGTACGCAGACAGGACAGCTCCAGTCCCCCTCTGGGAGGATTTCTAACTTGAGGCAGTCCTGGTGGAAGGATTTAGGGCAGGTATCACACAACATAAGGTCACCTCCATCTTTACAGATCTCACAGTACCAGAAGTGGTCAGACTGTATGCAGAAAAAGGAACACAGGTCAAGGTCGTGTGTGGGATGCAATGCCTTTCTTAAGTAGCATTGACAAAAGTCAGACATTGAACAATTAATCATGAAGATGATTTGTGTACCTCGTTAACAGGTTGTGAGTTGACTTGGAGAGTAAAGACATTGCACTGGGTAGTGAGGTCACATGTTAGAGACAAATCATGAATTGTACCTCGTTCCCAGACGACCCTTCCCCTGGACTTTCATCATCATTCTCACCTCATTCCCCGTCCTCTACACACCAGTCTCACCTCGTTCCCCATCCTCTACACACCAGTCTTACCTCGTTCCCCGTCCGCTACACACCAGTCTCACCTCGTTCCCCGTCCTCTACACACCATTCTCACCTCGTTCCCCGTCCTCTACACACCATTCTCACCTTGTTCCCTGTCCTCCACACACCATTCTCACCTTGTTCCCCATCCACTACACACCATTCTCATCTCGTTCCCCGTCCTCCACACACCATTCTCACCTTGTTCCCCGTCCTCTACACACCATTCTCACCTCGTTCCCAGACTCTCCTCCTTCTTCCTTCACAGTCTCTTTCGGTTCCTTCTCCCTCTTTTCACCACCTTGCCAATACCCCTGCTTCTCCCTCAATAAGTCCGCCTCCTTCTGCTCCGCCAGTTTCTTCCTCCGCTTCTCTTGTCTCTTCTTCTCTATTTCTCTTTCTTTACGAGCACGCTCGGTCTCGGCTTTCATTTTTTCCTTCTCCTTTTCTTCCTCTCGCAGCATCTTCTCAAATTCTCGATCAGACATTTTGGAGATATCTTTGGTATACTCCTGAATCAACATGGATTGCTTTTACATAAAATTATCCCTTACACTGGGGACCTCAGATGTTTTGTATGCAATAATACAATGGGTGTGTGTCAAGATGTGGATAATAATGTTGATTTGATAAATGTAACTTAACATCATTCAGGATATAAATTCACAAAGCAAGGCCTTTATCATAACACATAGGTAATAGGTTCGACGGGGAGTAGGCACATACACAGATGTCAGTTTGGTTTGCAATGCAGTCCAGACAAAGATCAGACAGCCATACCTTGGTGGTAGTGTGGCCAGTGGATGCTCTACCACTCTTCCTCTCCCCCGGAATCCTCACTTTCTCAGGTTTGCTGGACTTCTTTTTCTTTATGCTTTTCTTTTTCCTTTGTGGTTCTGCGAAGTCGTCTGAGCCAGAGTCTCCCAGGTCATCACTAGATTCATCGTCACTTTCATCGAAGTCGTCACTCATCTTAAAGACCCGGTTATAAAACAAGAGAAGTATTCATAAATAACACGCACTTCATGAACCATATTACAGATGAAAGTTAAGTTAAAGTGAAATCAAAAGAAACAAATGCCGATGAAGTGAGGGCTTTGTGTAATAATGACCTCTGGTGTGACTTGCTTGCTTCGTTTACGAGATCTAGACGGTGGCTCTTCCTGCAATCACAAAATATCCAACCACAAGTCAATGGAACTGAATGATGTAGTTGGAACAAATAATAAATCTCTGAATGTCATATTATTAAATCATTGCTAAACGGTATATTTTCTGCCATCTTAGTGGTTGGTAGGAAAAAAATATCCTACTAAGACAAACTAAAGCAATTTCTAAAATGCAAGATTCTTTACAGAAATCCCCAAAAGCTGCTCAAGAAAACTATAGGCCACAATATACCCCTAAGTAAGAAACCTAATTCACCCATTGACCCCCCGCCCCATTCTGATGGCTGGCAATCATTGGAATGAGTGTGCAGGTGAAGTGGTATGGGTTTGTGGTGATACCTTGCGTCGACTTCTGGCCTTCTGGCTGGATTTGCGAGCACCTTCATCACTGGATGACAAATCATCAGCATCCTCATCACTTGATAATGTATCTATGTCACTCCCCATCATATCCTTGAAGTCCTTATCACTCATTGTTTTCCCTTGCTGAAAGAAGTGATAAGAACAGTGAATGTATTATTTTGTGACATGGGTTGATACGTGACATTTCTGACGAGTGATGTTGGCATGGCTGACAATTGGCTTATAACTCGAATGCACATTTGATGGTTCAGTATATCCTCAGTATCTGTAGGTGGTGCAAATAATATCATTCTGAAGATAGTTTGTTGAAGACTGTTTGATAGTCATGTAGAATATCTTGTCAATTTAAATTGTGTCAGATCATTGATTGACAATTTCATCAGACACTTTTAAATGCAGGTAATGACAATGGAATTCATCTATATAATCTACTCACCTTTTTCTCTCTGGCACTTTTTCGCAGCCCAAAACCCATGGGCAGTTTAACTTTGAGTGACCCAGCTGACCTTCGACTGCTGACCCTGGTTCTGGGTTCATCTTCAGATATATCCTCTTCAGACTGGGGTAAACTGCTAGATGGTGTTGACTTCTGTGAGCGAGATCTGTATTAAGCAATTAAAAAAAGGTAGTACTTGGCAGTACAACATAAAAATCTTCACAAGTCAATAGTTTCAGAATTTTAAAAAGTTGAGACAGGTGGTGAGTGGCTTTGCCAGAGGAAGTGATAAGGTGCGATAGGCTAGGCATACTTGTTTCTGTTGGCTCTGTTGGTGGTGGGCTTGGGTGATGCGCTGGCTGCTGAAGCCTCATCGTCATAGATACCATCTCCCAAACTACTGTCCCTCCCACTGTTAACATCTTCATCCTCTTCATTATCACCAGACTCATCTAAAACAATATTACATTATCATCAGACTCATCTAAAACAATATTACATTATCATCAGACTCATCTAAAACAATATTTCATTATCACCAGACTCATCTAAAACAATATTTCATTATCATCAGACTCATCTAAAACAATATTACATTATCATCAGACTCATCTAAAACAATATTACATTATCATCAGACTCATCTAAAACAATATTTCATTATCACCAGACTCATCTAAAAACAATATTACATATATCTAAAACACAGACTCACTCCTCTAAAAACAATATTACATTATCATCAGACTCATCTAAAACAATATTACATTATCACCAGACTAAAACAATATCTAAAACAATATTATATTAAAACATTATCACCAGACTCATCTAAAACTAAAACAATATTACATTATCATCAGACTCATCTAAAACAATATTACATTATCACCAGACTCATCTTATATTACATTATCATCTCAGACTCATCTCAAACTCATCTAAAACAATATTACATTATCATCAGACTCATCTAAAACAATATTACATTATCATCAGACTCATCTAAAAACAATATTACATTATCATCAGACTCATCTAAAAACAATATTACATTATCATCAGACTCATCTAAAACAATATTACATTATCATCAGACTCATCTAAAACAATATAACATTATCATCAGACTCATCTAAAAACAATATTACATTATCATCAGACTCATCTAAAAATCATCAGACTCATCTAAAACAATATTACATTATCATCAGACTCATCTAAAACAATATTACATTATCATCAGACTCATCTAAAACAATATAACATTATCATCAGACTCATCTAAAAACAATATTACATTTGTAATAAACAATGGAATTTTTTTTGACAGGTTAAATGGCAAGAACAAGTTGTGAGGAAGCCATGGAGAAAATACACAAACTTAAATCATGAAAACATATATAGCAAAATTGTATGAAATAAGAAATTTGAGATATCATCAATAAACTTACTAGTGTAAATCAAACTTTCTGTAAAATAACACCAAATAAGATTGTAATTTGTGGTATAGTACTTGCTTTTGTTGGCTGTGCTTTGCTTTCTCAGCTCTTCATCAGAGGAGCTGTCTCCCATGATTTCCTCTGTTTTGTTGTATGGGTTGGCTTCTTGGAACTCGTGCCATTTTGCTTCAAGGATAAGAGACATCTTGGAAGATGGCAGCCGATTGTTTGCCTAGAGACAGTTTTCAGTTGCAACAAGTTCAAGGTTCATATGCATCTTGATGCATCACACACTCAAAAGCGCAATGCATACATTGTATAAACAAAATAAAATGAATAAACATCTTAGTGCATTAAATCAATGCATTCGAGCCCCATGATTGGAGATGATGGGTCTGTAGCTTTGTCACCAGGAGTTTGGATTTTTCTTCTTCAACCAATTGATCATAATAAATGCACAAGGGATCCATAATAACATTATGTGATGATGCTGTTCCCTCTATTACAAATTGATAACCAATGATGTAAGATACTTGATCACAAACATGTAATTATCACAGGGCTCATTTGCGACCCAGTTGTTTCATACCGAGCCATTGAAAATAGGTACCTTAGTTTTCATCCATCTAGGAATCAATTTTAACCTTTTTTGTGTGAACAAATTGTTTTAACTTACAGCGGCTAGTTGTGGGCGCACCATTCTGTGGAAGAAGCTATATGTGGTAAGGTTTTGGAAGTCTGCATCAGTGTATTCCAAATCTACATCTACCACACCTAGTTCACTGCACAGCTCCTCCGATGACTTGGGCTGCTCACAAGATTGTTCCATCATAAAATTTAATCTTATATTTGATCACAATACCTTAAGTTGACAGATAGGTAATCAAGCAGACACATACTCAATTACAAAACACTTCCTGTTGACCTATATATACTAACTAAACACCTGAAGTTGATATGCTCGTTTTTACACAATGCAGTAATGTTGACCCATTAAGTATTCTTACATACTTCAACATGACCTGTTTGTCACAAAATAAATTACATATTATTATTATAAACCACATATTATATCAACTTAATATCTTTAATTATCATATTCATTAGCATATGTTAAATTATATTGACACTTAAGAAATCAAATCAACAAGCTTTAAGTGTGAAGGAAGTATACCTTCTTGGCTTTTGATTTCTTGTTAGGAGGTTCAAGGTCATTATCAGAATGATAAGGTGTGCTCTGAAAGCAAGTTCAATGACAATGTTATATAATGATGATGCAACAAAGCTTAATAAACCAGAGGACATCAAAGCAATATTGCTTGTACTATGAATGGAATAGAGAAAGCATAGAAGTTGCTTGGTGGTATACCCATGCTAAGTCACAACTGAACACAATGCCAAAAAAAACTAAACGAAACTAAACAAAACTACATCGGTCTTATTTAGATATGAAATGGCAGCCTATGGCCATCGAAGACGAAGACTGGGCAAAATGTGAAATCGCATAATGGGAGTCAATACAGTTAAGAACTTGTGTTATTTATGATTTATAAATGGTTGTTTGAGAATACTTACATCAGCAGAGTCTTGTCCTCCACCTGATCGCTGCTTTCGCTTCCCCATATTGATACTCATCAACAGACCACCTGAATCAACAGAGTAATAAGCCAGTTGACCATATACAGAGACGAAAAAAAACCAACAGATGATATTTCAAAGGTTGGGCAGTGCTTCTTATATCTGTAGTCCTGCATCGCTGAAAATAAATGATGATGAGAAATGTAATGATAAGCCAGAGGTCTTATAGACAACCGTCCTACAGTTGTTAGAGCAATGTTATTGTCTTATTTAAGCTTTACTTATTCTAAAATGTGATGAGGGAGGTAAGATTAGGGAACAACCCAACTCCCCACCCCCTCCTCACAACAATGCTGATGACCACCCACCAGCATCAGTCTTGCATATTCGGAGGAGTCATACAATCACCACAGCTAAAACAATGCGAAATATACATTTAAACAAATCGAAAAACATGGGGTAGTCTAAATTTCCACAGGGGTGTAAGAGTGTGGGTCACAGAGACCGTCTAAGACTAAAAGAAGCCAGGGTGCATTTGAAATCACCAAATACAATCATTTGATCAAGTAGGTTATATTTACATGACAATGGTACATGAGCTAACAGGTATGAAAGAGTTTGACTTCATATTCATCCGAGCATTCGCAAAGCCCATAAGATGTTACATCCCAAGCGGCAAAAAGTAGACTCGCCCAACCTCGGCCATTTTTCGAAAATTTTGGACTCTACTTTTCCAAAGCTCAGTCAAAGCATTCAGTTGACACTGGCACCTATCAATAAATCCTTTCCAGTAGAAACTTATCAAATTGTACAGCTGTTCGAATTTTAAGCATCAAAATACTCGAAAAATATCATGATCTTATAGCTTACCGAACTCTCTTGCTTAGCGGCGGCACATGTGGTATCGAGAACGAGGCTGTTTATGTTCCTCAACGAGAAGTCGAGGATCCACAACACAGGCTATCGGTTCACGATGTGATGTCAGGCTTCCGAGCGTATGGTCCTAATTATAACAACTACATATGCTGCTCGTTTTCACGCTGGAGAATGTTTCTAATGCTCAACCAAGTCGTCTCGATAGGAAAGTACGATTAGTCAAGTTTCGTTAACCGTATACGTGCATTGATTTGTGGTTTATATAGAAATTAAAAGATCTTTAAATCAAACTATAAATATTTTTACGATACAAAACAAACACAGGTCAAATTATTACACAAATGAAACCATTGCAAAATAAGTTAATATATCTAAAGTTGGTTTGTAATGGGTGTAAGGGGTGTGGTGTTTCACTTGGTGAAGGGTCCAGTTTCACGAGGAAGGGTCTAAATATATATTTGACTGCATGAAAATGCGAAAACCCGACCTCCCCCACGCAGATGAATGATGAACATTCCCTTATAATCTGTCTAATGCTATAATTGCTGTTCTGTTACCTGCTGCATGTGTTGCTTGAGCGGGGACTAGCCAGAAAAAATCACAAGAGTCCAGGAGTAGAGTTGCTTACTGGTTTTATTATTTTTTTAACAATGAAGCTTCACTGGGATCTCGGTCAGAATCGTGTCCCTTGGCTAGAAAAATCTCCCTGACTGACCAGCATGTGGCCCTTATATAGGGTCCCCAGTCAGCTTGCAGTCAAACCCTCAATACAGGCATATTTCCCACATCCTTAAAGACAGCCAAAGTCATTCCCATGTTCAAAAAAGGAGATAAATTTTTATTTGATAACTATCGCCCAATATCACTTCTTCCATCCATATCAACAAATATATCAGTACTTCAAAACCCATAACTTATTTTATGACAACCAGTATGGTTTCAGAAAAGGGCATTCCACTGAACTAGCAGCAGTAGAACCAGGGTCATAGCCATAATTTGAAGACTGCCCGTCCATACCCACCCCAACACCGTCCAACATGTTATAACCAACTGATTATCATAACGTACTTTGTTTGCTTTCGCTCGAAAAGGGGGGGGGGGGGGGAGGGAGGGGGATGATGTGAAGTGTGTGTATGCGTGCGTGCGTGCGTAATGTGAAGTATCAGACCGATGTACGAAAGAAATTTAATTGCAAATTAATGATACATCCTGATCTGGCACAAGCATGCGCGCGAAATAAAAATTTAGTCAAAGACTTCGCTTCCATATGATATTTCACCCAATTGCAATTTGTGAGCTTCATTCCCCACACAAAAGTATAAACCAAAAGTGTATTATATCGTGGGAAAAGCGATACCGCGAGTCAGACATTTCAGAATGATGATCCAATCGACCGTGCGTAATGTATGCCACCCTTCTAGTTGTCATTATTCCTACAAACCTCGAACATATCGTGTATCATTTTAGAGAAGGTATAAGATCGACATGGACTGGGACCTTGTTTTGCTAGGAGGCGAAGCTGGTCGTAACTCCATTCACCATCGTTAAAGTATTTTATGCGTAATAAAAAGCGTTATCAAACAGAACAGTATTTATTTTGATTGTAGATGAGCGGCCAGCGTGCTGCGTGTCTTTAAATGAGCTGTTTAAACTGGCTTGGTTAATTCCTTGTATCCGGTCTCTGAGGTGCGCGGACGGGCTGGCGAGGGGACGGGTAGACGGGTGGACGGGCTATAGGGAGAAATTCCCACTTGTTCAAATTTACGACTTACCCGGTGGACGAGTCTCTGGCTAAGACACTGAGTAGAACTGATTGAATCTGTACAAAATGACCTAGATCACAATTTGCTACCAATCAGCATATTTCTTGACCTCAGCAACGCCTTCGACGCAAAAGATCACAACATGCTGCTTTCAAAACTAACTTATTATGGATTCACAAACACTATATAGTAGCATAGTAGCTACAAGACAGAAAACAATATGTAAACTTTGAAGACACTCAGTCTGACCTCCTTCCCTTTACAACTGGAGTACCTCAGGGATCAATCTAAGGGCATCTTTTGTTCTTGATATATGTAAATGACATCTGCAGTGCATCAAATTTATTCTAAGTTATAACATATGCAGATCATACAACCCTTACCACCACCCTCAGCTCAACAAATGCTATATACAATATAGAAACATTGAACAATGAACTTAATAATGTCAACAACTGGCTTATGCACAACCAGCTGTACCTTAACCAAAGTAAGACCGAATTCACAAAAAAAATCCATTCAAAGATCAAAATCCTTATAAATAACACAGAAATCAAACATGTGCAATATTTCAACTTCCTGTGTCTCAAGATCGATCAGCAACTCAGCTGGAAAAGTCATACTGATAAAATCCATTGCAAACTTAGTCGAACAATGGGCATTATAAATAAACTAAAACACCTCCTCCCCTTAGATATTAAAAGATTGTTCTACAACTCACTAATACTACCACATCTAAACTACAACTTGTAACTTTGGGGTCAACATGGTAATAGAATTGTAAAACTTCAAAAAAAGATAAGTCGAATCATTACCTTCAGCTCCTGCAATGCTCACACTGATCCTCTTTTTAAAGAACTACAAATCTTGAAAATTAAAGATCTATTTTCACTGTCCAGATATAAATTCTATTTTAATTACTGTCGCAAGAATCTACCCTCATATTACAATAACATAATCTTAATAAAACAAACATCTGACATTCATAATCACAATACTAGAAATCACAATAATCTTCATCCCAACAGTAGAACACTCTTTTGCAGTATCATTCATTCGATTCAGCATCCCAAAATTCATCAACAATGCCCCAAATATCATAGCAACAAATATATTTTCTCATTCTTACAAAGGATACTACAACTATATAAAAAAAATGCTTTATCAATAGATACAGGTATATGTGCACTACTCCAAATTGTTATACATGTACTTATCCACATTAAATAGTCAAGCAGAAAAGTCATTTTTTATTGTATAAATTCATAATGTGCTAATCATTTCACCAAATTCCTGATTTTGCCAAAACCCTCTGTCTATGTAAATGTGTTCTGTACATTATAAGGTCGCAGAATTCGTCAGGGTTGGGCGAATCTATTGTCACGAGTCATAAACTGATTTTCGATATTACTATAGTACTATCAAATGGAAATAGCGCTAATGGTGATCAATGCAGTCAGTTGCAACGAACCGAGCGTGGGGTTCAATTCCCGGGGGTGGGGGGGGGGCACTTGGCCTTATTCTGGATAGGGGTATGCCGCGGGACCTAAAAAACCCGTACCCGTCGTACAAGGTCAAAATGGCCAAAAAGCATACCCCGTCGTACAAGGTATTATGCGAATGTATAACCCGTCGTACACATTAAACCTGAAAAACATACCCCGTCGTACAAGTATGAGGACAAAAAACCCGTCGTACAAGTCGAGAGGCCGAAAAAACATACCCCGTCGCGCGGCACATATATACTACCTCTATACACTTAAGTGCCCCCCCGGGACCTTCGTATGCAAATTAGTATCCAAATAAGGTTACAGCGCTTCTTCAAGGTTAACGTTTTATCTGCGTTTATTAGTTTTTCCATCTATCAGTGTTGTGTATTATATCATCAGCACACTGTCATCCTTGCAGACGGCGAAACCTCAAAAGTAATTTGCATAAATGCGGCGTTAATTATGCACAATCTAGTTCGTGCATAATTAAGTGGCCCATCGGAGATTGAGACGGCCCAATGAGGAATCCCCCCCCCCCCCCACAATGGACCCAACGGCAAACTAATCTGACCATAAGCCAAGGTGTGACACCTTGTTGACGTGTAGCCCATATATCTTGTGAACTTCACTGCGTAGCATGTTCCTGTCATGACGGAACTGCTTCTTTGTGAACAGAGACTCCATGTACTGTGCGTGGCGTAAGTGTTTCTGAACCACAACCTTCTTCACCCCCTTTGCCCTTTTAACCTCGCCCTTGTACCAGTTCTGGAAGGATAATATGTTCTTCCCTTCCTCATTTCGCACAGCAACCTGTCCTATCCCCATGCTCTCAGGATTGTGCGCATGGAGCAATTTTTTTCAGTGGTATAACCATGTAGGCAGGCTGTTTACTAATGAGGTGTATGATAGTGACCCCCCTATCCTAGCCAAAGACGTTCAAGGCTTGGTTAGGCACATGTTTTTCTACCTTCTCAAGCTGGGACACTGGTATTGGATATTCTACGCTTTTACCCTCCAGCAGTGTCTACTGCTTTCTTAAGGTATTGTCTCTTGAGACTGATCTCATTCAATCGATAGGAGTGTCCTGGACTATCATCGGGCAGCTTAGGATATAACTGTGCCGTCGGAATGGTCGGCTGTTATTAATTAAAACGTAACTCTCCTCCAATAAGCTCAAACTTTGTATAATCACGGTCAAGGCTTGGTGTGTGACCTATTTCAGATAAAACATCGGAATAGTCATTGGCAGCGCCTATAACGAGTTGGACCCCTGTGGTAATTTACTTCCGTTTTTGTCCCCCTCTGGGAGAGGGCTGATGGTAGCAGTAGAACCAGGGCCTTGGTGAATGAAGTTAGTCTCCTGCATATCCTCCCTTCAAGGGTCCCACTCCCCAGCCTCCTCAAATGTTGGGTTATCAAATCCATGCGACTGTATAAAAAATATATTAAAAATATATTCGCTATAATTCAACTGTTAACATGACGAGTACTTATGGTCGCAAGCTAAATTCATATCGCAGGATACGGGAGCCCCTCGGGGTAAAGGGCGCGTGGCAGTCTGTGGTTATTATAAACAACCCAAGCACTATTGACCAGAACAAACAAATGTTGATCCACTTCCCCAATCTAGGTGCAGACGACGTCATTGTCCCGGTGACAGCACGGATGGCTTTTACAATCACGCTGACCTCGACTGACAATAACCGCAACGTTGCGCAAAACCTGGGTTGCGCTGTGGTTAAGAAAACGACAATCCAGATTTCTGGCAATGAGGTCATGTCCATTGATGATAGCGATGTGTAGCACTGTTATCGTGACCTATGGAAATCTGCACAGGAGAGAGCTTACGCCCAGTATCAGGGCATTGACACATCAGATGACGTAAATGTGACTAAGATACGAGTGGAGACAAGGATGAGACCGAGGTAGAGGACAAGGCAATAGCAAATGCCTATGGCAACCGATTTTATATATTCCGCTGGCTTTGAACTCCTCGAGAGCCACATGCCATTCTACCAGAGTGTGCTTGGTGACGACTACAGCCATGTGATTCACGCAACGAGTGACACCGACGCCTGTTACACAATTGATGGAATCTCCTTAGAGTATGACATGGTTACGACATAACGAGTAAACGAGACCCCATTGTGGCAATTGCTGTAAAAGACTTGGCATTGGCGAGGTGTCCCTAGGAAGTACCTAACTTGCAAGTATGCTCTGTGGCTCGACTTATGGACGAGTGATGGTGACCAGCTCTATGGTAGTGGCAGGCGCGTAGAGAATGCGTCTGAGGGTATCACCATTCAGATCACAAAAAACAGAGGCAGCTGGCGTATTGAACGTCTATATGTATGTTGTTATGGATGCACAGCTTATCATTAAGGATAGCAGGTTCGTCAACGCACTCTACTAAGTTAAAATTTCCCAGATGGTCCCTGCTCGGCTATTGTTTGTGGGCAGACAGGATGCGGAAAAACCGTCTTCATGCTCGACCTATTTGATAGGCCCTACTTTTGTGCCTTTGAACATATTGTTATCCTTTGCCCTACCATCCATTTCAACGAGGCCTATAAGTCGCGGCCATGGGTGTGGGATGATTCAGAGGTGTACGTGGTTGATCCATGATTGGTTAAGGATTTTCTACGATTGTTTTAGGGCGAGGCTACCCTGTACATTATTGATGACTGTTCAGGCACAAAGGCTCTAAGCAAGAAAAAAGACATGTAATCAGAACTGGCCTTTAGTGGCCACCATGCACAGCAAAGTGTCTGGGTCCTCACACCAAAGTACAACTCTGTGCTGATGGACCTACGTGAGCAGACCCACTGGGTTGTGCTCTTTCACACCAAGGATCGTGACTCATTTAAAGACGCCCTGCGTGAGAATGATGTTTTCACAACTAGTGAGGAATGTGCCGCAGTACGCCAGCTCCTAGCAGAGACCAAGCACGCAAAACTGCTGCTGAAGACTGATCAACCTACTGCATATGTCGTTGATTTAAACCATATTAGTCGCCGTGACCCTGACAGCCGCTGGTTTCAACAATATATTAGACTTCAAAAGTGTAAACGTATATTTATGGATACTGATACCATCTTTGATCAACTCCTTGCACAGGACGCTAATTCCCCACCCCAAGTAGCCACTGATTCTCAGCGAGCTGAACCCAGAGGGGACATGGCTTCTAAGAGAGAGATAGGCTTGCTGCTGTCATAGCTGGGGGTCATGCCCGTCAGTACCTGGGTGAGCAGCGTCTGACAATTTACCAGATGGAATTAATGTTTGATGAAGAGATCACAAAGCTGTATGTGAGATACGAGGCTCGGCTAGGCACTAGCATGACGCACACTCTAGGTCGGGCAGTGCTACAGCTATACTCAGGTATTGCTTGTATGTTTCTACCAAACCCACCAGAACACCAGCCAAAGCTAATTACAGACCTCGAGCCGTTTGTTGGGCACGCGCTCAGCACTTGCGAGCTATATCATCGCTATGGAACAACCTATTAAAAACGATAAAACGGTTGTTACAGGGAAGAAGGGAGCAGCTGCTCGACAAGCCAACAATCAGAACGAACTTCTGAGAGAGCTTCATGAGGCTTAGGCCACGCATACACACGAAAGTTGCGCTAGAGACAAGGTGGAGCCAACGTCAACTCGCAAGCCTCCGGAAAGGCGGGCTTCGCTAACATGGGCGCACTGGGACTGGTTTATTCACACCCTAAACAGGTTGCTGTTGTCATAGCTTGGAGTCAAGACGTTCAATTAAAGGATCCCTTTTATATGGAATAAGCATGACAACACCAAGCATAAAAAAAGCTCGTCAAGGCGTTGTACCGCGGTGCATTGTTCACAGTATATCAATAGGTTATGCCAAGCTCGGTAAGATGGCTGTGGGTGAGGCAATTCCCAAACATTACTTCACGCCACGTGACCTGCCTTTAGCTGTTGCCGATGTAGCTCTAGTCATGGCCGAAAAGAATATGCTAATCAAACAAGGGATTATACAAGGTGATATCCTGAAGTAATGGCCTCGGTTGCGCTACTTGTTGAAGGTGCTGTTGTTAACGCCCTTGCATTCTCTGGGAGCAATTTTTTATTCTCTAAGTTATGAAGCAGCCAAGTGGAAGTGGAGCGTAAACGTCATGATATGGCAATCGAGCAGCTTCAATCTGCTCAGGCAGCAAGGGCCAAGAAATGAACTGAGTAGTTAGATTTCATCAAAGAGCAGCTGCGCCGCCAGGGCCATGCCAAGCATACTTTCAGGGGCATCAATGAGGATATGCGTGAGTACTACCTGATTCGTGCAAATCCATTGACCCACTGGACTCTGAGCCTCAGTTTTCAGACTTTTACGTGCCCTCAGATAACCAAAAGGACGAGGGGTGACGTTCATTATACTGGGTATGGCTGCGACTGGACTGGTCGTGTACAGGCTTGCTAACCTTTTTAGTAGGCAGAGCTTTTGGAGACTCGTTCTCTTATATAACAATGGATTGTTGCATCCAAACCTACTATAGTTCTAAGAGCTATTGGAAAGGCATTACAGCTATCAATAAGCTTGTAACAGGCGCAAGGGTTTCTGAGGAAGTTGCCAGCGCTGGCTAACAATGCAAGCTATATGGCAAATCTACCTGCAAATGCCGAAACACATTCCGAGGCCAAAATTTTATGTGTCTGGGCTTAATGGGGTTCACCAAGCCGATCTCGTGTTTCATCCTTATGACGTCCTAAAACGCTGGGTTTGCCGGTATGCCCTCACAGTTGTAGACGTGGCCTCACACGGCTGAGCCATTGACTACATAAGAGGCTAAAGAGGTTGCAGTTGCACTCGTGGATATACATGTGAGGACCACTGCATTGGCCTACTACTTCAGATTGACCCCGGAGCAGTGAATCAGCTGCTAGCAAAACATGCTAGTGTCGGTCAGGCGTGGCCGTGTGGATGTCCATCGTGAACAGGCTATAGCGGAACGCTTTAAACGCACTCTTGCTGAGCGACTCTTTGGACACAAGTATGCTGTGGAGTTCCATCAGGGAAAAAATCGACTGAGTGGGTTTCTCGACTGCAGGCTGTTGTCACTGCAATAAACAATGAGGTGACCCACTTGACTGGGAAAAAACTTTAAGATGCTATAAAGAAAAAACAAGTTGCACAAAAGCCCTCTTCCGTCGTACCAAGGGAAATTGGTAGGGATCAAAGAGGAAAAGCTTCCCTCTAAGGTTGACGTTCGCTACCTCTACTAGCCAGGTGAGCTGGAGCATAACCCTTTAATGGATGTGGATGTTATGACGTTCTTAAGAGGCGTGCATAAACAAATGCGTAAAGTATTGACCGATGAGCTTAAGGAGCTGAACGGAATCAATGGTCAATTTTCCCTGCAGGTGGAACTCATGAAGCACACTGATGATGGCGGCTCTGAGTATGTTGAGCCTGTATTGCATCATAAGCAGGAGATGGTTCTCTTCTCAGAAGATATTAGCGATATTCTGACCAAGTAAAATGCCAATATCCAAGAAAAGAAGAAAAAAACCCCCAAAAAACTAAAAAACAGTATGTCTTCCAACGATAGTTGGAAGACATAATAAAACATATTGTTATTAGTTAAACAACACTTGATGGTGTTCGAAGTGGAGAGTTAAGCATGCCGGACAGGATACACCACTGACAATATTGCCGTATGTCCAATTTCCCGACTTGCTGGATCTGGACGATGATCCCATGAGATGTACTGATAGGCAAACGTCAAAACTGGTTTGATAAGAGACTTGATCTGAGACGTGTGGTTTTAAGAATATTGATGTTATGATATAAATCTAACTTTTAAAGCCTTCCCCCTTTTTAATTATCAGCACCACATGTCTACACTAGCCCAGGCCACCCTCTGCCCATATGGTGGGGGTGTGACCTTGATAAGTAGTCTTGGCTGGTACCGTTCCCATTGGCCAATGACTGTACGAATCCACGTCCCATTTGGACCGTTGGGTCAAGACCTGTCAATGAGGTGTCAGCTGATCGAGTGGTTTTGGGCGGAATCCACCGCCCGGAACTCCAATATAAGGGCTACTCACGCTGCTTTTCAGAGAGAGCTATCTAGCAAAGAGACGAGAATATCTAAGATTCAGATCGAGATTCAAGAAAAGCTACACGCTAAACTTCAATAAACAACAAGAACTCTTGGACTCGTGTTGATTCGTATTATTTCTCTGGCTAGTCCCCACTCAAGAAACTACAAGCAGCAACGAAGTCAATAACAAAGGAGCGCCCACAAAAAAGAACATTAAGTAGAACAAGTGGTGGAGAATCCGGGTACCGATCCCGGTATCTCTAAATTTCTGCATGGTTTGCACATATTGAATAACAATTGATTACCAACGCAGAAAAAAGTTATAATTGATCACTCTAAAATTTTATTGAACAATAAAATCGTGTTCCTCTGCTTAGCAGCATGCCTCTCTCCCTTTCTAAGGGTACAAAGCATTAATTCTGTTGATGTCACCAGTGTTCAGCGTAGTGTCACCACTGTAATAAGGGACATGATATCTGCTGTAGAAGACGAATGAGTCAGTCCAAGGGAATGACCAGCCTCATGCAGGGCCACTGAGGGCAGCGAAACTGAAGCATATATCATTTAGTGATGGTGAATTGAAATCATATTGAATGTAAGCATGTATTTAGATTACAAATTAGGCAGTTGTTGACAACAAACAATCACTTGTTGTCAGATGATAACGTCGTCTCTGTTACATGGTTTTATTTACAAGTGCAATAATTCAAATTGTTTAACACACTCACTGACGCTGGATCCGGTGCTCATTGACCAAGTCTCGCTCTCATCATAATGCATGTCGCCACCGATGGAAGAGTATGAGGGATAATAAGCATGAGCCAGGACGCCGCTCCTGCCATCAAAAAAAGGATAAGAATCGCCGTGGGAGTAACTTCCAAACTTCACCATTATGTCGCTGGTTCCAGATATCTTGCTGAAGCTGAGTTTTGAAGCTGCTTGCCACTTCTGGTTGCAAAATATTGACAACAAGTGAAACATTTATAATACAACCCCTGACTTTTGCTTTTTCATTTCAGTACCAGGTTTGTATCCAGGGCATTGTATGGACGACATGAAAGGCAATATCCCAAGTACAACATTAGAAAAAACAAGAACTCACGTTAAAAGCGCCTGACAGAGCACTGGATACGCTGGATGCTGACAAATCAGGAGTGGTATTTTCTAAGCTCCACGTGAGAGAGCGCTTTGACCACGAACCAGCTGAAGATAATAATCATAGCAGGTACCAGCTATCTTTACTGCATGTCTTTTTATATTTGAAAGTGCTTTATTTATCCACAATCGCATCTACTCCTATTATCATTAGGCAATTACCTGATGGGGTGCCCTGATTCTCAGAAAAGTCTGCCATTCCACAACGAGGCTTACTCATCATATCCTGAGTCCTATCGTCAACAACACCTGATAGGAAGGCCTCAAAGTGTTAATATCGTTCAAGATGGCAAGTATCTTTAAACGAATAGACAACGTCTTCCAACATATGGCAAACCTGTCTCTGGGATTCCTGCCATATTCTGGAATTTCATAACTGCTGCTTCCATATTTGTTCCCATGCCTTCCCCGCTCTTTTTCATGTATCCAAATCTGACTAAATATGCCTGCATGGAACGCCAAAAAAGATGGTAAGTGTGTTATTGGTATCTGATATAGAGTAAGAGCCTGCATACTCATCAATTTCAACAGAATGTACTCTCAATTGCTTCGCTCAAACAAGGCGTGATTATAAGGAATATTTATGCCTGATATTAGTAGCTTATTTAAGTCATAATATATTTATACACTAGTACGTGCACTGCATTATATTTCATACTACTTATTCTAGTTGTGCAAGCTTTAGATTTAAGACATTTACAATAGAAAAGAATCAACAAATGTGTTTTTACCGCAGCATCTGTCTCGTTCGTCACTGGGGCAAGCATTACACCCAGGATACAGCAATTCAAAACCACTAGAGTAGTCAGGTACCCAGCCATTTCTCTTGGTCTGTACTTGCTTTTGTGCAGAAATCTGAAGGACGAAGTTGATTGCCGGTGCTGTTTCGGAAATCGTAGTGCTTTATAAAGAGTTAAATGGCCGCCAAACGACCTTTTGTGGAACCATATTGGAAAAGATTGATTGGTAGCGTTAGTGCATTTGAGGTGAATATACCATCTGAGTTTAATGGGTCATAAGAGAGCTCCCCTATTTGTCTGTGGATGTGATAGTTTATTAAAGCAGTTTGACTTCAATTTAAGATGGATGTGTCATTAACCTGTCATCATTTGTACCATAAAATACTGCGAGTGCCGGCACATGTGTTTTTTTTATACACTCGGACAAACTGTTTACAAACTGTTTGCAATATCTTTCAATATATGTCAAAAGTTCAGTTTGAAGAAGGATTGAAGCTGCAATGGGATACAGTGCAAGTGACATGGCGTGGTTGGTAAATACTCGGACGTTTTCATGAGTGTGTGCGACTTGGTGAATATAAATTCTGGGTGTGTTTGGTGTGAGTATTGTATGCGTGAAATTATCGCATGGGATAAAAATGGGTGGGGGGGATGTTTCTATTATCAATGTTAGGTTGGAAATTGCGTGTGTGGGAAGGGCTTATGTGAATGACGATATCATGATGTGGTGGTTGCTGATTAGTATGCGGACAACGTGAATCGGATGTCCAACTAGATGCGCGTTTATTGGACTTGGAGTGTGTATGAAGATCAGTAGATGATATGGTGTGCGTTGAAATATAATGCGTCTATCATGACACAGGTAGTCAGAAATACCATCGGCTATACAGAGTTTGGCTTGTTAAGATAACTGGTACACCACAAATTATGCATTGCAATGTTTGATCGAGTTTAACATAGTGCGGTACTTGTGAGAGAGAAGAGTAATAATCCGATTTCCAATTATCAAGGGTCAAATAGAAAGAATAACCATATTTGGAGAATGGTTATATCACAATTTGGATATCTGAAATGACAGTGCGTTTACTTCCTTTTCCTCGTCAAATATAACTCTGCCTCTAAATCGGTGATATGATTTGAATGTTTATTAGAAACTGTTTTGGAAACCGAAAATTCATTATTGGAAGGAATAGCTATGGATCAATAAAAATAGGAAAGCTGTGTTTGTATATGTTTTAATGTTGACAATTATTATCAAAGAATGATATCCATTATGCTCTAGTTCTCAGCTAGTATATGTCTTTGCCTTATAGTAGATGGCATACATTCTGCTTTCGTCAGCCGAGCTATTAGATTACAGTCGGTGAACTGCAATTGATGACAAAGGCATCAGATATAAGCCACAGTTGCTCAGTTGTATTGCTTCGCACTGTGTTATCTTGTAAAATGACTGTGATAATTGCTTAATAATGAAATCCATGCTCCTCTGGTAATCAGAGTGCATCTTTCTTCGCTTCATAATTGTACGACCATAAATGCTGATGATGACACCCAAACTTATGGATTGCCTTCATTGAAAGAAAGAGACATGCTTGCTCGGAATCAATGGTCAATTTGCCCTGCAGGTGGAACTCATGAAGCACACTGATGATGGCGGCTCTGAGTATGTTGAGCCTGTATTGCATCATAAGCAGGAGATGGTTCTCTTCTCAGAAGATATTAGCGATATTCTGACCAAGTAAAATGCCAATATCCAAGAAAAAAAGAAAAAAAACCCCAAAAAACTAAAAAAACAGTATGTCTTCCAACGATAGTTGGAAGAAATAATAAAACATATTGTTATTAGTTAAACAACACTTGATGGTGTTCGAAGTGGAGAGTTAAGCATGCCGGACAGGATACACCACTGACAATATTGCCGTATGTCCAATTTCCCGACTTGCTGGATCTGGACGATGATCCCATGAGATGTACTGATAGGCAAACGTCAAAACTGGTTTGATAAGAGACTTGATCTGAGACGTGTGGTTTTAAGAATATTGATGTTATGATATAAATCTAACTTTTAAAGCCTTCCCCCTTTTTAATTATCAGCACCACATGTCTACACTAGCCCAGGCCACCCTCTGCCCATATGGTGGGGGTGTGACCTTGATAAGTAGTCTTGGCTGGTACCGTTCCCATTGGCCAATGACTGTACGAATCCACGTCCCATTTGGACCGTTGGGTCAAGACCTGTCAATGAGGTGTCAGCTGATCGAGTGGTTTTGGGCGGAATCCACCGCCCGGAACTCCAATATAAGGGCTACTCACGCTGCTTTTCAGAGAGAGCTATCTAGCAAAGAGACGAGAATATCTAAGATTCAGATCGAGATTCAAGAAAAGCTACACGCTAAACTTCAATAAACAACAAGAACTCTTGGACTCGTGTTGATTCGTATTATTTCTCTGGCTAGTCCCCACTCAAGAAACTACAAGCAGCAACGAAGTCAATAACAAAGGAGCGCCCACAAAAAAGAACATTAAGTAGAACAAGTGGTGGAGAATCCGGGTACCGATCCCGGTATCTCTAAATTTCTGCATGGTTTGCACATATTGAATAACAATTGATTACCAACGCAGAAAAAAGTTATAATTGATCACTCTAAAATTTTATTGAACAATAAAATCGTGTTCCTCTGCTTAGCAGCATGCCTCTCTCCCTTTCTAAGGGTACAAAGCATTAATTCTGTTGATGTCACCAGTGTTCAGCGTAGTGTCACCACTGTAATAAGGGTACATGATATCTGCTGTAGAAGACGAATGAGTCAGTCCAAGGGAATGACCAGCCTCATGCAGGGCCACTGAGGGCAGCGAAACTGAAGCATATATCATTTAGTGATGGTGAATTGAAATCATATTGAATGTAAGCATGTATTTAGATTACAAATTAGGCAGTTGTTGACAACAAACAATCACTTGTTGTCAGATGATAACGTCGTCTCTGTTACATGGTTTTATTTACAAGTGCAATAATTCAAATTGTTTAACACACTCACTGACGCTGGATCCGGTGCTCATTGACCAAGTCTCGCTCTCATCATAATGCATGTCGCCACCGATGGAAGAGTATGAGGGATAATAAGCATGAGCCAGGACGCCGCTCCTGCCATCAAAAGGATAAGAATCGCCGTGGGAGTAACTTCCAAACTTCACCATTATGTCGCTGGTTCCAGATATCTTGCTGAAGCTGAGTTTTGAAGCTGCTTGCCACTTCTGGTTGCAAAATATTGACAACAAGTGAAACATTTATAATACAACCCCTGACTTTTGCTTTTTCATTTCAGTACCAGGTTTGTATCCAGGGCATTGTATGGACGACATGAAAGGCAATATCCCAAGTACAACATTAGAAAAAACAAGAACTCACGTTAAAAGCGCCTGACAGAGCACTGGATACGCTGGATGCTGACAAATCAGGAGTGGTATTTTCTAAGCTCCACGTGAGAGAGCGCTTTGACCACGAACCAGCTGAAGATAATAATCATAGCAGGTACCAGCTATCTTTACTGCATGTCTTTTTATATTTGAAAGTGCTTTATTTATCCACAATCGCATCTACTCCTATTATCATTAGGCAATTACCTGATGGGGTGCCCTGATTCTCAGAAAAGTCTGCCATTCCACAACGAGGCTTACTCATCATATCCTGAGTCCTATCGTCAACAACACCTGATAGGAAGGCCTCAAAGTGTTAATATCGTTCAAGATGGCAAGTATCTTTAAACGAATAGACAACGTCTTCCAACATATGGCAAACCTGTCTCTGGGATTCCTGCCATATTCTGGAATTTCATAACTGCTGCTTCCATATTTGTTCCCATGCCTTCCCCGCTCTTTTTCATGTATCCAAATCTGACTAAATATGCCTGCATGGAACGCCAAAAAAGATGGTAAGTGTGTTATTGGTATCTGATATAGAGTAAGAGCCTGCATACTCATCAATTTCAACAGAATGTACTCTCAATTGCTTCGCTCAAACAAGGCGTGATTATAAGGAATATTTATGCCTGATATTAGTAGCTTATTTAAGTCATAATATATTTATATACACTAGTACGTGCACTGCATTATATTTCATACTACTTATTCTAGTTGTGCAAGCTTTAGATTTAAGACATTTACAATAGAAAAGAATCAACAAATGTGTTTTTACCGCAGCATCTGTCTCGTTCGTCACTGGGGCAAGCATTACACCCAGGATACAGCAATTCAAAACCACTAGAGTAGTCAGGTACCCAGCCATTTCTCTTGGTCTGTACTTGCTTTTTGTGCAGAAATCTGAAGGACGAAGTTGATTGCCGGTGCTGTTTCGGAAATCGTAGTGCTTTATAAAGAGTTAAATGGCCGCCAAACGACCTTTTGTGGAACCATATTGGAAAAGATTGATTGGTAGCGTTAGTGCATTTGAGGTGAATATACCATCTGAGTTTAATGGGTCATAAGAGAGCTCCCCTATTTGTCTGTGGATGTGATAGTTTATTAAAGCAGTTTGACTTCAATTTAAGATGGATGTGTCATTAACCTGTCATCATTTGTACCATAAAATACTGCGAGTGCCGGCACATGTGTTTTTTTATACACTCGGACAAACTGTTTACAAACTGTTTGCAATATCTTTCAATATATGTCAAAAGTTCAGTTTGAAGAAGGATTGAAGCTGCAATGGGATACAGTGCAAGTGACATGGCGTGGTTGGTAAATACTCGGACGTTTTCATGAGTGTGTGCGACTTGGTGAATATAAATTCTGGGTGTGTTTGGTGTGAGTATTGTATGCGTGAAATTATCGCATGGGATAAAAATGGGTGGGGGGGATGTTTCTATTATCAATGTTAGGTTGGAAATTGCGTGTGTGGGAAGGGCTTATGTGAATGACGATATCATGATGTGGTGGTTGCTGATTAGTATGCGGACAACGTGAATCGGATGTCCAACTAGATGCGCGTTTATTGGACTTGGAGTGTGTATGAAGATCAGTAGATGATATGGTGTGCGTTGAAATATAATGCGTCTATCATGACACAGGTAGTCAGAAATACCATCGGCTATACAGAGTTTGGCTTGTTAAGATAACTGGTACACCACAAATTATGCATTGCAATGTTTGATCGAGTTTAACATAGTGCGGTACTTGTGAGAGAGAAGAGTAATAATCCGATTTCCAATTATCAAGGGTCAAATAGAAAGAATAACCATATTTGGAGAATGGTTATATCACAATTTGGATATCTGAAATGACAGTGCGTTTACTTCCTTTTCCTCGTCAAATATAACTCTGCCTCTAAATCGGTGATATGATTTGAATGTTTATTAGAAACTGTTTTGGAAACCGAAAATTCATTATTGGAAGGAATAGCTATGGATCAATAAAAATAGGAAAGCTGTGTTTGTATATGTTTTAATGTTGACAATTATTATCAAAGAATGATATCCATTATGCTCTAGTTCTCAGCTAGTATATGTCTTTGCCTTATAGTAGATGGCATACATTCTGCTTTCGTCAGCCGAGCTATTAGATTACAGTCGGTGAACTGCAATTGATGACAAAGGCATCAGATATAAGCCACAGTTGCTCAGTTGTATTGCTTCGCACTGTGTTATCTTGTAAAATGACTGTGATAATTGCTTAATAATGAAATCCATGCTCCTCTGGTAATCAGAGTGCATCTTTCTTCGCTTCATAATTGTACGACCATAAATGCTGATGATGACACCCAAACTTATGGATTGCCTTCATTGAAGAAAGAGACATGCTTGCTCGGAATCAATGGTCAATTTGCCCTGCAGGTGGAACTCATGAAGCACACTGATGATGGCGGCTCTGAGTATGTTGAGCCTGTATTGCATCATAAGCAGGAGATGGTTCTCTTCTCAGAAGATATTAGCGATATTCTGACCAAGTAAAATGCCAATATCCAAGAAAAGAAGAAAAAAACCCCCAAAAAACTAAAAAACAGTATGTCTTCCAACGATAGTTGGAAGACATAATAAAACATATTGTTATTAGTTAAACAACACTTGATGGTGTTCGAAGTGGAGAGTTAAGCATGCCGGACAGGATACACCACTGACAATATTGCCGTATGTCCAATTTCCCGACTTGCTGGATCTGGACGATGATCCCATGAGATGTACTGATAGGCAAACGTCAAAACTGGTTTGATAAGAGACTTGATCTGAGACGTGTGGTTTTAAGAATATTGATGTTATGATATAAATCTAACTTTTAAAGCCTTCCCCCTTTTTAATTATCAGCACCACATGTCTACACTAGCCCAGGCCACCCTCTGCCCATATGGTGGGGGGTGTGACCTTGATAAGTAGTCTTGGCTGGTACCGTTCCCATTGGCCAATGACTGTACGAATCCACGTCCCATTTGGACCGTTGGGTCAAGACCTGTCAATGAGGTGTCAGCTGATCGAGTGGTTTTGGGCGGAATCCACCGCCCGGAACTCCAATATAAGGGCTACTCACGCTGCTTTTCAGAGAGAGCTATCTAGCAAAGAGACGAGAATATCTAAGATTCAGATCGAGATTCAAGAAAAGCTACACGCTAAACTTCAATAAACAACAAGAACTCTTGGACTCGTGTTGATTCGTATTATTTCTCTGGCTAGTCCCCACTCAAGAAACTACAAGCAGCAACGAAGTCAATAACAAAGGAGCGCCCACAAAAAAGAACATTAAGTAGAACAAGTGGTGGAGAATCCGGGTACCGATCCCGGTATCTCTAAATTTCTGCATGGTTTGCACATATTGAATAACAATTGATTACCAACGCAGAAAAAAGTTATAATTGATCACTCTAAAATTTTATTGAACAATAAAATCGTGTTCCTCTGCTTAGCAGCATGCCTCTCTCCCTTTCTAAGGGTACAAAGCATTAATTCTGTTGATGTCACCAGTGTTCAGCGTAGTGTCACCACTGTAATAAGGGTACATGATATCTGCTGTAGAAGACGAATGAGTCAGTCCAAGGGAATGACCAGCCTCATGCAGGGCCACTGAGGGCAGCGAAACTGAAGCATATATCATTTAGTGATGGTGAATTGAAATCATATTGAATGTAAGCATGTATTTAGATTACAAATTAGGCAGTTGTTGACAACAAACAATCACTTGTTGTCAGATGATAACGTCGTCTCTGTTACATGGTTTTATTTACAAGTGCAATAATTCAAATTGTTTAACACACTCACTGACGCTGGATCCGGTGCTCATTGACCAAGTCTCGCTCTCATCATAATGCATGTCGCCACCGATGGAAGAGTATGAGGGATAATAAGCATGAGCCAGGACGCCGCTCCTGCCATCAAAAGGATAAGAATCGCCGTGGGAGTAACTTCCAAACTTCACCATTATGTCGCTGGTTCCAGATATCTTGCTGAAGCTGAGTTTTGAAGCTGCTTGCCACTTCTGGTTGCAAAATATTGACAACAAGTGAAACATTTATAATACAACCCCTGACTTTTGCTTTTTCATTTCAGTACCAGGTTTGTATCCAGGGCATTGTATGGACGACATGAAAGGCAATATCCCAAGTACAACATTAGAAAAAACAAGAACTCACGTTAAAAGCGCCTGACAGAGCACTGGATACGCTGGATGCTGACAAATCAGGAGTGGTATTTTCTAAGCTCCACGTGAGAGAGCGCTTTGACCACGAACCAGCTGAAGATAATAATCATAGCAGGTACCAGCTATCTTTACTGCATGTCTTTTTTATATTTTGAAAGTGCTTTATTTATCCACAATCGCATCTACTCCTATTATCATTAGGCAATTACCTGATGGGGTGCCCTGATTCTCAGAAAAGTCTGCCATTCCACAACGAGGCTTACTCATCATATCCTGAGTCCTATCGTCAACAACACCTGATAGGAAGGCCTCAAAGTGTTAATATCGTTCAAGATGGCAAGTATCTTTAAACGAATAGACAACGTCTTCCAACATATGGCAAACCTGTCTCTGGGATTCCTGCCATATTCTGGAATTTCATAACTGCTGCTTCCATATTTGTTCCCATGCCTTCCCCGCTCTTTTTCATGTATCCAAATCTGACTAAATATGCCTGCATGGAACGCCAAAAAAGATGGTAAGTGTGTTATTGGTATCTGATATAGAGTAAGAGCCTGCATACTCATCAATTTCAACAGAATGTACTCTCAATTGCTTCGCTCAAACAAGGCGTGATTATAAGGAATATTTATGCCTGATATTAGTAGCTTATTTAAGTCATAATATATTTATACACTAGTACGTGCACTGCATTATATTTCATACTACTTATTCTAGTTGTGCAAGCTTTAGATTTAAGACATTTACAATAGAAAAGAATCAACAAATGTGTTTTTTACCGCAGCATCTGTCTCGTTCGTCACTGGGGCAAGCATTACACCCAGGATACAGCAATTCAAAACCACTAGAGTAGTCAGGTACCCAGCCATTTCTCTTGGTCTGTACTTGCTTTTTGTGCAGAAATCTGAAGGACGAAGTTGATTGCCGGTGCTGTTTCGGAAATCGTAGTGCTTTATAAAGAGTTAAATGGCCGCCAAACGACCTTTTGTGGAACCATATTGGAAAAGATTGATTGGTAGCGTTAGTGCATTTGAGGTGAATATACCATCTGAGTTTAATGGGTCATAAGAGAGCTCCCCTATTTGTCTGTGGATGTGATAGTTTATTAAAGCAGTTTGACTTCAATTTAAGATGGATGTGTCATTAACCTGTCATCATTTGTACCATAAAATACTGCGAGTGCCGGCACATGTGTTTTTATACACTCGGACAAACTGTTTACAAACTGTTTGCAATATCTTTCAATATATGTCAAAAGTTCAGTTTGAAGAAGGATTGAAGCTGCAATGGGATACAGTGCAAGTGACATGGCGTGGTTGGTAAATACTCGGACGTTTTCATGAGTGTGTGCGACTTGGTGAATATAAATTCTGGGTGTGTTTGGTGTGAGTATTGTATGCGTGAAATTATCGCATGGGATAAAAATGGGTGGGGGGGATGTTTCTATTATCAATGTTAGGTTGGAAATTGCGTGTGTGGGAAGGGCTTATGTGAATGACGATATCATGATGTGGTGGTTGCTGATTAGTATGCGGACAACGTGAATCGGATGTCCAACTAGATGCGCGTTTATTGGACTTGGAGTGTGTATGAAGATCAGTAGATGATATGGTGTGCGTTGAAATATAATGCGTCTATCATGACACAGGTAGTCAGAAATACCATCGGCTATACAGAGTTTGGCTTGTTAAGATAACTGGTACACCACAAATTATGCATTGCAATGTTTGATCGAGTTTAACATAGTGCGGTACTTGTGAGAGAGAAGAGTAATAATCCGATTTCCAATTATCAAGGGTCAAATAGAAAGAATAACCATATTTGGAGAATGGTTATATCACAATTTGGATATCTGAAATGACAGTGCGTTTACTTCCTTTTCCTCGTCAAATATAACTCTGCCTCTAAACCGGTGATATGATTTGAATGTTTATTAGAAACTGTTTTGGAAACCGAAAATTCATTATTGGAAGGAATAGCTATGGATCAATAAAAATAGGAAAGCTGTGTTTGTATATGTTTTAATGTTGACAATTATTATCAAAGAATGATATCCATTATGCTCTAGTTCTCAGCTAGTATATGTCTTTGCCTTATAGTAGATGGCATACATTCTGCTTTCGTCAGCCGAGCTATTAGATTACAGTCGGTGAACTGCAATTGATGACAAAGGCATCAGATATAAGCCACAGTTGCTCAGTTGTATTGCTTCGCACTGTGTTATCTTGTAAAATGACTGTGATAATTGCTTAATAATGAAATCCATGCTCCTCTGGTAATCAGAGTGCATCTTTCTTCGCTTCATAATTGTACGACCATAAATGCTGATGATGACACCCAAACTTATGGATTGCCTTCATTGAAGAAAGAGACATGCTTGCTCGGAATCAATGGTCAATTTGCCCTGCAGGTGGAACTCATGAAGCACACTGATGATGGCGGCTCTGAGTATGTTGAGCCTGTATTGCATCATAAGCAGGAGATGGTTCTCTTCTCAGAAGATATTAGCGATATTCTGACCAAGTAAAATGCCAATATCCAAGAAAAGAAGAAAAAAAAACCCAAAAAACTAAAAAACAGTATGTCTTCCAACGATAGTTGGAAGACATAATAAAACATATTGTTATTAGTTAAACAACACTTGATGGTGTTCGAAGTGGAGAGTTAAGCATGCCGGACAGGATACACCACTGACAATATTGCCGTATGTCCAATTTCCCGACTTGCTGGATCTGGACGATGATCCCATGAGATGTACTGATAGGCAAACGTCAAAACTGGTTTGATAAGAGACTTGATCTGAGACGTGTGGTTTTAAGAATATTGATGTTATGATATAAATCTAACTTTTAAAGCCTTCCCCCTTTTTAATTATCAGCACCACATGTCTACACTAGCCCAGGCCACCCTCTGCCCATATGGTGGGGGTGTGACCTTGATAAGTAGTCTTGGCTGGTACCGTTCCCATTGGCCAATGACTGTACGAATCCACGTCCCATTTGGACCGTTGGGTCAAGACCTGTCAATGAGGTGTCAGCTGATCGAGTGGTTTTGGGCGGAATCCACCGCCCGGAACTCCAATATAAGGGCTACTCACGCTGCTTTTCAGGGAGAGCT
Source organism: Urechis unicinctus (assembly GCA_034190875.2). Classification (NCBI taxonomy): domain Eukaryota; kingdom Metazoa; phylum Annelida; class Polychaeta; order Xenopneusta; family Urechidae; genus Urechis; species Urechis unicinctus. Next base: position 56,269,771 of record CM067357.1, read on the forward strand.
ATCTAGCAAAGAGACGAGAATATCTAAGATTCAGATCGAGATTCAAGAAAAGCTACACGCTAAACTTCAATAAACAACAAGAACTCTTGGACTCGTGTTGATTCGTATTATTTCTCTGGCTAGTCCCCACTCAAGAAACTACAAGCAGCAACGAAGTCAATAACAAAGGAGCGCCCACAAAAAAGAACATTAAGTAGAACAAGTGGTGGAGAATCCGGGTACCGATCCCGGTATCTCTAAATTTCTGCATGGTTTGCACATATTGAATAACAATTGATTACCAACGCAGAAAAAAGTTATAATTGATCACTCTAAAATTTTATTGAACAATAAAATCGTGTTCCTCTGCTTAGCAGCATGCCTCTCTCCCTTTCTAAGGGTACAAAGCATTAATTCTGTTGATGTCACCAGTGTTCAGCGTAGTGTCACCACTGTAATAAGGGTACATGATATCTGCTGTAGAAGACGAATGAGTCAGTCCAAGGGAATGACCAGCCTCATGCAGGGCCACTGAGGGCAGCGAAACTGAAGCATATATCATTTAGTGATGGTGAATTGAAATCATATTGAATGTAAGCATGTATTTAGATTACAAATTAGGCAGTTGTTGACAACAAACAATCACTTGTTGTCAGATGATAACGTCGTCTCTGTTACATGGTTTTATTTACAAGTGCAATAATTCAAATTGTTTAACACACTCACTGACGCTGGATCCGGTGCTCATTGACCAAGTCTCGCTCTCATCATAATGCATGTCGCCACCGATGGAAGAGTATGAGGGATAATAAGCATGAGCCAGGACGCCGCTCCTGCCATCAAAAGGATAAGAATCGCCGTGGGGGAGTAACTTCCAAACTTCACCATATATGTCGCTGGTTCCAGATATCTTGCTGAAGCTGAGTTTTGAAGCTGCTTGCCACTTCTGGTTGCAAAATATTGACAACAAGTGAAACATTTATAATACAACCCCTGACTTTTGCTTTTTCATTTCAGTACCAGGTTTGTATCCAGGGCATTGTATGGACGACATGAAAGGCAATATCCCAAGTACAACATTAGAAAAAACAAGAACTCACGTTAAAAGCGCCTGACAGAGCACTGGATACGCTGGATGCTGACAAATCAGGAGTGGTATTTTCTAAGCTCCACGTGAGAGAGCGCTTTGACCACGAACCAGCTGAAGATAATAATCATAGCAGGTACCAGCTATCTTTACTGCATGTCTTTTTATATTTGAAAGTGCTTTATTTATCCACAATCGCATCTACTCCTATTATCATTAGGCAATTACCTGATGGGGTGCCCTGATTCTCAGAAAAGTCTGCCATTCCACAACGAGGCTTACTCATCATATCCTGAGTCCATCGTCAACAACACCTGATAGGAAGGCCTCAAAGTGTTAATATCGTTCAAGATGGCAAGTATCTTTAAACGAATAGACAACGTCTTCCAACATATGGCAAACCTGTCTCTGGGATTCCTGCCATATTCTGGAATTTCATAACTGCTGCTTCCATATTTGTTCCCATGCCTTCCCCGCTCTTTTTTCATGTATCCAAATCTGACTAAATATGCCTGCATGGAACGCCAAAAAAGATGGTAAGTGTGTTATTGGTATCTGATATAGAGTAAGAGCCTGCATACTCATCAATTTCAACAGAATGTACTCTCAATTGCTTCGCTCAAACAAGGCGTGATTATAAGGAATATTTATGCCTGATATTAGTAGCTTATTTAAGTCATAATATATTTATACACTAGTACGTGCACTGCATTATATTTCATACTACTTATTCTAGTTGTGCAAGCTTTAGATTTAAGACATTTACAATAGAAAAGAATCAACAAATGTGTTTTTTACCGCAGCATCTGTCTCGTTCGTCACTGGGGCAAGCATTACACCCAGGATACAGCAATTCAAAACCACTAGAGTAGTCAGGTACCCAGCCATTTCTCTTGGTCTGTACTTGCTTTTGTGCAGAAATCTGAAGGACGAAGTTGATTGCCGGTGCTGTTTCGGAAATCGTAGTGCTTTATAAAGAGTTAAATGGCCGCCAAACGACCTTTTGTGGAACCATATTGGAAAAGATTGATTGGTAGCGTTAGTGCATTTGAGGTGAATATACCATCTGAGTTTAATGGGTCATAAGAGAGCTCCCCTATTTGTCTGTGGATGTGATAGTTTATTAAAGCAGTTTGACTTCAATTTAAGATGGATGTGTCATTAACCTGTCATCATTTGTACCATAAAATACTGCGAGTGCCGGCACATGTGTTTTTATACACTCGGACAAACTGTTTACAAACTGTTTGCAATATCTTTCAATATATGTCAAAAGTTCAGTTTGAAGAAGGATTGAAGCTGCAATGGGATACAGTGCAAGTGACATGGCGTGGTTGGTAAATACTCGGACGTTTTCATGAGTGTGTGCGACTTGGTGAATATAAATTCTGGGTGTGTTTGGTGTGAGTATTGTATGCGTGAAATTATCGCATGGGATAAAAATGGGGGGGGGGATGTTTCTATTATCAATGTTAGGTTGGAAATTGCGTGTGTGGGAAGGGCTTATGTGAATGACGATATCATGATGTGGTGGTTGCTGATTAGTATGCGGACAACGTGAATCGGATGTCCAACTAGATGCGCGTTTATTGGACTTGGAGTGTGTATGAAGATCAGTAGATGATATGGTGTGCGTTGAAATATAATGCGTCTATCATGACACAGGTAGTCAGAAATACCATCGGCTATACAGAGTTTGGCTTGTTAAGATAACTGGTACACCACAAATTATGCATTGCAATGTTTGATCGAGTTTAACATAGTGCGGTACTTGTGAGAGAGAAGAGTAATAATCCGATTTCCAATTATCAAGGGTCAAATAGAAAGAATAACCATATTTGGAGAATGGTTATATCACAATTTGGATATCTGAAATGACAGTGCGTTTACTTCCTTTTCCTCGTCAAATATAACTCTGCCTCTAAACCGGTGATATGATTTGAATGTTTATTAGAAACTGTTTTGGAAACCGAAAATTCATTATTGGAAGGAATAGCTATGGATCAATAAAAATAGGAAAGCTGTGTTTGTATATGTTTTAATGTTGACAATTATTATCAAAGAATGATATCCATTATGCTCTAGTTCTCAGCTAGTATATGTCTTTGCCTTATAGTAGATGGCATACATTCTGCTTTTCGTCAGCCGAGCTATTAGATTACAGTCGGTGAACTGCAATTGATGACAAAGGCATCAGATATAAGCCACAGTTGCTCAGTTGTATTGCTTCGCACTGTGTTATCTTGTAAAATGACTGTGATAATTGCTTAATAATGAAATCCATGCTCCTCTGGTAATCAGAGTGCATCTTTCTTCGCTTCATAATTGTACGACCATAAATGCTGATGATGACACCCAAACTTATGGATTGCCTTCATTGAAGAAAGAGACATGCTTGCTCGGAATCAATGGTCAATTTGCCCTGCAGGTGGAACTCATGAAGCACACTGATGATGGCGGCTCTGAGTATGTTGAGCCTGTATTGCATCATAAGCAGGAGATGGTTCTCTTCTCAGAAGATATTAGCGATATTCTGACCAAGTAAAATGCCAATATCCAAGAAAAGAAGAAAAAAAACCCCAAAAAACTAAAAAACAGTATGTCTTCCAACGATAGTTGGAAGACATAATAAAACATATTGTTATTAGTTAAACAACACTTGATGGTGTTCGAAGTGGAGAGTTAAGCATGCCGGACAGGATACACCACTGACAATATTGCCGTATGTCCAATTTCCCGACTTGCTGGATCTGGACGATGATCCCATGAGATGTACTGATAGGCAAACGTCAAAACTGGTTTGATAAGAGACTTGATCTGAGACGTGTGGTTTTTAAGAATATTGATGTTATGATATAAATCTAACTTTTAAAGCCTTCCCCCTTTTTAATTATCAGCACCACATGTCTACACTAGCCCAGGCCACCCTCTGCCCATATGGTGGGGGTGTGACCTTGATAAGTAGTCTTGGCTGGTACCGTTCCCATTGGCCAATGACTGTACGAATCCACGTCCCATTTGGACCGTTGGGTCAAGACCTGTCAATGAGGTGTCAGCTGATCGAGTGGTTTTGGGCGGAATCCACCGCCCGGAACTCCAATATAAGGGCTACTCACGCTGCTTTTCAGGGAGAGCTATCTAGCAAAGAGACGAGAATATCTAAGATTCAGATCGAGATTCAAGAAAAGCTACACGCTAAACTTCAATAAACAACAAGAACTCTTGGACTCGTGTTGATTCGTATTATTTCTCTGGCTAGTCCCCACTCAAGAAAAACTACAAGCAGCAACGAAGTCAATAACAAAGGAGCGCCCACAAAAAAGAACATTAAGTAGAACAAGTGGTGGAGAATCCGGGTACCGATCCCGGTATCTCTAAATTTCTGCATGGTTTGCACATATTGAATAACAATTGATTACCAACGCAGAAAAAAGTTATAATTGATCACTCTAAAATTTTATTGAACAATAAAATCGTGTTCCTCTGCTTAGCAGCATGCCTCTCTCCCTTTCTAAGGGTACAAAGCATTAATTCTGTTGATGTCACCAGTGTTCAGCGTAGTGTCACCACTGTAATAAGGGTACATGATATCTGCTGTAGAAGACGAATGAGTCAGTCCAAGGGAATGACCAGCCTCATGCAGGGCCACTGAGGGCAGCGAAACTGAAGCATATATCATTTAGTGATGGTGAATTGAAATCATATTGAATGTAAGCATGTATTTAGATTACAAATTAGGCAGTTGTTGACAACAAACAATCACTTGTTGTCAGATGATAACGTCGTCTCTGTTACATGGTTTTATTTACAAAGTGCAATAATTCAAATTGTTTAACACACTCACTGACGCTGGATCCGGTGCTCATTGACCAAGTCTCGCTCTCATCATAATGCATGTCGCCACCGATGGAAGAGTATGAGGGATAATAAGCATGAGCCAGGACGCCGCTCCTGCCATCAAAAGGATAAGAATCGCCGTGGGAGTAACTTCCAAACTTCACCATTATGTCGCTGGTTCCAGATATCTTGCTGAAGCTGAGTTTTGAAGCTGCTTGCCACTTCTGGTTGCAAAATATTGACAACAAGTGAAACATTTATAATACAACCCCTGACTTTTGCTTTTTCATTTCAGTACCAGGTTTGTATCCAGGGCATTGTATGGACGACATGAAAGGCAATATCCCAAGTACAACATTAGAAAAAACAAGAACTCACGTTAAAAGCGCCTGACAGAGCACTGGATACGCTGGATGCTGACAAATCAGGAGTGGTATTTTCTAAGCTCCACGTGAGAGAGCGCTTTGACCACGAACCAGCTGAAGATAATAATCATAGCAGGTACCAGCTATCTTTACTGCATGTCTTTTTATATTTGAAAGTGCTTTATTTATCCACAATCGCATCTACTCCTATTATCATTAGGCAATTACCTGATGGGGTGCCCTGATTCTCAGAAAAGTCTGCCATTCCACAACGAGGCTTACTCATCATATCCTGAGTCCTATCGTCAACAACACCTGATAGGAAGGCCTCAAAGTGTTAATATCGTTCAAGATGGCAAGTATCTTTAAACGAATAGACAACGTCTTCCAACATATGGCAAACCTGTCTCTGGGATTCCTGCCATATTCTGGAATTTCATAACTGCTGCTTCCATATTTGTTCCCATGCCTTCCCCGCTCTTTTTCATGTATCCAAATCTGACTAAATATGCCTGCATGGAACGCCAAAAAAGATGGTAAGTGTGTTATTGGTATCTGATATAGAGTAAGAGCCTGCATACTCATCAATTTCAACAGAATGTACTCTCAATTGCTTCGCTCAAACAAGGCGTGATTATAAGGAATATTTATGCCTGATATTAGTAGCTTATTTAAGTCATAATATATTTATACACTAGTACGTGCACTGCATTATATTTCATACTACTTATTCTAGTTGTGCAAGCTTTAGATTTAAGACATTTACAATAGAAAAGAATCAACAAATGTGTTTTTTACCGCAGCATCTGTCTCGTTCGTCACTGGGGCAAGCATTACACCCAGGATACAGCAATTCAAAACCACTAGAGTAGTCAGGTACCCAGCCATTTCTCTTGGTCTGTACTTGCTTTTGTGCAGAAATCTGAAGGACGAAGTTGATTGCCGGTGCTGTTTCGGAAATCGTAGTGCTTTATAAAGAGTTAAATGGCCGCCAAACGACCTTTTGTGGAACCATATTGGAAAAGATTGATTGGTAGCGTTAGTGCATTTGAGGTGAATATACCATCTGAGTTTAATGGGTCATAAGAGAGCTCCCCTATTTGTCTGTGGATGTGATAGTTTATTAAAGCAGTTTGACTTCAATTTAAGATGGATGTGTCATTAACCTGTCATCATTTGTACCATAAAATACTGCGAGTGCCGGCACATGTGTTTTTATACACTCGGACAAACTGTTTACAAACTGTTTGCAATATCTTTCAATATATGTCAAAAGTTCAGTTTGAAGAAGGATTGAAGCTGCAATGGGATACAGTGCAAGTGACATGGCGTGGTTGGTAAATACTCGGACGTTTTCATGAGTGTGTGCGACTTGGTGAATATAAATTCTGGGTGTGTTTGGTGTGAGTATTGTATGCGTGAAATTATCGCATGGGATAAAAATGGGTGGGGGGGGGGATGTTTCTATTATCAATGTTAGGTTGGAAATTGCGTGTGTGGGAAGGGCTTATGTGAATGACGATATCATGATGTGGTGGTTGCTGATTAGTATGCGGACAACGTGAATCGGATGTCCAACTAGATGCGCGTTTATTGGACTTGGAGTGTGTATGAAGATCAGTAGATGATATGGTGTGCGTTGAAATATAATGCGTCTATCATGACACAGGTAGTCAGAAATACCATCGGCTATACAGAGTTTGGCTTGTTTACTATTATGTTACTTGTTTATGATATTATTTTCATTTACATAAAATGAATTAAGAAAACTAAATGTGATTTTAATAACATTTGTATAACTGAAATACTAAATGTTTTAAGTATTTTTTCTACTATATATATATATATATATATATATATATATATATATATATATATATATATATATATATATATATATATATATTTATATAAAAGTTTTTTCAATTCGTTTGTAAAACAAGGCCACAGCAAATTAATTACTTGGTAAATGGAATTGCATCCCATATTATCCCCCTTATGAATTTTTTAAACCTTTTTGAAGCTTAGAAAAATAATGACAGACAAAAAACATTTAATTTGGTGTGGCCCAAGCTCTAAATTTTTCTAGATGTTATCATTGAGACTTTATTAAATACAACATTCTGTTAGCAATTTTTATTCAGGATGCATCACACTATGTTCCCCTAATTTTCTGGTGCTATGAAATCGCATGTTTTAACTCAAATTGTCATTGATAGAATTTATATATGTGTTTTTCAGGTACGCCGCTGGAAGGAGAAGGCACTGCAGCGACCTGTCCACAAGAAGGTTTCCAAAGCTCAAGTGCTTCTGGATCTACGGACGAATCTGTCACAGTTTCTGTCACCATCTCAGTTGCAGTTTGTGATGGCACAAGTCCGGATGAGCAATAAGTCAGTCAGAGGTCGCCGGTGGACTGAGAAGGACGCAATGTTCGCTCTGTCACTTCTTCACTGAAGATTCGCCAACCTTCCAGCAAATGACAAACTAGTTAGTGTTGTCATTGACGAAATGGCCTTCAAAGAAGGAGTGGCATATGACAAACATAGTGATATGATTTAGGGATTTTCTCATACCACCAAACGGTCAGATGAACTGGCTAACCATGCTTTAGTTTTTTATGGTCAGAGGACTCCTGACAAAATGAAAATTACCAGTCGGCTATTTCCTGTCTAGTGGTACTATGAGTGGTTCCACTATGAAATCATTGCTCCATCAGGCCATAGAAAAGCTCTAGGATGTCGGATTGACTGTGCCCGTGGTTCTTTCTGATCAGGGCTCAAACAATGTCAACTTGTTTGAGAAGCAGCTTGGTATCACTGTTAATGAGCCTTTCTTTCACCATGGTGAATACCAGATATTTGTCATGTACGATCCACCCCACTTGGTAAAGTCGAAGAGAAATAACCTGAAGAACCATGGTTTCATTGTAGATGCGAACGACATCCTGTGGCAGCACATACACGACTTCTATGGCCAGGATTGTTCGAAAGCTATCCGTTTGGCTCCACGTCTCACAAGAAAGCATCTGGAATTACCTCCCTTCGCCCCACTTAGTGTTCGGCTGGCTACCCAAATAATCAGTCATTCGGTAGTAGCTGGAATGACCGCCATGGCTGATTGGCAAATCATTACAGGTACATATTCTACTCGTACCTAGTTCATTTTCTAACATATACAGGTATTTCTTTGATAAGAATGTTATTGGTTTTTATTTACAGAAGAAGCCAAACACACCGCCGCGTTTTGTGAGCAGATGGACCAGCTGTTCAACACATTCAACAGCAGCTCTCTGACAAGTCCAGCCCTTATGCGTCATGGCTTCTCCGCAACGTCTGGACATGTGGAATTCCTGATGAGCAGTCTGGAGTGGATGAAAAGCATCAAAACCAAAGGTATGACATACAAATCTTCAAAACTCCAAAGATTATATATTTAATATTAATTTATTTATACGTACAGAATGATAAGTACTTTAGTAATATCATTTAATACTTTATTCATTAATATTTCAGGATCCCGCACACCGGCTTGTTTCCGTGGATGGCAGATCATGATAGAATAACTGCTGCAGATTTGGGATAAACTCCACTACACCCACGGCGTGAAGTTCTTGCTGACTAACATGTTCAACCAAGATTGCCTGGAGAACATGTTTACGATCATCAGGTCCAAAGGAGCACAGCGTGACAATCCAGATTCCCGGAAGTTCAGAGCAGCTTTGAGACAGGTATGTTTACTAGTAATGGTATTATCACAAACATCTGATTTGTAAGATGGTCAGATGTATTTCATTGTTCATCAGTAAACTTTATTTGTGTACTTTCATGAATGGTATTTCAGTACTTATCGTTGTTTTTAGGTTATGGTGGATGGTGTCATGGCACCAATAAGCAACTCCAACTGCCAAGAAGATGTCGACAAATTCTTGGTAAACCTGGCAGCACCCGGACCTTGGAGCCAGTGGTATCTCACCAGGAGGCGCTCCTGAACCAGCTACCAGACAGTGTGAGACAGGCATTGACTGTATGCAATTTCTCAGATATCGATGATATCGATCCTCTCGACCATCAGGAAACAAATGTTTTGGCATACATTGGTGGTTATATTGTCAAGAAGCTAAAAGGTCACATGTGCTTGGCTTGTTCTAATAAGTTGTCAACTGACATAGATCATAATGAACCATCACATGAATTCCTCGTTAAGAAAAACTATGAGTCTGCCTAGACTGGTCTGTGTGCCCCTGGATGTGTTTACACTGGTTGAACATGAAAACAGAAATGTTATGGAGGTGTCTGTGTCAAAGAAAGGTATAATGAATACAGTCATCAGTAGTGTAACCATAGATTTCTCTCCCATAGTGTGTGATCAGTGTCATGTTGAAAAGACGTACTGCACCTAATGCTTACTATTAGCATCCATCATACATTGAGGGAAAATAACAGACGTTTAAAACAAGCTGGTAATAGGCACAATCGGAAACCCTGAGGTTTAGTCATGTTTGATCAATTGCTTATCCTTTTAGATCAGTTTACATATTGTTTGTGCAACAATTGCTCATTGTGTCAAAATATTCGTAATGTGGTTTTGAATACTAAGTAGCATTCATTGTAAATAGTCAGCCTTGTAGATGGTACCTGAACATAATTAGGTGCCATTTTTTTCTGGGTAACCAAGTAAATGTACATTTACACCTGTGTGTGTTTATAATGGCAATGGAAATGTGTTCTGGCATATTTCACCCCCCAACAAACGCATACATGCACGCATGCACTTTCAAACACACACACCACCTCTCCACCTCTTACCCCCCCCCCCCCCCCCCCAGCCACACCCCAAAAGTTTAAGTTACATTTACAACCTTTCGGCCACTCGGGACATGAACACTAAACCAATTTAAGCAAATGAAATTCACCCCTTTTCACTTTTTCAGATTAATTGTTGCCCAATTTACATAAACCTTTAGAATCCCTTTAAGTTCCGAAAGGGTCAGTTTCCAAATTATATAGTCCTTCACCAAATCCAACCCTTTGATGTAAACATTCGAATCCTGTATATTCCCTTAACAATTAACTTAGACCCGTTTGATCTCCAATTAAAAGCTCCGAATGACCCCAAGCCCCCGATTGACCAATCACAGCTCACCACATCAAGCCACCCCCATCTTTCACTATAAATACGACAGCATCAGACGCACAAGAAATATACAGTATTCCAGAGACATATTAATCCCACAACAAGAACCAGAATCAGAACTCGAACGTGCCAGCCAGCAGAGACGAATAAAGAAAATAGAAATTCATATAAAGTCTCGGGTATTATTTAGCAGGAGATCAACCCTCAGCTACCTACAATAACGTCGGCGACCAACCAAACTAATCGTTCTCATCCCTCATCACGATACCCAACCAAACACACGAGACCAATTGGTCATACATTTATTAACTACCATCAAGTGTGTTGGTGAAAGGATTTAATAGAGCAACTTCGTTTTGTCATTTGTGTGATTTATCACGATATTGTACGTGTGGGGGTCCACTATGCACTTTCGAAAACAAATAGGAATTGAGGCACTGTCAGTGGGCCCTTATACATGCAAAAATCGACTGTCAGACTGTCTGGCAAGCACCGCTGTCACTGACTTGGCTCCGGTCGAAAGGTAATATAGATATATACCCATACGTCTTGTAGGGCTATCACAGGCAAGGCACTCGCCCCTGGTGTTTTGATGATGATGCCATCTACAGCGCGGATGTGAGAGATCGAAAGTAGTAAATAGCCTGGCGCTGTCAGAGGCGGAGTTTCTTTGCCTAAGGTTATCACTGACTCTCAGTTCGTTTGATAATCGGGAAAAAATGCCAACAAAAATAAAATCAAATGTTCTTGAGAAAGAGATTTTAACTATATTGTTTAATTCATTTATTAGACATGTTCAATTCACGTTGATTTGAGCTATTTCAGAAAACTGGGAAGAAAAATCTGTAGCAGGATCAACGACTGTCGTCGGCAATTGTTCTAGTCATGGGAACTCACCGTGCGGCGGCGCCACCGTATGTGTGTCACGGCTGAGAGGCCCCAAATGACAAGAGTCGGATATCTTTGTCTAGTAGTATCTTTGTTTATAGTAGCATTCGAAACTGTTTTTCCACTGCAATGCTCTAATAATTAACCTGTGACACCCAAAAGGATATCTGACACAATAACGTAGTCAGATGTATTCAACACATATATCTTTAAAAAGGATAATTTTGTGTATAAGATCATGCAGATAGACTTATTGGAGTAACCACAACTTCCATAAGCTGCACACTATTTGCAATGATCAGATGTAATTTCCCAATATGAACAGGCTTCCGTCCCATATTGCTTTAATTATCTTAATAAACTGTCATGGATGGCTGAATTCACTTTGGATGTTGCCCTTCATCATTAACATTACTGGGATATCCATTTATTCATATCAGATTTGATATTCTACCCTCACCAGTTTGATCAGTTATGTTCCTTCTGGCAACCAGTAAACCCTCCGCACTCCAGCCATCACCCATTATCACACCCACTGTATCTACATTCTCCGTTTAACATCTGTACCAAAAGTATATTGATGTTGTGCCCAATGCAATATATAGCAAACAACGCATACTCCAACGGGGCTCCTATCAAAATGTGTATTATCCACGAAGAGATTTTTTTAGGCATTCATGCGCTGTTGCTAAATTTATCTTACTGGTTCCACAAATGGAGTTTTATAAAAAGCTCATTGCATGATCTTGGAAGCAGTTTCTAGTCAATAACAAGGAAATTTGACAAATCTGGCAAATACGAGCGCTGCAATCTAACAAAGTATAAACCTTAAACTATAAAAATAAAAAATGGCAATATGGCAATCTATTTGGGTGCTTAAGATATTTGGAGAAAAGCTGTCACCGAGAACATATTCATTGAACATATTGCAGCTTCATGCGATCCCGCTTGCTTTCTTTGTTCTCCTAAAGCCCTGACACTAGCTTAACAATAGTCGCTAGAACCACAGAGAATTTTGGCTTCTTCTGTGATGACATCATTTTGGTCACAACATCATAAGGCAAAAAGAGAATGTGTAGTTCCCACATCTGACTAATCTCTTCTGCACAATGACTCAAGAACGGTGTCTTTCTCTGCTGCACAAGGACTCAAATACAGTGTCTTTCTCTGCTGCACTAGGACTCAAGTACGGTGTCTTCTTCGGCTTTTCTTAATCTGTAAGGTCTTTTGGTCAAAATCTGATTGGTTATCTCCCTTACTTTTAGTCCCTCATTTAGTCCAATGAGTGGACAAAGCAGCCAACAGGTGGATAGTCTGTCACCACAACGATGTTGACAGCATTGTCGGTTGTAGCAACTGGGTCTGTTAGGCCCCAACTCCGTACAGTGTCATGCATGTCCATGTTGAGGTTTTGTTTCAGAATGTGAAATAATATGTTGAATTGAATTAACATTTGTACAACAGACCTGTTTGTCTGAAATATTCAATGATTATTGAAGAATTTACTGTGTCAAAGACTTTTTTTTATATCTCTCACATTGTAATATCTTTGCCGAGGGGTGAAAGATAATGTCATAGGCAGGATGGTCTGGATTGCTTTTTATTTTTACTGCATATTGAAGGGCCAGTTAATTTCTTCTTAAATAAATAGACATTTCATTCGCTTTAGTGTGGAGGCTTTCAATGGGTGAGATTCAAAATGTCCCAAGGCAAATCCTCAGTGCCTGATTCTGGACTATGTCCAGTCGTTTAAGATAAGACTTTCGGGCTGCACCATAAACGATGCAGCCATAGTCAAGCTTTGATCTTATTAAGGACCAGTAGAGCCTAAGCAGGACCTGCCTGTCAGCTCCCCAGTCCAGCTTGGACACTACTTTTAGAAGATTCATTGCCTTGAGGCATTTCTTCCATATGTAATTTATATGGGATATAAAGTTAAGTTTTGAATCGAATATGATACCCAAGAATTTGGTTTCTTCCACAACAGGGACGGGATTTCCATTAATGGTTAGTTCTGGGTCAGGGTGAAGGCCCCTTCTGTGACAAAAATGTACACAAACAGTTTTTGTTGTGGAAAATTTGAAGCCATTTTCGTCTGCCAATTTCTGAATCTTGTTAAGGTTGATTTGTAGCTGGCGATCTATGTTGGTCTTACTGCTAGATCGGAATTCGTCTACATAAAGTGATTTCTTTTGTGATGCTACTGATTTTTAAATCAAAAAGTGTGACTGACAGAATGCTGACCATTTCCTGACCATGTTGGTCTGAAAGGGTGGTCCCAATTCTTACTTTGAAAGATATATCATTCAAAAAAATTTGTATAAAGAGTGGCATATTACCTCGAAGATCTTTTAAAATCCCATATTTCCATGTCGTGTCATATGCTTTTTCAAGATAAAAAAAACACAGATACGACATAGTCCCCCTTTAAAAATGCATCCCTAATATATGATTCTAATTTAACAAGATTGTCGGTGGTAAATCGGCCTTTTCTGAAACCAGATTGATGTTTCATTGGTTTGGGGGTTGTTGGGTTGTTTGGTTTGTTCTATTGGGAGGTTGTTGGTTGTGAACGTGGTTTGTTTCGGAGGGTGGTTCTCAGTTTGGGTACTAATGGATCTAGTGATTTTTGTAGGTTGTGCTACGGTACTGGCATATGTAGGTCTATAAGGAGTTGAATTCTGACACTCGACTTTTTTTCTTGCTTCAGGAAAAGAAAGCTTTTGTGTGATATGTAAAGTTTGAATTTGTTTTTCTGTTTGCCATATGGGGCATCGTTTAGAGTATGCGGGATGGGCACCGGAGCAGTTTGCGCACTTGAATGGTGCTTTGCAGTCCTGCTCTCCATGCTCATCACCGCATTTGGGGTAGATTGGTGTTTTATTGCATTTGGTTTTGAAGTGTCCGTATTTTTGGCAATTGTGGCATCTTAATGGGTTTGGTATGAATGCTTCAGTTTTGATATTTAGACCTGCTATTTTTATGCTGTTTAGAAGGTATGGGCTATTGAATGTCAAGATGTGCCTGCCTGTGGAAAACTTTTCTCCATTTTTATTTATGAGCACCTTGGTCACTTCACTTACATTTTGATTTTTCAGTACTTCAACAATTCTCACTGCAGTACTTCAATTCAAAAGACTTAATCACACCCTTGATGATGTTAAGGGTTCGATGTGGACTAAATTTAACATTAATGTTAGCTATTTTGTTGGTTTGAAGAAGAATTTTGGTGTGAATTTGTTTTGTTGTTTCAATAAGGTAAAGTCCGGACCTCAATGGCTTCAAAGTTTTTGGTGTGCCTGCAATTCCGCAAATTCCTTTGAATAAAACTATAAATGACACTTCTCCAAACTTCCGTCTGTCCGCTCAAGGACTAGAAACCTTCTGAGTGCTTTCTTTTATGGCCAGGAGGAGAGACAGACATAATAAGATAAAATTTCATCACCTGTGTGCCCCACCCACCTCGGATCCCAATAAAGGGACATCTTAAAGATGCCAGGGCTACACGGGAGATATACTCCTCCCCCATCAAAAGTGAGGCAATACGTACCCCATACAGCCCAGACACTGGCAAGGTGCTGGGCTCGTAGAGGCGCACCGTAACCCTCTCAGTGGAATCCTATTGAACTTATAAAGCAGCCGCCTTCTGGGACTAGTGGAGCCTATGGAATGATTAATGGTCCATGAAGTTAATGAATGTCATGAAGAAAGATGCCAAATGTATGTGAAGGGTAGTTCCAGGGCACGACGCAACCAGCCGATTGGAATGGGCCAGGCCTACCCACCCTCTCGTGTAGTTGACATCCGGGCCAAAGTGGTGTGTTGCAGATATAGCCTTTGCAAGGACCGCTCCATTCAACCACCAGGATCCCATCTTCCATCTGTTAAACTAGTCTCATGTATACATTGATCAATAACTTCATCCATTGTTGTATCAAATAATAAAATATTAGTATTTAAATAAATACGACTATATGATCACAATTTAAATGAAAATAGTAGATGCATTTATAAAGTGTGAATGCCCGATATTGTAACTATTATAAGTTTAAACATCAACCAGCTAGGTATAAAGCTGTTAACCAAAGATTAATATACATGCGAACAAGCGTCTTTACCGAAAAAAAGCAAATAAAGTTATTACTGAGTTGCAAAGATGGACTCATGTCATCAATTACCTAAAGATATGGCAAGGCTTCTAAAAAAATCCTAAAATTGAAGTCCTCAAACGTTAGAATCGTTACTTTAGAAAGTTTAAAAAGGAGATTGCAGAACTTAAACAACATACAAATAATTGATTTATATTTAAAGACTCCTAATACTAAGTATACATAATGAATAAAGCCGACTTAGTAAAATCTCAAGATTTAATTATTTTCATTCAAGGATCTTGGCAGGATAGATAGTAAGTGGTTAATAACTTTACCCACAAAAAAAAATACGCCATTTCAATTTTGCTAAAGGTACTGGGCATGGTATGTTGAATCTATATCTAAAACCCCACAGGTATGCGAATAAAGTCAACCGGAAATGGTAGTCTATAATGCCACTTGCTCTCTCAAATGGCTTATCCTTACAACGGTCCTAAGAAGTCGAAAACAACTAACTCTTCGTTTCTTGTGAGTCATCCGTGAAATTCAACAAGAACACACTGCATTATTTATGCTCCTAAGAAGTCAGAAACTAACCACCTTCACTGTTCAGGAATTTATCTTAGGGGAAAAAAAATCCTTTCAATTTTGGCTTACTGGGCATGGAAGTTGAATCTCTCTAAAACCCCACAGGTATGCTTTTTGGTTCTGCATTTTGAGTCATGTATATACTTTTGTTTAATACGGGCATTTTATTCGATTGATGTATTTTTATGCTAATACAACTGCTGTGATTGATATTATTATATTCAGTTGGTAGAAAGGTATATTGGGATAGGCATACTGTGGCATGTCTAAATGGATTAGCAATTTCAACTTATTTCATGCAGATAAAGGCTGGGTTGCCTTTTTATTTGATTGATTTTAATGGTAAACAATTCTCTTTGCAGATATTGAAACCCAGAAACTTGCACAAAAGCGTCTGGATCAACTGCTTATGGTGTGCTGTATACTAGTCCGGCATCTAAACCAACTGGTACAGTCAGCGAAGCAGTGATAAAGAGCATTGTGTCAGAATCAACCATGAAGCGTAGTCGGACACCGAAACCGCTCCAATGGGGATCGGAAAACGAACACGTAGCCCCCCAACACTACATTCGCCTTATGGTTGCCCAGCACCAACATTTCAAGAGGTCCCCAGCAGGACTCTTGGAGCGTCCACAGATGGAATCGTTACATGTGACAGTTGTGCATCCAGATTGTTGGAAGTCAAGTGCCCTTACTCCATTCATGACCAGGCCCCCCGACATGCAACTTTGGAGTACCTTACTGGTGCAGATGAAGATGGGAGAAGATCTTAGAAGACTGGCAATAATTTTTTTTTTTCAGTTCCAGGGGCAAATGGATCTGATGGCCTTTGATTCTTATGACTTTGTTGTGTGGACCCCAAGAGTAGTATATATACTAGCGGTTCTGGGACACAACCTCTCCCATGTATACTACTGACCCCTTGGCAGGTTATACAAGATTTTTGCTCACCCTGAACTCGCTGCGCTAATACCAATGAAGGACGGAGCGCTAAACTGCGTAGCCAAGATCGTACTCAAGATATTTACCCTAAGGGCCGAGGGGCTAGTTTGTTGGTAAACTAGTGTGCACATAGGCCAGGGTATCTACGCCGTTCGCAGCTATCCACCGCATTGAGTCAAAGGGGGAGAGAGACACCTTGTTGACGTGCAACCCATAGAGCTAATAACCCTCACTACGAAGCATGTTCGTCCCATGGCGGAACTGTTTCTTTGTGAAGAGAGACTCCATGTAATGAGCGTGGCTTAGATGCTTCTTCACCACCACCTTCTTCACACCCTTAGCTCTTTTTATCTCGCCCTCATCAGACATCATGATAGAGTACATCTTAGGGCGCAAACCAACGTACTCCTTGATGGGCACGCCAGCGCACTCATCCTTCATCTTACCCAGAACCTTTTTGTTTTTGTCACTGTGCAGGGCATGAGAAGGGTCAAAGTTACTAGTGTCAAAGAGATGCCCATCCTTCCTCATATCAGCATACACGTCAGATGTACGGATCTCGAGAAGCAGCGAGTCCGTGTCTATATATAGCAGGCCAAGGTTGTTGCCGTATCTGGGCTTCATGGTATTATAATAAAAGTCATACATCAAGTGCTTTGAAAGATATAGAATGCACATACCCACATACACCGAGTGGTTTAAGACTAAACAGGTGTTGTGTATATGCAGGGAAGCCAGATCATCGTTAAACACTTTTTGTCGAGCATAGGTGGGGCTGGCCACAAGCCTCTGTATTTTCTCTTTTTCCGATGAGCGCACAATCTTAACGTCGACTCGCCTCCGGAGGTTCTCCATAGTCTTGCAAAACACAGCGTTATTCATCAGCTTATACAGGTCCTTCTCAAAGTCGCTGGTGGCCACCTTACGCAGATCTGTATTCATCCAAATATAAAGCTCCATCCAGGGACTTTGGTCAAAGACAAGTGCACGATGAATCTTGGTAAGTCTCATCCCCAAAGACAGATACAGCTTGAGGTTCCTGTAGTGTACCACATACTTCTCCTTGTTCCGCAGGTTGGGCACCAGCTTCTCAACTCCATTTCCGGTGCTCCCCAATGCACCTAAGAGATCCTTCTGGTAGTCTGACAACCATTCGTTTTGCACAAGAAGCCGCTGCGGCGCTAGGGGGTAATCGTTGTGATCGTCATGAAGCGCAGCAGGATACTCCAAGTCAACCTCAAGTATATAACCCGTTTCAGCAGCTTAGTGATGGTCCTGGATCTCTAGGTTCTCAGGCCGTTCCACCTACTCAATACCCGAAGTAGGTAGGGCTTGGCTCATCGCCCATCGATACAGGTTGTTGGCATCGAGGTACTGGATATAGCTCGCTGGCCTATCCTGCTCAAAGCCCTCCACGTATGGGTTGTTTGCTTTAGCGTGGCGATGTGATACCATGATTATCCCACCGCGCAGCCCCTTCTCAATAAAGAGGTGCTTGTCATAATCGGTGAGAAGCTCGAGTTCTACCCCTGTGCTCTTAAGAAGTGCATCCCACGACAAACCGGGGCTGGTATAGTAGTGGGCCGGATCCAACCCGTACTGTTTGAGACATGTTTTGCGGAAGACCTCAAACACATCGGCTAGGAGCAGTACATCCGTGCGTCAGTAAAGGTCATGGTAGTCCCCCAGGTTTTTTCAACCAAACGCGTTCCAGACCTTCTGTGCATGGGCATAGTCTGCAGCAGATATGCCTTGCTCAGAGAGCTTGCTGTAGAACTCCTGAATCAGCGGCAGAGGGGAATCAAACTTATCCCAGCCGTCCATGAACTCATTGGGATACACTCCCTTGCACAGTAGCAGCCGGCGTTTCATCTGGTCAGGCTCATATTCCGCCGTGAGCGCAAAGGCGTCTGGGTTGTTAGCAGACACCAGCTTATCAAGTGAGGCCAGGAGAAACTGTGCACTATCAATGAAGCGCAACTGTCCGAGCGACGGGGAAATATATTTTTCCATGTTGTTGGGGATACAGTTGATGTTCCCCTCCACTTTGCTCATGGCCTGCATCAAGAGATGGGAGTCATAACCCCGCAGGTTATGGAACACCACAGGTACGGGCGTTGTTTTAGGGTTCAACCGCAGCTTTAGGTTGCAGGCGTTGTGGGCCGGTCCTCTGTTTATACCAGTTATATGGCAGTGGTCGTGGACGGAGCCGCCCCCTAGTTCCTTTTTACACACATGACAATGGGTAGCCGTTTTATGCACTCTTTTGTCCTCTCACGTCATGCGCATTGGGACAGGCTTGGACAGAACTGCTTTGATCTTTTGCTCCTCTTGCTGCATAGCCTGTAAGAATTTCTCTACAGCATCGCTTCCTCTGTAAACCACAGGGGGTTCGGTCTTACCTTCACACTGAACAACCACATAACCGTAACCACAGTGCTCATGTTCCTGTGTTCTCTGAGTGTTGCTCTTGGTAACATCAAGAGCAGGGCCAGGAAGTTTCACCGTAAGTGCCTCAAAGTTGGCGTAGATGATAAATGGAGCGGGGAGCTGCTTCTGCCAGTTCTGGAAGGATAAGATGTTTTTTCCTTACTCGGGCTTATATACTCGGGCCCTATTCCTGCACACTCAGGCTTGTGCTCGTGGAGCAGTTTCTCTGTGGTATAACCATGCAAGCATCGCTCGCAGAAGAACTTGCGGTGTTCGTATTTACTCTGATCATACAGCAAGCGAAACCAAAGCACAGCTAGGCCCATAGCGATTCCGCCTACAATAAGAGCGGTTTTCTCATCCTCGTGCGCCCCACGCAGACCGGTCTCGGCCACAGTGGCCGGCCCTGAAGAGGGGACTCCCATATCTGTATCTAGCGGAGAGTCAAAGCTTCCTATATCTGGAACCACCGGAACCGAGTTGACATCAGTATTGCTGCCGATCTGCTGTTCCACAGTTGCGATAGTAATCAGATTGTTGTACCCAGCAACGTTTCCAATGGCGAGGCACATATCAGACGGTGCCATGTACAGGCCCGTTCCAAACACATAATCAACCTTTGAGGAAGCATTCTGGAGGACGTTCTGATACCGTCGGATTGATGACGGAATGTCCAGCGCAGATACTTTGCAGCCGCTTGTTGCACACCATACAACAAAGTTTACTTGGTTCTGCCAGTATTGCATGTGGTTGGTCTCCAGTCAACTACAAGGCTGTCGTCACTTATGTTTGGCTCCAAGTGTTTATCAAACTGGTTGGAGAACTCTACACCAAACGCATCTGTGATATTATTCGATTTTACCTGGATGAGGAGATGTGTCAGATCTTCGTGGGCAATATGGGGTAGGTATACCGGCCCGTTTTTGTACGTTTAATTCGTATTGAAACTAAAGGCTTGTTTATTCATAGTGCTATGTATCACACTCTGCCTAATGTTCAAAGCGGCCACGCTGTGTCCCTGCAAAATGCTATTGACAATAGTGCAGGTGACCTTTGCGTAGGTCTTAGGTCAATCACGTATACTGTGGGTTGGTATAACATTGAATCAACTATGCCCATTATTACAAAGGGGGAAATTTCTACAGGAAAAGAAGTAGGTGTCGCTTTGCCTCCTGGCCTCTGGAACTTCAAACTTGTCCAGGATGTATTTACAGCTCCAGGTCTTACTCTGGAGGATAATGTTGCAGATGGGACTATTGGCCTCTCAATTCCTGATGATTGGGCTTTACAATGTGACGACGGTGTGTTAAAAATATTGGGTCTTCATACGGGTCTGGCTGGAGGATGGATTCCTTCAGGTCTTCACAAAGGCGACCGGCCCGTGAACTTAAGCATCAATTAACCCTATTAATGTCCACCTCGATCAAGTCAGTACCACGCACAACATGCTTGATGGTGCGCCCACTACCCTTCTTGAAGTTGTGGGTTGTGGGGGCGGCTTTTTCGGTGATATCATAACCACAAACATTGCTTATCCTGTGTCAAAACGTGTTAGTGTCGAAGCTGTGAATGAGTTGAAGGTTCAGATAAGGGATAATAAAGGACGTATATTGAACAATCACGACTTTCCTATTGGTGCTGTTCTTCAATTTACTTCAATAAAAGCGAGTATTTATGGAGCTCAATGGAAACCGGATCAGGGCGCCGACCTCTCCGAATATGCAACAAAGACCTATGTAGACTCTCAAAAAATGGATAAAGGTGGCAGTATTATGACTGGAGACCTTGAAATGGGAGATAATAAAATCGTTCAGCTGGGAGACCCGACTTCGCCAACGGATGCTGCTAATAGAAAATATGTTGATGTTAAACATAGACAGCAGAACAGGGACCTGAGACAACACGTAGCTGAAAAAACAAATCCCCTCATTACTATTTGGGCAGAAGTAAGTGGCGCCCTTCGCATAGGATATAAGTGGTCGTTTGGTGATGGGGGTCAAGACTCTCTGGACTTAAGTTGTGGATATACCATGTTATCCAATGGTAAAATCATTCTTATGGGGTTGTCGTCTGGTGCGGGCGCAGGTACTGATGCTATAGCAGTGTTTCCTGTTAAAAATGGGACAACTCAATCGGTAGGAATAAGTAAGCCTGCTAACCAACAGGATGTTGTAATGTCTTAAACCCAGACTCTACAACTGGAACAAGGCAACGTTATTAACTTGTATACAGCCGCTCCAAACAGAAGGGCGACTTGTACTGTAGTATCACTCCTAATTGAACTTGACTTGTAGACTTATGTTTACAACGGCAGTATGAAACAACAACCAATGATTCATACTGCACCGTTAAATCCAGAGCCGCCTGATGAGAATCTGGGGCACCCCTAACGGGTGAATGAGATCAGTCTCAAGAAGCTATACCTTGAGAAAGAAATTGAAAAATATGGTGCTATGTACAAAAAATATAGGTGTGCAGTTAACTCGGTGGACGCAGTAGACACTGCTTTAGTTGCTGTTGGTATGTGTCTTGGAGTAAGTGGTGCAGGTATAATGTCTACAGTAGTTACCATTCCTATTGTCACAGTGTTGGGTGCTACTGGGGCCGCTTGTGGGCTACTTGTAACTGCTGTAAAATTCGTCAGTCGGCGGCTGACCATTAAGGCGAAACAGATCCGCATTCTAGCGCAGAGCAAATTGAATACCATTACTGACATTGTATCAACAGCACTTGAAGATCATGAGTTTAAGCTCATTTTTGCTGAGCTCACAAAATATAGCCAAATGAAGGGCGAAATTAAGGCTAGATCTATAAAAGCATACCCGACTGTTTCAATCAATCAATAAGACATGCTAATCCAACGTGGGAAAGATGAAGGATTAGAAGGCATCAGAAAAAAATTGGGTGCTTTTGCTTCTACACTGTCCAGCAGACTGTGAATAATATCTGCCCACTTCAATACACAGAGTGATATCATTGCGCCGACATTTATGTGCTGTATAAACGAGGGTGTTAGGTATAGAAATGAACACGGAAGACTGTATTGCTGAGATTACCTGAGAGAAGAAAAAACAAATTTAGAGATCGAGCTGAGAGATAGTATAAGTGATTGTGAGACTAAAACGATGACCTTGTGGAACTGAAGGATATTGTGAGACTAATAACAATGACCTTATGTAGCGAGTGGAACACCTAGAGGAGCTTGTCAGCCAGTGTGAGATGCAATCAGTTTGGCCATACAGTAACCTACTGTCCTCATATCACCTCTTGTCCAATTGTCGGAAACACCATCATTATTCAGTGCACCAATTGTGGTGAATCTCAAAGTGCCGCCTTCGATGGCAGCAAAGCATACGCCAAGGCCAAAATTGTCACCAATATCAAAACCACCAAGCAAATAACATATGTTTAGGCAGTTTCTCTACCCCCCCCCTCCCTTTCCCTCCTGTCCAACCCCTTGCCTTTACTTCTCTTCGGATTCAGCCTGCCCTCAAGTCCCAATCTCAACCTCTTACTCTAGTCCCCCCCCCTTTACCCTCCTGTCTAACCCCTTGCCATTGCGTCTCTTCTGATTCAGCCTGTCCTCAAGTCCCAATCTCAACCTCTTACTCAACCCCTCCCTCCAGCCATTCCACTTACCTCATCATCCATCTCAACCTCTCCCCTTGCCCAAACAAGTGTGTCCCATCTCTTCCCCTCCTCTGCGCTCCACCCCCTTCGGGAACAATCTCAACAATTACTATCAGATTTTGTCTATTTGTCAATAGCCATCTTATCATCCCCGTCTATCTGCTGAAACTAAATCTACAACTCTTTCCATCACCGCTTTTGAACTCCTTAAAGTCAACATTGCCTCTCACACAATTGCTTATACCATAAATACTCACGCTCAAGTCACCAGTCAGTTACAACAAATCATCGAACATTCCTCTTCTCAGTAGATCTAATTCACTTCTTATCTTAGTTTTATCAACCTGATTCTTTTCCCATTCACCGTTATGCTTTAATCTTTCCAATTATCTTACCATTAGATATGATCGTCTCTCTTCCGATCATGGAGGCCTAGCTATGCTAATCCATAAAGATATCCCTTTTTCGATTATCAATCTACCATCAGTCCTTGAACATTAAACCAGTAAAATTAACATTGCTAACCAAACATATCACACCTCCAATATTTATGACAGAAGTCCAACTATAGTTCACAACCAATAACATCCTATTTTTGACCTACCTCATTCTATAATTACAGGGGACTTCAATGCCCATCATTCCTTCTGGCATCACTCTTCCTCTAATTGCAAAGGTAACTCTCTTTTTAAAATCATTCAGGATAGCAATCTTACCCTCCATAATGATAACACTCCCACTCACTTTCATGATTTATTTCTCTCGTTTAATGATATGTCCCACAAATTCTCTTTTCTTAATTACCTCAACACAATGTGGAGTGATCACTCTATTATCTCAATGCCTAATAACATCCCTATTCAATCTACCAATCCTTCTCCTCAACCAAGATTGAATATCTATAAAGCCAACTGGCCTCTTTTTAAACAACTCTGCTCACACAAATTAACTGCAGCCATCATTTCATCTGATCCTCTGACTTCGTATGATATTTTCTACATAGAAATCATTAATATTGCTCATAAATCTATCCCCTTGGCATCACACAACAAAAATCTAAGTCTCACCCATGGTGGACTGACTGCTGTTCTGTGGCAATAACATCCAGAAACAAAGCAAGAAAAATATATTATCACAAAACCCCTGAAAATTATATCCAGTATAAAAGAGCATTAGTCATTGTAAAACTCATTGTAAAACAAGCAAAATAATTTTTCTGGCGCAATAAATGCTCCTCTCGCATTCCTCCTCTTAAACTTCATTTAAGAGGAGGGATGCTCCGAGCCATTACAATAACACACCAACCTACATCAATAAATTCCCTTCAGGTATCCACTAGTTTTCCACCCATTCCCCTCTAAATACCCAAAGCTACCCTTAGATATGAAGCTAGAGCTGTCACATACAATCTCCCCTCCCAATTCATTTTTAAAGAAACCTTGTATTCTTACACTTCTCGACAACGTAAAACTATTAGTCATCTCACCACCCCTTTCTCACAACATCTTCTTATCATATCCTTTGAGTTTTCCAGTCCTATTCCTCCTGGGCATCTTTCTAACCCTATTATCAATACCGAATTATCTGAAAAAATAACTCATGACAATCCTTCACTTAACAAGTCTCTGGCGCTCGATTTCATTGACAACCTACCAGCTAATTCCACCCACATCTATACAGATGGTTCCGATAATAACGTCACTACTTCTTTTGCTCTATCTGTTCCGTCCATTCAATACACCAAATCAGCCCTTCTTTTCTATCTTCACAGCTGAAGCACATGATATTATCAGCGCCTTAATATTAGCTCTTCAATTCAATATAATCAGCTTTTAAATGTAAAATCCTTAATCCCTTCATCAAAGAAATCCAATATATTTCCTCCTTACTTTCTTACCAACATTCAACTGCTTCAATAATATGGATCCCAGCCCATTGTTGAATCCTTGATAATGAAATTGCAGATTCGGCAGCTAAACCATCCCATACCGATCCCTTTATTCAGCCCATTTCTCTCGACCTAAACACTCAATATCAACGCATTAAGGATCTTATCGCCCAAGTCTGGCAACGATATTGGAACTCATCAAACTCTTCATATAAACTTATCAAACCTACAGAAGATTGTAAACCCACAAATGTCATCCAAATACTCTTTCAGACCGAATCCTAATCTCAATAGCATTGGGAAACCCCCCGCTCAAAAACTATAAAGCTAAACATAATAACAACTAAAATCCGAACATTAACATTAAAAATCTTTTCTGCTCCAATATTATCAAAACTACCATGGCTTGTATTCTCAATATCAAACGTTTTGCTATCAACCAATAACTTATTGTCTCTCATTTTAATTGTTGATCTATTAAATTGGTTAATAATCATCCTTTTCCCATTATCTCTGCACTAACAGTTTTGTACTGTCCCTCCTTAACTTTTCCTTATTCAGATCCTCCCATGCGCATCCGACATGGCATCTCTTGGGCTTCTTTTATTCTTACTTTAATGCTGTGTGAAATCCTCTTATTTGCACTTTCCTACACCCTTGTAAGGTGCATTTCATTTATTGTTTCTGTTTACAGCTCGGAACTCTCTGCTCATACATCACAAAAAAAGAATCTTCCAATAAGTTTAACTCTCTTATTTATCCCGTGTTAACCAGATCGATTCCCCAGCCAAAGCTGCCAAAACCACTCAAATTTGAATAAGTGGGGAAGTCGCTGTGGTATTATAAAGGGTTATCAAAGTATACTCACGCCTTGTGTTCCCTGTCGTCTTCAACATTTGTGATCGCCAGGTATAACACTGGGTCGATAGTTACAGCAAGGTACACGAATGGGTCAGAATTGCCCAGTTAAGGGTAGCTGTGGATGGTCAGATCATCAACAGCCGTCAGTGGAGGTAACTGACCTAGAGTATACACTAACGATTGCCAGCTTGTCAGAGACATGTTGTTTTGCAGTAGGCACTTGTGCAAAGTTCCAGGTAACTAGTTAATTACTTTGTTGATCGTGAATCCCATCCTGAGTAAAGACTCGTAGTTATTGCCGAGCTTGTCGGTGAAGTTACAGGCTTGGCTGAATGAGACATCAACCTCAGCATTCACTGTGCATGTTGCATACTCCAGTATTGGTATTGACTGGTGTCCCAGAAATAGCCATGCAAATGGGAGAACCATGAAAATGCCTAGTTTGCTATAAATGATACTCAATTGCAAGGGATCGCAATGTGATAAATGTATGTTTCACATTCAAGACAAAAGAGGCAAACCTTTGGAAGATTGTGTGCTTTTGGTTTCACAGTTATGTTAGAAATCTGTTGTCTTAGCAAGGAAAGTTATTTTGATGTCAGCGAACTATAAATCAATCTTCACCAGCACCCATTCTCTGCTTTACAATGGTGATGCCAAAGTGGATTGTTTAAACATCCGTGCTGACAACGTCTAGGTCGATTATGCTAAATGTCTCCGCGATTGAAGATACTTGAGCGTTTGTCGTGAACACATACGACTATATGCCGAAGAATATACGGAAGGATATATGGTGTGACACAGATACTTAAGCAAGAAGGGGAGGAAGTTGCTTTGAACCCTATTAGAGTGGTTGCCAGTAGTGATATCAGGTACCTCTTCGGGCCCCGTTTTTGACGGGGGATGACACCAGTCTTCTTCAGATAGCGTGAGGACCCTTCAGGGCCCCGTAACACGGAGGTGATTTTTGCTGACGGATTGTGCAATATATTTTTCGTTGACGGATTCTGTGGGCGATTTTTTCGTGACAATATTTTCGACTGGGCTATTTTTGGTTGGCATTGTAAGTGTTGACGATGTGATAATGATGACTTTATGAGGTGAGCAAATGCGGTAGACTGATGAGCCATATGGACTTGTTACAAGCCGACGAACAAATTGATTGAAACCGCTATGCACTTGCTATTTTGCGCAGTATTCGATAATGGAGTAAAGATGTGGTATTTATGAAAAACAATTTCATGCAATGTCACATAGAGTAGGGGATGAACTGTTTATTGGACTGTGGGTATAAAATGGCTGCTGGCACCGAAACTTTGAAACAGGTACAAGCGGGAGATGAGAGTCTTGTCGAGGTATCAATTGGCACAGATGTGACGTTGAATGTACAATACCCGGTCCCCATGGTGCTGATCAAGAAGGGTCACGTGACAATGAGATTGGACGGTTACGCGTGGCATATGCTTTTAGAAGCAGGGGATGAATTAAAACAACTTTACAGAACCCTCGTGGAGAGAGCGAAATTGATGGAGGAATTTCTGATGGTGGTGTACACAGACATGCTTGCCAGCTTAATAGAAACCCAAATAACAGAAAAATGCAACCGATGCAAGACAGACCACCCAGTCAGCTACAGCATGATCTTTGTTTGATGGCTGCACCTTAGGAACAAGTGCGGATGTGTATGACAGAAGCCTTCGAACGTTTTGATGAACTGTATGTGACCAGATTATGGGAATTGACCCTAGCTTTAATTTAAAGTGCCTATCGCACGGTTATAGGTACTTCGCTGAAATCAATTCATAATATGATCAATATACTCAAACCGGCTCAATAACCGTCAGATCTGATCAGTTAAGGCCAAAATTTGATAGAATGTCAGTTCAAATTAGCGCCGACAAAATGCTGCCGCAGCCATTATCTAGGTCACACCCAGGCGTGTGACGTCAGTAAAGTAAGCCCGTTCTCAGAGACGCAGGGAGTTCCACGTTGTCCCAGGCGCAGCAGTGACATCGCCAGTGTCTTTTTCTCTTCATTGGAGACGACTGAATCGCTCATTTCTGGTTAGAATCAGCAAGGCGAAATTTGCTCTGCCGAAGATACGATGGTCTGCTAATGATCTGTGCCATCCCATGTCTCTTCGTCGCTGTCCTGAAGTGATGAAATAGCGTGTTCTGTAACACGTCCTCTAATTGTCTGCCAAATTTCATGCCGCGGTGAATACATTAACCCTTGCGGAATCCCGGGGAAAGCCAAGGTAATTTTCGTGCCGCGGCCATTACTACAGAGGCATTACATTACCGTCCCGTTAATCAACTTTGATCAGTAATATCTCAAAGACTGTGTAGAGTATCGAAGAAAAGAAAGCTCATATGCATTCTTTGAAGATTTATTATATTATAATTTCAAATTTCATGTATATTCTAAATTTCATTAAACGCCCACACTTGCTAGAAAATTGTACTTCTGCATGTTACCTATTTTCACCCCTTGCGATAGCGGCCGTCTTGCATTGCTAGTTAAGTTTGGTTGCAGACTAGTTTATAGAGATTGAAGGCATATACTGGGCGCTGCAATAGCGCCAGCAATCGGTCAGGGTTCACGCTACACTAAGATAGTGTGAGAGTGACATCAACATGACGGATGATGTAGAAAAACAGCAGACACAGCAGAAAGCTTGACTTCCACGCTAGAAAAATGCCACAACCCCGTGTGTGCGCTATACCATTGGATTTACTGGGTCTGAAATTAATTCGTCAAGTGATCATGAAAAAAAACCCTTACATCAGCTCGATCATGTGTATAAATAAGCGAACACAGATTTTGTTCGTTCAGGATGGTGGAGGAGAACAGCAAGGAGTATGATCAAAGATCTTGTTATAATAAGATACCCGACTTGGCAATTCGCCCGACAAATTCCGTGACACCGCGTAGGCAGCGCCCCCTACTTTTGTGGAAGGTACTCGACGCGCAGCAGCCAACCAACTTCGTTAGGACTTGCGAGTTTGTCTGACTAGAAGTCAAACACAAATGGGCATTTCTGCGATGCAATTAACTGTTTGAATTTACAAAGGCCTTTCCACCCAGGAAGTGAATGTTCTAGCATATGTCTCTGGCTATATTGCCCGGAAATTAAGTTGTGTGCAATATGCAGAAACAAAATTTATGTAGTCAATGATATACATGACCAGAAGAATTACCGAAGTGCAAAGGAAGGGCTCGCTGTCCCAAGCAAATCACTAGTAGATGCATTACGCAGGCGTAAGGAACATTGTCGCAAATTCATTTGTGAAAGTGAAAGCCAGGGTTGTAAGCATTCTAGCTAAAGACGTCTCATTAGAGAAACTCCAATGTGAATCATGCAGGTGTCATGTTTCTGTAATATGTATTATGGTGAACATCAGGTTGCATCATTCCCTGAGAGAGGCTAACCTTAAGTTAAGGGACCATAAGGAGAGAAAAAATCGTAAGACATTGACATTTTCCCACACATTTGTTTTAAGTACTGTTGTATGTGTAGATTTCCGAAACTTCAAATATTGATATTTGTTTACTTTGTTCCTTGAAAGCCCTCTATGGCAGATGTACAAGGACTATTCTATCATAAATCCACACCAGTATATAGGACTACTGGACCTTAGATTGAAGCGGTAGGGGGAGCTTGTCGAAAAAAGGTGTCCCTGGATATACTGTTAGAATGGTTGGTTGCATGGTACTCCAATCAGATGTGTGTGTAAGATTGGGAAGAACTATGTCTGGCTGATTTGGTGTGTGATTAATGGCATAAGACAGGGAGGCATATTATCAACCTATCTGTTCAGTGTTTATATGGATGAATTGAGCTCTGGTTTTAAATATTTGTTGTGTTCAGTGTAGTTTTAGTGCTTGTTGTTAATCTTCTAATGTATGCTGTGGTTTCATTTGTGGTTGTTCTGAGTAAGCTGTTAAGACTGAGATTTTTAGTTGTAATGACCTTAATATATATATATATATATATATATATATATATATATATATATATATATATATATATATATAGATATAGAGATATATATAGATATAGAGAGAGAGAGAGAGAGAGAGAGAGAGAGAGAGAGAGAGAGAGAGAATTGATTTATTATTATATTGCTATTCAAAATAAGCAAGAATACATGTTACAGTACTACATAATAAAATCATACGTCTGGACAGGGCACCTCATCAACCGACAATGCAACTTGTTGATTCGGTGGACGTTCGGGTGACAAATCAGATATCATTCAATCGGGAAATCATGTACATGTATTTTAATAAACTTCTTATATTCCGCCGCAAATATGTCAACACTAATGACAAAACCAATATGATTCACATTAATCTTTTAACATCAAATATGGGTAGACTAGACGTCTGACTGTGTCTTAAAAGGGGTAAATTCAGCCCTACAGGTCGTCTGAGGAAGTATGTATTTTACCGTCAATCGGGGCTTGGCCTGGGATAGATACTGATATATGCGACTTCGTTCAAACGATCATAAAAAAATATTGTAGTTAATAAATCGTCACACAAATTGATAAAACGGTGTCAATATTTTTTGGCTTTGCTTTTATGTATTGGCTCTATCAAAGTTAAATTTTAGAAATACAGCGGTATTTTTGAGTACATGCCATCGCCGATCGATCTTTTATCATTGAGCCACGCGCATTTTTTTACATTTTAGCTTCCACGAAACCAGGTGGCGCGCTGGTCGCGAGCTTCACAACGGAAACGTCCGAGTCGGTTATCTTATTATAGCAAGATCTTTGGTATGATTACGTTGACGGACCGTTGTATACCAGTCGACGTCCGATTGATTTCAAATCACACAGTGGTTAAGCAACCCAGAACATTTGACCAATGATTTACAAATTTGCGACCCATGGAACACAGATCAAATAAACTTACCCACAGACGCCTATCTCAGAAGTGGGACGACTCTTATTTCACTCGCCGTATCGTTGATTGAGGTTGAAGCCGACCAATCAGAGATTGATGTCGAGGTCATGCTTTGGGATGATGCCATTGGCAGAGTGAAAGCCTCACTCCCGCAGAGTGAAATTACTGGTGGAAGCGTGACCATACGCTTTGATAGTTTTAATTGGTGGCAGCTTATAAAAGAGGGGTGACCGTGGATCGTCTGATGGGTGGGATATGATAATAAGCCTTTACATAAGTTTAATGAAATCGATGTTATCGGACACAGCCCAATAACCATGCAATGACTGTGGAACGGGAGTTTGTCAAGTGAAGACCAGCAGAAATTGTTTTCACGCTGAGTAGGACGAGCCTTGAATAAAGTGGACGAAAATCATATAACTTTATTATGGCAGGTATTGTGTGAGCAACACAATTTTTCTGAACCGTGCCTTTGGCTCTCTAGAGAATAACGGCGTAACATGTTAGCTTTTTGTGTGACCTACGAACACTGGGCTTAAGTCTTCATGGGGGAACCGTATCACTGTGAATATAACCGAATTATTTGGCACATGAATATATATGATTGGTTATTTAATCAAAGTGATAATATACTTTAG
Source organism: Urechis unicinctus (assembly GCA_034190875.2). Classification (NCBI taxonomy): domain Eukaryota; kingdom Metazoa; phylum Annelida; class Polychaeta; order Xenopneusta; family Urechidae; genus Urechis; species Urechis unicinctus. The sequence continues at coordinate 56,301,045 of CM067357.1, forward strand.
TTGAATTTCTTTTTTTGAGTTCTACTAATCAGACACCCAACCAGGGCGGGAAATTAACTAAAAGGAGATGCTACCCGTCCTTAACAGATTCTACCTGTTCAAACAAAAAAGATATCCATTACATAATGCGTCATGTCAGATGAACTAAAATGCTGCACATAGCTGTGTTACGCGCGCGCGCACTTGTCACGCGGCCAGTCGAGAAACACCTTTCGCGCTAAAACCAACGACCTGCGCTCTGATCTTTTCACATCCTGACGATTTTCATAACCAAGATCCCGCAGAACTTTTCAAAGCCCCATCTCTTTTTCACCATACTAATAATTAGATTTTTTTTTCTTTTGCGAAAATTGCTCATCTTGATGAAAAAAATCACTGGACATAGAACCGGGTTTCAGCTTTTCAGCAATCCGTCCATGTCCCCTGAAACCAATCACACTTGACTCCACTAAATAGTGAATTTACCTTTAACATGCGTGCAGTAGAACATTTTGATTGGGCACATGGACCTTAATATTGCCAATGTAACTCATTATGTAGATTTTTGTGTGTTCTCAATACAGCATTAGCTTCACCTTTTTCACAAATTTAACTTTTTATGATGACTTATCAACCGTATAATACGGTATAAGTAATGTTATCAGGCTACACACAAAATTAACATCGAGGGAATCTAGCCTCGAGACCAAAATAGTCGTCGCGTTAAACCACCCCTGAACAGAAATAACCAGCGACATTGTGTTCTCTAGTAAGTCTGAGGACGAATTGATATTTGGTAAGAAATGACCACAGACCCAGCTGCACTGCTCTTAGAAAAAGAGAAGCGCGGTACAGCTCGTTGTCAATAGCAACAGAGTGACCATGTTGTTCGTGTGCGACAGAGGTCAAGGAAGTTCAAAACGCACTTTCATTATTTTATCCTCGGCCTGTGTGAGAAAAGAGAAACAAAGTCAGCTTTCTCTTCCTGCAATTTGTCGCCAAAGTACAAACAGGAAATACCGATTTTATGAGCTTTACAAATGTGCGCGTGTGTGCGAGGGGGAACAGAGAGAGGGAAAAGTGAGTAAAAGTGGGGTGGTAGGGGTGTTTGCTTGATTGAGGCTGGCGCCGTTGAGCATGTACGCGTTGGATTGATCTGATATGTTGCAATTGGACTTAGCAAATTCATATACCATGATCCTAACCCCCGAGTTCAATAAAGTCATCAAAGTAAGAATAATGAGCGCGAGCGATGTGGCTTCTAAATCAGCGCGTCAGTTAAACGAATAGTACTATGGCTAATCTTTTATGGGTGCATGTGTTTATGAACTGATACAGCTGCAATTGGGAAGTCGCCATACACAGCGACTGACTGATCTTGGAGCGGCCTTACTCAAATAAAGTAGTTGAACAGGTGTTTCAAGTCTTTAAGAGTTATAGAGCTGGTAGAGCAGGCAGATTTGTAATAATCTGTTAAAACTACAATGACAATGACGTTTATTAGCAATCACGCGCCCTCTAGGAGCATATACAATCGAGTTATTTACACGATTTTGATCGGAGAAAGTGCAACATACAATACACAGTAACAGGGTTAAATTTCTATGTGAGACCACTAACCGAGACACCTGCAACTGAGGGTTGCTGGCCATTTAGAGTCAGTTTTCTAGACTCGAGCGATTCCCTTATAAATTTGCCAATGTTTTTACACAGGAGTTTGTAACTCATCACCCAAATGTCATTGGGTGACAGGTGAGAAAAATTGTTGTTGGTTTTGTCAATATCGGTGAACAATGGGGCTCTTTTATTTTGATATTTGGGGCATGTGATCATGAAATGCGTTTCGTCTTCTGTAGCTTGCATTGCGCAACACTGACATATTCTATCATTTGGATTGGAGATGGTTCCCCTCATTGATTCTATATTTAATGGATGGGAGCTCAGGCGTAGTTGTGATACTGCAGTTCTGTGGTTGATATTGTCTATATTTAGTAAGTATTCCTCGAGTCCAAGGTGTTGTTTGAAAAGTTTGTAGGTTCTCAATTTATTTCCCCCTTGTCTTCCAGATAGGCTGTTAGTGTTATTGAGTTTGTTGTGCCAGAATTTTTCATAGAGGGTTTTCATAGCACCTTCAGCTCTTTTCGTAAATATCTTTATTTTGTTCTCACGTGGTCACGTTAATGTTGTTGTATTGTAGATGTATGTGCTCCAATATTGATGTTAATTTTCCAAACCATGACTTTTTCGTTTTAGGGTGTTCATTTTGACTTTCTATTAGTGCTTCCTTGGCTAGGCTGCCTCCAGATTTTAATTTGATAGAAAGAAAGAACTTTATTGAATTAGTTATGGCATGAAGACTAAGTGGGTGTCTGCCCAGTTCACCCCTGATTCCTATAATCGAGGTGTGTCTTTTTACGTGTAGTATTCTCCTGTAGAATTTTAACTCTAACTGAGAAAGTTTATTATTATCTAGATTTTGTTCAAATGCATTTGGGGATCGTGACTGGGTCAGTCCAATATCTACTCCCCACACTTCAGAGCCATACAGTAGTATGGGTTTTATGGTATGATCGAAGATATGCATCATGGTGCATATATTATAGTTATGACCCAGGAGTTTGTTTAGTTTGTATAGGGCCTTAAGGCTTTTATGGTAAAGGGTATCAACAGAGTCCTTCAGTTTAACATTAGTAGTGAATTTTATTCCAAGATAAGGGTAATTATCCACACACTCAAGTTGGTGGCCTCCGTAAACAAAATTTCCCCTGAGATGTGTTCCTTTTTGGTTAAAATTATAATAATTTTTGTTTTGTTCAAATTGACTTCTGCATCAATGCAGTTCTGGAGCCCTTGCTGGCTAGTTGAGACAAGGACATTCGACGTCACGTAACCACCACGTTTACACAACGTGGCAGTAAGGTGTCGTGTTTGATGGGTAGTCACATTTAGCAGCCACCTGACCAAATCGTGTGGTTTTTGGGAGAGTGGCAAACAATGTACACTCAAGTCATGTCATGTGAAATTTGTAGAGGGGTTGAATTTTGAGATTTTGTTGATCATCGACGATTTGATGCAAGAAACCGACGAACGCGTAACTATTCACCAAAGGGAGTCACCATGGCAATCTTAGCTTGTTGCATTTAGCACAAAATTATTCGGAAAGAATAAAGAACATCGAGCAATTAGTTTGAACCCTCATTATTTAGTTGTATTTAAGAACCCTCGGGACGCTTCGCAAATCGTGCATTAAGCCAAACAAATGTACCCATGAAACACCAAGTATGTACAAGAAGTCTTTTCGGATGCTACTTCACAACCCCACGGTTATCTGTTTCCCCGGGGGTTGGGGGGGGGAGGGGTTCTCTCCTTGGAAAAGGGTAGGGGTGTGTGCGCCGCCAAAGGAAACAAAAACTGGATCATATCTATACCAAGCCAAAGTGAGAAAAGGAACCATTTACATACCAAATTTCAGAAAAAAGACCCATTCATATACAAATTTTTTAAAAGGGTCACCAATACATATACCAAAATTTAATGATCCTAAATCATATCTAGACCACCTCGAGGAGCTACAAGGGACCCATCCATATACCGAACTAACGTTTGATAATGAAAAAGTAAGTTTATGAAGCTTCGCAACTGAAAAAAAACCCAAATAAACTTTGCTGACTCTGTGGTCAGTCCAAACGATGCTATGGCAAGGCGGTTAATTAAATAGCAGCCACTAAATAGACAGATTTGTGACTCGGGCCCGCAGGCTATCAACGAGCGCCCCAGGACGTCCGGCCCATGAGATATTGCAGGAAACAGTGGAAGGAGAAAGTACGAACCTGGCCTTTCTGTTTGCTTATCATGCCATAAAACCTGTCTTTGAAACAACGCAACCACGCTGACTGATGGGGCTGGCCACCACTGACCCAGGGGACTTGAGCAAACACCCAATATTGAGCATCATATTTTAATTAAAGAATATAGATCCATTGGTTTGTGATACCATCACAAACCAAATACCCATTGCTATACCTCACTGTCAAAAACACGTACCTAAAAAGCCCATTCCATGACGTCACAATTTGGATTCCCCCCATTCGTTTCTGCATTCGCAGTCGTACCAATCGCTACATGGAGCGATTCGTTTTGTCGAATACGCAGCCCCATGCGTTGTCGTATTCGCAGACGGACATATGGAATCACCGCTTTTGTCTGTTATCGATTTTTGTCGGATTCGGATGACGGATGACGCATTACGCGTATATGGAATCTCAGCTATAGTCCGCTTAGCCAAACAGAACCAAGACATCGCATTTCTCTTGACCTCTATCGATGTATTCTCGAAATATGCGTTGGTGATCCCATTAAAAAATGAAACGGGAGACAGTTTGAATCGAGCCTTTGAGAGTATACTAAAACAAAACGGAGGCCAATGTGTTTACAGACCGATAAGAGTGGACAATTTATTAAGCGTAAATTTCAGACATTTCTTGAGCAACAGGGGAAACCAAAGCTAGTATAGTCAAGCGGTTTAGTCGTATATCAAAAACTAAAATGTGGCGTTATTTTACCAAACACAACACCAGTGTTTATCTACCGGTTCTGGCTTCGTTGGTGAAAGGTACAACCTCAGCTATCATCGCAGCATCAAGCGCACCCCGATATTGGTCTCGTTGCATAATCAAGAAGACACTGCATGGATGACGGGGAACGATCTGATGGGGTTTAATGACCTCAGTATAATATCGGGGATCGTGGATGTATATACGGTAAAGGATTATAATAACAAACTATTACAGGGAACATTTTCACCGAAGAATTACAGAAAGTGAATGACAAAATTATCAAAGAACGTAAATGGAAAGGACAAAAACAATATTTTGTCAGGTGGTTTGGATACCCTGCCAGTTTTAATAGTTGGGTCAGTGGTGCGGAGCTGTATAAATCTGAGATCGGGAACAGAAGCGTCGTTAGGATGGAAGATCAGAGAAGTGATCGGGTGTGGACCATAGTTAGTTGGGATATTCCAAATGTTTTTCACACAAGTCCTCATTTTATATACCGTAATTATCGTGAGCATCTACAATCTGTGGGCGGGTAAAGGAGATGGTAATTTGTGGACTGCTCTGTTAAGCAGTAGCTTAGGGTATATTCTTCCCAACCCCATTTTGAAACAAAGTGACGTCATGAGTTTCTTTCTAACCCTACCTTCCAACAGTTCAATAAATTATCATCCCAACAACACATTGACACTATACTTTACTCAATTGCCTAAACCCATACAATTAAAAGGTAGTTAAGAAGTGGGATTAGTGGAAATTCAGTACCCTGTTTCCTGGTACAACATCGGGGAGAACGTGGGTTTTGTCATAATGGATCATCGAGCTGGATACCATACGGTAGACAGACCTGTAAAAGTGGATCATTTGGTCGAGTCCTTGGTCTTTCACCTGACCCCCGTTCCTACAGTGCTGATCAATGGATAGCCACGTTCAACAAATCGCATCTCAGATGCATTGTTCGATTTCAATTCAATTCCTACTCACAGACGTGAGTGTAAAAATAACTGACCCCAAACTTGAAGTTGTCATGACCGAAGGTCTGCGTCAAATATTGAGGTGTGAGGAAGGTCTTTCGCTTTACGATTCACAAACTGAATACAATACTAATATATTTCGAGGGTTGTACGCACTGTACGTCTATTGTAGTATAACTGAATCACAAGTGGTTAGTGACACGATGGCCTCATTGTTACGCACAGTTCCCGCGGACAACGATCGGACGGCTCAGGCATGTCCCATAGCGCTATAGTGCTGTTGGTGAGGAGGACGCGTTGAATCTGATTGTTGACCTCTAAATAACATCAGCAAAAACATCAAACAAACAAACCAAATCCACGTATCCCACGAAACAAGGCTGTGTTCCGGTCTCATGTTGATGTCTAGAATCCTATTTCCTGTGATGATGTATAGATGCAAGTAGACTGCAATAGGTACCAATCGCAAAGCGAATTGAAATACCCTTAATTCTTCCTCAGGGGGATACTAAGGGCTCTCAAATGGTTTGTATTTGTGAAAAATGTAAATGTTTCAACTGGGTGATCCATTCCCATCGACTGACTTCTCTGCATATGTATCAGAGAGTCAGAGAAGTTACGGATGAGCTGCTTGTCAGTTACATTAACCGCTCATTTTTCGAAAACGTAAAAAAACCGTATTTTCCATAACTCATTATACCGAAAATAATACAGAGCCTACATAAATCAGAGACATGGCAATGTTCAAACGCCAGATCGAACACTTCTGAGAGACAATAGAATTGGCAAGACGGGTGTTAGCATGAACTTGTCGAAAGGTTTACCCCAAGCGCAAACCACAATGCAGTTTTGTATTCGTAATGGCATTTGCAATGAAACAGATCGTGACAGCATAAGACACTTTGGCAATGAGAGACATTTTTTGACTGAACTTCATGCGCAGACAAAGAGGATTACTAATAAAACCTGACTGTCCTGTTTCTCAAATTGTTCATTAATGATGGGGATAAAGCAGTTCCTGAAGCCAAAGAGGACGAGATAATTTTATCAAAGGTCTTACATTCGATCAGTCGATTTGGCAGCACGTCGTAATTGGTATTGGCTCCAAGGAATCTCGGGAAGAATTGGAAACCTCTATTAAGAATCCTCATTCAACACTTGACAAGATAGACCGTCCTCTGTATATGTGCCCTGTGGGCAGGGTGGAGGACGAAGCGGTGACGGTGGAATTATGTGGAGTAGTATAGAAAGCAGCGGTTCTGGCGCACTGCCCTTAATCTATACTAATCCCTCTTTGACAGCTGTCAAATTATGTAGATATACATATTGTAAGTATTCCATTACATCATTGAGAAAGAATGCAGGCCCGATCGGAAATTCTGAAACAGATTATATTGCGCCCTCTGAAGATTTCGTCCCTGGATGCTTACATCTCGAAGAACAGGAGTCTGATTGTCATGGTCGTGGTGGTTATTGTGTTACGAGCATGATGTCATCAACTATCACTTGGATATAAACTAGCTATATTCAGGAAGAGAGTATGGACCAAGATCCTGATTAATTCTTGAAAGAGAAAGAGTGGGTATGTGTCAATTCTACAGGCGTCTTGTCCATAAGGAAAAGCACGAAGAATGTTACAAGGTACGTGGCAAAGCTTGCATGATTCACACTTGCCGTGCATTGTGTTGCCTATCAACTGCTCCTGTTCCCGATTGTAATGTCTAAAATGGAATGTATTGCCTTCTAGGGTATGTTGTACTGATACATGGTAGATACTATATTTTGTTGAATTATTCAACTAATTGCACTGCCTTAGAGATGTTTGGGTTTGCCAATCAAATAAATATTTGACTGCATCCGTTATGAACATCATAATTCACATCTGTTCAAGGCATTTTGTGAAAATCAAAATATATCAAAATCGAATGTAAACCATTAAGAAGTTCACCATGTAAATATATGGTTCTATCAACAAAAAGTGAATCAGAAAAAAAGGTGTCGAGTGACAAAAGTACATTATGCATAAACCTTGTCAGTCATCATAACGTGACCCTCTCAGTCATGCCTACGAGTAACCTTCATGTCACCTACCAACCACCACCTCCTCTCCTTGTACATACCCAATTTCTTGTAGCTACGCCCATCCACTGCATGTCCCATGATCATTGGGACAGCATGCCCGAGTCGTTCGGGGAATCACTTAAACGTTTTAAAATCAGTTCTACCCTGGCCTCCAAGCTCAACACTTCTCTCCCCACCTTTTAGGCAAAGCTCCATCTTAAATTTTACATAGTAATAGTAATCAATAAAGTTTAAGTTTCTTCAAAACCCTACGCCTGAAGTTCGTGTTCCTTCATCAACAGCCTCGTGTCATATTGTGGGTTCACCGGAAACTCCTTGGTCAGTTTTTCAACAAAAACCAAAGACATGGAATGCATTCACATTGTACTATAAGACATCAAGTGCGTTGCACAACACCGCACCACAGGTTGTGACATGACAAAGGAATCATGGGGGTTAATTGCACGTCACCGCACCACAGGTTGAGACATGTCAAAGGAATCATGGAGGTTAATCACACATCACCACACCACAGGTTGTGACATGACAAAGGAATCATGGGGTTTAATCGCACATCACCACAACACAGGTTGTGACATGCCAAAGGAATCATGGGGGTTAATCACACATCACCGCACCAAAGGTTGTGACATGACAAGGAATCATGGGGGTTAATCTAGATCGGGCAGAACCGGGAATAATAGTCAATACTGTGATCTTTACGTACAAGATCTGTTCCTGAAATCTTGTTTGAACTTTTCTGATTGTCTGGTCCCTGATCATACATAGCCAAGTGCACCTGTAGACTTTCTTATCATTGAATATAATATACTTGATTTTGTGACCAGGTCTACATGTAAGTCATATTGTAATGATATAAACAAATCCCAAAGAATATATTTATTTCACACATTTTCAATCTTGATGTCATCCTTAACTTCGCTCTTTATTCGAACACCTAAGGTTGTTCTACTCTGTTGAGATGATGAACACAATCTGTCTTTCTCGCCAGTGCTAACTCCTCCATCCCCATAACTCTGACAGCTTCCTGACACATCCATAGGCTCTTTCTTAATAGCTGCTACCATGGAAACTGTATCAGCATCTGTGTTGACAACATCAATCTTGACATCAGGGGAACCAACAACATCAACGGTGTGATCCCTTACATCTTCTTCATCGTCCTGAAACAACACCATAGACCAGATGAAGGCAACAAAAAGCTACTTTTGGCCAAGCAGTCATTATTTAAGTGAAACTCCAGTTATTAATATTGTTGTGCCGCATTCAAAAACTGTCAAAGGCAATCTGTTCAAGTGAAATTAGCCCGATTTATGAGTATAATACAGCTGCAGCCAATAATTAACCTGACTTTGGAGAAAGTATGGGCTCTCCCTCATTGGGCCCTGCCTTGTTGGTGATGATATCTACACCGCTCTTGATGCGAGCGAAAGAATTAGTCGTATAAGTTTCAATGACGTGGAATTCCACAAATTCACATAATAATTCTAATACCCTCTTACTAATACCATACCTTACATGAATTTCAAAGCCATGAGATACATTTCAACAGTTGAGAACCAGAGATTTTACTGCACCCAGTCACCCCAGATCAACCAGAACATTAGCAGTTCCAACCACTACCATAAAGAAATATTTTCATCAGTAGTCATAATAGAAAAAATACTAATAATCTATCTCTAATGTCTACAACCCCAACAGACCTTGAAAAAGATGAAAAAAAGAATGTTCACCCGGAATATTGAAAGGTTGTGCATAAATTGCTCATGTTTAGGAGGAGGGATAACAAAGAGCTTCTAGCTATGCTAAGAGGGCTCACAGTCCACCATCCACCAAATATGTTAACACTCCACTTCTTATAAAGATCTGTTTGAACTCACTGTATCCTCCTCTGGCCTTGGGTACCTCTGTTGTATGTTCCTCAGCTCGTGGTGCACCTGACAGCGAGGGAGCTGCGACGTCTGAGCCACGGGTGTCAAACACATGTGAGCAAAGTCACATGCTTTGTACAGGAGCTGATGGTGGTCATGCATCACATCTGGGTCAGGTCAAGGAGTGATGATGATGAAGATAATGATAGAGATATATGCCACGGTTTACTACAGTACACTATGGATTTATGCTCATCACGATAAATATGACTTTCGGGGCAACTGAATGCATCATCTCCCAAGTCTATCAAGCCCACCAGAACTTTAGCCAAGTCGTATCACAGTTGCTAATGGATGACAACTTATGATAAACATATGTGACCACAAAAACTGAGAAGTAAACTTGATACGGTCTAAACCAAACAAAGCAAGAAAATTCCTGTATGGCTTATTATCAAATATGCTTCACTGATACTCTGATGTTTTAAAATGTGTCACCCTTGAATAAAAATATTTCAACAAACTTCATTATTATTTCATGTAGGGGGGGGGACTCCAGAATCTTCAGCACTAAGACAATAAGGATACGTATGGGGCAGTACTTGGAGAGAGGTATGGTGCGAGCACTGCACTTGTTGCCCATGTCTTCACTATAGATACATTTAGCATAGGCTGGAGGTCTGTAATTGGCACCCTCTGACACTGCTAGCCTTCGTTCTTTGGCTTGACGATGAACCAAAGCTTCCTGAAAAACAAATACCGCCATGTACATGCTTAGTGACCCAAATGATGTTGATTTGATGACAATTCCAAAGCAATATCATGAAAAGGCCAATAGGAAAAAATGAAAAAAAGTAACGAAGAAAACAAAATGACACTGAAAAAGCTTGACACAGAATAGAATAATATGATATCAATAGAATCAATCTTCAGAAGCCACAACACCCAAACAAGTGCTAAAGTTAACTTGTTAACATAAAGACACACTTTCCTACCTTTCCATATCGATGGTGATAGCGTTTTGTGGCCATGAGACTGAGATACTTGTCTCTCTGGTCAAGGTCATCTTTTACTGCATGTATACTGCCTTTTCATCAAACACAAAACTTCATATCACATTACCATTCTAACTATAAAGGCAGCTCCTTTATAATCCCTTCTGTATAATATTAAAGTTGGTGTATGCAAAGGATGCCTAATTCACTAATTCCATCCCAACCAGTTCCAACTGACAAAGAACCTCTAACCTAGAGCCTCTCTCTCTTGCCGCACATTGTGAATATACTTCCGTCGTTTCTCTCTCATCACATGCTGCAGACGCTTAAATTGATCTATGTAGAGAGATTGCAGGCGGATCAGCTTGTCTCTCGTAATCAAGGCAACCTCCTCAGCAGTATAGATACCAGCATGTCTGCAAATATAGGTTCAAGAAGTGTGCAAATAGAAGTTGCATGATTGCTTTGAGCGGAAACAGTATTTTTAGCAACATACCATACTTGATTATACAACAAATTGGAAAAGATAATGAGTCAGTATCCACATTTTCAGCTTGATATGAAATGTGTCAACTATTTAGGAAAGACTTAATTGTGATCATGGGAGTAGCAATAAGGTCTTTCCACTCCTCACATATTTATCAATATAACAAGTACGTATATTGGAGGGAATATAATTTCATTAAAGGGAATTTTCCAATTTCAATCAATTCTAACCTGTCATCCATCAATCACTTACTTGAGTGGGTCCTCATGCTCACTGTCTACACTATCTGCATCACTGTCAGCATCTCCAGGCCAGCTCTGGTCCACAAGCACTCCATCCGAATCAGAGTCACTAGAACTTGGATAATCTGTCCAACATATGTCAGGTATAATATCAATGTCAAAACTGAGGTTGATTTGGATTCATACAACTTCTTTTGGCTGTGATTGCATTGTCATAAAAAAATATTTAAATAGATGGTATTATCTATTTGGTAACAAGCACTACAATAATTGTAACAAGCGACCATTGGGTGGGCCTCAAACCACTGATTTAACGTTATGACAAAACTAAATCATAACGCTTATGGTTCTACATCGTATCTTAACAAATTTTCTAAGGCGAATTTCCCTGCTAGGATTGTTTCGGCCCTAACATATTAATACACTTGGTGCCATTTAATTAATTTTGTTTGTAATATGTAATCAGCATGTGTGATTTCACCCTTCTACATGAACTAATGATACAATATCAGCCTCAAATGGATCATGCATATTGTAGGGAATAATTTGACCTCTGAGACCCAGAGGTTTCGTTCAACTCAACAACAAAGCCTTTGATGTCATCGTTGATTTGCTATGTATGGAAGAAAATTATCCATCAATTATTGCTGAGACACTTCAACGACATTTTTCACTTTTCAATGCATAAATTGGGCTCAGGACAGATATAAACAATTGTGTCAGATTCACATCCGCTATTTGAGGGTGTGACTTGGGGAATGAGGTCAAGGTCACTGATAACCTCTGGTCTCATCAAATAGCTTATAGCTACAATTACAAGGCTAACTATCTTTTGAGCATGTGAAACAAGCCCACTGTCAGGTCATGCTACCGTAAAATCAATGAAAGCATATGGGATTATGTTCAAGGAATATGCCATATTATTAGTCTAGGCAACCTTGCCCCTAAATTTCCATGTTTTTTTTAGATAAACGTTATGTCAAGCAGTGTGCTGCACATAAGTGTCATGTTTACATATTATGAAGGGAGTGAGTCCTCTTAATGTAGCTCTTTGATCAAATGTCCAACCACAATTTATACTTGGAATGGAAGAAATTTGTAAGGACACTCTATTGCTGAGAAACAGCTCTTTCAACTCCACTTCGTGTTTATATGCAATAAGATATTTTGTTTAATTCTTAACTCATGGATCAAAAGTCATGCAGAGCTGACATTCATTATGCTAGGAGATGGGTCCATCTATAATTTGGGACTGCTTTCAGCACCGAGTTCCTTTGAGAAGATTCTGACCTAGTATACGGTTGGTGACACTATCAGCACCCCTTATTCTTCGAGTATCCATTCCATTGCCACCCTGACCCCCAAGCGTCTTGCTGGCATAGTGTTCCACACTGGTGAGCAAAGACTCAGGAGTTTCTCGTGGCTTGCGTTTGCGGTGAGCTCGCTGTCTGAACATTAGGGCCCTTCTTGCATGCTCGCTGCAATACCTGATGACAGAATGAACACAGACTCCACTTTCATTTGTCCATACATAGCACATCAACATGGAATTATGTCTAAATATACAGCCAGTGTTTAAAATTCATGAAAAAAAGTTGCCGGACCTCGGGGCGAGCAACTTTCCAAAGCTACCAGTCCTGACACATATTTGCCATTCCTTAAATTTTTTTACAGTACAAGCAACTGCCTGTTTTCAGTTGAAACACATGAAAACAGGCATTATACGAGTGCCCCGAATCACCATGGCAAACAACTGAAAACAGGCAATTGCTTGTACTGTAAAAAAAATTAAGGACCGGCAAATTTGTGTCAGGACTGGTAACTTTGTTAAGTTGCGCGCCCCGAGGTCCGTCCATGGTGATTCGGGGCACTCGTATAATGCCTGTTTTCATGTGTTTCCATGGTGATGATGGTGATTTGGGGCAGACTCAAAGCTGTCGTATCAACAAATTTAAAAGTTTTTTTCGTGTTAAATGTAAATCTTAGGCACTGAAAAGATGTCGGACACACGGACGGGAGAGGTAATTGATTTGTATGCCCAGGGCAAAATTTGTCTGTCTCGGACATACAGGCCGACATCCATTTCATTAGCTGATACAGCACAGCTAAACATTTTAACGGGTACAGTTGAAAATGGTCATTGTGTTTGGCCTAAAATACCTCTTTCAATTCATTAATGCAGCTGTGCCTCACATAATACTAAATACGGCAAGATCTTGTGCAGTTTCTGGTGAGAAATTCAAGAATGGGGTATATTGTCAACAAGCTGAAAGGCTGACACAGGCCTGGTTCACTGGTTTGACATCACACACCATCGTCACAGTCAAACAAGCCCCACTTCTACCACCAATTCCTCCCAAGTCTAAGGTTAATACAGGGATTTATAGGACCAGAATTTTTGCATGAATAAAATTCCTATTAAATTCAAAAAGTACATTAGAATAGATTTCTAACCAAGTACTGAAGCCGATTTTGTAAAGGTTTCAGGAAAGGTTAACTGTTCAGACTGACTCTGGTGATATTAAAAGGTGCATTTTTCGTCGATTTAGTCCTAGGTTCATTTTGCTTCCATTTGTGTGTAGTTGCTACAAGGACTTGTTTATAATCATAACATGTAACTAGAAACACAAAATCATTGATAATTAAGTGATTAAGGCGCACTGGAAACAGCCTCTGAACTTAGTTTACAAGAATAGTGAAACTTAAATTTTCTGGTCCTTTTCAGCCTCGGACGTATTGTAGTCTATCGTGTGCCATATTTGGGCTAAAACTCAAATCCCGTCAAAAATAAGAAATCGAACTTTACAAAGGCCATAAACATAGCTCGAGTTTGTGGATATCATTACTAAACCTGATAGGGAATCGATTGACAATTATTTTTTTTCAGAACAGAATTTCAACATTTATTTGATGAAATGCACCTTTGATAACCAGGAATTGTTCTCTTTAAAAATGGATGTTCCTCCCACACCATGTTTGCAGTTAAACCACCCTAGGTGTAAGACAAGGTAAACATAAACTATTCCCTCCATTAAAGTTAAATATCCATTGCCATGCACACTCTCTGTGGCGGTCTCTTTCAGGTCCCTAATTAATCCTGCCACACCTGATTCAAATTGCACTGAGGTTCTCAATTACAAGAGAAATACATACAAACAACGATTGCATTAAAGTAAGGAGCGTTGGTCCTCCGTTTCAGGTCAGACCACCAGCCATCACCATTGCAACAACTCACCCGTCCTTACGGTCCGTTTTGGGAGCTCCGTTTGGACACCTTTTTCCATTCTTGTTTGAGACATAGTTGCATTGCTTGAATGGGGCATTTTTGTCCTCCAGAATGTGTTTCAAACAGTAGTCATAACGTTCTAGCCTTTCCAAACAACAGGTACGGTGAGGGTAGACACAGAGGGAGCCCTCTATTGGCTGTTTTGGTTTGCGGTTTACACTCCCAGCAGAGCCAGAAGCAGAGAATCGGCTGGTAGATTTAAGCATGGCCATCTGTAAACATAAATGCAAGAGGGATAGAATATCATACATTGTTTTCACTTCTAGAGTGGAATGACATAGCATGCATCATGTTCAATAAGCCAGTTGATATATTGGTTAACCCTTTCATGGCGCCAGTTGCTTTAATGCATCCCGCACATCAGACCGGGAGTTACAATGATGCATCCCGCACATCAGACAGGGAGTTACAATGATGCATCCCGCACATCAGACCGGGAGTTACAATAAGGCATCCCGCACATCAGACCTGGAGTTATAATGATGCATCCCGCACATCAGACCGGGAGTTACAATGATGCATCCCTGGGCGCAGGCCGCAAGTTGCAATAATGCAACTTTTAACAGTGACCTTTGAAGGGTGACATCACTAGCGTTAACCAATAGAATTGTATGGGCATGACATCACTAAACTTTGAGTTTGACCCTGATAGTGGGGTACACTTTACATAATAGTTTTATCCAATCACACGAAAATAGAGGAACGGCAGTTTCAACTGTTGGTTTTGAGTCGGCGTTCAAGTTAGCAGTTTGTGTGTGTGTAAACAATGTCTATGACTGTTTGTCTTCAGCAGAGCAGAATATAGTGAAAATAAATAAGTATAGGCTGCAGTTGCATGAGGACGCTTGTGTGTCAAAGTATTGATGACGATTCAGATGTTTGTAGCGATATATGAAAGAGGTGACCGAGCTGTTACTTTCGACAGCCGACGCCGACAGTAAAACGGAGTTGTGGTGAGCGGAATGAGAGATTGAGCACTGCCAACTTTCATCCTGTGAGCCTTAACATGGCCCCATGACTATCTATCAGAGAGATTGATCTTCGGATCTTCCTGCTTCACTTGATCTCTTATATATGTATGTATAAGAACGAGAACAACTTACAATTACCCATGCATACACATCATCGGCCATTTCCTATAGTTGTCTCCCAGATAAATTCCGGCCAGGGAACTTATATGAGGCATCTACTCCGGTCACATGTTAATTTTGGAAAAAAATTCTTCCTTGAAAGGGTCAACCAGCCAATTCTGGAAATAATTTAATTGTCAATAAGTAGTAATTTTCAGAATTTCCTTAGCTAAACTACAGAAAATTTGGCTTAGTTTTAATTACCACATTCATTCAGTATTTATCGAGGCTACATAAGCATGAGCACGTTTGTTTATCAACCCGCCACGAAAGAATCTAGAAATTGTGCATGCCTACGTAGAAAATTTAAGAGCGAATAAATATGGTGAATGAAACGAAACCTGATGTAACAAAAGTTACCGATGAAAATGATTACCATGCAAGTTCTGAAAATGACTTAACTGTTAAATTGGTGTAAAATATTGCATGCAACAGTAGATCTAGTTTTTTTCAGGAAGCAAATTTATCACCTTGCTTGAGAGGCATACTTGAAGCAACAAGTGGCAAATTGGGAGGAATAGTAAAGTATATTACAGAAAAAACTATAGAACTTTCAGATTATATTATTTCAAGAATGGAGGGGTTTGTAATAACCACCTGTGATTAATAGAGATATGCGAAGTGATATTTCTACAATATTCCATGATATATTGTGCGTAGTCCATGTAAACCAGCGCGGGTGAGGCGCTGCTGGTGGCAGAGGGGATCAAAGAATAAAGGCGTTACTGCCCGTTAGGTTGCACAGGAAACGCTCGTTAGCCGGCGACAGCGAGCGTCACCGTTGCGCTGGCGGTCGCGGTTTACCGTTTACTCAGTTTAGGCACAACATCGTTCACACATGCTCAACTTCAAACCCCCGTAACTTTTGAACCACTTAAGATAGAAAGATAAAAATTGCGTTGTTGAATCATTAACTTTCATGGCGCTACTCCAAATTTGACAAAAATCACTGCCCCTTCACAAATATTTCGAAACCTGCAAACGAAGTCGTGTAATTTAGACATTTGTAAATAAGTAGAAAATGTCTCTCTTCGAAGAAGCAACAATAAATTTATAATTTGAAATATACCTAGATGGGATTGTTCCCGGACAATGGCACTAGACGCCTTATATCGCTTTAGCAGCAAAAATTATCGTTCATCGTTCATCCCAAAACATCCAAAATGTCCGACCGGAACGTACGCGAGGTCATTGGGTGCGTAATGCTTATTTTAGAATGAAAAACACAAATACTGTGTTTTAGTGGTAAAGTAGTATTACTAAATTGAATTTAAGTCATACTTCTAAATTACTTTCTTCATATTGAGAAATTACATAAATTGGTAAAATGTATAACTTTGTGTCCACTTGGGTGACTTAAAATATTTTATCCGGGGTTAAAACGGCAGGTCCGCGGAAAACGCACGAATGAGGATCTGTCTGTGCGTCCAATTACTTTCGATGGCGGGGGATCGATGGTTGTTCACTCAAAGCCAAATTGCTAACTCCCCTAGCCGAAAATGCGGTATAGATGCCGACCGAGAGCTTAATTATAGACAACAGACTGCTAATATGATACAGGATATGGGCCAAAGGCTTCAAGTGTATCCTTTACACTCCAATAAACATTGACTCGCTAACCCGGCGCCATGTTTATTGTCATGAATCCTCGTGGTGCAATGCGCTATTATTTATTTTATGCCTGTATAAAGGCCCATATAACGCCACTGTGGTCTGCTCATTTCATACATAGATTTGTGTGGCCCTTAATTACTTCAGAACACTATAAAGCCTCGAATGGTTCGCAATTAAATAGTCATACTTGACCATATCAGTCCATGACACTGGCAACTTTACTTTCACTAATTCTGACCTCTTAATACGGTCCTAACGCATGGTATGTTTATACTACACATATTCTTGGGTTTGTGCAATAAACCTTATGGATATTGGATAGCTGCTGAATAACTTTACATGTTGTGGTTGTACATTGACTTAACTCGGTTACCCAGCTCTCAATTATGCATCAACACCGCCATAGTTTACATGCACCGTTTCTACATGTTCCACTCATTCACAAAATTCACACGAGCGGCAAGTATTTTGTTTATGTCTTAACCTGTAAACTTGTAATTCTGCAAATTTCATCCCAAATTCAAAAGTGCACATATAATTACATTTATCATGTATTTGATTGACAATGTTACAGAATATGGCGGCAGCATGCCTATTTTTAGCTGCTAAAGTTGAAGAACAACCACGGAAGTTAGAACATGTTATAAAAGTTGCCCATGTTTGTTTTCATCGTGATCAAGGCACACTTGATACAAACAGTGAGGTAAACATTGTTCTGGGTTTAAACTCCTCACCAGGTAGCTTCATCACATTTCTTAACTATGCTTGATTATAATTGGCTGTGAAGTTGGTTAAAGAGTACCGATTTTGTGTCCAAAAGAGTTAACCCTTAGACTGTTATATTAATCTGCAGAATGTGGTCTCGCTGCTGAATTCTTTTTGAAAATATTGTAAAATGGGTAAAATCAAATTAACGTTTCTTCGGAATTATCAACTGTAGCTGAGTGGAACTTCTATAAAATTGCATCTGTATGCAAGTGTTTGAAATCACAAACTTGCCTCTGCTGCTAATATTGACTTGCACAGATTTGTTCCAAGATAAGTAAACATGATTTCATGATGCCATCATGTTGTCCATATGTATGGAGTCCTGATAAATATGACTCGGTGATGTAGAATGAGTGAAGAAGTCTGCAATCATCATAGATTAATTAACAGGCTTTGCTTGAAAATCTGTTGCTTAAAAATGATACTTATAGGTCTGCAGCAGTTGGTCGAAGCTCTGCTCTGTAATCTTGAAGGGTATTTGCACCTGCATATATATTTGTCTTCAGTACCAGGTCCCTCATTACCCCATTGTAGAACCTGCTTGTCAGTCCTCATGTAAATCATCATCATAGAACTGTTTCAAACGGTCGAGTGGCTCACAGTTTTCCATGTCTACATTCAGTGTTAACTGGCCTGAAAGGGAGCAATCACAGAACGTGCATCTGAGTGGCTCAACCTGTTCTCCATAATCAATCAGTTATTCCCGATCGAACATTGGCGTAAAATCGTGTATAAACAGTTAACCCAAGCCATATTAAGTCCTGCCACTTGCCATCTTCGCAAAACCCTGCCCGTTCCCATTAACACATATACTGCGTACACTATGTCGCCCACGAAGCTAACCACGCGTCTCTGTTATCAACTATTTATATCGCTTGGAATCTTTGGGAAACCTCGCATATGTCACCAGGTACACAAATCAACCAATCACAGACTATCTAGAAACTATATTTTTCGTCACATCCTGGCCTCCTAACAAACAAATGCATGTGTGGTAAACCCAAGAGTCAAATTGATAGTAGACGTGCTCAGCAGTGCAGACCTCAATGTAACGGCACAACTGTTGTCTCACCCAGCAGTCTAAGGGTTGATTTTTAAATCATCATATAGCCAATCATGTTTGTACAGTCTAACAACAATGCATGTTAAGTATGAATTGTTTTTTTGTTTGCTTTGTCAAGAGATACCTTGAGCAAGCACGGGACCTCGTTGTCAATGAAAACATCCTTCTGCAGACCTTGGGTTTGTATAATTTTCGGAAATGTCTGTAATATTGCTATTCTATCATTATTTGTAGTTATGCTCCTGTATGCTCATCTTTGTGTGTCAGGTTTTGAAGTGACCGTCGATCATCCTCACTCACACATTGTTAAAACATGTAGTCTTATTCGAGGTGAGCTCATGTTTGATTCTTCTATTCTATGTTCATTTACCAATTTTAGTTCCTAATAAACCCTGTTAGATTTCACTTGATCATAACAAATATCTAGCTGTATGCCATGTAAGTTGTTTTGTTGATTCCAATGATTCGAGTGTGACAGCTTTAGTACTGTATTGTCGTTCTCAATTTGAGCTATCCTAATTAATTAACTGTCACCAACTGCATTGCCCAGTACCATATCCATATTTTTTTTATGTAATGGCGCAAAGTTTCTCATATTACATGCCTATTTGAAAACAGGTAATGTGACTAAGACTTCATAGTTCTCAAGCTATAAGTTTGTCTAATATTGGGGTACACATCTAACAACAAAAGGCTATGTGAGGCTTATGTCCCTCACTAGTTAGACTTGTACCTCAGATGACTATGATGGGTTTTTTTGTCCTACCTCAAATACTAAATCAAGCCTTGCTTTGTCTTCTCCCCACATGGTGTCACCACCGTCTGGTCTTGTTTCTACGCTGTCGTCTGTGCATTGACGGGCCCTCAGCGAGCAAGGACCTTGCGCAAGCATCCTATTTCCTGGCCACCAACAGGTTGTGCCCCTTGGTTCCCAGAAAGAAAAAAAAATGCATTTCTTTGTGGAAAAATAACTTGGAGAGCCCAAAAAACAAACAAGATTTTTATGTGTGTGAAATTTTAAAAATAAGGAATGGTTCAAGTGTTAGGTGAACAATTGTGGGGATAAGGTAACTTTAATTTAATGTTAGAGGTAATGTGATTTTGTATTTACAACCCAAGATATGTGTTGTATTTGATCTTGACAGCCTTCACCTGACCACCATGACATTGGAATTAAAGCCAACTGTAGTGGCATCTGTGTGCATCAATCTAGCATGCAAATGGGCAAACTTCATGGTGAGCTTTTTAGATATATTTTTCGGATGGTCTTGAAACGTGCACTTGTCGCCCAAACATGCACTTGTCTGACAAGTTACCCAGGTAGTCATTTTTCTGTGTGATCTAACAAGTTAGCTTTGTTTTCAGATTCCAAAGTCAAGTGAGGGTAAGGAGTGGTTTACCTATGTAGACCCAGCATTGACCTGCACAGCATTAGAGAGTAAGTGATTCCATGGGTGTTATTGACTTGCACTGGTGTGATTTTGTGTGATGCAACTGTTTTGTATCTTAGAAAAAAAAATCAATTTAATCTCCCCTGTTACTACCTCAAAATTAGTTGTTATGGGCAGCCAGCTAAATGTATTCTGTCTTTTCTATTGCACATCGGATCCATCTCTTTGCATATTATAATGATGCACTTATGTGTGTCCAGAAATGACCTCCTACTTCCTGAGTGTTCTCGATAAAGCCCCCAGCAAACTCAAGAAGAAGTTGATGGGTCATCGAGTGAGCCTCAACGTGAGTTAACTTCACCAACTCACCCTCTCATGCAGTGAGCTTTAGTGAGAGTTAACTTCACCAACACACCCTCTCATGCAGTGAGCTTTAGTGTGAGTTAACTTCACCAACTCACCCTCTCATGCAGTGAGCTTTAGTGTGAGTTAACTTCACCAACTCACCCTCTCATGCAGTGAGCTTTAGTGTGAGTTAACTTCACCAACTCACCCTCTCATGCAGTGAGCTCACCCTCTCATGCAGTGAGCTTTAGTGTGAGTTAACTTCACCAACTCACCCTCTCATGCAGTGAGCTTTAGTGTGAGTTAACTTCACCAACTCACCCTCTCATGCAGTGAGCTTTAGTGTGAGTTAACTTCACCCCTCTCATGCAGTGAGCTTTAGTGTGAGTTAACTTCACCCCTCTCATGCAGTGAGCTTTAGTGTGAGTTAACTTCACCAACTCACCCTCTCATGCAGTGAGCTTTAGTGTGAGTTAACTTCACCAACTCTCTCTCTTATCCAATGACCCTTAAGATGAGAACTTCACTAACTCTCACTTATTCATCCAGTGAGCCTTAATGTGAGTTACCTTGCAAGCCTCAAGTGAGTATACCTCCCCAATCAACGAGTTAAATTTCATGTGAGTTTACTTCACTAACTTTCGCTCTCCCTTGTCTTCATCATTCCCTGACTATTACCCTATACATTCTGTATAATGTGAATGAGGGCTTCACATTAGGCTGCCTGAGTTTTGAAGAACAAAGATTTACAAGATTGACAAAATATCATTGGTACTTTTAAATTACAGCTGATTACGGTGAATAACCTTTACCATGTCTTCACATTCAGCTTAAATCTCTCACTCATCTTGCTTAATATAGGTTATGATATATATATATATATATATATATATATATATATATATATATATATATATATATATATATATATATATATACAGACATTGTGAAGGTTTACCGGACCCGTCGGACATCCAGTAAACTTTTCTTTGGTCGGATAAAAAATGTGATTGTTCACCAGTCCTTGGTCCAGTAATAAATTTTCACATCTCTTTCGTCTTTCTCCCAATATTTAAAATTTTAGCCGGTTCGTTAGTCATTTGCCAGGCGATGTGACTACGGGTGATTCCGTGGTTGCCAGAAACGCACAAGTAGATTTCACACGGATTTTTTAAAGAACAGGGTGGCCATATATTGTTGTCAAAAAAAATCTTGGTCCAGTAAGTTTTTCACACTTTTCTGGACCGAGGTCTGGTAAAGGTTGAAATTCCTTCACAATGTCTGTTTAAATATATATATATATATGTCTCTGGTATTAGTAAATGTTTCCTACTGCCACTGCTGCATATGTAACCTGCTTCTATATGAGTCTAGTCTGCGTCCCAGACTCCATGGGTTCCGCTACGCTTCTCGCCCTAGAGTCTATGATAAAATAAGGTCTTAAACTGGCACGTCCGAATATTCATTAGACACATTCGATAATCTTCGTGATCAATCAACGCAAACCCGGATTGACCTTAATTGCGCGTCTGGCTTGTGATACGCACCCTCGGTTCTATGTGACGTCATGGACATTGTAGTGGTCTGCGTCCAATGAGAACACATTGAATGTCTTCTGGAATTATGGGGCGTCTCAAAAGTTCATATTGGCACCACAACAAGCGCTTTAATCGCTTAGCTGCACGATAGTATGTTTACGTAATAGTCAGTTAAAAAGAACCAGTTGTGTGCCCACGCCGACTGTGTGATTAACGGTGCCGCTCGGCGTGAAACAACAAATCGGAGTGTTGTAGAATGTGTGCCCGGCTCATAAAAATCACTCGTCCGGTTGGACAAGTTCTTCGGAACTTGTAGAACTAACCAATGAGAGACAACGACTCAAAAGTACCCGAGAGTGACCGAGAGACACGGCTTGTGATTGGAGCATCCCAAATCTGGGATGCCTGTCCAGTTCAAGACATTAAGCTTGCCTAGACTGAAGGCGAGACTATTGAATATCAGTAACATGTAAACAGCACCCGCAGCCATCAGGCTAGGGGACCTTGACTAATATGAGTCAATTATGCCCCTGAAATATATCTATTCGGGCTTTGAGAGCAGTCAACTAATTACTATACCATTCTGATTCTATTCGGATCCTCTTATGAGTCTATTTTACCTCAGACATGAGTTATATGTCTGACAATGAGTCCACCTCAGACATTTTTATGAAGTGTCTAACCTGAGTTTATAACACATAACCCTGAGTTTGTTCCATATCAGACAGGAGTTTATTCCAACTCTGATAGAAGTTGATTCCAACTCAGACATGAGGTAACTATAGATCTAACCTTGAGTTAATTCTATCTAAGACATGAGTTTATTTTGCCTCTTCTCTAGGCTCAGGAAGAGAAGATGTCCAGTTCTCCTCACAGCATGAACACTCCTCCACTGGAACGAGGTCGTGATGCACCTGATGCCCCTGAAGACAGGAAACACATAGCCTCCACATCCACCAGCCACAACCTCACTCACAGACACACAAACCACGATCGGAAACGTGAAGAAGCGCGGCCTCCGCGTGACGGCATTCCAGCCACCATCACCAGCTTGCAGCAGGCTCAGCATGCCAGCGTTGCTGCACCAACAGCAGCTGCAGAGGCAGCTGGATTAGATGTTGATGCTAGCAATTTGCGGAGGGTGAAAACAGAGTCATTCATTCCAAGTCTTACCCATAAAGAGTATTTGGAACGGAGAGAAAAGGAGAAGGTTGAGCGGGAGAGGGTGGAGCGAGACCGACAGAAACTGGTACCTACTTCCAATCCTACTCCTGCCATTGTCAAGCCAGAAAACCGTGCTGAGAATCCTGAATGGGTTCCACCCAGGCCTGAAAGACCTCTGCATAATATATTTGATGCTCTGCAAGCAGAGCATAAAGGGGGTGTTGCTGTGGCAACTGGGGCTGAGAATCGCCGTGACGATAAGGATGAAGGAAGGAGAAGGAGTGAGATGCACGAGAAGAAGTCTGAGCATCGTTTATCATGGCCCGAGTCTAAGGTACCGGTGCCGTCGAATGTTACATCTGAAGTGAAGTCGCAGCATAGCAAAGTGAGAACAGAACATCAGAATGTGAAAATGGAACAGCGAGCTGTGAAAGGTGAGCAGGGTAAGGGGGAAGGAAGACATGAATCACGGAGCCATCACCCGTCAGTAAAGCATCACGGGGCAGGTAAAGTTCACGGTGCCCCCGACCCGTCATCACACCACCCCCAGCCCAATAAACATGGTGATCATCACGCCCAACATCATCGACCGCGTCCACCCTCTGACAAGCAACACAGTGTGGTCAAGCTACCTCACCACCCACAACAACCCATGACTCATTCCACACACAGACCAAACCCTCACCCGGCAGATCCTCACAGACCTGACGTCCTCCTCTCAGCCAAAATGCTCAAAAGCCCACCTGTACAGAAACACCCAGAATTGTTTAGTCCACCGCCCGGAGCAAGAGGACTTCCTGAAAACCCTGAAGTATTACACCATACTGAGCTACCGCACCCTCATATGCATGCAGTGCCTCCTGGTGGCAGTGTAAAGAAGCATGAGAGACGTCGCTCTCAGAGCTCTAGTTCAAGTTCCAGCAAGAGTCCTATAAAGTCGCCCCCACCACTGAAATCACCGAAAAAAGATCCCAAATCTCGACAGCGAACAGTGTCTGGCAGTTCAGCTGACGGCTCACACTTGAAACTGAAGCTGAAGCACCTGTCCAGCCCAAAGAAAGCCCTGGCTCCTGAGATCAAAAGACTGCAAAATGAAGCCAAAACTAACGACCCTAAAGTCATGTTGAAGCGTTTATCGCCCCATACAATGGAAAGACATTTGTCGCAGGAGCACTTGGAGTCTGATGAGGAAATGAGTCAGCGTAGTCGAGAGGAGCTTGAGGAGGGAGAAATTGATGATGAAGATGATAATGGCCGTGAGGCAGGTCACACCAAGGGAGGTGTCAGGCATTCTGAACATCATCAGAGGTCGAAGTCAAAAAAAGATCTAAGCAAAGGAGAGTATGGGGCAAGTGTGGACCATGGTTCAAAGCCAGAAGCTGCTTCAAGGCCAGATGCTGGCCACAAAAATATACCCCTTCCGACTTCTGTGCACAGAAATAGAGACCCTGTTGTGAAAAGCAGTGAAATGGGACGAGATTTGAGTGCTGGTTCTATATCCAAAGAGGTACCCAGTCTCAAGCTTAAAGTCAACTTGAAGTCCAAAAGCATTGTGTCAGCAGAAAGCCCTGGGGGGACACCACAAATGTTGACTGGAACCCCACCCCCTCTACCACCAGAAGAAACTCTCCCCAAGTCTGATAATACTTTCAAGATCGTGTTAAGTAAAGATAAAGTGTCAGGACATTACAGTTCTAGTGGCCATCATCGACCTAGGGGCGAGAAACATTCCCGAAAGCGTGTACACAGTCCGCTGTCAGACCAAGGTACCTCGCAGCACCACAAAAGACACCATGGATCATCTACTAAGACGCACAAGCACAAAACAGAGCCACCTGAACCAGGTAATGGCCACACTGGTTATAACTCGGTAGGAGAACCAGCGCAGAAAATGCCCTCTCAGCAATCGCTCAACGAAGTGCAAATGAAACTGCAGGAGTTGATATCCAAGACAAAGCAAGATATACAACGAGCAAAAACCAGCGGGACCACCCCTCCTGCTACCCCGTCTGATCCACCTCCCCCTCCTCCCCCTCTGCCCCTAGACATGCCCCCTTCTGCACCACCACTGCCTCCCCCTCCGCCAATGGCACCCCCTCCACCTCCCCCAATGGCCTACATCCCCCATCCTAACTTTCCCATACCTCATCTCCCCCCACCGCCACCCCCTCCTCTCTAGCTTTTGAAATGAACAATCCACAATAGGAAAGTTGGTTGTATATGCTTTGGAAATCAGTAATTATAAAGGACGACTGTTGTTATTTCTGCCCAGTGATTTGTTTCCATACCTATTCAAATTGCTGAAAGAATAAAGGTCTTTGAATAAATTTTTGTGTAAGGCAGCTTGCTTTTTCCTCTCATCTCTGCTATTGTCATTTGTATGACATTTTTTTTTAGTTTTGCCCCCTGACAAACCACTTCATTGATCTTTTGGTTGCTTCTGTTGAGGGTAGTCTCAAGAATCCAGAGCACTTGCTTTATTTTCATGGAAGCAACACCAGTCCTTTCTACCAGCTTGGTGAATTAAGCTTCAGACTTAATTGGTCTTTCAGCCTTCTTAACATGAGGGAATGTGTTTATTATTGGTTTCTGTTTAAGTTATGAAAACAATGCACAAAAAAAATTGTTTAATGATTTGTATGCATTTTGAATGAAAATATCACCATATCATTAAATTGTTTTGCTGAGATTGTAAAGTTCTGAACACCAGCCCATGGTTCAAATTTTTGTGCATGTCATGGCTCTATCACTATTTGCATAGTTTGCAAAGCCATGCGTTTGGCTGATATCAGGTCAAAGCTTGCCGTTACATTTCTCAATTGATTTACATGAAAATGCGCAACCGAACATTCGCTGATTTCCTGGCTTAACTTCAATGATTACTTCCTCAGGTTTATCACGTTTTTGCTGTTCTGTGTACATGTGTATAATCCACTAGTTCAGTGGTCTTGTGTGTGTGCGTGTGAATGTGTCTGAATTTTTTTTTATGGCCAGTTTGATTGATCTGTCAACCAACCCATTTAAATAAAAACTTGATCATATCTTGGAAATGTTGAGTTCTGTGGATAGAGCAAGTGGGACACTTGTTCAAAACACTGATGTCACAAACCCACTGACCTTTGCTATGCACCATGGTAACGTTTTGTAATCTGCATTTATTCCTCACCTATAGAAAATGTATGGCCTATCAAAAGTTATATGAATCTTCTTTTTTTGCTTAGCTGTTGAAAATGGGGTGGGTATATCATGGCATGGCTTATTGACGGAAATCTTGTTTTAAGGGGTGGGAAATATGTTTGCTGATATAAGTCAGGGGTGAAATAAAACCATTATGGCTGATAAGGGTTTATAAAACTGCCATGCACATTGCAATGGAAGTTTATTGGCTTTGCACTGAGAAAGTGGTTGATATCTGGTCAATAAAAACTCGGACTATATTTCACAATTGATTTTGTTGTTTTCTTGAGAAGTTCACCTCAAAACCTTCAAATAGACTTGAAAAACATGTATACTATCATTAATTCCACTCATTTAATTCTTGTCCCTTCTGATGTCATGTGAACTTTTCATGACTGGAGTTGAAGGAGTCCAGGGACCTGAAAAACAAAACCTGTAATTGCTGTCCACATAAGATCCAAATTGTCATACTTATACATCTAAATGGCCATGGGTAAAGATCATAACTTCCTTTATCATCCATGACAATTTTTAACTGACCTACGTCAACATATGAAATGCTACATATCGAATAGATAAACATAACATTTAAGGCAATGGCCAAACTTAAATGAAACTAAAAAAGGTGGAGCCAACTGAATCGTACTTTGTAGGATTACCAGATTTTGGTCTCTGGTGAGCCAAGATTTTATGAAAAACTGAACTGAATCTTTCACAATCAGTGACTCCCTTGTTGCAAACTGAAAAATAAACGTTTTTTAACAATTCAAGATTAACACTACATTTCCTCTTCAGTGTGTTCAACTGATTTGGAGATGAGCAAGCTGTGTGCTGTTTGTATATGGCGAGAAAGCGTTGCCTCTCGCTGGAACTTCTTGCTGCAATGGCCACATGCAAACAGCTGTGATTTCAGATGAACTCTGCGTATGTGTCTGTTCAGGTCTCCTGCAAACAAAAATGTATTTCAAGCTGAAATGATAAAAAATACAAAGCCATTTGAAAGTTAAGGTATTACCGGTTTATAGACCAAAAAAAACTGGGAAAATTATAACCGGAATAACATACCAAGAAAAAAACACGAAAACATACAAATGGAGCATTAAATAATTACACATTCAGAAGTTTGAAAGAATTGCTATCAAAACAAAGCATTTTTCACCTGACTGATAAAAAGCTTTTTCACAAAATTCACAGGGAAAGGCTCTATCTCGGGAGTGAAAGCGAGTGTGAACTTGCAGATCACTTTTTCGTATAAAACCTGTATATACGACATGTACATGGAAGCTAGTTGATGGTGACTGCCAGGTATATTTCAATCAAATGCCTCAAGTACATCTAATTTAACTTTGGTGAATGTAAGTTGAATGACACTTTAACGTTATTATAATCATCACAAATATGAGGGTATCCTATCAGACGTCATCAAATCAAGGCATTTTCAACATACCTTTGTTGCATAAATTGCACCGGAATGGTTCAGTGCCTGTGTGTGTTGCCAGATGACGTTTCATATCACACTGTTGATGGAACTTCTTGTTGCAAAACGAGCAACCAAAACGACTGTCATCCTGGAGACAATCACCATGCAACTTTTATATAATATTCATCAAAGTTAACATAACAAAGGTTGAAAAACTGCCAATGATTTGTTAAGCAAGTTGTGCCACAATGACCTTGACACTATATATGACCTTGACACTATATATGGCTGAAACTTGGCAGTTAATCCATATAAAGATATTTTCATGAAGATCAAACTACCAATTAATTACAAAGGAGATAAATAAATGATATAAACAAATGATATTTAACGATTAAAAAATGTAATGCTACTTACATCAATGTTGATTGTATGGACCAATTGGTGCCTCTTCAAGTTAGCTAGCCTGGAGAAAGAAGCTTTGCAAAAGGAACATATGTATACAACACCTTCACAGGTAACCCGTTTTTCATAAGATGACAAATCTTTCTTGAGAATTTCCATGGTTCCCTCGTTAATTTCTGCAATCTTGCTGTCATCAATCACAGGATTAAGTGCCATGTTACAGACAGAACCATTCTGTTTAACCACTTGGAATACAACTGGACCTTGCTGCCTGTCTTGAGAGAGATAGCACTGGCATTTCTTACTTTTATCAGTCATGAAATCTTTGTTGTGAACATTATCTAACAGGACAAGAGATTGGGGTTGCTTTGGCAAATCATTGAGCAGCATGGTTTGAAGCTGGGATGATCCAGGACAAGTCTGTGTAGAATGCTTAGCATTTCTATTTTCGGAGATGCTCACACTTTCACATGCTACCTCTACCTCAACACAGTCCACTTGGCGAGCTGCCTGTTCTGTCCCAGATGACGATTCAGGCGGAAGCACCTTGTCAATTTCATCTGCAGAAACTGGTGTTATCAGGTTGGCTTCCCCAGATATTACTTGGTAATAGCAACCATCCAACTGAATCAAATCAGAGGCCATTTTATTCAGTTGGTCCTTGATGATTTATTGATCCATTCATACTAGATTTCTCTGAATTTCAACTCTTGATATACATGGTGATCTGAAATAGAATATTGATATAATCAATGAATATATGTATTCTGTTGAATGGAAAATTGATTATGTGAATGAAAAAGCTGGTGTATGGATTCGAAGCCAATACCTATGACCTCTTTCTATACTTTACCTTTAGGCATTGTTTTTCAATAAACACAAGTTCAATCAGTCAGTAACCCCAGTTATATTTATGTGTTTTTATTTCAATAAATCACTCTGAATGCAGATTATTGAGATGGTTGTGGATGTATCAACTAGTGGATGTACAAACTGCTACCTAAGTTAGTCTCACTCTGGTCTGTATGTACGACTGACATACCTGCAACCGTGAAGTAAATGGGATCTTCACCCACACACAATCACATATTTTGGACAGTTTCACTAAATTCTTATTAACTACTGTAGGCACACTTTTCTTTACGTATATCCCAATTTCCATCACCAAGTCAATGTTTACAATGTGATGTCAGAAGTGGACAAAATTGCATTTGCTTTGAGAAGCATTATGAAGTCATCAACACCTGTTTGACGTTATGATTCAAAACCCCTATATGCATTGGGATACGGAACTAAAATAACAACAATCGTTTTGTTTGCAAGAAGTGAGCCACTGCAGGAATTATATCCTGTGCTGCAGTGGCTGCGGTAAGGTTTCTCAACCAAGGTTCATTGAAAAAGTTGCAAGTAAATGTAATTGCCTATGAGTATCCGCACAGATAATGGAAATATTCTGCAATTAAAAATCGGGAACCATTTTCGCCATTGCGCATTTGCAGCTTATGCCAGTTTATGGAGAGTAACATAACTTCATAAGTATCAGTGGAACCGGTGGTACTGAGAAGACCAAAAACATCAATCTGGTTAAGTTTAATTGGTAAGAAGTGTATTATCGTACATAAAAGCCATATAAGATCATGGAACAACATTCAGTTAAACAATATTGCCCATACGTCAATCACTATTGTAGCATGTGGCTTGCATGCCAAAGAATTTACCATGAATTATCGCCCTAAAGTTTACGAAAAGTGCATTAAACGATTTTCGGACAGCATTATTATCCAATTTTTTTAACAGTCGAGTTCAATATGACACACCGTGATATGGTTTGAATTTTTTCACTGTGCTTGGTACATGGCATTTATAATCAAATTAGCCTGGTAACAGACACAAATCACAGTGTTCTCAATCGGAATGACAGCTATAGTTTCAAGGAACAACGTCAGGTGTCGTGCGAAAAGCGATGGTGGTGTTACTACTCATTTCACATTTGTCACATTCTTCGCACATATATCGAACCACACCGTTAAATTTTACAAATAATGATGCCTAATAAATAATCTGATTATTTGTAACAGCGATATTCCACTGAAAATAATGACAGAATAATGATAGTCTATAAAGACGATCACTTCATACTAAAATCATCGAAATGTACCCCTCCAACCAAGATAGCTATACAATGACGTCACAGCAAAATAAAACCAGCTGTTTCTAACACTTCCGTGAAGCTAACTGTGATTGGTCAATTTGCTGTCTCTCTATCACATGCAGATTTATGCACATGCAAGTTGATTTTTGAGGAAAAGGAATTTGTACAGATTTCCCAACTATGGACAGTGAAACAATTATTTGGGATATATATTATATGTTTTGAAATATAATCGATTCGCTTTCCAAATAGCGAATAATTGCCAAAAGTCGCAGTGTCCCCTTACACTTATTGACCAATCACAGCAGTCGTAACAACAGTATAAGTCCACAGCTTCGTGTTTATGTTTTGATGGAAAATTATCTGACATCTACGAAATTTGTCTCAGACATTGCACTTATGTCGAGACTTAATATATCGCCACCATGAACCAGCACAGTCATTTCAACGGATACAATAGTTATAACAGCCACCCCCGCTCGAAACACGAGGTATGTCGATAAAAACAATATTGTGGAGCGCAGCCGATGACTTCAGTCAGCCTCCCAAAAATCTAATGCTCAGAAACGTACCTTTTGTCTCGATTAATTGTACCAATTGTTTTGTCTATCACCCTAGAGGAGCAACTGTCATGTTCATTTAATGTTTTTTATGTGATCAAATATTGACATTTTCATATGAAGGTGCTGAAATTACATGTTAACAATGATAACAATTCGGCCTGATCCCTCATCCTTTGTTCTGACAACAAAGCAACATGTGGTGAGATTTCTAGCCGACTTATATTACACAAGCACGTGGTTACTTTACTAGTTACTACAAATGCGATTCTTTTGTCAAGATAAATAGAAGGTTTACCAATTTAACACAACTTTGGTCTTGTGATTTTATTATAAGAACTTGGAAAGTTAATGTTAAATTTCAAGGAATGTATCAATTATACAGTTATACTAGCCCCAGTCGAACGGTAATATAAATATTAGCCCCGGTCGAACGGTAATATAAATATATAATCGGAAGTCTTGTAGGGCTTCAATTATACCAATGTATACCTCAAATACTTTCACAATTAATTATGGGGTTGATATAAGCCAATTCATCTTCTTTTATTGCATGCAATGGCTCATGGAATCATTATTTGGTATTCCACATTGCTTCACCACTACCTATACCACTCAGCATATCCCCATCATGGCCAGACAGTGTCCATATTAACGGACAGGGGATGCTCATGAAACTTTCAAGTATATCATAAAATACTGTCCTTTTTAATTGATCTGATTATATATGAGCACCAAAGACCATCAATGAGAGAAGATTTACTGATAATTCAACCCAAAAATGTTACATTTGGGATCAACAGTTTAAGTCCAAATGGTTTGTTTTAAAATCCTAGTATTTACTCTAATTACTTTCCTATGCTTCTAGCTGACATTGTTAAATCCCTGACCCCTGGTCCCCTGTTCTTTATCAATTTCAGGAACTTGATTTTGTCAGGGTTTATGCTAGCATGACAGCATATTTTGTACTATTGTGTCATATCTATGATACTTTTATTATGTCTTCCAACCAAAATTCTAAGACATATTGGTGCGAGTAAAATTTTCTGTAAGTATCTCCTCTGATACAAAATTGGGGATTGCATACTAGTACATTGCATGGCGACCATTTAACGATAGCAGGTTTGCCTGACTCACAATTGCCGCTTGCCAACTCTAGTTTTCAATATTTGTACTTGCTTCCAGAAACAAGGCAATCATTTTCCAATTACTAATGAGTTACTGATTGGTAGAGAAAGTAAATATATTCATGATGTCTTCATTTTCAGGGTGGACGTGTTGCTAACGGTGTAGACAAAGTGAGTAGCTTGAAGGCATTATGTACTGAGTGAATTCATCATATGGTATTTGTTGTTTTGGATGACAGCAAGCATAACTGTTAATGGTGTTTTTGTTGATAATATCATCAAAGATAACTTTTGTTTGAATACATTTGATTCATTCTCACGTGGAATGAAGTGACTGTGATATATAATAGACCGTGCCAGCTTTCATATACCACCCCATGTTAAGTTATAGTATATGCTTCAGGTTCAGTATACATCATTACAAGATGAAGAGGCTCTGTTAAACAGAAAGCTTCCTAAAGAACTGCTTCTTAGGTTGGTGTCTGTGAATTTGTAAAGTAATTTTTTATATATTCATTAATATAAATTTGATCCACAGCTGCATTAATGTATAATATTCTTTTATATAAAGAAGTAACTGCTCTAAAAACCTGCAGAAGATTGTTTAGAATTTACTGTTTGGTCCAAATTGACCTAGTCATCTAGATTATAAAGCCTCCCATATATAAAGATTTTGTGATTTTGCAGGATATTTTCTTTCCTTGATGTGGTAACTTTGTGTCGTTGTGCACAAGTATCCAAATACTGGAATCTACTTGCACTCGATGGAAGCAATTGGCAGCGGGTAGATCTCTTCAATTTCCAGCGTGACGTAGAGGCAAGTAACATGATTGTTTAGTGATTATAAAAGAGATGCTCTTTGCACAACTTTCATCAACTTCAGCTCTCTGAACACATCACTCTTAAATCAGTTATTGTATTGTTCTTTTGACAGTTGGCTGTTCTCATCTTTAACATTCATCTCCTCTGTAAACTACTAACCATGCACCATCATCTAAATATAGATACAATGGAATTGTATATGACAAGTTATGAAATGCAATGTCGTACATAAGTCGCTTATATATAAGGCTATCAAGTGTATATGTTGAAAATTGTGGTTCATCTGTGTTAGATTGATAGATCAACTTTATTCCAGACTCGGCTTACACAGACAATACAAGTGGTCAATAAAGTACTAAAACAAAAATAACTAATTATGTATATAAAGGAAGAACATGTTTCAATGAACAGTTTAAATGCAGGAAACACCAATGCCGTCTAATATTGGATGTATAAATCCAACTGGATGGCAATATATTTACACTAACAAGGTTTTGTTTTTCAGGGTCCTGTAGTTGAAAACATTGCTAGACGGTGTGGAGGATTCCTTAAGTCACTTAGTTTACGAGGATGTCAGAGTATAACAGACGGGGCCCTTAAGTGAGTATTTGTTAAATATAAGAGTGAGGTCTGTTCCTGACTGGTTTGCGTACATGTTGGTGCTGTATAGGTGAGGTGATTTTTGTTTAAATTATCATATTGAAATCAAGGCAAGTTGTCAGGGAATTCACCAATGCTTGAAAATCATAATTTGTGTCAAACTCATGCTTCCCTCTACATATTAATGTAATCTGAAAAGTTATTAGGTTAAAAAATTCTTCCATTTCTATAAATTGCACTCTCCACAAATCATATTCCAAACTGGATAAAGCACTACATCATTAAATGAATCTTGTCAAGTTGTGTTGTGTTTAAGGTCAGTTGAAACCATATTTGCTTGAATGATATAAGGCCGGCTATGGTTAGCAATAACAATGGGTTATATTATTTATAATAAAACATAAATAGAGATTCCAAGGAGATGGTACAATATTGAAGAAAAGGACAACCAAACCAATAATGATCAGTTTATTATTGTGATGATATTCAAATGAGTTCAAGGCAAACCTTTCATGTCTATTCAGTTACCATGTTCCTAAAACTGCCACAAAAATTGATTGCATTACTAATAAGTGTTTTGTATCAAAACTAATCTGTACCTTTGTGTGTACAGAACATTTGCTTCTCAGTGTCACAATATAGACTTACTCAATCTAAATGAGTGCAAAAAGGTGACCGATGTGTGAGTATTGAGCCTACCTCTCATGTTTAAGCTTCTGTTCAATATCTGTATCTTTGATAAAAATGATAGTTACCATTTGAAATAATACTAGGTTATTTTCTATGTTATCTTTGTATCCCGCCATTGTGGGTTTATTTGTATTTCTACCATGACAAAATGACAATATGTTTTTTTACTGAATTCATTTGCTGCTTGATTTGAACAACGGACTTTGTATTTCAGTACCTGCCAGAGTTTAGGTCGTCACAGTCCAAAACTACTTCACCTTGACCTTGGCTCCTGCCCTAACATCACCAATGCAGCACTAAAGGCTCTTGGGTGAGATGGTCTTTCCTTTTGAAACCATTCATACTCAATTTGTCTCTTTGCTGAATATGATACATGTTTAGAATTCATTGCAGATTTGTTTTATCATGTCTACTTTTTAGACCACATGTGATGTTGCATTGTTAATTCATAGCCAACTGTGATGTTAAGGATAACATCTCCATCTATCAACATATAAGATAATGTGTTTATAAGCATAAAGCATCGTTCAATCTTTGCAGTGTCGCAAAATGACTAGAAAGATTGCTTTTCAATTCATTACACTGGTTACTTTCACATTGTGACCATTGAAGTTCATAGAATTTGGAAGCCTTTATGATTGTGATTTTGTGACAGAGAGGGCTGTTTTGCATTGGAGCATCTCAACATCTCATGGTGCACAGATATAACAGATGAGGGAGTGAAAGCTCTGGTACGAGGATGTCAGAACCTCAAAACATTTATCTGTAAAGGATGCACACAGGTGAGTGTATAGGTGGAAGGTAGATAAGCCAGTTGATTAAATATTGACAGGTAATGTGATAACATGTTGGCTAGTGAGTCGATTGGATATCGGCAGGTGAGTTGATTAGAGGGGAGAATTGTTGGTGAGTGGTAGACATGTGGGTTTATTTTATGTAAAAGTGTGAATTGTCAGGTGGGTTGACTAGATATTGTTGGGTGAGAAGATAGAATATTGTTGGGTGAGTTGATACAAATTGTAAGGTGAGTTAACTATATAAATGTCAGATGAGCTTATAAGATATTGTACGTTTAATTGATTTCGTCAGGTGAGTTGATTAGATATTAGATTAGATACTGTTAGTTGAATTTGTACAATAATGCTAGGTGAGTTGATTACATACTGTATAAAATGTTGGTAGGTGAGTTGATTGGTAATTGTTTGGTAAGATGACTACACATTGAACGTTGAGATTATTAGAAAATGCAGGTGAGTTAATAAGATAATGCAGTGAGTTGATTAGAAATAAGCAGGTGAGCTGATTATATATTAGCAGGTGAGTTAATTGACCATTGGTAGGTGAGTGAGTCTTAAGTAAGTCTATAAGTTCAGATAATTGAGTGGATATGAAATTGGGAGACATCCATTTTGTACATTCACTCTAAATCATTGTTATAACTCTCTTTTGTGACAAGCTTGCCTGCAAATACATGATTCCCAATCTAGGTTATATTGTTATATATATATATACATAACAATTTAAATATTGATTGTCGTGCACAATAGATATGTTGGACAATTTTGGTTATCAGTGCATCGGAACATATTACCAATCTCTGTATTTCAGTTGACAGATGTGGCCTTTCAGCACATAGCACGCTGTTGCCTACACATGAGGGTCCTCAACTTACAGGGTTGCAATGTAGGTCATTTAGCTACTCATCTACCTATGTAAAGCAATGTGTTATATCACAAAGCTGTCAATGTATGTCCTATGAGATTCATGAATATATCTTGTGATATAGCAGGTTTTGGTTCCAAATATGATAATCTTCAAATGGAGAATGTGGGTATTATGGGTAGAAGATGCAGAGTTCAGGTTGATTCTCAGTGAATCGATGCATTTGTAAACGACAGGTTAATATAATTGATGGTTACAGAGCATCACAGATGAGGCTGTTATAGCTCTCAGTCAACACTGTCCAGAGCTGCGATCACTCTGTGTCTCCAACTGTACTCACCTCACTGACGCCTCTCTAGTCGCTCTCGGTCAGGGCTGCCACCAACTCAGGTAACATGTCTTTAAATGGCTACTGGTTAATGTACCGACCTTCAGATTTTGGTCCAACTTTATCGACAAGGTTATCGACAAGGTCACCTGCTTCTAGTTTAAGCCACCCAGTTACTAGTGTCTCAAATGTCAAGGATACATTCATTGCTTGTTGACAACACATTGAGGGTATTTGTTTTAGGACATTGGAAGTATCTCGATGCACTCAGCTAACAGACAATGGTTTTCAAGCTCTGGCAAAGGTTAGAATACAAATTCAATGTCTCTAAATTCAATGATGCAAGACATTTTACCAGGGTCAATGATGCGTTTGACTGAATGTTTATGGTTTTACTGATGATGTTGATGGTAACAACTAACTCCAACCACTGGCCATTCCAAAGACTGTTCATGTTCAACTAGAAAACTGGTGTCAATTATTTTAAGAATCGAATTATGTAAAAGATTGCATCTAATGTGGCATACTGGAGTAAATGATCATGGTTCCTCACAGCATCATATAAAATCATGAATATACACCATCTTGAACTTAAATGATATCCTTGAACGGATTTCAGTCAAATTTGGCACAAATGTAGATGGTCTGTTATATATTAGTCCACTGCAGTACACCTTAGCAAAACCCCTGGCAAGGACATAACTAAGGGGGAAATAGCTTTAACATCCAGCGAAGACAGTGTCTGCCAACTTGTCATGTTTTTCAAGGGCAAACCGCAAAGGTTTAAAGTAATGTTTTAACCCCTCTGTAAAGTATTTAAATATTGTACCCCTATGGCAAGGCTTCTGTGGACCAGGATGGCTCCTGTGGACCAGGCAGTCCTTTTGCCCTTGCCACCATCACCATGTGATTTTGATTGGCCTTTTTGGAAAGTTTTGCGAAAATTGTTTGATCCTGAAAACCTTGTGTGTGGCATTTCATGTTGTCCGCAGAATCTATTTCAGCTTCGTTTAGTGCATCGTGTCGTGTCAAATAAGACGTTATGATTACTCAAAAAGTCATAATGGTCATCAGGCTAGAATTAAAGACAATAAAAGCTAAGAGCTTATAGTTAAGCTATGAGAGCTCACTCATACCTCCCCACACAAAATATGTGAGCATGCCACCATTAAGCAACACATTGTATTGTCATAGGGTCTATTTGGGAGTGCAGTCACTTTAGTTGATTTTATGTTGGCATGACCTGATAATGGGCATATGTTCCACTCATTAGCATACTCACTGGTTGGCTAGTCTGAGTGAGTCCTCATTGCATAGCTATATGCTCTTTGATAAAAGTACCTGTTCTGTATATCAGCAGTCCAAGTGAACTAAACAAGTTGCCATTCAGATATTTGTTTTTTACCAACCGATTAGTTTAGATTAACTTACCGGCATGCATTTGTTTTAGTTCTGCCATGTCATGGAGCGCATGGATCTTGAGGAATGTGTACTGGTAAGCCGAACTTGACCCTAATCTACTCCAATATACCATGACACAGCTGCTGCAACCATTGTTTTTCAACGTTATTTTTGACCCTCGGGCCAGCATGTAATATTTCGATTTGTGTTGTCATGGCTACAGATAACAGATGCTACTTTGGGACACCTGGCAATGAATTGCCCTGCAGTCTCTAAACTGGTAATCATTATTCCCCTCTTTTTCCAATGATTCTGGTGTACACATCTCATCTTTTTAAAGGAAAAGTAATCTAGTGAAATCTATGTAATTTCTAAAAATTGAATTATAATTTTGTTTAGCTTATGATGGCTTACAATTGCTCCTCCGTCTGTCAATCCATTCATAAACTCTGATGACACGTAATTTATAAATCATATTATACAATTTAGCATTTGGAATGTTAACAATGCACTTACCAACCCATTTGAGCATATGCTTCTCTCATGCGGTGAGATAACCAGGACATAGTGACGTCATTTGAGGGCTCTATGACCCTTTATTGTATGTCATTGAATACTGTGTAGGTAAATCTATGAACTTTTGTTCAAGTCATAACGTTTGATTGAAAATGTAGTCTAATGCAGCAGAGCTTCAATGCAGATTGGCCCCCTGTCTTCTCTTTGAAGCAATTTCTTTCTTGCTTCTAATGCAAAATAATCTGTTTAATGCAGATTGGCCCCCTGTCCTCTCTTTGAAGCAATTTCCTTCTTGCTTCTAATGCAAAAATAATCTGCTTAATGCAGATTGGCCCCCTGTCTTCTCTTTGAAGCAATTTCCTTCTTGCTTCTAATACAAATAAATCTTCTTAATGTTGTCTCCCAAATGTTGTGATCAGTTGAATGCACAAGATAAGTGTTGTGATCAGTTGAATGCACAAGATAAGTGTTGATGAATGCTCCAGAGTTTATCCCATTGTGAGCTTATAACGGATGAAGGAATTCGCCACCTGGGATCCAGTCACTGTGCCACAGAGAACCTGACTGTGCTGGAACTTGACAACTGTCCCCTCATTACTGATGCTAGTCTCGAGCACCTCATGGGGGCACAGAACCTGCACAGAATTGAACTATATGACTGTCAGCTGATCACTCGAGCTGGGATTCGCAGATTGAAGGTAAGGTCACCCAAGTTTACTTGACTTATGCATATTATAGATATATGTCCAAACTGTGCCTTGAGAGGCAGAGAGGCACTGTCACTCAGTGCCATTCCCCCATTACCATACACGAGTGAGTTGGAGCCACCATGACACTATTGCTATTTCAGACTACACCATTTTTCAACCCTGTTGTGTTTGCATTCATTTTAATAGCTTCATGTGGCTTCAAATGAAAGCTCAAATTCCATGTCAACTAGACTCCTGGTAACATCAACACAAGCTGTAGTCCTCCTTGTTGTCATTGTCATTTGTACTGTGTGTAACAGACACATTTACCCAGGGTGAATGTTCACGCCTACTTTGCTCCAGTGACTCCGCCCCCCTCTGTAGGCAATGGTCGACCTCGCTATTGCAGGTGCTGCGTGATACTATAGCGAGCAAGTCAAACCAGCCATTGATGACAACATGCCGACCGTGCTTTCCTCATTAATTTATTTCATTCGTTGGTCGCTCAGAATGCAAAAATGCAAGGGCAAACTGTCAATATTAGACAGTTAGATGTTTAAATGTCTGCTTGAGTGCTATGTATCTGTGTGTATGTGTGAGTGCAGATGATCTGATGAGTGAAAGGATGGATGTTTGTATATCAGAATTTCTCAATTATTTTTTACTTTCATTCTCTCATATTAATCACCTTGGACCAAATCTTTTTAATTGACCAATGGGTCTCTGACGGGGTCTGTAGAAAAGAGACCAGGGATGACAAGTTATCTACTGGAGTTAAATCGACCCTGTTTTTTACTTAAAGTGGGGTAGAGGGTGCTGTTAGATTGAGTTGGTATGCAAAAAACCCCAGTGCATTGTATTTCTCTTTGTATAATCTCATTTGATGTCTTTCTGCTTCATGCACCTGACAAATCATTTCAATGCTTCACTCTACGGCTTCATGGACTGAATCACATATATACTAAATTCTCACATCAGTTTATGTATCAGTATTTTTCTTATAGTAGGTACAAATGTGTTCCAATTGCTAACTAACTATTCATTTCTTATAACAAGTGTAGCGCCATTTGACGATTAGATGCTTCTTTCCAATGCTATTGGAGTGCACATTGGTAGGAGGGGTCAATAAGTGTGGCACATGTTTTGACAGAATATAATGTTGCACTGGGGCTTCAGTTGGGAACAAAATATGTCCTGTCTAAGATATGTAAAAGTGAAGTCGGGGTTATTGCAGAGTCTGGGAAATGTGACATCTCATATAATGATTTAGATATCTCTGATTTAATCATTTGGTCCTATATCTGTATGTCTATGTCAGTGTGACACCGTTTCCTGATGCTCTGACTACCACAAAACATCCTGTTGCTGCTGTCTTCATACATCATCATTGATAGTGTAACCATCAAAGCACACCAGAGGTCATTTTGAGAATGGCGGCATAGAAATTGGAAGCATGGCGATTTGATAAGGTATGATTGTCGCTGCCGATTGAGCTAATGGGCTGTAGGTCCAAACCACTTTGCTGTGTGTGTTAACCGGTGGCTTATATCAATAACTGATGCTAGGGCTTTGTGTTGTGGTTGCTGTGCCAAGAAAGCTTTCATTTATGCTTTGGG
The DNA here is from genome assembly GCA_034190875.2 of Urechis unicinctus. NCBI lineage: Eukaryota > Metazoa > Annelida > Polychaeta > Xenopneusta > Urechidae > Urechis > Urechis unicinctus. Next base: position 56,341,692 of record CM067357.1, read on the forward strand.
CAAGGTCACTGTTACTGGCCTTGAAAGGTGCTCTTCCCATTGCTTATTGTGTTGAGTTGTTTTTACCAGTCAAACATGTCCGATTACTTATGGCTATTATGGGCTGCATATGGGCTTGACCTTCAGAAGACTTTACTCATATTTACCAACTTTCCATCAATGGTTATTTCTTTCCTTTGTTTTTGTGTATAATCACTTTTCACACAAAGCTTGTCCTTGCTTAAATTACCCTTCCTTCATCAGGCAATATTCCCTGCACCTAACTTTTCACCTAGTGAATGACCTTCATACACAGTCCGTCCACATACACTATCCTGATTTAGCTGGCCAATATAATTTGCAAACATAATATATATAAACATCAGTGATAATATTATCCACAAATATATGTTCACCTTATCCCCACTTGAGCAGAATATCAGTACAAATGGTCAACCTTCCCATTCTGAATGTAAAGATCAGCAATTGATTTCTCATCATATAAACTTGATCATGTAATAGATTAGTTATGTCCTTCAGTAGTTTCTTAAGGTCAATTGCATCTGTTGGGCTGCCATATTGTTTGCCATATAATTCATCAAATACTGTTATGTTCTTTGGCCATTGTGTAATATGCGTATTTGATGGCTGGGTCAATCGTGGCCTGCCTTGGACACTTTTGGGGAAAACTTGAAATAACTAGACTAGTTGCATTTAGATATCAAATCTTTAATGTGTACATGTATGTTTATTTTCATGCATTGTGAACGTATTCCCAGACCATCTCCAGAATTGAATAACCTGCATCTATTTGTTTCTTCAGTTTGATAAATTGTTTCATGAATGGAACTCTAACCGATCTGTGTATACGTGCTGAACACGGTGGTGATTGTTGAGGGTTGTGTTGGGTGTGTCAAGCTTTATTGGCCAGTTGAAACTTGGCCTGAGAAATGAGGATCATTGTAATGGTTAATTCAGTTGTGATGTCTTGAGTATTGTAGCTGTGGGATGAAGCATAACAAGTATTGACTTGTTAGAACATTTACCTAGTGTGCACACTTATTTCTCCTTACTTGTGATATGTCCTCTGTGAAGGTGCTTCTATTCAATGTTTATACATCTGTCTTTTGATAAATGGCCCTGTAGGTATACATGCAGGTAGTGTATTCCAAAGGTCGAAGTTCAGTCATGAGGTTCAGATATGTGTTCAGTTGAGATTTGTCTGGTTCTTTTTTTTCGGTTCCTTGGCTCACTTAAGATGTCAGACTCGTTACCATGCTTTCATTGGAAAATTGGGGAAAAAAATTCTTATATTTTTGCATTTGATGAATGTTATGGCATTCAATTTTATTGATTTATATCTGATTGCATGTACAGTTCACTTTTGTCTAATATCTCATGTCCTGTGGAGTGGGATTTAATTTATTCTAAATCACACTATATAAAAAAAAAAGTTATCCAGCTTTTGCATTTTGTGGTTGCCATATTTACTGATTCATTTTTTTTTCAAAAGAGAAATTATAAAAGTGAAATATATTGATATTCAGTCATTGGTTGTTAAAACTGAATACTTTTCCTTGTGTTTGGTATCCAACTGTGGGCCAGATTTCAAAACTAGTTAAAAGTATTCAGTTGGTATTGTTTTCACCTTTGGGGCTTACTACAGGAAAGAGTGTTTCATGTTATATTTAAAGCAATGTCCAGCACAACAGCATAGGAATTCAACCAGGTTGGTTTGAGCTTACTTCGATTAACATACAGACCTGAAATATGTACTTTTACTGGAAATGTCTGGCATAAAAGTACTGTTGATGACAAAAGCTTAAGCTTCTTGCTTGTAGCATAGAACGTTGTATCATAATTTATGAACGATTTTAATAAGTTTTAATTGCTGATGATATCATTATGGGTGTTTGCGCCATGTATTAAACATACCATGCTTTTGTATCAGACTGTAATTGTAAAATATAATATTTCATTGAATGTGGATAATAAATATGGCATTTTAAACCTGACTATGTGTTACTGGAACTGTCATTTTCATCCACATCTTAACAGTTCATATGCAACTGTAACCATGTAACCATGTAATAATTAGAAGCTTTCTCATATTACACCCTCAATACTACGTGACATCAATACAGTGGTCCCCGGCCATTTACGACCTCGCAGAGGGGGTGATAATATCGGGGTATTGTAGCCTCGCTCGTACCTAGGCGGGATATGCAGTGACTTGTGTACTTTGTCTGGTACCTGCCCCGAATAAGTGAACCGATGCTTACTAGGTAGCCTTACAGACCAACAGTCGATCGGGTACTCCCTTGTCAAGAGGGAGCTCAAGCTCCACTTGGTCCAAAAGAGCTACAACAGACCAATTGTCGATCGACTGTTGATCTGTGGTCTATTTCACGTACATATCTTAGACTAAAATACCATAGTCGGCTAAGCGTGATAGTCGACTATCATGCTTAACCGACTATGGTTAGCTGACTATCCGACTAAATTGCGTTTCACGAACACCATAGACGACTATCCGTAGTCGACTAAGCTTAGCCTGCTACGGAGTTGGCTAAGCTTAGTCGACTACGACTACGGTTGGATAGTCGGCTACGGACTTAGCCGGGTACGTGAAATAGGCCACTGTTGGGCTACTTTCTGCTGGTGATCGGATGACTGCGTGACATAAGCACTTTCGAGCTAAGTACGGGAGTGTTGCACTCCCTCAGACCAGGTGATATTAATAAAACCTGACGTCTATTGCAGTATTGTTAATTGACATCGACAACTCAGCGCCCGTGCCAGTTTGAGGATCATCATTTATTAGTGCTTAGCAAAATGAATCGACGCATCAATGATGAAAGGGTCTTCAATCCATAGAAGATGCAAAATATGGGCTCGTCCGGGATTTGAACCCGGGACCTCTCGCACCCTAAGCGAGAATCATGCCCCTAGACCAACGAGCCATATGTATACGGGAGGCGTTAAGCAATAAAATTATTACTTGGCAAAATAATTCTGTGCTTCTCGCTTGCTCGCTTGGTTGGTGTGCCATATCGGGTACATCTACTTCTACCGCGTTACTCCAAAGGTCAACATCGATGGTATTTTCGATGTGGTGAATGCAGCTTGTTAGTTAATACCTGGTTGTTCACGGGAGGAATAAACTGAAAAAGGCTCTTTAATCTTAAATAGAAACAGTGTATTCTGTTAGTTGTGAAACATCATGTCGATGCTGGCGATCACAGCCGGTGCCGCTGCAACGGGCCTGTATTTCTTGAAGTAAGTGAAAATTCCTTTCATTAGCGATAGACTAACCTTGGCTCCACTCTCCCTGGCAGATATGTCTGTGCGCAGAGGCCGATGCGCAAGGAGATCGCCTTGGCTCACCAGCTTTGCCCAGTATGGTAATTAATTGATTTAACTAAAATAGTGAAGATAATCTTTGGTTTAAACTGACATGATTAAGGTGCATTTAAAACATATCATGAAAATCGGTAGGGTAAAAAAAACTTCATGGACCGAATCCCTAGGCTACTATATTGGGAAATAATATCTAAAAAATCAAGTCCCGGACAGCGAGAAGGCTCTGTGGTGAGCCCGAGGCCCGGGGGGGGGGGGGGGGGCACTTAGGTGTATAGAGGTAGTATATATGTGCCGCGCGACGGGGTATGTTTTTTCGGCCTCTCGACTTGTACGACGGGTTTTTGGGCCTCATACTTGTACGACGGGGTATGTTTTTCAGCTTCAATCTGTACGACGGGTTATACATTAGCATAATACCTTGTACGACGGGGTCCCGGGGGGGGGGGGGGGCACATGGCCTTATTCTGGATAGGGGTGTGCCGCGGGACCTCAAAAACCCGTACCCATCGTACAAGGTCAAAATGGCCAAAAAGCATACCCCATCGTACAAGGTATTATGCGAATTTAGGTGTATAGAGGTAGTATATATGTGCCGCGCGACGGGGTATGTTTTTTCGGCCTCTCGACTTGTACGACGGGTTTTTGGGCCTCATACTTGTACGACGGGGTATAGAGGTGTATATTATGCGAATTTATAACCCGTCGTACACATTGAACCTGAAAAACATAACCCGTCGTACAAGTATGAGGCCCAAAAACCCGTCGTACAAGTCGAGAGGCCCAAAAAACATACCCCGTCGCGCGGCACGTATATACTACCTCTATATACTTAAGTGCCCCCCCCCCCCCCCCCCCCCCCCCCCGGGACGGGGTATGCTATTGGCCATCTTGACCTTGTACGACGGGTACGGGTTTTCGAGGTCCCGCGGCACACCCCTATCCAGAATAAGACCAAGTGCCCCCCCCCCCCGGGGCCCAAGGACTCCGGCCTGTTTGTTGGTAGGCTCCGCGCTATTTTCGACTTTCGCTCTCTCACACCCGCGCTGTAACATTCCAATCCTGCTACTTCTGTGATATCTGTCTCGTTTTCGATTCTCAGGGTAGCCATGTTGGACAACAATATAACAATAGCCGATGCGCAGGAGATCGGTCCTACGGATCAGAATACCGTGACCCCCTACGTAACCCATATGACACGCGGTAGATTCTACTAGACATCCGAAGCTGAAAGCGGGGGCGGATTTTGAGCGATAATATCATCAGTTGGTGGAATTACGCATACTTAGTTACTACTCATTTGCATTTTTTTGTAATCATCGTTTCGAGAGTGTTTTGAAAGCGCCGATTTGGCGTTTCCAATACTTTGAAAATATTACAGTCTATTAACTTTAGCAAACTGACAAATAGGGTAACAGAAATTGAACATGGCACAAAAAAAAACCCGCATCATGTCGCAATGTTTAACGAGGCGGTAGCTGCGCACAGGCGCAGTCCGGACTAGGCAAAGAAACTCCGCCTCTGACAGCGCCGCGCTATTTACTACGTTCGATCTCTCACATCCGCGCTGCAGAGGCGAAGAGCCGCCTGCGAAATTTCTAAGGTTCCGTGGTCAAAACGACAGATGAACTCGCTAAAACCTACAAAAGCCCTCCATGCCAAAATTTATGGATATGAAAATGTATGTGCCTGTGCCTTGTCTGCATTGCGAGAAGGAGCATATTTGCTTATATCCTTAAATATTCTGCCATACGGCACCTCGCCCCTCGCAAGTCCGGACTTGCCCATTATCGGAGTACGTGACGACCCAGGACGTAATCATCATACGATACGTACAAGCAGGGCTATAGTGCATGCATCAATTGCTTAAAGATGCAATTTTCATCGATGATTTTTTTTTTCGATTCTTTTTTTTGTGTAGTTGCTCAAATGGTTTGCTTGTAAACCTTTCTTGGCATTGGGGATACCAGAACTAAGTTAATTTATCGATAAAGGCGCATTGAAAACAACCTCCGAACTTTGATTGCTGAAAATGCATATGAATAATCGATATGGACCAGCATGCGCAACTCCACCATTTTCTGGTATTATCGCTCAACCTCAGCCCTTTTCAGCTTTGGATGTATAGAAGCGTCTACCGTGCACCATATTTGGTCTAAAATTCACTACCCATCAAAAATAAATATAGTATGTAAAATCACGGTGGTCAATTCAATGAGTTACATGTTGGCAACTGGTGGCCAAATTGAATTGGAACTTCTTTTTTTTTCTTCGCATTACAACATTTAAAATTAGAACTTTGCCAATAAAATGTGCCAAGTCATACAAATTCTCACTCTCCCTTGGACATCTCTCAATATAATATCAATTGGGTTTTATTGCACCACCCCTCCCCACATCGACTCACCAGATGAGAACAAAAATTGCCAGCTTACTTCATTGGGTTACATGTATTGAACAGTAATTTTAAAAGAATTAATTTATATGGATTTTATCTTAAATTCTAATTTTCTAACGTATTTCTTCAGAAAGTATAACACTGGAGGAATCTGCACAAGCAAAGCAAGACTTGATGGGAAAATCGCCTTAATTACTGGCGCCAACACTGGCATTGGCAAGGAGACGGCAAAAGATTTAGCCAAGAGAGGTAACTTTATCAAACCGAGCAAAACGATGAGAGGGTGAGAGTAATTACCCTGCGAACAAAGTATGTTATCTGGACATTCTAAGATATGTTGTCCAGTGAGAGAAACAATAGCATCGTTCAATATCTATCTGCCGAAAAGGGCGGGCAATAGGCTCTATGCGAATAGCGCAGCCTTGACCCCCGCGAAGAAGGTCAACCACACTTGAATCACTGACTGAATTGTCATGCGTCGTCTTCCGGTAGCCACTCGAGACGTATTTATATCAGCTGAAGACCCTATTTCATGTCATCTTCCAGAGTTTGTTTCAGGCGATACCGTCTAAAGTTAGGGGTGAGGTAGGGATGAAGGGTGTCTAGCTGAAGCTGAAAACGGGCGGAATTTGGGCGACATTAGCAGAGAATGATGGAATTGCTTGTGCGTAGTTACTTGACGAAAACAATTCGGAAGGTGTTTTCAAAGCGCCAATTTCGATTAATTATTAAAGAATTTGTGTTGCTGAAACGAAAAATAAATTACTACCGTGTCATTTTCGCAAATTTAGACAAATATGGTGTTACTGATAGTTTGTTCGCCAATAAGCTTTTAAAGAGCACGTTTGTTTTATTCCTTATTTTTATCATTGAGCAATATACCCGATAATTTATTAATGTCAGAGTCGGACGTTGTAACAATTCTAGGATTACACATTGAATCCACGTCGGGATTCGACTTTTGTTATCAATTTTCGTTTAAAATGTCTGAGGGACGTCACCAAAGACGTCATCAAGACGGCTGCCCGACGTCGTTTTATTGACCGTTTTGTGCTCACTTCTGTAGGATGATCCCGAGACTTCTCAACAGACCTTTGATATCTTTCTACCCAAAACGATTCTGTCCTGATAATTACTGAGTGCTTTCTTTGTATGACAGGTGCCCACGTGTACTTAGCATGTCGATCTGTCGAGAGAGCCAGGTGTGCAGCAGACGATATACTCATCAGTACAGGTGTACCTCAGGACAAAGTGAGTGTCATCCAAGTCGACCTGGCCTCCCTCGAATCCATACGTCATTGTGCAGCCCAGTTCATGCAAAGTGGGTGCCAAAATTAATATATATTTATAAATTACATGACTGGAATTCCTTCCTAAGTACAATAAATGTACCAATTTCATCAACTTGATAACTTTATCATGAAGTCAACTTATAACAAACTAGGATAATACCGAAAAAGTGCAAAACCTTATGATGCGAGTGTCTCCTCTATATGTGCAGAAGAGAAGAGGTTAGACATTTTGGTGAACAACGCAGGCTTTTCTGTTCCTCATGATGATCAAACAAAGACTAAAGATGGTTTCGATTCAGTGTTCGGTGTTAACCATCTGGGTAAGATACTGTGTTATGTCATGGAATACTAGAAAATATTTTTGTTTATTGTACTTTCCAACACGGAATTTTATTTCTTTTTGGCTCTGCTAATGAGCATAGCTTGCCATATACCTGTTCTCCCGCGTCCGTCCGTCCGATCGTAAACTTGAGGTGGCATGTTTTCTTAATGAGCAAGCTAATATCCCAAAATTACACTTAGTGGCGTAATGACGGTACCTTACCATTTAAAATGAGCGCTTTATGAGCTTTAACATATGAGTGAAAAGCTCTTTAAAAAACTCTTGTTCAATGTAAACTCAGCGGGGAATAATATTTATGGCACGTTTTTACCTATGCTATCCTGCCAAGCTTCTCATTTACCTTTAATCTAGCGTCCGTCTGTCAGGCCTTCTTTCTGGTGCGTTATCTCATAAAGCAAGCTTGCTGTCCCTAAAAAAACTTCTTGTGATAATGGGTCTCTAAATGGCAAACAGCAGCTCTGTATGACCTTATTAGAAATATTTCGCAACATATCAACTCAATGTTGCAAAATTATCTTGTCATGTTTTGAAAATCATGTCCAAAGCAGTAGAGCTACAGAGTCTATTCATCTTTTGTTTTATGTTGTAAATTTATAGGGCCGTTCATGCTGACAAACCTTTTGATGGAGCGCCTTGTCGAATCTGCACCTAGTCGGATTGTCAATGTTGCCTCACGGGCCCATATCCGCACAAATATGAACTGGGAAACAACAGAACATATTAACTCGCCGACCACCTACAGTGGTTTCTACGCCTATTGTCAAAGCAAACTTGCCAATATTCTCTTTACTAAGGAATTAGCGACCCGATTAAAAGGTGCATTGCTTATCTTTCTCTCTGTCATCTTCAATCTTATTGCTAACTGCATTTTTCCCCTCGCTCACCTGTGATATGGTTTCCGGTTTTTTTCAGAGACTGATGTGTCTGTGTACGCCCTCCATCCAGGGGTTGTAAGGACTGCTATATTTCAGTCTGCACACCCATTCTTGGGGAGCGCTGTAGTTTATAATATTATATCAAGTCTGGTGTGGCCTTTTTGTAAAGAGCCTTGGGCTGGAGCTCAAACTGTGATACACTGCGCTGTGGAAGAAAACATTCGTGACGAATCGGGATCCTACTTTTCGTGAGTTGCAATTCATACTTTTATCTAATAAGCTATAAGATGTTCCGCAGACAAGGAACTTTACTGCTAGTCGTGAATCTAAAACACTTATCTCCACACTATTTTTCTTTATGTTCGAAGTACAACGTAGGATTTTCATCTTCCATCCTTAATGGGTATATAACCACCTGATATATATATATATATATATATATATATATATATATATATATATATATATATATATATATATATATATATATATATATATATATATATATATATATTATACATCTCCGGTTATTTATTGTTTTACCAGCGACTGTAGAAAAAACGGACACTTCCGAGGCCGCAAAAAGCCAAGCTGATGCCAAAAGATTATGGGATATCAGCACAAGACTAGTTGGTCTTACTTCGTCTGAAATACATCCCAGATTATTGTAGCGGTGTGGAGTGTCAGAAGTTGTCCGAGAGATGAAGCATAAATGAGACCATATACGATGTCATTCATTCCAATGAAGGTGTTGGTCACATGCACCTGGAGCATGGGGAGGCTGTCTGTTGTCGCCATAGAAACACCTGATTATTTAGTGACCGCAAATAGCGTCTCATAACTCTTAGCGAATATTGTGTCCTTTGTTATATCAATGTTTTATTTTTCACGCCAATGAGGTTGATGATAATATTCGATTGGTATTGTTTTTCAATGAATTAAAAAGAAAAAAAGAATAAAAAAAACTAGTCCCATCAATGGGCGATAGATAGTCTATTGAATGAGCGGCTCAGTGAAATGTTGCAACTCCGAAAGAAAGCGGCATGGTGAATGTTGGACGCATGCTGGTCAGACAACAATTACCAGTTGGTGAAGGAGAAGAGAGTCAACAGCCTATATGCTGACAGCCCAGGACCACGTGAACCAGATAAGGGTACACAATTGAAAGATCGGACTGTGCCAGGGTTATACTTAATGAAGTGTGCAATTAAGGGATGGACACCCTGGATCACACTCTCACAACTTGATGTAAAAACAACAACACATTAAGATCTGCAAGGTAATACAGTTTCAACAGACAAAAGTCATGTGACGATCTTCTCAATCTTCATGATGCTTTCCATTATCCCTGTTATATGAAACATGCAGTGCAAAAAACGCTTATGGCGGCATTCATATATATACAAATTTACATTAATTTATATATATAAGCAAATATACACATATATATACAAGCAGATATATACATATATATATATTTGTATACATGTAAATATATGTATATACATATGTGTATATATGCTATATATAAATATGTACATATATTTATTTATATATAAGTATATATTTATATGTATGAACATAAGTATATATATATACAAGTTGACAAATATATATTTATGTGTATACAAATATGTATAAAAATAAATACATATATGTGTGTATATATATTTATCTATATATGGAATATAGATATATATATACATGTGTGTATATATAGATACACGTATATATATGTGTATATATATCTGCGTATATGTAGAAAATTATTCATGTATAAATATATACATACATATATATATATATATATATATAAGCAAATATATATATATCTATCTACATATATATGTGTATATATAATATATATATATTTATCTTTGTGTGTTATATAAATATATATATATATATATATATATAAATGTATATATATTTATATATAGATATATATATATATATATATATATATATATATATATATATATATATATATATATATATATATATATATAAATTTATATATATATATATATATACATATATGTATCTATATATATTTATATGTACGGTTATAGTCTTACTTGACCGGGTAATATTCTAATTTCACAGTAGCATTAAAAAAATATTTATTCATGTTCATCGATTTTTCGATTAAAACAAACAAATCTAGCAATAAAATGCTTACGTTTCCAGGTAACGTAAACAGACGAAAACTTGCGTTGACAACTAATGCGTCCTAGTGAAATGGCGCTAACGCGTGTAATGACGTCAGACCATTAGGATTTTCCCCAGTAGAGATATGGCGCCTCGACAGCACTTTTGTATGTTTTATGTGTGCATACATGTATGTATATTTTTTTTCGATATATATATATATATATATATCTCTATTACGACTGTATTGTATTTATATATATATATATATATCTATATATATCTCTATGATATCTTATCTCTTCTCTCTATTGTGATATACGTATTATATCTCTAGATATATCTATATATATACTCCTTGTGAAGGTATGGCGTGGGTTATTGTGGGGGAGTATTGTGGTGTATAGCAGGGGGTTGAGGAACTGTGGCGTGTGTACATGAATGCATGTATGGGGAGTAGGCTTATGAATGTGTTGTGTGTGTGTATGCATGCATTCTGCAAGCATCGATGTATGTTAAGACTTGTATATGAGTATGAGTGTATGAATGTGTGTGTACATGTATGTAAATGTGTGTGTGTGTGTTGTGATGTGTATATGTATGCATGTATATATATGTTAGCTTATATATTATATGTATATTGTATGTATTGTATATGTATGTATATGCGAGTGTGATAGGGTTTAAGATATATATGTAATCTATCTTTTATATGACTCTTGTATATGAGTATCTCTCTATGTGTATCTAGACTGTAAATATGTATGTGTGTTGGTATTGTGGTGTGTATGGTGTGAGGATTCATGAGGTGGTGGGGGGGGGCAGGTGTGTTTGTGTTGATGAGTGTATGAGTCGGGGGCGTGCGGCTGAGTAGGGGGCTGGCGGTAGTGTGTGTGTGTGTGTGATGGTAGGGGGGGGGGAATGTATGTATGTAGATATGTGTGTATGTAAGTATGCATGTGTGCAAGTGCTTACGTGTGTATATAAGCGTAGATAGATATGAATGTGTGTATGTGTGTGTGTGTTGTGATGTGCATATGTGTGTGCGTTTGTCTGCATGCGTGTTGATATGCATGTTTATATATTTGTGTATATTTGTATGTGTGTATATGCGCGTGTGATGAAGGGTTTATTGTGTCTGTATATGTTGATATGTGTGTAATTGTTATATATGCATGACGCTGTGTACAAGTGAATAAGTCTATGTGTGTCTAAGACTATAAATATGTCTGTGTGTGTATTCGTGGGTGTATGAGTTTGTGAATGGAAGTGTATATCCGATGTTTGTTTATATATACAAATATATATATATGTATATATATATATATATAATATATATATATATATATATATATATATATATATATATATATATATATATATATATATATATATATATATATATATATATATGTGTGAGGATTCATATATGCGTGTATGGTTGCGTACATATATGCATGTGTATGTATTTATGCCGCGTGTGATGAATATATATATATGTGTATATGTGACGCTGTGTACAAGTGAATATATATGTATATGCATGTCTATGTGTATACGTTTGTATGTGTTCAGGTATATCTATATATATATGTATGTGTACATATGTTAATGTTGCTGTATCTGTATATATTTGTGTATAATTGTTTGTGTGTGTACATTGATTTTGACATGTTTGTTGGTAAGTATATGTATGTTTATATTTGTATGCTAATGTACATGTGCATGCTTATGTGCGTCTATATGTATGTCATTTGGTTTGTATATGTGAATATGTATATGTGTATACCTGTGTGCATGTATATGGGTGTATATGTATAAATTTCTGTAGTGATGAGTATATGTTTGATTGATGAAGTTGAAGGTGTAGAAGTAGGTGTATTTGTTTAGTTATGTATATAAGTATGGATATGTTTATGTACATAGATATGTATGTTTTATAATTGTATCATCTATTAGCTGTGTAGTAATTGTGAAATAACATGAAATTCACTCCCGACATCAGGCGGTACAATGAAATCGACAAAAGCACATGGGACTGTTGATCCAACGTGTCGGGGGTCGTCGTCTGTTGAAGATAAGAGTCATTTGATATGCCGAGGCGACCACGGCTACGAATTCATCAGAGTATTCCACGTGATTTTCAGAGACACTATGACAAAGTAATTCGCGGCGGCTCACATGGGGCGTCTTCACATAACTTCTCGGGAGGAGGCTTGAGTGAGCACTCTTAGCGAAGCTATATACTCTTTGCTTATCTCTTGACCCTTTTCCATGCGTTCTATCATAGTTCTTAGCTTGTAATCAGAACGTAAGTGGGGCTATAGATCATACAATTGAATGCAACATAATGGAAAATTTTGTGTCAACAAACGTGGGCAGTGCATTTGAAGGTCAACTAGCCCGCCTCTTAATGTTTCTAAATTTAAAAATATATTTTTAGCAACTTTTGACTAATTTACTTGCTGTAGGCCAAATATGTAAGTGAGATATATTCCAATATTTCTCATCGATCAGGATACAACTAAGTGTGCTGTTTGACTTTAAGGCGACACAGCATAGCTAGCCACCAGGCGACAACTTAGTATGGTATTTAATATTGACAGAGAATTCCCCTCATTGCAAGGTGGGGGGGGGGGGGGGCTGAGCCACTGCTGGTACCGCTGGAAACGGCTGGAAGGCCAAGTCATCCACTGTTACTGGCACGGTTTGTAGTGGCATGGCCTCGCTTTGACCGGCGTACAGGTGATATTATGTGGAACAGGGAAGAAAGTATTATACAATAAATCCCAACTTATTCCCATCAAATAATTGAAACACAACGAACATTGGAACATTGACACGTCTAGGGTAGTGAGTGCGAACCAAAAGGCTGCACCAAGTACTTGGGGTATCAACAATTTGAGTGACACAGTTTTTGAGTACCCAAAGAAATTGACATACACAACAGAAATGCCACACATTTCCACTCAACAATTAGAGTGACACAGGTTGGGATTACCAACAGGACTTGACGCGCACAACAGAACTGTGAATCATTCCGCTAAACAATGAGAGTGGTACAGGTTTTGGGTACCCACAGCAATCCTTTTCCTGAGCAGAGCATACACAAGTACCTGTGCCTCAGTGAGATGGGATCATTTTTGTGCCAAGATATTAATACGCATTTTGCTGTTTAATTATTTATTCTTGAAATAAGTATTTAGCAAGGTATTTTCTTCTTATGACGTTTTAACACATTCACACCCCCTATAGCACTTGTTATATAGATTTATTTTCAGAACTATTTCGCGTCAGCGTCAGGGCCATCGTCCTCACGAGCGCTGCGGTTCAGTAAACAACAATTGCATCGATGAAGCCTTCGTGAAATTGTCATTTGTCACTTTTAAGCGTATAATGACGACTTGGGGACGGATCTGAGTACATTGCTGGGACATAGCGTCCCCAGGTTCGAACGCACATCGAAACCGATACTGCGCCCTTTCGGAAAGCGCGCGACCGGGAGGTCAAGCACAGGTCAAATTCAAACTGCTACGTTGCCTGGGGCAGAGATTGATTGCGTGGGTACGAAAATGTATCCTCTGCTCAGGAGAATGCACAAATATATTGAAATGGATCCCGTCTTTGTTGAAATGGCTTGGGTCAGGGTGCGCCACACCCCTAAATAAAGCGAATTGAACCGAAGTGTGGGTTGGGGAAAGTGCGTGTGCGTGCGTGCGTGCGTGCATGCGTGCGTGCGTGCGTGCGTGCGTGCGTGCGTGCGTGCGTGCGTGCGTACGAGTAACAGAACTGGTTATATTGTACTTTATCGCATGGCATTCTCCTCTCGAGACAAAGCTCGGTCTTTTTTTCATAACTGAGACGCTGTCTCAATATCACCTAGCTATCTTGTCGATTTGAGAAAGTCCCTCACCGAGCAGCTCAGCTTTAACACGGCTAGACTATGGAGACGCCAGGTGTCAAGGTCACCTTGTAAGTGTTATAACAGGGGTTTTCTTAGAAGCGCTTTGCTAGCTGAACGTCAATCTGGTTGTGTGTTGCTCATCGGGAAGTCACAAATATCTCCACGATTTCACGCTGAGACGCGAAATCCTTACTTCTGTTAAGCCAGACAACACCGCTAGGTGGTCCGACGACAAACTCGGCGAGGATCAAGTACAGCTACACTGACAAACTATATTCTGGCTAATACTGAATAAGAAGCATTGAAAGTGAATTGATAATAAGTCAAGAATTGTATGAAACAGTTGACATGAATAATTGGAAACGAAACCCGACAATTGATGTAATCAAACATGAGAAGAAACGCTACTCACTGAAATTGGATTTATACTTGATCCACATAATAAATCTTTAGTTATCGTGGACTGTTCATCAGTATCGATTCATGTTATTCAGTATAAGAATGTACACAACAGATATGACGTATACGACTAGCCACCCTACGTCTGTGAAAAACGGCTTCTCCGTATCACCCACGTGACCATACATACGTCATGGGATGCGGTAGCTGACAACATGCTCGTAGATTATTCATATTATGGACTTGCAGTCAATCAATCGTCAATCGTGTGCTTTCTCTGCCAACCCAAATATTTATAATGCTTTGCAGCTCGTGGTATTTGACAGGATATTGGCATTCGGTATTAATGAGGCTCATGTTACTCATTCAGTAATAATGAGGCTAATGTTACTCATTCAGTAATAATGAGGCTCATGTTACTCATTCGGTATTAATGAAGCTCATGTTACTCATTCGGTATTAATGAAGCTCATGTTACTCATTCAGTAATAATGAGGCTAATGTTACTCATTCAGTAATAATGAGGCTCATGTTACTCATTCGGTATTAATGAAGCTCATGTAACTCATTCGGTATTAATGAAGCTCATGTTACTCATTCGGTATTAATGCAGCTAATGTTACTCATTCGGTATTAATGAAGCTCATGTTACTCATTCGGTATTAATGAAGCTCATGTTACTCATTCGGTATTAATGAAGCTCATGTTACTCATTCGGTATAATTGAAGCTCATGTTACTCATTCGGTATTTATGAGGCTCATGTTACTCATTCGGTATTAATGAAGCTCATGTTACTCATTCGGTATTAATGAAGCTCATGTTACTCATTCGGTATTAATGAAGCTCGTGTTACTCATTCGGTATTAATGAAGCTCATGTTACTCATTCGGTATTTATGAGGCTCATGTTACTCATTCGGTATTAATGAGGCTAATGTTACTCATTCAGTAATAATGAGGCTAATGTTACTCATTCAGTAATAATGAGGCTAATGTTACTCATTTAGTAATAATGAGGCTAATGTTACTCATTCGGTATTAATGAAGCTCATGTTACTCATTCGGTATTAATGAGGCTCATGTTACTCATTCGGTATTAATGAAGCTCATGTTACTCATTCGGTATTAATGAAGCTCATGTTACTCATTCGGTATTAATGAGGCTAATGTTACTCATTCAGTAAAAATGAG